>CM059433.1:48665728-49383034 GCA_030390025.1 Squalus acanthias | reverse complement strand
GGTACAGTTCTCTCTCTCTCCGGGTACAGTTCTCTCTCTCTCCGGGTACAGTTCCTCTCTCTCTCCGGTACAGTTCTCTCTCTCTCCGGGTACAGTTCTCTCCTCTCTCCGGGTACAGTTCTCTCTCTCTCTCTCCGGGTACAGTTCTCTCTCTCCTCCCGGGTACAGTTCTCTCTCTCTCCGGGTACAGTTCTCTCTCTCTCCGGGTACAGTTCTCTCTCTCTCCGGGTACAGTTCTCTCTCTCTCCGGGTACAGTTCTCTCTCTCTCCGGGTACAAGTTCTCTCTCTCTCCGGGTACAGTTCTCTCTCTCTCCTGGTACAGGTTCTCTCTCCCTCTCCGGGTACAGTTCTCTCTCTCCTCCGGGTACAGTTCTCTCTCTCTCCGGGTACAGTTCTCTCTCTCTCCGGGTACAGTTCTCTCTCTCTCCGGGTACAGTTCTCTCTCTCTCCGGGTACAGTTCTCTCTCTCTCCGGGTACAGTTTCTCTCTCTCTCCGGGTACAAGTTCTCTCTCTCTCCGGGTACAGTTCTCTCTCTCTCCGGGTACAGTTCTCTCTCTCTCCGGGTACAGTCTCTCTCTCGTCTCTCCGGGTACAGTTCTCTCTCTCTCCGGGTACAGTTCTCTCTCTCTCCGGGTACAGTCTCTCTCTCTCCGGGTACAGTTCTCTCTCTCTCCGGGTACAGTTCTCTCTCTCTCCCGGGTACAGTTCTCTCTCTCTCCGGGTACAGTTCTCTCTCTCTCCGGGTACAGTTCTCTCTCTCTCCGGGTACAGTTCTCTCTCTCTCTGGGTACAGTTCTCTCTCTCTCTGGGTACAGTTCTCTCTCTCTCTGGGTACAGTTCTCTCTCTCTCTGGGTACAGTTCTCTCTCTCTCTGGGTACAGTTCTCTCTCTCTCTGGGTACAGTTCTCTCTCTCTCTGGGTACAGTTCTCTCTCTCTCTGGGTACAGTTCTCTCTCTCTCTGGGTACAGTTCTCTCTCTCTCTGGGTACAGTTCTCTCTCTCTCTGGGTACAGTTCTCTCTCTCTCTGGGTACAGTTCTCTCTCTCTCTGGGTACAGTTCTCTCTCTCTCTGGGTACAGTTCTCTCTCTCTCTGGGTACAGTTCTCTCTCTCTCTGGGTACAGTTCTCTCTCTCTCTGGGTACAGTTCTCTCTCTCTCTGGGTACAGTTCTCTCTCTCTCTGGGTACAGTTCTCTCTCTCTCTGGGTACAGTTCTCTCTCTCTCTGGGTACAGTTCTCTCTCTCTCTGGGTACAGTTCTCTCTCTCTCTGGGTACAGTTCTCTCTCTCCCCGGGTGCAGTTCTCTCTCTCCCCGGGTACAGTTCTCTCTCTCTCCGGGTACAGTTCTCTCTCTCTCCGGGTACAGTTCTCTCTCTCTCCGGGTACAGTTCTCTCTCTCTCCGGGTACAGTTCTCTCTCTCTCCGGGTACAGTTCTCTCTCTCTCCGGGTACAGTTCTCTCTCTCTCCGGTACAGTTCTCTCTCTCTCCGGGTACAGTTCTCTCTCTCTCCGGGTACAGTTCTCTCTCTCTCCGGGTACAGTTCTCTCTCTCTCCGGGTACAGTTCTCTCTCTCTCCCGGGTACAGTTCTCTCTCTCTCCGGGTACAGTTCTCTCTCTCTCCGGGTACAGTTCTCTCTCTCTCCGGGTACAGTTCTCTCTCTCTCCGGGTACAGTTCTCTCTCTCTCCGGGTACAGTTCTCTCTCTCTCCCGGGTACAGTTCTCTCTCTCTCCGGGTACAGTTCTCTCTCTCTCCGGGTACAGTTCTCTCTCTCTCCGGGTACAGTTCTCTCTCTCTCCGGGTACAGTTCTCTCTCTCTCCGGGTACAGTTCTCTCTCTCCCCGGGTACAGTTCTCTCTCTCTCCGGGTACAGTTCTCTCTCTCTCCGGGTACAGTTCTCTCTCTCTCCGGGTACAGTTCTCTCTCTCTCCGGGTACAGTTCTCTCTCTCTCCGGGTACAGTTCTCTCTCTCCCGGGTACAGTTCTCTCTCTCTCCGGGTACAGTTCTCTCTCTCTCCGGGTACAGTTCTCTCTCTCCCCGGGTACAGTTCTCTCTCTCGCCGGGTACAGTTCTCTCTCTCCGCCGGGTACAGTTCTCTCTCTCTCCGGGTACAGTTCTCTCTCTCTCCGGGTACAGTTCTCTCTCTCTCCGGGTACAGTTCTCTCTCTCTCCGGGTACAGTTCTCTCTCTCTCCGGGTACAGTTCTCTCTCTCTCCGGGTACAGTTCTCTCTCTCTCCGGGTACAGTTCTCTCTCTCTCCGGGTACAGTTCTCTCTCTCTCCGGGTACAGTTCTCTCTCTCTCCGGGTACAGTTCTCTCTCTCTCCGGGTACAGTTCTCTCTCTCTCCGGGTACAGTTCTCTCTCTCCGGGTACAGTTCTCTCTCTCTCCGGGTACAGTTCTCTCTCTCTCCGGGTACAGTTCTCTCTCTCTCCGGGTACAGTTCTCTCTCTCTCCGGGTACAGTTCTCTCTCTCTCCGGGTACAGTTCTCTCTCTCTCCGGGTACAGTTCTCTCTCTCTCCGGGTACAGTTCTCTCTCTCTCCGGGTACAGTTCTCTCTCTCTCTCTGGGTACAGTTCTCTCTCTCTCCGGGTACAGTTCTCTCTCTCTCCGGGTACAGTTCTCTCTCTCTCCGGGTACAGTTCTCTCTCTCTCGGGTACAGTTCTCTCTCTCTCGGGTACAGTTCTCTCTCTCTCCGGGTACAGTTCTCTCTCTCTCTCCGGGTACAGTTCTCTCTCTCTCGGGTACAGTTCTCTCTCTCTCTGGGTACAGTTCTCTCTCTCTCTGGGTACAGTTCTCTCTCTCTCTGGGTACAGTTCTCTCTCTCTCTGGGTACAGTTCTCTCTCTCTCTGGGTACAGTTCTCTCTCTCTCTGGGTACAGTTCTCTCTCTCTCTGGGTACAGTTCTCTCTCTCTCTGGGTACAGTTCTCTCTCTCTCTGGGTACAGTTCTCTCTCTCTCTGGGTACAGTTCTCTCTCTCTCTGGGTACAGTTCTCTCTCTCTCTGGGTACAGTTTCTCTCTCTCTCTGGGTACAGTTCTCTCTCTCTCTGGGTACAGTTCTCTCTCTCTCTGGGTACAGTTCTCTCTCTCTCTGGGTACAGTTCTCTCTCTCTCTGGGTACAGTTCTCTCTCTCTCTGGGTACAGTTCTCTCTCTCTCTGGGTACAGTTCTCTCTCTCTCTGGGTACAGTTCTCTCTCTCTCTCTGGGTACAGTTCTCTCTCTCCCCGGGTACAGTTCTCTCTCTCCCCGGGTACAGTTCTCTCTCTCCCCGGGTACAGTTCTCTCTCTCCCCGGTACAGTTCTCTCTCTCTCCCGGGTAAGTTCTCTCTCTCTCCCCGGACAGTTCTCTCCTCCCTCCCCGGGTACAGTTTCTTCTCTCCCCGGGTACAGTTCTCTCTCTCTCTCCGGGTACAGTTCTCTCTCTCCTCCGGGTACAGTCTCTCTCCCCTCTCTCATCCTCCGGGTACAGTTCTCTCTCTCTCCCCGGGTACAGTATCTCTCTCTCTCCGGGGTACAGTTCTCTCTCTCTCTCCGGGTACAGTTCCTCTCTCTCTCCGGGTACAGTTCTCTCTGCTCTCCGGGTACAGTTCTCTCTCTCCTCTCGTACAGTTCCTCTCTCTCCGGGGTACAGTTCTCTCTCTCCTCTCTGGGTACAGGTCTCTCCTCTCTCCGGGGTACAGTTCTCTCTCTCTCTCTGGGTACAGTTCTCTCTCTCTCTCGTGGGGTACAGTTCTCTCTCTCTCCGGGTACAGTCTCTCTCTCTCTCCGGGTACAGTTCTCTCTCTCTCTGGGTACAGTTCTCTCTCTCTCTGGGTACAGTTCTCTCTCTCTCTGGGTACAGTTCTCTCTCTCTCTGGGTACAGTTCTCTCTCTCTCTGGGTACAGTTCTCTCTCTCTCTGGGTACAGTTCTCTCTCTCTCTCTGGGTACAGTTCTCTCTCTCTCTGGGTACAGTTCTCTCTCTCTCTGGGTACAGTTTCTCTCTCTCTCTGGGTACAGTTCTCTCTCTCTCTGGGTACAGTCTCTCTCTCTCTCTGGGTACAGTTCTCTCTCTCTCTGGGTACAGTTCTCTCTCTCTCTGGGTACAGTTCTCTCTCTCTCTGGGTACAGTTCTCTCTCTCTCTGGGTACAGTTCTCTCTCTCTCTCTGGGTACAGTTCTCTCTCTCTCTGGGTACAGTTCTCTCTCTCTCTGGGTACAGTTCTCTCTCTCTCTGGGTACAGTTCTCTCTCTCTCTCTGGGTACAGTTCTCTCTCTCTCTGGGTACAGTTCTCTCTCTCTCCGGGTACAGTTCTCTCTCTCTCCCGGGTACAGTTCTCTCTCTCTCCGGGTACAGTTCTCTCTCTCTCCGGGTACAGTTCTCTCTCTCTCGGGTACAGTCTCTCTCTCTCTCCGGGTACAGTTCTCTCTCTCTCCGGGTACAGTTCTCTCTCTCTCCGGGTACAGTTCTCTCTCTCTCCGGGTACAGTTCTCTCTCTCAGGGTACAGTTCTCTCTCTCTCCGGGTACAGTTCTCTCTCTCTCCGGGTACAGTTCTCTCTCTCTCTGGGTACAGTTCTCTCTCTCTCCGGGTACAGTTCTCTCTCTCTCCGGGTACAGTTCCTCTCTCTCTCGGGTACAGTTCTCTCTCTCTCCGGGTACAGTTCTCTCTCTCTCCGGGTACAGTTCTCTCTCTCTCCGGGTACAGTTCTCTCTCTCTCCGGGTACAGTTCTCTCTCTCTCGGGTACAGTTCTCTCTCTCTCGGGTACAGTTCTCTCTCTCTCCGGGTACAGTTCTCTCTCTCTCCGGGTACAGTTCTCTCTCTCTCCGGGTACAGTTCTCTCTCTCTCCGGGTACAGTTCTCTCTCTCTCCGGGTACAGTTCTCTCTCTCTCCGGGTACAGTTCTCTCTCTCTCCGGGTACAGTTCTCTCTCTCTCCGGGTACAGTTCTCTCTCTCTCCGGGTACAGTTCTCTCTCTCTCCGGGTACAGTTCTCTCTCTCTCCGGGTACAGTTCTCTCTCTCTCCGGGTACAGTTCTCTCTCTCTCCGGGTACAGTTCTCTCTCTCTCCGGGTACAGTTCTCTCTCTCTCCGGGTACAGTTCTCTCTCTCTCCGGGTACAGTTCTCTCTCTCTCCGGGTACAGTTCTCTCTCTCTCCGGGTACAGTTCTCTCTCTCTCCGGGTACAGTTCTCTCTCTCTCCGGGTACAGTTCTCTCTCTCTCCGGGTACAGTTCTCTCTCTCTCCGGGTACAGTTCTCTCTCTCTCCGGGTACAGTTCTCTCTCTCTCCGGGTACAGTTCTCTCTCTCTCGGGTACAGTTCTCTCCTCTCTCGGGTACAGTTCTCTCTCTCTCGGGTACAGTTCTCTCTCTCTCCGGGTACAGTTCTCTCTCTCTCCGGGTACAGTTCTCTCTCTCTCTCTGGGTACAGTTCTCTCTCTCTCTCTGGGTACAGTTCTCTCTCTCTCTGTACTCTCTCCTCTCCTCTCTCTGGGTACAGTTCTCTCTCTCTCTCTGGGTACAGTTCTCTCTCTCTCTGGGTACAGTTCTCTCTCTCTCTGGGTACAGTTCTCTCTCTCTCCGGGTACAGTTCCTCTCTCTCTCTGGGTACAGTTCTCTCTCTCTCGGGTACAGTTCTCTCTCTCTCTGGTACAGTTCTCTCTCTCTCTCGGGTACAGTTCTCTCTATCTCTCGGGTACAGTTCTCTCTCTCTCTCGGGTACAGTTCTCTCTCTCTCCGGGTACAGTTCTCTCTCTCTCCTGGTACAGTTCTCCTCTCTCTCTGGGTACAGTTCTCTCTCTCTCTGGGTACAGTTCTCTCTCTCTCTGGGTACAGTTCTCTCTCTCTCTGGGTACAGTTCTCTCTCTCTCTGGGTACAGTTCTCTCTCTCTCTGGGTACAGTTCTCTCTCTCTCTGGGTACAGTTCTCTCTCTCTCTGGGTACAGTTCTCTCTCTCTCTGGGTACAGTTCTCTCTCTCTCTGGGTACAGTTCTCTCTCTCTCTGGGTACAGTTCTCTCTCTCTCTGGGTACAGTTCTCTCTCTCTCTGGGTACAGTTCTCTCTCTCTCTGGGTACAGTTCTCTCTCTCTCTGGGTACAGTTCTCTCTCTCTCTGGGTACAGTTCTCTCTCTCTCTGGGTACAGTTCTCTCTCTCTCTGGGTACAGTTCTCTCTCTCTCTGGGTACAGTTCTCTCTCTCTCTGGGTACAGTTCTCTCTCTCTCTGGGTACAGTTCTCTCTCTCTCTGGGTACAGTTCTCTCTCTCTCTGGGTACAGTTCTCTCTCTCTCTGGGTACAGTTCTCTCTCTCTCTGGGTACAGTTCTCTCTCTCTCTGGGTACAGTTCTCTCTCTCTCTGGGTACAGTTCTCTCTCTCTCTGGGTACAGTTCTCTCTCTCTCTGGGTACAGTTCTCTCTCTCTCTGGGTACAGTTCTCTCTCTCTCTGGGTACAGTTCTCTCTCTCTCTGGGTACAGTTCTCTCTCTCTCTGGGTACAGTTCTCTCTCTCTCTGGGTACAGTTCTCTCTCTCTCTGGGTACAGTTCTCTCTCTCTCTGGGTACAGTTCTCTCTCTCTCTGGGTACAGTTCTCTCTCTCTCTGGGTACAGTTCTCTCTCTCTCTGGGTACAGTTCTCTCTCTCTCTGGGTACAGTTCTCTCTCTCTCTGGGTACAGTTCTCTCTCTCTCTGGGTACAGTTCTCTCTCTCTCTGGGTACAGTTCTCTCTCTCTCTGGGTACAGTTCTCTCTCTCTCTGGGTACAGTTCTCTCTCTCTCTGGGTACAGTTCTCTCTCTCTCTGGGTACAGTTCTCTCTCTCTCTGGGTACAGTTCTCTCTCTCTCTGGGTACAGTTCTCTCTCTCTCTGGGTACAGTTCTCTCTCTCTCTGGGTACAGTTCTCTCTCTCTCTGGGTACAGTTCTCTCTCTCTCTGGGTACAGTTCTCTCTCTCTCTGGTACAGTTCTCTCTCTCTCTGGGTACAGTTCTCTCTCTCTCTGGGTACAGTTCTCTCTCTCTCTGGGTACAGTTCTCTCTCTCTCTGGGTACAGTTCTCTCTCTCTCTGGGTACAGTTCTCTCTCTCTCTGGGTACAGTTCTCTCTCTCTCTGGGTACAGTTCTCTCTCTCTCTGGGTACAGTTCTCTCTCTCTCTGGGTACAGTTCTCTCTCTCTCTGGGTACAGTTCTCTCTCTCTCTGGGTACAGTTCTCTCTCTCTCTGGGTACAGTTCTCTCTCTCTCTGGGTACAGTTCTCTCTCTCTCTGGGTACAGTTCTCTCTCTCTCTGGGTACAGTTCTCTCTCTCTCTGGGTACAGTTCTCTCTCTCTCTCTGGGTACAGTCTCCTCTCTCTCTCTCTGGGTACAGTCTCTCTCTCTCTCTCTCTTACTGGTACAGTTCTCTCTCTCTCTCTCTCTCTGGGTACAGTCTCTCTCCTCTCTCTCTGGGTCCAGTACTCTCTCTCTCTCTCTCTCTGGGTACAGTTCTCTCTCTCTCTCTCTCTGGGTGCAGTTCTCTCTCTCTCTCTCTCTACTGGGTACAGTTCTCCTCTCTCTCTCTCTCTGGTACAGTCTCTCTCTGCTCCTGGTTACAGTCTCTCTCTCTCTCTCTCTGGGTACAGGTCTCTCTCTCTCTCTCTCCAGGGTAACAGTTCTCTCTCTCTCCGGGTACCGTCTCTCTCTCCGGGTAAAGTTCTCTCTCTCTGAGTACAGTCTCTCTCTCTCCGGGTACAGTTCTCTCTCTCTCCGGGTCCCAGTTCTCTCTCTCTCCGGTACAGTTTCTCATCTCTCTCGGTACAGTCTTCTCTCTCCGGTTACAGTTCTCTCCTCTCCGGGTACAGTTCTCTCTCTCTCCGGGTACAGTTCTCTCTCTCTCCGGGTACACAGTTCTTCTCTCTCTCTCCGGGTACAGTTCTCTCTCTCTCCTGGGTACAGTTCTCTCTCTCTCTCCCTGGGTACAGTCTCGTCTCTCTCTCCTGGGTACCAGTTCTCTCTCTCTCGCTGGGTACCGTTCTCTCTCATCTCCTGGGTACAGTTCTCTCTCTCTCCTGGGTACAGTTCTCTCTCTCTCGCTGGTACCAGTTCTCTCTCTCTCTGGGTACAGTTCTCTCTCTCTCTGGGTACAGTTCTCTCTCTCTCTGGGTACAGTTCTCTCTCTCTCTGGGTACAGTTCTCTCTCTCTCTGGGTACAGTTCTCTCTCTCTCTGGGTACAGTTCTCTCTCTCTCTGGGTACAGTTCTCTCTCTCTCTGGGTACAGTTCTCTCTCTCTCTGGGTACAGTTCTCTCTCTCTCTGGGTACAGTTCTCTCTCTCTCTGGGTACAGTTCTCTCTCTCTCTGGGTACAGTTCTCTCTCTCTCTGGGTACAGTTCTCTCTCTCTCTGGGTACAGTTCTCTCTCTCTCTGGGTACAGTTCTCTCTCTCTCTGGGTACAGTTCTCTCTCTCTCTGGGTACAGTTCTCTCTCTCTCTGGGTACAGTTCTCTCTCTCTCTGGGTACAGTTCTCTCTCTCTCTGGGTACAGTTCTCTCTCTCTCTGGGTACAGTTCTCTCTCTCTCTGGGTACAGTTCTCTCTCTCTCTGGGTACAGTTCTCTCTCTCTCTGGGTACAGTTCTCTCTCTCTCTGGGTACAGTTCTCTCTCTCTCTGGGTACAGTTCTCTCTCTCTCTGGGTACAGTTCTCTCTCTCTCTGGGTACAGTTCTCTCTCTCTCTGGGTACAGTTCTCTCTCTCTCTGGGTACAGTTCTCTCTCTCTCTGGGTACAGTTCTCTCTCTCTCTGGGTACAGTTCTCTCTCTCTCTGGGTACAGTTCTCTCTCTCTCTGGGTACAGTTCTCTCTCTCTCTGGGTACAGTTCTCTCTCTCTCTGGGTACAGTTCTCTCTCTCTCTCTGGGTACAGTTCTCTCTCTCTCTGGGTACAGTTCTCTCTCTCTCTGGGTACAGTTCTCTCTCTCTCTGGGTACAGTTCTCTCTCTCTCTGGGTACAGTTCTCTCTCTCTCTGGGTACAGTTCTCTCTCTCTCTGGGTACAGTTCTCTCTCTCTCTGGGTACAGTTCTCTCTCTCTCTGGGTACAGTTCTCTCTCTCTCTGGGTACAGTTCTCTCTCTCTCTCTGGGTACAGTTCTCTCTCTCTCTGGTACTCCTCTCTTCTCTGGGTACAGTTCTCTCTCTCTCTGGGGTACAGTTCTCTCTCTCTCTGGGTACCAGTTCTCTCTCTTCTCTGGGTACAGTTCTCTCACTCTCTGGTACAGTTCTCTCTCTCTCTGGGTTACCAGTTCTCTCTCTAGGGTACTGTTCTCTCTCTATCTGGGGTTAACAGTTCTCTTCTCTCTCTGGGTACAGTTCTCTCTCTCTCTGCTCACGGCCTTACGTTCTCTCTCTCTCTGGGGTACAGTTCTCTCTCTCTTGGGTACAGTTCTCTCTCTCTCTGGGACAGTTCTCTCTCTCTCTGGGTACAGTTTCTTCTCTTCTGGGGGTACGTTCTCTCTCTCTCTGGGTACAGTTCACTCTCTCTCTGGGTACAGTTCTCTCTCTCTCTGGGGTACAGTTTCTCTCTCTCTGGGTACAGTTTCTCACTCTCTCTGTGGTACAGTTCTCTCTCTCTCTGGGTACAGTTCTCTCTCTCTCTGGTACAGTTCTCTCTCTCTCTGGTACAGGTCTCTCTCTCTCTCTGGGTACAGTTCTCTCTCCTCTCTGGGTACAGTTCTCTCTCTCTCTCTGGGTACCAGGTCTCTCTCTCTCTCTGGGTACAGTCTCTCTCTCTCTCTGGGTACAGTTCTCTCTCTCTCTGGGAGTACAGTCTCTCTTCTCTCTGGGTACAGTTCTCTCTCTCTCTCTGGGTACAGTTCTCTCTCTCTCTGGGTACAGTTCCTCTCTCTCTCTCGGTACAGTTCTATCTCTCTCTCTGGGTACATTTTCTCTCTCTCCTCTGGGTACAGATTTCTCTCTCTCTTCTCGGGGTTACAGTTCTCTCTCTCTCTCTGGGTACAGTTCTCTCTCTCTCTCTCTGGGTACAGTTCTCTCTCTCTCTCTGGGTACAGTTCTCTCACTCCTCTCTGGGTACAGTTCTACTCTCTCTCTCTGGTACAGTTCTCTCTCTCCTCTGGGTAACATGTTCTCTCTCTCTCTCTGGTACAGTCTCTCTCTCTCTCTGGGTACAGTTCTCTCTGCTCTCTCTGGGTACAGTCTCTCTCTCTCTCTGGGTACAGTTCTCTCTCTCTCTCTGGGTACAGTTCTCTCTCTCTCTCTGGGTACAGTTCTCTCTCTCTCTCTGGTCCGTTCTCTCTCTCTCTCTGGGTACAGTTCTCTCTCTCTCTCTGGGTACAGTTCTCTCTCTCTCTCTGGGTACAGTTCTCTCTCTCTCTCTGGGTACAGTTCTCTCTCTCTCTCTGGGTACAGTTCTCTCTCTCTCTCTGGGTACAGTTCTCTCTCTCTCTCTGGGTACAGTTCTCTCTCTCTCTCTGGGTACAGTTCTCTCTCTCTCTGGGTACAGTTCTCTCTCTCTCTGGGTACAGTTCTCTCTCTCTCTGGGTACAGTTCTCTCTCTCTCTGGGTACAGTTCTCTCTCTCTCTGGGTACAGTTCTCTCTCTCTCTGGGTACAGTTCTCTCTCTCTCTGGGTACAGTTCTCTCTCTCTCTGGGTACAGTTCTCTCTCTCTCTGGGTACAGTTCTCTCTCTCTCTGGGTACAGTTCTCTCTCTCTCTGGGTACAGTTCTCTCTCTCTCTGGGTACAGTTCTCTCTCTCTCTGGGTACAGTTCTCTCTCTCTCTGGGTACAGTTCTCTCTCTCTCTGGGTACAGTTCTCTCTCTCTCTGGGTACAGTTCTCTCTCTCTCTGGGTACAGTTCTCTCTCTCTCTGGGTACAGTTCTCTCTCTCTCTGGGTACAGTTCTCTCTCTCTCTGGGTACAGTTCTCTCTCTCTCTGGGTACAGTTCTCTCTCTCTCTGGGTACAGTTCTCTCTCTCTCTGGGTACAGTTCTCTCTCTCTCTGGGTACAGTTCTCTCTCTCTCTGGGTACAGTTCTCTCTCTCTCTGGGTACAGTTCTCTCTCTCTCTGGGTACAGTTCTCTCTCTCTCTGGGTACAGTTCTCTCTCTCTCTGGGTACAGTTCTCTCTCTCTCTGGGTACAGTTCTCTCTCTCTCTGGGTACAGTTCTCTCTCTCTCTGGGTACAGTTCTCTCTCTCTCTGGGTACAGTTCTCTCTCTCTCTGGGTACAGTTCTCTCTCTCTCTGGGTACAGTTCTCTCTCTCTCTGGGTACAGTTCTCTCTCTCTCTGGGTACAGTTCTCTCTCTCTCTGGGTACAGTTCTCTCTCTCTCTGGGTACAGTTCTCTCTCTCTCTGGGTACAGTTCTCTCTCTCTCTGGGTACAGTTCTCTCTCTCTCTGGGTACAGTTCTCTCTCTCTCTGGGTACAGTTCTCTCTCTCTCTGGGTACAGTTCTCTCTCTCTCTGGGTACAGTTCTCTCTCTCTCTGGGTACAGTTCTCTCTCTCTGGGTACAGTTCTCTCTCTCTCTGGGTACAGTTCTCTCTCTCTCTGGGTACAGTTCTCTCTCTCTCTGGGTACAGTTCTCTCTCTCTCTGGGTACAGTTCTCTCTCTCTCTGGGTACAGTTCTCTCTCTCTCTGGGTACAGTTCTCTCTCTCTCTGGGTACAGTTCTCTCTCTCTCTGGGTACAGTTCTCTCTCTCTCTGGGTACAGTTCTCTCTCTCTCTGGGTACAGTTCTCTCTCTCTCTGGGTACAGTTCTCTCTCTCTCTGGGTACAGTTCTCTCTCTCTCTGGGTACAGTTCTCTCTCTCTCTGGGTACAGTTCTCTCTCTCTCTCTGGGTACAGTTCTCTCTCTCTCTGGGTACAGTTCTCTCTCTCTCTGGGTACAGTTCTCTCTCTCTCTGGGTACAGTTCTCTCTCTCTCTGGGTACAGTTCTCTCTCTCTCTGGGTACAGTTCTCTCTCTCTCTGGGTACAGTTCTCTCTCTCTCTGGGTACAGTTCTCTCTCTCTCTGGGTACAGTTCTCTATCTCTCTGGGTACAGTTCTCTCTCTCTCTGGTTACAGTTCTCTCTCTCTCTGGGTACAGTTCTCTCTCTCTCTGGGTACAGTTCTCTCTCTCTCTGGGTACAGTTCTCTCTCTCTCTGGGTACAGTTCTCTCTCTCTCTGGTACAGTTCCTCTCTCTCTCTGGGTACAGTTCTCTCTCTCTCTGGGTACAGTTCTCTCTCTCTCTGGGTACAGTTCTCTCTCTCTTGGGTACAGTCTCTCTCTCTCTGGGTACAGTTCTCCTCTCCTCTGGGTACAGTTCTTCTCTCTCTGGGTACAGTTCTCTCTCTCTCTGGGTACAGTTCTCTCTCTCTCTGGGTACAGTTCTCTCTCTCTCTGGGTACAGTTCTCTCTCTCTCTGGGTACAGTTCTCTCTCTCTCTGGGTACAGTTCTCTCTCTCTTCTGGTACAGTTCTCTCTCTCTCTGGGTACCGTTCTCTCTCTCTCTGGGTACAGTTCTCTCTCTCTCTCGGGTACAGTTCCTCTCTCTTGGGTACAGTTCTCTCTCTCTCTGGGTACAGTTCTCTCTCTCTCTGGGTACAGTTCTCTCTCTCTCTGGGTACAGTTCTCTCTCTCTCTGGGTACAGTTTCTCTCTCTCTCTGGGTACAGTTCTCTCTCTCTCTGGGTACAGTTCTCTCTCTCTCTGGGTACAGTTCTTCTCTCTCTCTGGGTACAGTTCTCTCTCTCTCTGGGTACAGTTCTCTCACCTCTCTGGGTACAGTTCTCTCCTCTCTCTGGGGTACAGTTTCTCTCTCTCTGGGTACAGTTCTCTCTCTCTCTGGGTACAGTTCTCTCTCTCTCTGGGTACAGTTCTCTCTCTCTCTGGGTACAGTTCTCTCTCTCTCTGGGTACAGTTCTCTCTCTCTCTGGGTTACAGTTCTCTCTCTCTCTGGGTACAGTTCTCTCTCTCTCTGGGTACAGTATATATACTGGGTACAGTTCTCTCTCTCTCTGGGTACAGTTCTCTCTCTCTCTGGGTACAGTTCTCTCTTCTCTCTGGGTACAGTTCTCTCTCTCTCTGGGTACAGTTCTCTCTCTCTGGGTACAGTTCTCTCTCTCTGGGTACAGTTCTCTGACTCTCTCCTGGGTACAGTTCTCTCTCTCTCTGGGTACAGTTCTTCTCTCTCTCTGGGTACAGTTCTCTCTCTCTCTGGGTACAGTTCTCTCTCTCTCTGGGTACAGTTTCTCTCTCTCTGGGTACAGTTCTCTCTCTCTACCTGGGTACAGTTCTCTCTCTCTCTCTGGTACAGTTCTCTCTCTCTCTGGGTACAGTTCTCTCTCTCTCTGGGTACAGTTCTCTCTCTCTCTCTGGGTACAGTCTCTCTCTCTCTCTGGGTACAGTTCTCTCTCTCTCTCTGGGTACAGTTCTCTCTCTCTCTCTGGGTACAGTTCTCTCTCTCTCTGGGTACAGTTCTCCTCTCTTCTCTCTGGGTACAGTTTCTCTCTCTCTCTGGGTACGTCTCTCTCTCTCTCTGGGTACAGTTTCTCTCTCTCTCTGGGTACAGTTCTCTCTCTCTCTGGGTACAGTTCTCTCTCTCTCTCTGGGTACAGTTCTCTCTCTCTCTGGGTACAGTTCTCTCTCTCTCTCTGGGTACAGTTCTCTCTCTCTCTGGGTACAGTTCTCTCTCTCTCTCTGGGTACAGTTCTCTCTCTCTCTCTGGGTACAGTTCTCTCTCTCTCTGGGTACAGTCTCTCTCTCTCTCTGGGTACAGTTCTCTCTCTCTCTGGGTACAGTTCTCTCTCTCTCTCTGGGTACAGTTCTCTCTCTCTCTGGGTACAGTTCTCTCTCTCTCTGGGTACAGTTCTCTCTCTCTCTGGGTACAGTTCTCTCTCTCTCTGGGTACAGTTCTCTCTCTCTCTGGGTACAGTTCTCTCTCTCTCTGGGTACAGTTCTCTCTCTCTCTGGGTACAGTTCTCTCTCTCCTCTGGGTACAGTTCTCTCCTCTCTCTGGGTACAGTTCTCTCTCTCTCTGGGTACAGTTCTCTCTCTCTCTGGGTACAGTTCTCTCTCACTCTGGGTACAGTTCTCTCTCTCTCTCTGGGTACAGTTCTCTCTCTCTCTGGGTACAGTTCTCTCTCTCTCTGGGTACAGTTCTCTCTCTCTCCTCTGGGTACAGTTTCTCTCTCTCTCTGTGTACAGTTCTCTCTCTCTCTGGGTACAGTTCTCTCTCTCTCTCTGGGTACAGTTCTCTCTCTCTCTGGGTACAGTTCTCTCTCTCTCTGGGTACAGTTCTCTCTCTCTCTGGGTACAGTTCTCTCTCTCTCTGGGTACAGTTCTCTCTCTCTCTGGGTACAGTTCTCTCTCTCTCTGGGTACAGTTCTCTCTCTCTCTGGGTACAGTTCTCTCTCTCTCTGGGTACAGTTCTCTCTCTCTCTGGGTACAGTTCTCTCTCTCTCTGGGTACAGTTCTCTCTCTCTCTGGGTACAGTTCTCTCTCTCTCTGGGTACAGTTCTCTCTCTCTCTGGGTACAGTTCTCTCTCTCTCTGGGTACAGTTCTCTCTCTCTCTCTGGGGTACAGTTCTCTCTCTCTCTCTGGGGTACAGTTCTCTCTCTCTCTGGGTACAGTTCTCTCTCTCTCTGGGTACAGTTCTCTCTCTCTCTGGGGTACAGTCTCTCTCTCTCTCTGGGTACAGTTCTCTCTCTCTCTGGGTACAGGTCTCTCTCTCTCTGGGTACAGTTCTCTCTCTCTCTGGGTACAGTTCTCTCTCTCTCTGGGTACAGTTCTCTCTCTCTCTGGGGTACAGTTCTCTCTCTCTCTGGGTACAGTTCTCTCTCTCTCTGGGTACAGTTCTCTCTCTCTCTGGGTACAGTTCTCTCTCTCTCTGGGGTACAGTTCTCTCTCTCTCTGGGTACAGTTCTCTCTCTCTCTGGGGTACAGTTCTCTCTCTCTCTGGGGTACAGTTCTCTCTCTCTCTGGGTACAGTTCTCTCTCTCTCTGGGTAAGGTCTCTCTCTCTCTGGGGTACAGGTCTCTCTCTCTCTCTGGGTACAGTTCTCTCTCTCTCTCTCTGGGGTACAGGTCTCTCTCTCTCTCTGGGGTACAGTTCTCTCTCTCTCTGGGGTACAGGTCTTCTCTCTTCTCTGGGTACAGGTCTCTCTCTCTCTGGGGTACAGGTCTCTCTCTCTTGGGGTACTAGGTCTCTCTCTCTCTCTCTGGGGTACAGGTCTCTCTCTCTCTCTGGGGTACAGTCTCTCTCTCTCTCTCTGGGGTACAGGTCTCTCTCTCTCTCTCTGGGTACAGGTCTCTCTCTCTCTGGGTTACAGTTCTCCTCTCTCTGGGGTACAGTCTCTCCTCCTCTCTGGGGTACAGGTCTCTCTCTCTCTCTCTCTGGGTACAGTTCTCTCTCTCTCTCTGGGTACAGGTCTCTCTCTCTCTCTGGGGTACAGTTCTCTCTCTCTCTCTGGGGTACAGTCTCTCTCTCTCTCTCGGGTACAGGCTCTCTCTCTCTCTCTGGGTACAGGTCTCTCTCTCTCTCTGGTCAGTCTCTCTCTCTCTCTGGGTACAGGTCTCTCTCTCTCTCTGGGGTACAGTCTCTCTCTCTCTCTGGGTACAGTTCTCTCTCTCTCTGGGTACAGTTCTCTCTCTCTCTGGGTACAGTTCTCTCTCTCTCTGGGTACAGTTCTCTCTCTCTCTGGGTACAGTTCTCTCTCTCTCTGGGTACAGTTCTCTCTCTCTCTGGGTACAGTTCTCTCTCTCTCTGGGTACAGTTCTCTCTCTCTCTGGTACAGTTTCTCTCTCTCTCTGGGTACAGTTCTCTCTCTCTCTGGGTACAGTTCTCTCTCTCTCTGGGTACAGTTCTCTCTCTCTCTGGGTACAGTTCTCTCTCTCTCTGGGTACAGTTCTCTCTCTCTCTGGGTACAGTTCTCTCTCTCTCTGGGTACAGTTCTCTCTCTCTCTGGGTACAGTTCTCTCTCTCTCTGGGTACAGTTCTCTCTCTCTCTGGGTACAGTTCTCTCTCTCTCTGGGTACAGTTCTCTCTCTCTCTGGGTACAGTTCTCTCTCTCTCTCTGGGTACAGTTCTCTCTCTCTCTCTGGGTACAGTTCTCTCTCTCTCTGGGTACAGTTCTCTCTCTCTGGGTACAGTTCTCTCTCTCTCTCTGGGTACAGTTCTCTCTCTCTCTCTCTGGGTACAGTTCTCTCTCTCTCTGGGTACAGTTCTCTCTCTCTCTGGGTACAGTTCTCTCTCTCTCTGGGTACAGTTCTCTCTCTCTCTCTGGGTACAGTTCTCTCTCTCTCTGGGTACAGTTCTCTCTCTCTCTGGGTACAGTTCTCTCTCTCTCTGGGTACAGTTCTCTCTCTCTCCTGGGTACAGTTCTCTCTCTCTCTGGGTACAGTTCTCTCTCTCTCTGGGTACAGTTCTCTCTCTCTCTGGGTACAGTTCTCTCTCTCTCTGGGTACAGTTCTCTCTCTCTCTGGGTACAGTTCTCTCTCTCTCTGGGTACAGTTCTCTCTCTCTCTGGTACAGTTTCTCTCTCTCTCTGGGTACAGTTCTCTCTCTCTCTCTGGGTACAGTTCTCTCTCTCTCTGGGTACAGTTCTCTCTCTCTCTGGGTACAGTTCTCTCTCTCTGGGTACAGTTCTCTCTCTCTCTGGGTACAGTTCTCTCTCTCTCTGGGTACAGTTCTCTCTCTCTCTGGGTACAGTTCTCTCTCTCTCTGGGTACAGTTCTCTCTCTCTGGGGTACAGTTCTCTCTCTCTCTCTCTGGGTACAGCTCTCCTCTCTCGGGTACAGTTGCGCTCTCTCTCTCTCTCTATGGTACAGTTCGCACTCTCCTCGCTGGGTACAGTTCTCTTCTCATCTGGTACAGCTCTCTCTCTCTCTCTCTGGTTACAGTTCTCTTCTCTCTCTCTCTGGGTACAGTTCTCTCGCTCTCTGTCAGTCTCTCTCTCTCTGGTAGCAGTTCGCTCTCTCTCACTCGTGGACAGTTCTCCTCTCTCTCTGGGTACAGTCTCTCTCTCTCTCGGTGGGTACAGTTCTCTCTCTCTCTCTCTCTGGCTCTGGGTACAGTCTCTCTCTCTCTCTGGGGAACAGTCTCTCTCTCTCTGGGTCAGTTCTCTCTCTCTCTCTGGGTACAGTGCTCTCTCTCTCTCTGGGTACAGTCTCTCTCCTGTCTCTCTGGGTACAGTTCGCTCTCCTCTGGGTACAGCTCTCTCTCTCTCTCTGGGTACAGGTTCCTCTCTCTCTCTGGGTACAGTTCTCTCTCTCTCTGGGTACAGTTCTCCCTCTCTCTCTGGGTACAGTTCTCTCTCTCTCTCTGGGTGCATGCTCTCTCTCTCTCTGGGTGCAGTTCTCTCTCTCGTCTCTCTGGGTCAGTTCCTCTCTCTCTGGGTACAGGCTCTCTCTCTCATCTCTCTCTCTCTGGGTACAGGTAGTTCTCTCTCTCTCTCTCTTGGGTACAGTTCTCTCTCTCTCTCTCTCTCTGGGTACACAGATTCTCTCTCTCCCTCTCTCTCTGTGTAAAGTTCTCTTCCCTCTCTCTCTGGGTCTTTTCTCTCTCCCTCTCCTTCTGGGTACTGTTCTCCTCTCCCTCCTCTCTGGGTATCTGTTCTCTCTCCCTCTCTCTGGGTACAGTCTCTCTCTCTCTCTCTCTCTCTCTGGGTACAAGCTCTCTCTTCTCTCTGGGTATACAGTTCTCTATCTCTCTCTGGGTACAGTCTCTCTCTCTCTTGGGTACTTGGTTCTCTCTCTCTTGGGGTACAGCTCTCTCTCTCCTCTCTCTCTCTGGGGTACAGGTCACTCTCTCTCTCTCTCTGGTACAGTTCTCTCTCTCTCTCTGGGTACAGTTCTCTCTCTCTCTCTGGGTACAGTTCTCTCTCTCTCTGGGTACAGTTCTCTCTCTCTCTCTCTGGGGTACAGTTCTCTCTCTCTCTCTGGGTACAGTTCTCTCTCTCTCTCTGGGTACAGTTCTCTCTCTCTCTCTGGGTACAGTTCTCTCTCTCTCTCTGGGTACAGTTCTCTCTCTCTCTCTGGGTACAGTTCTCTCTCTCTCTCTGGGTACAGTTCTCTCTCTCTCTCTGGGTACAGTTCTCTCTCTCTCTCTGGGTACAGTTCTCTCTCTCTCTCTGGGTACAGTTCTCTCTCTCTCTCTGGGTACAGCTCTCTCTCTCTCTCTCTCTCTCTGGGTACAGTTCTCTCTCTCTCTGGGTACAGTTCTCTCTCGCTCTCTCTCTCTCTCTCTGGGTACAGTTCTCTCTCTCTCTCTGGGTACAGTTCTCTCTCTCTCTCTGGGTACAGTTCTCTCTCTCTCTCTCTGGGTACAGTTCTCTCCCTCTCTGGGTACAGTTCTCTCTCTCTCTCTCTCTGGGTGCAGTGCTCTCTCTGTCTCTGGGTACAGTTCTCTCTCCCTGTCTCTCTGGGTACAGTTCTCTTTCTCTCTCTCTGGGTACAGTTCTCGCTCTCTCTTTGGGTACAGTTCTCTCTCCCTCTCTCTGGGTACAGTTCTCTCTCTCTCTCTCTCTGGGTACAGCTCTCTCTCTCTCTCTCTGGGTACAGTTCTCTCTCCCTCTCTCTCTGGGTACAGTTCTCTCTCCCTCTCTCTGGGTACTGTTCTCTCTCCCTCTCTATGGGTACTGTTCTCTCTCTCTCTCTCTGGGTACAGTTCTCTCTCTGGGTACAGTTTTCTCTCTCTGTCTCTCTCTGGGTACAGCTCTCTCTCTCTCTCTCTGGGTACAGTTCTCTCTCCCTCTCTCTCTGGGTACAGTTCTCTCTCCCTCTCTCTGGGTACTGTTCTCTCTCCCTCTCTATGGGTACTGTTCTCTCTCTCTCTCTCTGGGTACAGTTCTCTCTCTGGGTACAGTTTTCTCTCTCTGTCTCTCTCTGGGTACAGTTCTCTCTCTCTCTCTCTCTCTGGGTACAGTTCTCTCTCTCTCCCTCTCTCTCTGGGTACAGTTCTCTCTCTCTCCCTCTCTCTCTGGGTACAGTTCTCTCTCCCTCTCTATGGGTACTGTTCTCTCTCTCTCTCTCTCTCTGGGTACAGTTCTCTCTCTGGGTACAGTTTTCTCTCTCTGTCTCTCTCTGGGTACAGTTCTCTCTCTCTCTCTCTCTCTGGGTGCAGTTACCTTTCTGCCTCTCTCTTTGCTCCTTTTCTCCTTTCAGCCGTTTCCTTTCATTCAAATTTCGCGCTCTCAGCTCCTAACGTCAACCCACTTCCGCTGTGAACCGGTAGCGCTGACCGGAGGGTAAATCGTAAGGGGCCGAAAACAGGGCGATATGACAGTTGGTGGCGCTGCTCACAAGGAGCAGCTCGCGGCGTCTCTGACACACGGAGCCGATTCCGACAACCTGGCACAGCGGACGAGCCACACTGGTAGCACGCATGCGCATAGCCTAACCGACACTCGCGGCCTCCGAACAGCGCGTCGGACATGCGCAGAACGCACCGCGGATACCCACTCTGAACGGACTGGGCATGCGTGGTGTGCAGGGATACTGGCTATCGAGCGAGATGTGCAGCGGGTCTCAGTGCGCATGGTCGTGACTGCCTGCCGGAAGCGAAGTGAAGCGGAGCGGGAGGGCAGTTTGAGCATGCGCGTGCGCACTGCCGCAGAGAAGTTTGAACCGAGTTTCGGCGGATTCGGGCCGAGCAGGAGGGCGGCGGGCACGGTGGGTATGGTGCTGGTTAATGTCGGCCCCGGCCAATCAGCGGCTGTAATTTGTTATGCTGGCGAGGCTTCTGAGTTCTGTTCTGCTATATTCTGCTCTCCCATCCTGTCCCCTGGCCGGTTCCGAGTGCCTCTGGAAATGGGTCCCCGGCGGCAGGTGTGAGTCCCCGCTCGCCCGTCACCCCGGTGCCTGGGTCCAGCAAATAAACCGGGAGAAGCCGGTGTAACGGGGCCTTTCAACTGGGGGGAGGGAAGGAGAATTACATCGCGTCTACAGCACAGAAACAGGCCATTCGGCCCAACTGCTCTATGCCGGTGTTTATGCTCCACACATAGGAACAGGAGTAGGCCATTCAGTGCGATCATGGCTGATCTGCAACCTAGCTCCACATACCTCCACATTAGTGTGAGGTGATGCATTTTGGCAGAAGGAACAGGGAGAGGCAATATACACTTAATGCCACAGTTTTAAAGAGTGTGCAGGGACAGAGGGACCTGGGAGTTAATGTGCATAGGTCCCTGAAGGTGGCAGGACATATTGAGAGAGTGGTTAACAAAGCATATGGGATCTTGGGCTTCATAAATAGAGGTATTGAGTACAAAAGTAGAGAAGTAATGCTGAATCTTTATAAAGCGCTGGTTAGGCCACAACTGGAGTATTGCGTCCAGTTCTGATCACCACACTTTAGGAAGGATGTGAAGGCCCTTGAGAGGGTGCAGAGGAGATTTACCAGAATGGTTCTGGGGATGGGGGATCTTGGCTACAAGGACAGGTTGGAGAAGCTGGATTTGTTTTCATTGGAGCAAAGGAGGTTGAGGGGTGATTTGATAGAAGTGTACAAAATTATGATGGGTTTGGATGGGATAGATGGGGAAAGGCTGTTCCCACTAGTTGATGGTACAAGGACTAGGGGACACAGATTTAAGGTTTTGGGCAAGAGATACAGAGGGGATGTGAGGGAAAACTTTTACGCAGCGAGTGGTGATGACCTGGACTTCGCTGCTGATGGAAGTAGTGGAAGCGGAGACACTCAATGTTTTCAAGGGGAGACTGGATAGGCACTTGAGGGAAATAAACTTGCAAAGCTACGGGTACAGAGTGGGGGAGTGGGACTGACTGGATTGCTCTACAGAGAGCTGTTACGGACTCGATGGGCCGAATGGCCCCCTTCTGTGCCGTTATGACTCTGACCTGCCTTTGGCCCATATCCCTTAATACCTTTGGTTAGCAAAAAGCTATCACTCTCCGATTTAAGATTAACAACTGATCTAGCATCAATTGCTGTTTGCGGAAGAGTTCCAAACTTCTACCACCCATTGTGTGTAGAAGTGTTTCCTAATTTCACTCTTGAAATGTCTGGCACTCATTTTTAGACTATGCCAACCAGCTGAAATAGTTTCTCTCTCTCTACCCCTCTCTCTACCCTATCTGTTCCCCTTAATATCTTGAAAACTTCAATCAGATCACCCCTTAATCTTCTAAATTCTCGGAATACAACCCTGATTTGTGTAGTCTCTCCTCGTAACTTCACTCTTGAAGTCCGGGTATCATTCTGGTAAACCTACGCTACACTCCCTCCATGGCCAATCTATCCATCCTAAGGTGTGGTGCCCAGAACTGCTCACAGTACTCCAGGTGTGGTCTAACCAGGGTTTTGAATAGCTGCAGCATAACAACTACCTCCTTGTCGTCTCGTCCTCTAGATATAAAGGCCAGCATCCCATTAGCCTTTTTAATTATTTTCTGTACCTGTTCATGATATTTTAATGATCTATGTACCTGGACCTCCACTGTTTTTAGCTTTTCACCATTTAGGAAGTACCCTGTTCTATCCTTTTAAGATCCAAAGTGGATGACCTCACATTTGCCTACATTGAAATCCATTTGCCACAGTTTTGCCCATTCACTTAATCTGTCGATATCCCTTTGTAATTTCATGCTTTCATCTACAATGCCGCCACACGAGCCTCCTCCCACTCTCCTTCATTAAACTCCATTAACATATCTTTCTATTTCTTTCTCCCTCATTTGTTTATCAAGTTTTCCCTTAAGTGGATCTATGCTATTCGCCTCAACTACTCCTTGTGGTAGCAAACCCACCAGCTGCTCCCTTGACTCCTTCAATGTTGGCCACTGATCTTTCATGAACCAACTCAGGTAAAGGTGTGTGGGGATAACTCTTCATAAATATGAAGGCTTTTTTAATAGAGATGCTTCTTATTTTTTTTTAAGTATACTGTTTGCAAGTGAATATCAGTAAACTATTTCACACATATAATTGTGATTACTATACTTATGCTCTATTAGTTGTTTCTTCTGGTTTCTGCCTTCCCACTGAGCTCCGGCTGACACCCTGTATTTTTCCCATTTTTCCTTTGCCGAATTTCCCTCAATTGGTAGCACCCTTGCCTCTGAGTCAGAAGGTTGTGGGTTCAAGACCCACTCCAGAGACTTGAGCACAAAAATCTAGGCTGACACTCCAGTGCAGTACTGAGGGAGAGCTGCACTGTTGGAGGTGCTGTCTTTCGGATGAGACGTTAAACTAATCCTCAGGTGGATGTAAAAGATCCTATGGCACTATTTTGAAGAGGAGATGGGAGTTATCCCCAGTGTCCTGGCCAATATTTATCCCTCAATCAACATCACTTAAGACAGATTTTCCAGACATTATCACATTGCTGTTTGTGGGAGCTTGCTGTGTGCAAATTGGCTGCCACGTTTCCTACATTACAACAGTGACTGCACTTCAAAAAGTACTTCATTGGCTGTAAAGTGCTTTGGGACGTCCGGTGGTCGTGAAAAGTACTATATAAATGCAAGTCTTTTTCCACATCACGCACACCACCTGTCTGAGAGATGAGGACTCCGAGTACCACCAATGCTGCTCTTGACTATCTATACAGGGCATGTTGGAGCAGTCTGTTGGCAACTTCCATCAGGTTTTCTCCCCTCGTTCCCAAAACCTGGGAGATGCCTCACAGCAGAGCAGAAGGAATAATGGACTTGGATGGATCAAACTCACATCCCTGCATTCTGCGGCATTGTGAATATGTGCTACAGTGTGCCGCACCAAATTCTGAACCAAGTATTTTGGTGTGCACTGGGAAGTAGTCCTTACCAGCATCCCCTTTGTTCACTTGTTGCCCTTGCAAGCACATTGCTCGAAATCTTCAGCATTATGCATCCATGTTCAGTTCCATAGCCCGATTGATAAATAAAAGGGCAAAAAGGAGACGCCACCAGAAGTGTCTTTCCAATAAGAGAAATGTTTAAGCTTGCGCAATGCAATTTATAGTATAGATTATTACGCAACTGTCAGTGGCAACTGGAAGAGCTGGGTGCCCAAGGCAGTCACTGACGTTAGAAGTCAGTTTGAGAACATACCTCAAAAGAGTGAAAAGGGCTGAGACTTAAAAGATTAATACATTTCTTTGCTGTAATGACAAAGGGTGCAGTCAGAATAAATCTAAATTCATTCCAATAACTGGAAGATTGTATCGTAATGTATTCAGATCCTCTGGAAATCTTCCACTGAGTCTCAGTACTCAAAGCTGTCATAAATAAAGTACAGACACATTAGACTTAAAATTGACAAGCAGTAGGAGAAATTTAAGTTCACATTGTTAATGATTTGCTATCATTTTTGTATTTTTAGAGTCTGGCCATTTAGCATGTCAAAACGAAAAGAAGACCTTTCTGAAGGAATACTACCCACAAAGAGAATCAAAACTGAAAACATAAAGGAATGTGATACAGAAGAAGCCAACAGGACTAATGGGAAAACTGCAACAACTAATGGACAAAGTGGAGACAGCCTTCCAAATTCACTCTTGGTAAATTATTCATCATTAGTACAGGCTGGATTGTCCAAGTGTGACGCTTCGCCATAAGGAAGCAAAATAGCCAGTACAGGTGCATTGTTTTTGTGCACCTCCCCCAGTGTCTGATTATAGAACAACAGTCCCGGATAGCTTTACCCATTTTGCATGTTTAGTTTCTCTGAATAAATAAGGAAGGGGATCCAAAAGAGATTTCTAAGAGCAATAAAACCATACATAGTGAAATGCTACATATTGGACTCCTTCAAGATCCAGATATAAAAATATATAATATAATTAGGTTGGATAAGCAAAAAGGCACAATTTGTGAAAGAAGCAGTTGATGTAAAAAATCCTGATCGCATTGGTTCTGAAGCAACCTGAGAGTAAATGTGTGGTACTGCAGTGATACTAGTACTGCATTGTATGCTCGATGTCTTTATCATGTCTGGGGTTGCGTAACTGTGTGTACAGCCCTGCGCCAATGTTGCCTGTCATGTGCTGTTACTACTGCCAGTCTAATTGGTAATCTTGCCTAATTCCTTATATCATTTAGCTATTCTTTGCTTGGTCTTGTTTTTAGTCTTTGACCTTTCATTTCTCCTATCATTATTGTCTTGCCTAGGTAGTAGTCTCATAGAAACATAGAAGATAGGAGCAGGAGTAGGCCATTCGGCCCCTCGAGCCTGCTCCGCCATTCGATGAGATCATGGCTGATCATCCAAACTCAGTACCCTGTACCTGCCTTCTCCCCATATCCTTTGATACCTTTAGCTTTGAGAAATATATCTAACTCATTCTTGAATATATTTAATGACTTGGCCTCAACAACCTTCTGTGGTAGAGAATTCCACAGGTTCACCACTCTCTGGGTGAAGAAATTTCTCCTCATCTCTGTCCTAAATGGCTTACCCCTTATCCTTAGATTATGACCCCTGGTTCTGGACTCTCTGACCATCGGGAACATTCTTCCTGCATCTAGTTTGTCCAGACCTGTCAGTATTTTATATGTTTCGATGAGATCCCCTCTCATTCTTCTATACTCCAGCGAGTATAAGCCCAATCGACCCAATCTCTCTTCATATATCATTCCTGCCATCCCAGGTATCAGCCTTGTGAATCTTCGCTGAACTCCTTCCATGGCAAGAACATCCTTCCTCAGATAAGGCGACCAAAACTGCACACAGTACTCAAGGTGTGGTCTCACCAAGGCCCTGTACAACTGCAGCAGGACATCCCTGTTCCTATACTCAAACCCTTTCGCTATGAAGGCCAACATACCATTTGCCTTCTTCACCGCCTGCTGCACCTGCATTCTTACCTTCAGCGACTGGTGCACAAGGACACCCAGGTCTCGTTGCACTTCCCCTTCTCCCAATCTATTGCCATTCAGATAATAGTCTGCCTTTCTGTTTTTGACACCAAAGTGGATAACCTTGCAGTTATCCACGTTATATTGCATCTGCCACGCTTCTGCCCACTCACCCAACCTGTCCAAATCATCCTGGAGTTTCTCGGTATCCTCCTCGCAGCACACACGCCCACCCAGCTTTGTGTCATCTGCAAACTTGGAGATATTACATTTAGTTCCCTTATCTAGATCATTAATGTATATTGTGAATAGCTGGGGTCCAAGGACCGATCCCTGCGGTACCCCACTAGTCACTGCCTGCCACTCGGAAAAAGACCCATTAATTCCTACTCTCTGCTTTCTGTCTGCCAACCAGTTCTCTATCCAAGTCAATATCTTGCCCCCAATCCCATGTGCCTTAACTTTACACGCTAATCTCTTATGCGGGACCTTATCGAAAGCCTTTTGAAAGTCCAAATACACCACATCTACTGCTTCTCCCTTATCTATTTTCCCAGTTACATCCTCAAAAAAATTCCAGTAGATTAGTCAAGCACAATTTTCCTTTTGTAAATCCATGTTGACTTTGTCCGATCCTGTCACTGTTTTTCAAGTGCTCAGCTATTACATCCTTTATAATGGACTCTAGCATTTTCCCCACTACCGATGTCAGGCATCTGTAATTGCCCGCTTTCTCTCTACCACCCTTTTTGAATAGTGGGGTAACATTAGCTACCCTCCAATCCATGGGTACAGTTCCAGATTCCATCGAATGTTGGAAGATGATCAGCAATGCATCTACTATTTCTAGGGCTACTTCCTTAAGTACCCTAGGATGTAGATTATCAGGCCCTGGGGATTTATCGGCCTTCAATCCCGTCAATTTCCCTAACACCATTTCCCTGCAAATACTGATTTCTTTCAGTTCCTCCCTTTCATCAGACCGTATGTTCTCCAACATCTCTGGGAGGTTATTTGTGTCCTCCTTTGTGAAGACAGAACCAAAATATGCATTTAATTGGTCTGCCATTTCTTTGTTCCCCATTATAACTTCCCCCGCTTCTGACTGCAAGGGACCTACACTTGATTTCACTAATCTTTTTCTCTTCACATATCTATAAAAGCTCTTCCAGTCAGTTTTTATGTTCCCTGCAAGCTTACTTTCATATTCTATTTTCCCCTTCTTAATTAATCCCTTTGTCCTCCTTTGTTGAATCCTAAACTGCTCCCAAACCTCAGGGTTACTGCTTTTTCTGGCCAATTTATATGCCCTCTCCTTGGATCTTATGCTATCCCTAATTTCCCTTGTTAGCCACGGTTGAGTCACCCTTTTTGTTTTATTCTTATGCCACACTGGGATGAACAAATTCTGTAGTTCATCCACGCAGTCTTTGAATGTTTGCCATTGCCTATCCACCGTCAACCCTTTGAGTGACATTCCCCAATCAATCCTACCCAATTCGTGCCTCATACCATCGTAGTTTCCTTTATTTAAATTCAGGACCCTAGTCTCTGATTCAACTACTTCACTCTCCATCCTAATGAAGAATTATATCATATTATGATCACTCTGACCCAAGGGGCCTCGTACAACAAGATTGCTAATTAATCCTTTCTCGTTACATAATACCCAGTCGAAGATGGCCTGATCTCTGGTTAGTTCCTTGACATATTGTTCCAGAAAACCATCCCGTAAACATTCTAGGAATTCCTCCTCCACAGTATTTTTACTAATTTGGTTAGCCCAATCTATATGTAAATTAAAGTCACCCATGATGACTGCTGTGCCCTTACTGCATGCTTCTCTAATTTCCCTTTTAATGCCGTCCCCAACCTCCGTATTACTGTTTGGGGGTCTATATACCACTCCCACTAACGTTTTCTGCCCCTTGTTATTTCTCAGTTCTACCCATACAGATTCCGCATCATCAGAGCTAATATCCTTCCTTTCAATTGTGTTAATCCCCTCTTTAACCAGCAATGCTATCCCACCTCCCTTTTTTGCCTATCTTTCCTAAATATTGAATACCCCTGGATGTTGAGTTCCCAGCCTTGGTCACCCTGGAGCCATGTTTCTGTAATCCCAATCAAATCGTATTCATTTACCTGTATTTGCGCAGCTAATTCATCCACCTTGTTCCGAATGCTCCTTGCATTAAGACACAAAGCCTTCAGGCTTGTTTTTTTAACGCTCTCAGACCTATATGAATTATTATTTACTGTGACCATGTTTGATTTAAACCGTTGAGTTCTTTGCCTTTTACTTTTGTTTTTCTCCTTCCTGTCTTTTGCTTTTATCCTTGTTTCCCTTTCCTCTGTCTCCCTGCTCAGATTCCCAACCCCCTGCCACTTTAGTTTAAACCCTCCCCAACAGCACTAGCAAACACTCCCCCTAGGACATCGGTCCTGGCCCTGCCCAGGTGCAGACCGTCCCGTTTGTACTGGTCCCACCTCCCCCAGAACCGGTTCCAATGTCCAAGGAATTTGAATCCCTCCCCCTTGCACCATTCCTCTAGCCATGTATTCATTTGAAATATCCTCCTATTTCTACTCTGACTAGCACGTGGCACTGGTAGCAATCCTGAGATTACTACCTTTGAGGTCCTATTTTTTAAATTTACCTCCTAACTCCCTATATTCTGCTTTTAGGACCTCATCCCGTTTTTTACCTATATCGTTGGTGCCTATGTGCACCACGACAACTGGCTGTTTGCCCTCCCCCTCCAAAATGTTCTGTAGCCGCTCCGAGACATCCTTGACCCTTGCACCAGGGAGGCAACACACCATCCTGGAGTCTCGTTTGCGGCCGCAGAAACGCCTATCTATTCCCCTTACAATTGAGTCCCCTATCACTATAGCTCTTCCACACTTTTTCCTCCCAGCCTGTGCAGCAGAGCCACCCATGGTGCCAGGAAGTTGGCTGCTGCTGCCTTCCCCTGATAAGTCATCCCCCCCAACAGTATCCAAAGTGGTATATCTGTTTGAGAGGGGGATGGCCACAGGGGACCCTTGCACTACCTGCCTGCACCTCTTACTCTGCCTGGTGGTCACCCATTCACTTCCTGCCTGTACACCCTTTACCTGCGGTGTGACCAACTCGCTAAATGTGCTATCCACGACGTTCTCAGCATCGCGAATGCTCCAATATGCATCCATCCGCAGCTCCAGAGCCGCAATGCGGTCTATCAGTAGCTGCAGCTGGATACACTTCCCACACACATGGTCGTCAGGGACACAGGAAGTGTCCCTGATTTCCCACATATAGCAGGAGGAGCATATCACGGGGCGGAGCTCTCCTGCCATGACTTGCCCTTTAATTAATTAATTAAATTAAATGAATCCCACCAATTTCACTTCAATTAAATGATATAATCAAGGGCCCTTTCTCAACAGTAGTCCCCGCTGCACAACAGAGACCCTAGAAACCGCAAAATTTTAAGTTTAGAAAAATTTAGAAGGAAAATACTCACCAACCAATCACTTACCTGCTTCTTGGTGACGTCACGGTTCGATTGTTTTTTGCTTCCCTCTCCCGGACCTGGATTAGGGAAAATCCCCCGAGCTCACCTTTATCTCGCCGCTCCTCGGGCTGCCTCTGCTTACCCTTTAATTAATTCAAATTAAATTAAATCAAATCAATCCCACCAATTACACTACAGTTAAATGATATACTTAAGGGCCCTGGTTTACCAACAGTCCCCGCTACACCACAGAGAGCTTAGAAACTATAAACTACAGAGTTTAAGTTTAAAAAGAGAGAAATACTCACCAAC
Organism: Squalus acanthias; assembly: GCA_030390025.1. Taxonomy (NCBI): domain Eukaryota; kingdom Metazoa; phylum Chordata; class Chondrichthyes; order Squaliformes; family Squalidae; genus Squalus; species Squalus acanthias. Next base: position 49,354,482 of record CM059433.1, on the reverse strand, counting down.
CAATCACTTACCTGCTTTCTGGTGACGTCACACTTCGATTATTTTTTACTTCTCTCCCTCCCTCTGCGCTCGGAGATTGGTCGCCTACCTGGTCTCTGCCGCCTCTTTAACCTCGCCGCTGCAGCCTGGTTTCCCGCAGGTCCGCCGCCGCTCTGAGGCCTACCTGGTCTCTGCTGCGTCTTTTGGATATGTATCCTTGGTATTTAGCTTATTTTAAAAAAATCTTTATCCTTGAAACTGACATACAACACTTTCCAAAGATCTATGGGCAGATTTTATACAGAGCACCACATCTGGAAGGGTATTCCAGTTTTCATTTGTGTGTCTATAATGTGGCTGAAGGAGATAAATAGTGATGGTCACATATGTGGTATTATGTTACAAAAGTTTTACCTTCAGGTGTTTGTAAAATGTTTTGTAAATCAATTTCAAGTGCAACAGAGGTTTAGTTAATATTAACTCTATGATGTAAGACTGTTGTGATTAAAACTATTTTGACTAATTCATTTAGTAACCGGAAGGGAATCGAGGTTTCTGTTACTATTGTGCTGATGCATTTCAAATCTTAGATACATTAAATGCAGCAGTTCACACCTTGGCAGGAGAATGAAGTGTTACAGCTGGGGAAACATGAGACTTTTGATTTCCCAAACGCCACTCATGATTCCTCAGCACTAATACCAGTATCCTTCCAGCTGCCAAGAATAGTGTCTCATTTGGGGGCTGAGGAAATTACAGTAATTAAAGAAGCTTTAAGCAGCAGCAGAATTTTTCATGTTTTTTAATGATTAGAGCCACTGTCCTTAATAACTGGTTTTCAGAATGCCGTTCTAAATTTGCCATTTGATATCTGGAACTTATATTGCTAGAGGGAAGGTGAAACAAGATCTGCAGCAATTTTTTTGAGGGGATATTGGTATTCTGCTTGCTTCATGCTGTAGATCGTTATCTTGAGCAACAGCAATATTATCCTATGCATTTCTTGCCAGCTGTTCAATTTGTACAGATCTAATCTGGGTTTTCTTGTTTCAGAATGAAGGTGATGTAGGAATAATTGAAAGTATTTCATTGAAAAATTTTATGTGCCATGCTTGCCTTGGACCATTTAAGTTTGGACCCAATGTGAACTTTGTGGTTGGAAACAATGGAAGTAAGTGTTGTCAACTGTTAGCTTCTTTTACCAATGTATTTCTGTCATGGTTTCCTTTTATCTACCGATGTTTAATTTGTATCTTCAAGCAGTCTTTTATGGTTTACCTTGGGTGTCATTTTTAACCTGACCAATGCACTATATATTATGGTTTTGAAAAATCCTAATTGTAATCTGTTTTGTACAGAAGATTTGCTTACAACCCATGACATTTTTGTGGCTACTCTCATTCTCTATTACATAATCTAATTCAAAATTTCCATTGAACAGCCGTGTAATAGATATATATCCATCATCTGTAATATCTTGAAAATATTACACCTACGCAAGCTTCCTGTCTACGAAACCTTACTTCCTGTTATATTTTTGTCATACTTTTGTGGCAACTTTGCCATTATAAATTCCAATATCCACATTTATAATGTAAACTGGCTGTGGAAACTTGTCATGCTGTCATTATACCCTCCTGCTAGTGATGGTGCTGTATTGCCTCAGTTCCCCAGTTTTGCGCCTCCCAGCTCTTCAGTCTGCACCACAAAGAAACTCCTACGCTGCAATCAATTCTACTGAATTATCATAGAATAATAGAGCAGTGCAGCACAGCCCACTCCACTCTTTCCCCATATCCCTGCAATTTTTTCCTCATTCAAGTATTTATCCAATTCACTTTTGAAGGCTACTATTGAATCTGTATCCACCCTATCAGGCAGTACATTCCAAATCCTAACTACTCGTGTAAAAAAAAGTTTTCCTCATCATCATTTTTACTGTTGAACTGCATAAATAATATAAAATCAAAGTATTGTACAAAAACAGGGACATAATGTATGCCTTTAAATGGGGAATGAATTACATCTGCATGCCTTGGTCCAATATATATTTTTTATATATATATATATATATATATATATATATATATACACACTTCCTGCTTGTGTCATACTCACTTCCTGTGTCACAATTTGTCTGTTATGCTAGCTTCTTCACACCTGGTTGTCAGTTATAAGCTGTAAGGTATGCATACTTACCATTTGTACTTTAAGTTTCCTGAATAGGTGACACTGTGCTCCATCGCGTTACCTTCTGTCTGTTTCTGGCCTGTGACTTATGCCCAATGCCTCCTTATGATGCAAGAACCAGCCTACAGTGCTGGCTGATGAAGGTTCTTCACCCTAAACATCAGTCTTTTTTTCTGATGAACTGCTGTGTATTTTCTATTTCAGCTTTCCACCATTTTAATATTTTTCTTTGTGTTTAACGATATTGTACTATTTCAATAATGTCTGATCTTCAAGACCTTCTGCAAGCTATTTTACGCAGCAGTATACTCACGGGAGTTGTGAAACTATCTTTCTGAAATAGATTAGAGCAAGATTGATGCAAAAAAATCTTCTAAAATCTTGTTCTTGTCTGTCTTTAGGTGGAAAGAGTGCTGTACTGACCGCCCTCATTGTAGGGCTTGGTGGGAAAGCTACTGCCACGAATAGAGGCTACTCTATAAAAGGATTTGTAAAAAATGGTCAAAAGTAAGGTTTAATCATTCATTTTACTCAAGTTCTTTGTGTAGCTCGAATGTGGTAGTTGATTACTGAAACATTTAATTTCTACCTTTGGCATTTTCCTTTCTAAAACAAAAAAAAGAATCGGAGCAAATCTGATCAAAGAAATGCTTAAAAAAATCAGGAGTCTGCAAAATGACCAAGTGTAAGCCCTCTTTTGTGTATATTTCCAAGCTACATTATCAAGCACAATACACCTTATCAACAAGCTCTCTGGAATCAGAAGCAATCTGTATGTTCTGCAGTGCAATACAAGGATTCCTAATCTTTTATCTTTGTGGGCCACACAGGTGTGGTTTATATAACATGTGTACGTACAGGGGGAGAGAGGAGATAAAGCCACATCAGCTAAAACACTATGCAGAGTGCTGCACCTGGTCTTTTTCCAATTTTTTTTCACTGTCTGGAACACCATTTAAAACTATGGTGGCAAATTTGATTAGTCTATTTAATAAAAAAACTCTGATGAAAGGTCATCGACCTGAAATGTTAACTCTGTTTCTCTCTCCACAGATGCTGTCTGACCTGAGTATTTCCAGCATTTTCTGCTTTTATTTCAAATTTCCACATCTGCAGTATTTTGCTTTTGTAATAAAAAAACTGGTTTGGTGACAGAGTGTTTGAGAGTAATGATTATTAGGATTTTTAATTTTAATTCCTAACATTCTGTATTTGCAGTTCTGCAGATATTTCAATAACCTTGAGAAACAGAGGACCTGATGCTTTTAAACCTGATAAATATGGAGAGGCTGTCATCGTGGAACAACGTATTTCTGGGGATGGAATTAGACAGTACAGATTGAAAAGTCAATCGGGTAAAATAAATAGTCTGACTGTTTCTGTAAACCAGCTATTTGTGATGTTACTTATTTTACAAGTAGTGGAAAATCAGCCTTTGAAACAAATTAGTACAGTAGAATGTATTTAGATACTTTGAATAATTGTAATTCTTCCAATTTGTTCTAATTCGCTATACACTGGGATATTTCTGCCTTCTGATTTGGGAGAGGGGAAAATAGGAAATCATCTAATAATGTTGGATAGGAAGAATGGGACAAAATTAAGGGAAATGTGAATATCCCTTTGGTCAAATAATTTTTTTAAATTTGACATTTCTATTATACTTTGAGATGGACTACAGAATACATCACTTAGGGCGTTACTCATTTTATCAGCTCCCTTGCATCAGTTGAGTAAATGGAGGAGATGTTGCGTTTTGTACTTGCCATATAAAATACCAATTTATATGTTGGTTTTCAGTGAAAATTCTATATGCTCATTATGCAGTTTCAATAGGCCATCATTTTCACTATTTGATATGTCTATTTTCTGTAGGGCATCTTGTTTCCACAAAGAAAGAGGAACTCAATACAATATTGGACCAATTCAATATCCAGGTATGTTTTGTTTCTCATCAACTCGTGACCTTTGTATAAATTAACATTTTCTTTGGGTGGTGAAGTGTCATTAGTTGATTTATTAGATAAATTACAACAACAACTTGAACCTTTAACGTAGTAAAACGTCCCAAGGCGCTGCACAGGAGTATATTAAGACAAAAAATTTGACACCGAGCCACATAAGGATAAATTAGGGCAGGAATTTGGACATGAGTCTAGGTTCGGATCGGTCATGGCCCTGTGGGTAGTGGAGCGGGCCCAGGGACCGTGTAGCCTGATTCTGCTCCTATTTCGTGTGTGCAATTCTGTTAGATGCAGGAGATGGTTCTGTGATAGATAGTAGATTGGCGGTTAGGATCAGATCAGCCATGATCTTATTGAATGGCGGAGCAGGCTCGAGGGGCCGATTGGCCTACTCCTGCTCCTATTTCTTATGTTCTTATGTGACCAAAAGCTTGGTCAATGAGGTAGGTTTTAAGGAGCGTCTTGAAGGAGGAAAGAGAGATAGCGATCCTCAAAATTGTGAGTAGCATGCGCCTAACCAATTTCACAGCATAATTACACATTCCATTGGCACGTGTATATTTCTGACAGGCCAATAGGATAATTTGGGTAATATTCTCATGAATCTCTGAACACATCGTCGCCATTCTAAGGTAGTGACAGTAATTTGGCAAATATATTTTCAAGCAAGCATGTTTCCTGAATTATCTTTTTTTCATGGATCACTACAGTCATTGGATAAAGGAGAAAGATTACCAATAGAACAAGAATCATGCTTGCCAACTTATGCTAACAATTCCATGCTTAACTAGGATTCCATTAAAATTCTAGCCTGGACAGGTGTTCATCTTGCTCTATATACGAGGTGTAGCTTTTGACATCAAAATCTGAGTTTTTTTTGTGAAATGTGTATGTATCTTTTTTGCACATAATGCCCTGCTTGCCGACTGTGTTTCTCATCTACATGCTTCCCCTCGGCAACATCATCCGTAAGCACAATGTCAGATTCCAGACCTGACAACACCCAGCTCTACCTCACCACCACCTCTCGTGACCCCTCCACTGTCACTGACTTGTTTGTCATGCTGCTTGTCCGACATCCAGTACTGGATGAGCAGAAAATTCCTCCAACTAAATTTCGGGAAAGCCGAAGCCATTGTCTTCGGATCCTGCCACAAACTCTTGCCTAGCCACAGACTCCAACCCTCTCCCTGGCAAACTGTCTGAAGCTGAACTAGACTTCGCAACCTTGCCGTCCTATTTGACCCTGAGCTGAGCTTCTGGCCACATATCTGTTTCATCGCCAAGACCGCCAGCTTCCACCTGCGTAACATCTCCCGTCTCCGCCCTTGCCTCAGCTCATCCGCTGCTGAAACCCTCAACCATGCCTTTGTTACCTCGAGACTTGACTATTCCAATGCACTCCTGGCCAGCCTCCCACTTTTCGACCCTCCAAAACTCTGCTGTCCGTATCCTAACTCGCCTGAAGTCCCATTCACCCATCACCCCTGTGCTCCCGGTTAAGCAATGCCTCTATTTTAAAATAATCATCCTTGTTTTCAAATCCCTCCATGGTTTCGCCCCTCCCTATCTTGAATCTCCTCCAGCTGTACAACCCTGCACTCCTTGGAAGTATAGTGAACAGTGAGGAGGAGAGTGATAGACTTGAAGAAGACATAGACAGGCTGGTGAAATGGGCGTTCACGTGGCCGATGAAATTTAACGCAGAAAAGTGCGAAGTGATACATTTTGGTAGGAAGAACGAGGAGAGGCAATATAAACTAAAGAGTACAATTCTAAAGTGGGTGCATTAACAGAGAGACCTGGGGGTATATGTGCACAAATCGTTGAAGGTGGCAGGGCAGGTTGGGAAAGCGGTTAAAAAAGCATACGGGATCCTGGGCTTCATAAATAGAGGCATAGAGTACAAAAGCAAGGAGGTTATGATGAGCCTTTATAAAACACTGGTTCGGCCTCAGCTGGAGTATTGTGTCCAATTCTGGGCACCGCACTTTAGGATGGATGTGAAGGCCTTGGAGAGGGTGCAGAAAAGATTTACGAGAATGATTCCAGGCTGTGGGACTTCAGTTACGTGGATAGACTAGAGAAGCTGGGGTTGTTCTCCTTGGAGCAGAGAAGGTTGAGAGGAGATTTGATAGAGGTGTTCGAAATCATGAGGGGTCCAGACAGTGTAGATAGAGAGAAACTGTTCCCATTGGCAGAAGGGTCGAGAACCAGAGGACACAGGTTTAAGGTGATTGGCAAAAGAACCAAAAGCAACATGAGGAAAAACATTTTTATGCAGCGAATGGTTAGCATCTGGAATACACTGCCTGAAAGGCTGGTGGAGGCAGACTCGATCGTGGCATTCAAAAGGGAATTGGATAAGTACCTGAAGGAAAGAAATTTGCAGGGCTACGGGGAAAGGGTGGGGGAGTGGGACTAGCTGAAGTGCTCTTGCAGAGAGCTGCCACTGGCTCGACCGGCCGAATGGCCTCCTTGTGTGCTGTAACCATTCTATGATTCCTCCGTTTCTGGCCTCTTGAGCATCCCCTGATTTTAGTCGCTCCACCATTGGCGGCCGTGCCTTCAGCTGCCGAGGCCCTAAGCTTTGGAATTCGCTCCCTAAACCTCTCCGCCTCTTTTTTCCTTTAAGACGCTCCTTAAAACCTACATCTTTTGATCAAGCTTTTGGTCACCTGTCCTAATATCTCCTTGTGTGTCTCGGTGTCAAATTTTTAACGCTCCTGTGAAGTGCCTTGGGACGTTCTACTACATTAAAGGTGCTATATAAATGCAAGTTGTTGTATTTTATGGGAGAGGGGGAATGAGAGCTGTTCTAATCGGGTTCTGTTGGTCAGGTGGGCACGTTGGAAGTGAGGGAATAATTCTATTTAATTTCTCCATTTTTACCCTCCCCCCATCCCTCCCTTCAGTACACAGCATCTCCAGCCCTTTGGGGAAGCTATAGTGCACAAAATGTAAAACTGTGAATGTGCAAGTTTGCATGCTTGTTTCTTGTTCCACTGCTCTGAAATCTACTTTGCATTATGAAAAGCACACATTTTACAGCCTAAGAATTGCTGCTGCTTGAACCGGTTAGATAAATGTAATATGTAAAAAGGCTGTCTTGAGGTCATGCAAATACTGAGCAGTTAAATACAGCTAAACAATTCAAATTACTGCTTATTGTTTCAAGACTGGTAACAGCTGGGCTTGGCTAATTAAATTCAAAATGTTGGAGGATGTACCCCAGATGTGTCCTGTTTGTCCTGATGAGGTTAATGACAGTCCCAAATGAATTGATGAAGGGTTCCAATCAAACCTTGTTTCAACTTCGCAATTATTACCACACCAGTGTCTTTTAATCAAAGGTTTGCCACTTTCTCTGCACTCTGTCCAACTTGACAGTCACTGGACAGAATGTTCTTCTTAGAAATTGAAAGCAATGGGATGACTTACAAGAGCTTCTGTAATTTGCATATTTTATAACCTTATAGTGGGCCCAGTGACTTTGAATTCAACATACTGTACTAGCTTTACACAGTCTCAAAATACTGCAATACCAAAATACAAAGGTTGCCATGAAGTACAGCATTCGCTGTTAAAGTTCACACACAAGCGAAAAACCTTCGGTGGTTTAATAGTACTTTTATATCAGCAGGTCTTCTGTATATGATTACATAATATGTGAAGAATTATTATGCCCAGTAAATCCGATTTTATGTAATCTGATCTATAGCCCTCGGAGAATTTTTTTTTGTTTTGCTGCAACTGTCTTTCTTTTTTGCTTTCTAATAGTTTCTGTGTCTTTCTGTGTCTTTGTTAGTCTTGCACTCTGGTCATGGTGTACTAAGAATTTCAATTTCATCTCTGACAGTATAAAGTCATAAGAATAGAGAGCAAAATGGCAGTCAACATGTACTGGGTTGCAGCTGAGCATAGGAATCAAGTGGGGAGAGGCGGTTTGCAACACCGATGAAAGAAAGTGGGGAATGGTGGATTGGCCTTGAAGCTGGGAAGAAGGAATGGGGCCTGGAGTTGGAAGGGTGTTTGTGGTGCGTATAGAGAGAGAGAGAGAGAGAGAGAGAGATGCGTGGCTGGGACCAGTTTGGAAGGGTTTGGAGTGTGTCGTCTGAGCCCAGGGTGAAGGGGTGTCTGTGCTGAGGGAGAAATTAGACGAAAAGGTTGCTAGCTGAAAAGTCAAGATGATGGCTGAATTTTTTTTTAACCATTTAACTGCTTAGTTTTTTTGTATGTTAGCTTGTGATTCCTTGATGTTTATGTTGGTTCCTTTATTAGTTTTTTTTTGCTATCTGCCTAGTGAAATTAACTGCTTTTGACTTGGAATCATAGAATGATAAAGCACAAAAGGAGGCCATTCGCCCCATCGTGCCTGTGCCGGATCTTCGGTAGAGCTATCTAATTAATCCCACTCCCCTGCTCTTTCCCCATAGCTCTGTAAATGTTTTCCCTTCAAGTATTTATCTACTTCCCTATTGAATCTGCTTCCACCACCCTTTCAGGCAGTGCATTCCAGATCACAACAACTTGCTGTGTTTGGCAAAAGAACCAGAGTTTACTGGTTACTGACCCTTCTGCCACTGGAAACAGTTTCTCCTTATTTACTCTATCAAAGCCATTCATGATTTTGAACACCTCGATCAAATCTCCTCTTAACCTTCTCTGCTCTAAGGAGAACAGCCCCAGCTTCTCTTGTCTCTCCACTTAACTGAAGTCCCTCAGCCCTGGTACCATTCTAGTAAATCTCTTCTGCACCCTGTCCAAGGCCTTGACATCCTTTCTAAAGTGTGGTGCCCAGAATTGGACACAATACTCCAGCTAAGGTCTAATTGGTGTTTTATAAAGGTTTAGCATAACTTCCTTGCTTTTGTACTCTATACTTCTGTTAATAAAGCCAAGGATCCCACATGCTTTTTTTAACTATCTTCTCAACTTGTCCTGCCACATTCAAAGATTTGTGTACATGCACCCCCAGGTCTCTCTGCTCCTGCACCCCTTTTAAAATTGTACTCTTTAGTTCATATTACCTCTCCTCATTCTTCCTACCAAAATGCATCGCTTCACACTTATCTACATTAAATTTCATCTGCTACGTGTCTGCCCATTTCTCCAGACTCTCTTTCTCTTCCTGAAGTCTGTTACTATCCTCCTCATTGTTTACTACATTTGAGTTTTGTATCATCTGCAAACTGTGAAATTATGCCCTCTATACCCAAGTTCAGGTCATTAATATATATCAAGAAGAACAGTAGTCCTAATACCAACCACCCTGGGGAACAGCACTGTATACCTCCCTCCAGTCTGAAAAACAACCGTTCACCACTACTCTCTGATTTCTGTCGCTTAGCCAATTTTATATCCATGCTACCACTGTCCCTTTTAATCCCATGGGCTTCAATTTTGCTAACAATTCTATGATGTACTTGGTTAAACGCCTTATACACAACATCAACCGCAATACCATCATCAACCCTATGTGTTACCTCATCGAACAACTCGATTAAGTTAGTCAAACACGATTTACAGGCTGACTGGCCGGTAGTCGGCAGGGATTCCATCTGCTCCTGAGGCCTTGTTGTTCTTCAGTTGTCGGATGGCCTTTTCAACCTCAAGGGGTTGGGGTTGTGCTGAGATGGTGGTGGGTAGCATGCTGCGGGATTGAGTTGAGGACACTCGTGTCGAAGACAGAGTCTTGGTTAAGAAGATCTTCGACGTGCTCCTTCCAGCGGGCACTGACTGCCTCCCTGTCCTTGATGAGTACCTCTCTGTTCTTGGCCCACAGTGGGGGAAGACCTTGGGTGCTTGGGCCGCAGGTGGTCTTGACTGCGCTAAAGAATCCACGCACATCGTGGTTGTCGGCTAGCTGCTGGATCTCCTGCGCTTTCTCCACCCACCATCTGTTCTTTAGGTCGCGAGTTTTTTGTTGGACCTCGGCTTTCAGGCGTCTGTAGAGCTGCTTTCTTGCTCTCGAGTTCTGTTGCTGTTTCCAGATCAGGAATGCCTTGCGTTTGCGGCTTATTAGCTCCTGGATCTCCTGGTCATTCTCGTCGACCCAGTCTTGGTGTTTCCTGGTCAAGTGACCGAGCGTCTCTTCATAGGTGCTGATTATGGAGGCCTTGAGTGCAGACCAGGCGTTGTGGGCACTCTGTGTCTCTGCATCACTGGGAGTTGTCAGGTTGTTTGTGAGGCGCAGGCTGAATAGGGCTTTCTTAGTGGGGTCTTTGAGTGCTCCAGCGTTGATTTTCCTGCGGCATTTTTTCTGATGCCGTCGCTGTTTTGGGGCTACATTGATGGAGATGACAGAGCGGATTAGGTGGTGGTCTGTCCAGCAGTCGTCAGCTCCTGCGATGGCGCGGATGATGCAGACGTCCTTGCGGTCCCTCGCTCGTACGATAACGTAGTCCAGCAGATGCCAGTGCTTGGAGCGAGGGTGCTGCCATGAAGCCTTGTACTTGTCTCTCTGCCGGAACAAGGTGTTGGTTATGACAAAGCCATGTTCTAAGCATTTTGTCTGGAGGAGGGTACCGTTGGAGTTGGCTTTCCCTACCCCCTCTCTGCCGATCACACCTCCCCAGAGGTCTGTGTCCTTTCCAACTCTGGCGTTGAAGTCGCCAAGGAGGATCAGCTTGTCGCCCGTTGGGACTCGGGACAGGGATTGTTCGAGGCTGGAGTAGAATTCCTCTTTGGTCTCGTCTGTGGCTTCCAGTGTTGGGGCGTAAGCACTGGTGACCGTAGCGCACTGGTTCCGGGCTACGGTGAACCCAAGAGTCATGAGGCGCTCGTTTATACCGCATGGGGAGTCTCTGAGACACCCAACTAGTTAATTTTTTATGGCGAAGCCTACCCCATGGAGGCAGCGTTTTTCCAGAAGAAGGTGTAGCCACCGCCTTGCTCCTTGAGCTGGTCTTCCCCTGCCCGTCGGGTCTCACTTAGGGCGGCGATGTTAGTGTCGAAACGTCTGAGCTCCCGGGCAACGATAGCAGTACGGTGTTCCGATCTGTCACTGTTGGGGTTGTCCATGAGGGTCCTGACGTTCCAGGTCCCGAACTTCATTTTAAAGGGTGGAAGATGCCTGTGCGTGAATTCTTTTAACACACCAGCTACCACACGGGCTTGACAGAGCAAGGTCTTGGTCCAATGGCAAGGGGATCCAAGATGATTGGAGACCAGGCTCTGCTACAACGGCCTAGCGCGCGCACAAACATACTGCTACTGTCCTCCTCTCTCCTTCCTGCAGGTCCTCTCTGCCTGGGTTTCGTAGGATGCATTGTGGTCCTCCCGACCTCGCTGTTGGCCCGTGCTGCACCTTCGCTGGGCCCCGTCCATGCTGCGCCACTCCTGTGCCTTGACCTCACTGCTGGGCTCGTCCTCGCTCCTGGGACCCGGCCTCGGTCACGAATGATGTTGTCTCTCTCAGGATCAAAATAGCACTGATATTCTCCCGATCCCTGGCCCCAAGCTCCACTCGCGATCCACTAGTCACTAGATCACTAGTCCAGTGGAGATGCGTAGTCTTGATGGCAGAGAGGTCTGGGAATTTGGGAGCTAAGTTTAAGTGAAGAGCCAGTGCTCACTGATGAGAACAAAGAACTGGCATGGTCGGGGAATGGGCAGTGGGCTCAGATAACTTTAACCTTGCAGCTTGAACTTGCAGTTTGGGATAAAATGCACCCACTATTAGAGCCAGGGGAACTTAAACAGCAGAAGAGAGGAGACTGGGGGAGAAAGAGCAAAGGATGGCAAAGGAGCTCCCTAGGGAGCTGCCAGCCCAGGAGCCATCTATTTTTATACTATTAGTACCTCAGCCTTGCCCTCTGCCTCCACAAGAAGATTTCCTTTTTGGTCCCTAATCAGCCCTACCCTTCCTTTGACTACCCGTTTATTATTTGTGTTTATGAAGAACTTCATCTCCTCTGTACTTTCTATATTCAGCTTAGTTCTCTACTATATTATGAACCTTACATTTGTCATAAGCCTCCTTTTGTTGTCTCATTTTAACCTCTATATCTTTAGTCATCCAAGGAGCTCTAGCTTCGGATGCCCTTCCTTTCCTGCTAATGGAATGTGTCTACTCTATACCCGAACCATCTCCTCTTTGAAGGCCTCCCATTGTTCAGTTACTGTTTTGCCTACCAATTTTTGATTCCAATCCACCTGGCCCAGATCCCTTTTCAACTCACTGAAGTTTTCCCTCCACCAGTTAAGTATTTTCACACTTGCTTGTATCTTGTCCTTTTCCATAACTATTTTAAACTGATATGATCACTGCTCCCCAAATGCTCTCCCACTGAAACATGCTGTACTTGCCCCACTTCATTCTGCAGAACCAGATCCAGCATTGCTTCCTTCCTCGTTGGGCTAGAAACGCACTGATCAAGAAAGTTCTCTTGTACACATTTCAGGAATTCCTCCCCCTCTTTGCCCTTTACTATCGCAGTCTATATTAGGGTAATTGAAGTCCCCCAATATCACTACTCTATAGTTCTTGCTGTAATTTGCCTGCAAATTTGCTCTTCTATCTCCTTCCCAGAACTGTTCCGAATGCCCCAGGAATCTGAAGCCCTCCCTCCTGCACCATTTCTCTTGCATTTTATCCTACTATTCCTATACTCAGCGTGTGGTACTGGGATTAACCCACAGATTACTACCTTTTGAGGTCCTGCTTTTTAACTTCCTCCCGAGCTCCTGAAACTGCCCGAGCACAATCCTTTTCCTTATTATGTCATTGGTTCCCACATGGATTTACAGAGGATTGTCATTGGTACTCAATAAGGTCTTCTCTGTTCCACGGATTGGCAGGCCACAGCGAAAACGCAATTCATGTGCGTGCTCTGTGCAGTCCAAGGCAAAGAAAACAGTGTCTTTGCTTGGTGGAACTGAGGTTGAGTATGGCTAAGTTTTGAAGGCTCCCACTCCTTAGTTGGCTTTTCCATCTACTTTTGCTGTTTTCCCCAGCCTAGATCTGCTGGAACATGGCAGTTGGGGTGCAAGTTTGATCCTCTACTCCCTCCTCTCCTGTCTGCCTATCCCAGTACCATTATATTATAGATTTATAAATGTCTGAAACATAACTGAAAATTTTGTAGGGAATTAGACTATGCAAAGCACAAATACTTGGCAAGAGTGCATTAGGTCATAATGTGGTGTAGATTACCTATTTACTAATGCAATTCTATTTCTATACAGGTGGATAACCCAGTGTCAATTTTAACACAAGAAATGAGCAAACATTTCTTGCAATCCAAAAGTGAAGCAGATAAATATAAGGTAAGTTGTGTTGTATGTGTGGAGATAATGTGATAGCTGAAAATTTAAACATGATTTTTGCTGCAGTATGATGCACATTATTCAGTCTTATACCACCATAAATATAGTGGCATATTTACCCTATTAATTTGTGAGCACCAGCAGTGAGATGGGTATAATTGCATTTGTTTCTGATCTTTTTAAGAGCCGCCAGTTAAATTTAGTCAACTGTTTTTGCAGCAAGATTAAAAGGCAGCTGATATTGGAAAGGACTTTATTAATTTTCCAACTTGTTTAGTCAGATATGTTAAATATATAACTTTTTGAAACTGAAAAATTGTATTTTGGAAGTGTATGCAATATGTACCGTGAGACATCTTATACTGTTAGTATTGAATGTTATTCAAGTATATTTAAGAACTGTGGAGCAATACATTATTTTTTCTTTGCCAATTTACTCCCCTTTCCTCTTTGTCCAAATGCTTAGACTCATTGCTAGAGTACTGTTCCTCACCACTCATCCTTCAGTGTTGCAACAAGTGGATATTATTCTTGTGTGAGTGTTGGCAGGCTATTTGGCTGTGGTATGCGAGGGAGGAAAGAGAACGAGAGAGAGAATTGCAGCTGAACAGGATCCTGTCCTCACATGCCATCCGCACGTGCACATTTACGGCCGGGATTGCTGGAAATCTAATTATCCTTCCCTGGTCTGAGGTGCTGCGGCTCGCTATACTTACAGCTGTCGTGGCTACGATTAGCTAACTCAGCTCATCGAAACCTTTCATCTCAATTATTCAAGTGCTGTAATCAGAATTTCTGATATCTTGGGCTGCATGCTTTCATAATGCCTGACGCTAAAATATTGGATATTGCATTTTAAAAAGTGGATGCAAGAGATGTAGAACACTTGTTTATTTCTAGAAAGGCCAACAATATAGATTCCTGACCATGTCTTGGATTACTGAGAATTGAGGTTAAAGGTTTATCTTCACTGGCTCGTGCCTATACTTGTACACAAACTGGTGGTGACTTTGATGCAGAAAGGGAGGTACAGTAACCCGTCAATCTCCTGTAGCATTGCATTTGGGAGTCAAGAGCAAGTATAGTCTTTACTTGAAGATGGTTAGAGGATGGGGAATAATAGGACCAGAGCACACAGATACACTTCAGTCACCATTTTAAATTGTCCTTATTTTTATATATTTCCGTTATAGATTGCTATTTCCACATTTATAATTGTCTTGGCTGTGCTCTGGTGTGTCTTTGATGTAATGCCTCCCTGAAAGATTGTATCTCTGCAGACAAATTGCTTTCTGTGTTTATATACTGTGTAATACGGTAGATTCCCTCATTGTACCTTTACCTGACGAAGGGGCAACAGCTCCGAAAGCTTGTAATTTTAAATAAATCTGTTGGACTATAACCTGGTGTTGTGCGACTTCTCACATTTATAATGGCAGCTGCTTATTGAACTTGTGACACTGTAATGGCACCCTTCCGCCAGTGGTGATGCTGTAGTGCCTCCATTGGCTGAGTTTAATTGCAGTGTGACAAGTTTATATGGGCTGTTTGCATTATAAATGTGGACATAGTCTGTTACGAAGAATATTCATTCTATTTAAAAAAAAAAATCTGATAATTAAAGATGTGAGGAATAAGAATAAAGTATTTAACTTGGTTTGTGAACCAGCATATTTCACCAGAATTGTCTGAAACATGCCTTCAGCCATTTAGGCCCCACACTCCCACCCTATACTTTATACTCCACAACTTTATACAAGCTTTTAGTCACCCCTCTTAATATCTTCTTCTTTGGCTCGGCATCCATTTTTGTCTGATTTTGCCTCTGTGAAGCACATTGGGCTGTTTCTCTATGATGAAGGGGCTATATAAATGCTTGTCATTGTCAAAATCCATTAGCAAAATAGACCTCCTCTCATAATTCAAGAACTATTACCAGGAGTGTTAGGTGCTGACATTAAGGTCAAATCTTTTGCTAAATACTTTGTGATTTTTATCAACTAGATTTATTTGCCAGAGGGAAAGCCTTATCTCTTAATACCAGAAAAATTACCTGGTCATTCATTTATTTTCTATTTATGGGAGCTTGCTAAAGCAAATGCAGTTGCATTTGTCTGCATAAAAGGTTTTAAAGTGCTTTGGTATGTCCTCAAGATTATGATAATGCAGTGCATAAATGCAAGTTCTTCTTTGCTTCCTCCTACCCTAAACAATTTCAGCATTTAATCAATCGGGACATTTGATTTGAAGAAACCCAACCATATTATTTTTTTTTTAAAGTTCTTTATGAAAGCTACTCAGCTAGAACAGATGCGAGACGATTATTCCTATATCATGCAGACGAAGGCACTAACAAATGAAAAAATTGAAAAACAGGATGAAGTAAGTAAAAGTTTGTGTAACTCCGTTTTGTTCTATTAAATGTTGTGCCACTCAAATATAACTGCATTTTCACTTTGATTGGATCATAACTATTCCTTTGATGATGTGTTCCTAAATGACAGTCTAAGATCAAAATCATACTTGAGCTTCAACCTCTGGTAGCATAAGTGGCTAAGCGAGCACTATGCAGTATAATTGGCACATTTAAAAATCAAATTTGATTTCATTTGAGTCAAATATTTGAAGACCTGATGCATACTTTCTCTACTGTTCTTGTAAAAATTTTTAGTGTGGTGTTTGGGGAGAGGGTGGGGGGTGTGGAGAGGAGAAATAAAAAGACACCAGTTCTGTGGGTTTAGAAAAGAGTTCAACTGGTCTGCAGAGATGAGCTCCTGATCATATGGAAATAAAAAGAGAAAATGCTGTAAATACTCAGGTCAGGCAGCATCTGTGGAGAAAGAAACAGAGTTAATGTTTCAGGTCGCACAAGTGTCAGGCAATGACCATCAATGGAACAAGACATTCAATGGAATTACCATCACCGAATTACCCCACCACCAACATCCTGGGGATCACCACAGAAACTTAACTGGACCAGCCATATAAATGATGTGGCTACAAGAGCAGGTCAGAGGCTGGGTATTCTGCGGCGAGTGACTCACCTCCTGACCAATGTTCCCTTTAAGCTGCGCAGTGCTCCAGGGAACCCGCGCAGCCAGCTTTTCAATGTGAAAACCACGCATGCATGATATTTTCAGTGCAGGGCCAAAAAGAATTACAGGGAACATTGCTCCTGACTCCCCAAAGCCTTTACAACATCTACGAGGCACAAGACAGGAGTGTGATGGGATGCTCTCCACTTGCCTGGATGAGTGCAGCTCCAACAACACTCAAGAAGCTCGACATCATACAGGACAAAGCAGCCCGCTTGATAGGCACCCCATCCACCACCTTAAACATTCACTCCCTCCACCACCGGTGCACCGTGGCTGCAGGGTGTACCATCTACAAGATGGACTGCAGCAACTCACCAAGGCTCCTTGGATAGCACCTCCCAAACCCACGACTTCTACCACCTAGAAGGACAACAGCAGCAGGCACATGGGAACACCTCCACCTGCAGTTTCCCTTCCAAGTCACACACCATCTTGACTTGGAAATATATCGCCTTTCCTTCATCGTCACTGCGTCAAAATCCAAGAACTCCCTCCCTAACAGCGCTGTGGGAGTACCTTCATCTCATGGACTACAGCGGTTCAAGAAGGCGGCTCACCACCACCTTCTCAAAGGCAATTAGGGATGGGCAATAAATGTTGGCCTTGCCAGCGATGCCCACATCCCATGAATGAATTAAAAAGAAAAGGTTGATGACCATTTGTCAGAACTGAAAAAAGTTAGAGGTAACAGGATTTAAGCAAGTACAGAGTCGGGAAAAGGGGGGAGGGGAGGAGAGAACAAAAGGGAAGGTCTGTGATGGGGTGGAAGGTGGGAGAGATTAAATGACAAAAGGGATGATGGTGCAAGGCGGAAGGAGATGGTAATGGGACAAGTAAAGAAACAAAAGATGGGTCTAGAGGAGGTGTAAATTGGAATATCAGAATCATCAGCAACAGCTGCCGTCCGAAAAAACTGGGGGCAGAGGTTTTATCTGAAATTGTTGAACTCAGTGTTGAGTCCGGAAGGATGTAAAGCGCCTAATGGAAAGATGAGGTGCTGTTCCTCGATTTTATATTGAGCTTCATTGGAACAGTGTAGGAGGCCGAGGACAGAGCAGGAATGGGGCGGAAAATTAAAATGACGAGACTGGAAACTCAGGGTCATGCTTGTGGACTGAACGGAGGTGTTACGCAAAGCGGTCACCCAATCTGCATTTGGTCTCCCCAAATGAGGAGACCACATCATGAGCAGCGAATACAGTATACTAAATTGAAAGAAGTGCAACTAAATCACTGTTTCACCTGGAAGGAGTGTTTGGGGTCCTGGACGGTGGGAAGGGAGGAGGTAAAAGGGCAGATATTGCATCTCCTGTACTTACACAGGACGGTGCCGTGGGAAGGGTAGTGGGTATTGGGGTGGTAGAGGAGTTGATCAGGGTGTCACAGAGGGAACGGTCCCTTCGGAATGCTGGGAGGGGAGGGGAAGATGTGTTTGGTGGTGGGATCACGCTGGAGGTGGCAGACATGCCAGAGGATGATCTATTGAATGTGGAGGCAGGTGAGGGCAAGGGGTCCTAATCCTACTGACTTGCTATTCAAGTTTTCCAATTATGGTGTCTGTTTTTAGTGGGGACAAATCAAATAAAAGCTGGTCTTAACTTGGAACAAAAATCAAAATGCTGCAGATGCTGAAAATCAAACTAAAACACAAAGCGCTGGCAACACTTGGCAGGTCAGGCAGCATCTGTCGAGAGAATGCATGCCTGTTGACTCAACTGAGGAAAGGTTTATACTTGAAATGTCAGCTGCCTTATGTTTTCTTGGCAGATGCTGCTGACTGGCTGAGAGTTTCCAGCGATTTTTGTATTTGTTTCTGGTCTTAACTTGGGTGGGGTAACTAAATAGAGTAGCGTGGATTCTTCTTAAATTCTACATGGTAAGTCATATCCTCGATGAACCAGGACTCCGGCTAGAATTGTTGGCAATACCGAGCATGAAAACATGAACTCTGCAGATAATCTGTCTGTCTGCCTTCCTGTGAAAATGCCTACTTTGGACACCTGGCAGATTTCCAGGTCATAAACTGGGCACTGTTCACAAAGCAAATTAAGCTTGTAATAATTCTGTAACTCAAAAGAAAAATGTATTCCCTTGAATAAGGAATCTAAAATAGCAAAAGTTCCTCTGTTACCTTACTATCTATTTTTCAGCCCTGTAATGATGGACATTGTGCTGATATTTCATAGACTGATCCACCATAACCCCTTGATCACTTTCCTCCTGTTCAGCTTGCTATATCACTGTTCCATTTAACATATACTGCCTATTTTTGGTTATTTGTTCCCATATTAATTGTCTTACATTTACACATTGAGTTGCAGCTGCCCACCTGTTGGCTCAGTTACCCAAGAGTTTAGTCCTTCTGAATCTGGTTGTATTATTTGTATTGCATCCTATATTGATACTGTTCAAACTTTAAAAATTAGCTATCAAACACCAAAGCTTGAATCAAAAAAAAATTCTTAGCATTAGTGAAGATCGAAAGACCTGCCTGAGGTACCCTCTTTATGTTGTGTTTCAAACCTGATGAGATATTGTATTTCACTGCTCTCTCTTCCCTCTCTTTAAGCCAATTGTTTATACTTAATCATCATACTTTGCCTCGTAGTCTATGTATCCTTACCTTAGCTGCTAATTGCTCGTGTGACATTGTCAAAAGTTTCCTGAAAATCTAAGTAGATAGTGTGGACTGCATTTCCCCTGCCTGCTGTCAATATTATTGAAAATCCTAGGTTAGAGAGGGAATAATTCCAATGTATTTCTCCCTTGCATCACCCACTTCATACTCTTTACCTCTTTGGGGTAATTATTAGCTGCTTCTGCAGAGCCTGGGAAGTAGATGTGCTTTGTTGGTGTCAGACATGAGATCCTTCCTTTCCTGAATCCATGCCGATTGTCCTTTAATAAGTTATCCTTTCACGACTGCTCACCCACTTGACTCAAATCGTTTCCAATGTTTGCCCTACAAATAAAAATGAACTTTGTGGTCAAAGATTACTTTTGATTTGTTTAACTCTGCCTGACTTAGTTTTTCATATTTCAGTAATGTATCTGTCTAGCAAAATGCAACAAAATATTTAGAATGGCACAACAGAGCACATACTAAGGCTGCGATTTCTCCTTCCTGGGTGGGTCCGTGGCAGGCGAGGTCGATGGTGGGTCGCGGCCTCGCTGCTGGCTCCATCCCGGCCTCCGACATGACTTACCCCTGATTGGGCTTGTTAAACCCGCCCAACGAATTTCCCAGCCAATCGAAAGAAGTGGGTCTGAGGACGTCATTTGATGATGTGTCATCAGCCGGTTTCTTTAAAGGGGCCATGTGCAAATTTACTTTTGACAGTTGTGCTGTCAGTGTTCTACAGCATTGAGGTGCTGCAAACACTGACAAGCACTGCACAAAGGTGCACGGCTGCACCCAGGCTCTCGCATGACTCCCTCCATATGCTTATGGAGGGAGTCACAGCACACAGTGGGGTTCTCTTCCCTTCCAATGGGTGGAAGAGACCTCCCTAGGAGACCAAAGCAGCCTGGTTGCACATTGCACAGGAGGGCACAAGCAGGGATGTCATCAGAAGGACCAGGCTGCAGTGGTGTAAACCTTTCAATTATCTCAGTAGATCAGGAAATGTTACTGCAAAGCCACACTCAACCTCATCCTGCTGTGCCACGCATCACATCCCCATCACTCTGCCTTCCCTACCCTACTCCTGCACATCCTTACTCACGCCAACTTACCTTGCACCTCCACCCATCCCTCTCTCTATCTACATTATCACTTCCCCATCTCGCTAGCCACCCCTCACACTCACCCTCATCCTAGTCCAATCATACCAACTAACAACACACAAGGGTAGGCACTTGTGTGTTTTAGCCAATGTTCATGTGAAGTTTCTGTTAATGTGGTGTCAAACATTGAAATCTTTATTTTCAACACTTGCGTTCTTGGACAGATTTGTCCACACCTTTGGAAGTGGCTTAGTGAGTTGCAGTGAATGGTGAGACATAACGGTACCCCCCGCAATGCTGATGAATGTGAAAGGAATGGCTTGGGCATTGTAGGGATGCTTTATGTTGTTGGTGTGGGGTGGTGCCAACCTGGCACATCAGGTGGCAGCCAGGGAGTACAGCGTCAAGTGAAGTAAATCTGGCCATGGTGAGGTGATCCCTGGTGTCCTGGGCAGCAGTGTGTTTAGGTGCTGATGCCCTCTGTCCTGTGCAGCATCAGGTGATTGCGGAGAAGGTTGGTGTGGTTGTTGGTGCTGCTGGTGTTGCGGCTGATCGTGGTCAGATTCTGAGGACCAACCGTACTCATGCTGATGGAATAGATGGCAGATAAACTTGCGATGACAGAAGCAATCTGTCAGTGGTGAGAGAGGTTGTTCCAATGAGGTGACACTGGATAGAGAGTTTGCTCCAAACACTTGCAAACTACATAAAGCTCAATCTGTGTTCCAAATGCAGTAAGCAACAGATTCCGAGCTTGGAAAGTAAACAGCTGTGAGATAGGAACTTTTATAGCACATTTCAAGCTGTCAAGTAATGAGATGATTCCATGGCCATTCAACTCCCGCCCAGAGCAGCGTGGACCCCGTGGGCGAGCTGGTAAATTCTAAAGGTGAGCTCAAAATTCTTGTTAATCCTCTGTTAACAAGGTCATAATGACCTGAATTGCCTCTCCCCCCGCCGCTTTGTGTCTGGTCTGCTCAGCGCTGACAGACCTGGCATTTGGTAAAGGCGGGTTGACAGCGGAGTCCTGACCCGCTGTCCAAAAAAAACCCCACTTTTCCACCTGACCCGCCGCCGATCCTGCCCGCTGACACCCCCCCGCCAACCCCAGAAAATTCTCCCCTAAGATTCTGCCAGATTTTAGGTTTGAGATGACATCAATAAAATCTTCAATGCTTAGCATTTGCATTTCCTGAGGACATCTCAACACCACAATGTTTCATTGCCTTACATATGACTACAGACTGTTGTTTGTCCAATATGTAATGAATATTACTCAAAAGTATAATTTATTGATGTGTTTTGATTCAAGATCCAGTCCCTTAGTAGTGGTTTGGAATATGATGAACTAGAAATGTACCCTCCGTGTATGTGCTTCAGTAAATAGTTTTTGTAATTTCTGTGTATGATTTCAATCTTTTTAAAAGAACCTATCGGAGCTAAAGGATCAAGTTAAGGCAAAGGAAGACCGTTATAAAAGCCTTGCTTCACTAAATGAACTACAGGAGAAACTGGAGCAGCTTAAGAATCATATGGCCTGGGCATTGGTGAGCAATTCGAAATAACTTTTTGTTTTATAGAAGTGTCTCATAGGATCAGAATTAATACCTTTCTTGTATAAATAGCTGCTATAAATTGTCATGCAAACATAGACAGCAGATAATGGTATTGGTGAGGGAATGATTGAAATGTATTTCTCCCTTACACAACCAACTTCACGCTTCCTACCTTTTTGGGATCATTATTAGTTGAGCACTTGCCTCTGCACAGCCTGGGAAGTAGATGTACTTTGTTGATGTCAGCCACGAAATCCGCACAAAGGCCTGATAGTGGATGTGTTGTTGGATTGATGACAACGTGATCCAGTGACTTTCTCCTTGAAGCAGTTCACTTGACGGTGTCTAATTAGTCTGTCACTGGGCTAGCTATGCAACAATTAATAACAACTACTAGTGCTCGTGTCTTAATGGTAGTAGAAGGCGACTTCTGCTTTAATGAAATGGATTTGAACCAAGTTCTAAAGAGATTCGACCAAAAATCCCACCATGACTGGAAGTATTTAAAAAGGAAATGAGCTAATTGCTTGAAAAAGAGTAATATTGCAGGCTATGAGGAGCAAGCAGGTGACTGCGTTTAGACTTGGTGGCTAATGTGGAGAAAAACAGCAGCACTTGATGGAACATATGGTGTGTGTCTGTTGTACCCGATTTAAAAAAAAAAAAATCCCTCCTAGGCAATATTATCCGTCCTAGGCAATATTGAAAATACTTCCCTGTTATATAATTAATGTAAATAAATAGCGAGTTGCGAAAGTACTGAAACTTATTCTGATAGTGAAGATTGTCTATTTATTTTAAAATGAAGGTTTATATTCAATGTGTCAAAGTAGAATTTGTGTTGGATTTTCTGCAAATTTGGCAAAAGCATTGCAGTCATGTCCTGGTAACCTTTTTTTCCCTTAAAAACTTGTCAGATCATTTATAACCATACTATTTTGTGGTATTTAAAAAAAAAAATACATGTTTTCAAATACAATATATAAAAAAGATAGGAATTATTAGCAGTGGGAGCCAATGGATGCTATGTGTACTGTTTGGCTTATTTTTCATCTGGCAGTTCATAATTATTGATGCTTGACAAATAATGTGACTATACCTTTGTCGTGGTCATTATCTTAATGGTTGGATAGTTCAAATTAATTTTGTCAAGAATATGTGAAGAATAGGTGTGAAAACATCAATTTGTTGCATCTTTTTCATGTTCTGCAACCTGGATGTGTGAGTTGCTCACCAGAGTGCGAACAATTTTTGACCAGTGCATACTACGCTCTACAATGTATGGTTTAGCTCAAACATAAATGGTTGAATTTGTTCCAATCAAGTGTTCATCCTCTCAAATGTGAAAGCCAGAATATAAAAATCTGGCCTCCACAATTAATTGTATTAAAAATGCATTTGCTTTCACATTTTCACATTTTGGTATTGGATAAACACACATGATTTGAACATTAAATAGACTTAAAAATAAATATTTATTGCATTTACAAATTATAGGTTCCACAGATTTGAATATCCTATTTTGTTTTTTAGCTTCTTAATGTTCTCTGCACAGTAGAAAATGTGACCTGTGGAATTTAATTCAAAATTGTAACTGGAAAAAGTAGTACATTTTTAAATTTTGTATTGTAAGGTCATTGAAGTTGAAAAGCACTTGCAACCAATAAAAGATCGTGTTAAAGCCGAAGAAAGTCGCAGTGTCAAATATGACCAGAAAGTAGAGGAGTGGCAGGTGGGTCGGTATTTTGATTCATTCATTTCATTGGGCAATTACTTTGTTTTCCTTTGTTAATGACTAAGCTTTGACTAATTTACACATGGATCTTTAGAAGTGTCCCCTTTAAGACAGCAATTGTGTTGGAAAGTTCATCCACATTTTAAGGTAATTGGCAAAAGAACCAGAGGTGACATGAGGGGGGAAAAAATTTAAACAGCAAGTTGTTACTATCTGGAATGCACTGCCTGATTGGGTGGTGGAAGCAGATTCAATAATAACTTTCAAAAGGGAATTGGACAAATATTTGAAGGGGATAAATGTGCAGGGCTATGGAAAGAGCAGGAGAGTGGGACTAATTGTATAGCTCTAGCAAAGAGCCAGCACAGGCAGGATGGACCGAATGGCCTCCCTCTGTGCTGTATCATTCTTTGATTCTATAATCAATTTTCTACATTTGGACATTGCTACTACTGAACTATCGAATTTGCTACTTTTTCTTTTAAGATAAAATTTAAAACTCTGGTTTTATTCCCTGTTCTGTAGATCAAGGTCAATGAGGCAGAAGAAAATTTTAAGGCAGTTCAGAATCGGTTACAGAAAATTACAGAAGAGGCCCAAGTATTACGACCACAGTGTACGTCTTTAAAAGAAGATGTACAAGGAAAAAACAAAGCGTGCAAAGAGACTGAGGTCAGTAGATTTAACTGGAGTATAACGGTTAACATACAATAAATTAAGAAAATTCAAATGGTTTATTGTTTATCAGCTTCATCTCAAATCTAGGATTTAAAGGATTGGAACACATTCCAGAGTGTGGTGCACTGTATAATAAGCAGCTTTCAGCGGTAGATTTAGGAAATGGGTAAAAATCTTGTACTCGCCTCCCTTATTTACCATGTGTGGTGTTTGACTGAATTCCACAGCCATCCCCTCGTCTTCACCTTGGCCTTAGAATTTCTAGCAGCAAGGGTCGCAGTGACCCATGATATCTGTGGAGTACAGTTGGAGAAACTAACCCCTCCTGTTTACTTCACAACCTCATCCAGAAGATCCAGGAATTCAGCCAGCTCTCGGGAGATGAGTTCTATTACTTTAACGTAGAGGTCATATTTCTCATAAAGGAGAGCCTCATGCACACACATGGAAGTCCCATGCACATAAGGACAGTGACTGGCTTTAAATGCCTTGACGTAGCGAGGACCAAAGACTTGCAAACCTATACATAGTCAACAGTGAACAGAAACTGCCTGTCAATGGCAGTTAACTGTCAATCAGCTGTAAGTGTTTGCCTGAACAGGTGCTAATTACTGTGAGCAGGAAGCAGAGTCAGCAGTTGTAACTTGGGTGTGGCTCCAAGGTGTATAAAAGTAAACAGTATCTGCTGACGCACAGAGTGGTCTGCATAGATTGGTCTTAAACGGAGTGCATCGTAACAGTGTGTAAAAATTGAGAATTTGGAGAGAATAGGAATTCAGTGCAGAGGGGGAAGGAGGTGCTGCTTTTTGCCTCCAATACTTGTAGTGCTTTGTGTTACAGGTAACTTTAATGTAATCTACCTATAACTTAAACTAGATCAAGTAATTAGTTAATACGCTAAACTATAAGCTAAGTTAATTAAATGCATAAACCTTAATTAAATAAATATAACAAGGTTGTGTGCCGCAACTGCAGCATGTTTGTGAAGAGCATCGCGATGACGGACGACCATGTCTACAGTAAGTGCCTGCATCTCGAGGAACGTCAGCTCAGTTATTGAGCTGGAGTCAGAGGTGCAGACATTGTGGGGCATCAAGGAGGGGAAGAATTACCTGGACATTTTGATCTAGGAGACAGTCACACTCCTTAGATTACATAGTGGTACAGGTCTAGTTAGTGGTCAGGGACAGGGGTGTGTGACTGCGACTTAGGCAGGTAAGGGGACCCCAGGTGCAGTGCTGGAGGAGTCTCGGTCTTTGCCCTTGTCCAACAGGTTTGAGGCTCTTGCTGCCTGTGTGGATGAGGGAAAAGTCTGGAAGGTAGATGAACAAACTGACCGTGGTCAGGAGGCCATTCAAGTGGGGGGAATGAAAAGGAATGTTGTAGTGGTAGGGGACAGTATAGTTAGGGGGATAGATACTATTCTTTGCAGCCATTAAGGATCCTCCAGGATTAAGGATATCTCCTCGCGGTTGGAGAAGAACTTGCTGGGAGGGGGGGATCCAATTGTCATGGTCCACGTAGGAGCCAACGCCATAGGTGTAGAACAAGGTATGAGATTCTTCTGAGAGTTTGAGGAGCTCGGGTCGGAATTAAAATGCAGAACCTCGCAGGTAATAATCTCTGGATTGTTACCTGAGCCATGTGCAAATTGGCAAAGGGACAAGCAGATTAGAAGGTTAAATGTGTGGCTGAAAGAGTGGTGTGGGAGGCAGGGGTTTCAATTCATGGGGCACTGGCACCAGTACTGGGGAAAGAGGGAGCTGTTCCGTCGGGACGGGTTCCACTTAAACCGGGCTGGGACCAGTGTCCTGGTGAATCGAATAACTAGGGCAGTAGATAGGGCTTTAAACTAATGAAGTGTGGTGGAAGGATTCAGGAAAGGGTAAATTCAAAAGCAGTGAGAGAAATGTCAAGGCTATAGAGCAGAGTGGTGATTTAGGTAAAAGTAAGCAGAGTGGGTCAGGAAGGGACTAATATTCCACGATACTTGACTTTTAGAAGAGATAGGCAGAATGGAAAAGGAGGTAGGGGGGTGTCCTGATGATAAAGGATGGGATAAAGACAGTAGAGAGAAAGTGTCTTAGCTCAGAAAATCAAGATGTCGAATCACTTTAGGTGGAACTAAGAAACAACAAGGGACAGAAAAGACTAGTGGGAGTAGCTTATAGGCCCCCTAACAGTAATTGTAGTGTCGAGCACAGTATTAATCGGGAAAATAGAAGTGCATGTAAAAAGGTAATAGAGTAATCATGGGAGACTTCAATTTTCATATAGACTGGGCCAACAAAATTTGCAGTAATAGTGCAGAGGACGAGTTCATGGAATGCATTGAAGATAGTTTTCTAGATCAGCATGTCGAGGAAACAACTAGGGAACAGGCTATTTTAAATCTCGTATTGTTCAATGAGCCGGGGTTAATCAATAACCTTGTAATAAAGGAGCCTCCAGAGAGCAGTGATCATAATATGATAGAATTTTACGTTGAGTTCGAGAGTGATTTAGTTAAATCCGAAATTATGGTCTTCAATCTGAACAAAGCAAACTATGTAGGTATGAGACGCGAGTTGACCAAGGTAGGTGGGGAAACTAGATTAAAAGATATGACGGTAGATAAGCAATGGCAAACATTTAAAGAAATAATTCGCAATGAATATACATTCCCTTAAGGAATAAAAACCACACGGGGAGAAATGGGCTAACTGTGGCTTACGAGAAGTTAAAGATTGTATTAGATTAAAGGAAGAGGCTTATAATGTTTCCAAAAATAGTAGTAAGCCAGAGGATTGGGAGGATTTTAGAATTCAGCAAAGGAGGACCAAGAAATTGATAAAGAAAGAGAGTAAACTAGCAAGAGACATAAAAACAGATTGTAAAAGCTTCTAGAGGTATGTAAAAAGGAAGAGATTAGTGAAAATAAACCTGGGTCCCTTACAGGCAGAGATGGGAGAAATTATAATGGGGACCATGGAAATGGCAGAGACATTAAACAAATACTTTGCATCTGTCTTCACGGAAGAAGACACACAAAACATTCCAGAAATAGTGGAGAACCATAGGTCTAGTGAGAGTGAGGAACTTAAAGAAATTAGTATTAGTAAAGAAATAGTACTGGAGAAATTAATAGGACTAAAAGGTGACAAATCTCCTGGACCCGATGGCCTACAGCCTAAGGTTTTGAAAAGTTGGCTACAGAGATAGTGGATGCATTGGTTTTGATCTTCCAGGATTCCCTAGATTCTGGAACGGTCCCCATGGATTGGAAGGTAGCAAATGTAACCCCGCTATTCAAGAAGGGAGAGAGAAAATGGGGAACTATAGACCAGTTAGCCTGACATCAGTAGACGGGAAAATGCTAGAATCTATTATTCGGAACATGATAACAGGAAACTTAAAAACTCGTGATTGGGCAGAGTCAACACTGATTTATGAAAGGAAAATCATGTTTGACAAATCCAAGAGTTTTTTGAGGTTGTAACTAACAGGGTAGATAAGTGGGAATCGTTGGATGCAGTATACTTGGATTTTCAGAAAGCATTCGATAAAGTGCCACACGAGGTTATTGCACAGAATTAGAGCTCATGGGATTGAGGGTAGTGTATTAGCATGGATTGACGATTGGTTAACGGACAGAGAATAGGAATAAACGGGTCTTTTTCGGGGTGGCAGGCTGTAACTAGTGGGGTACCGCAAGGATCAGTGCTTGGGCCTCAGCTATTTACAATAAGAACGTAAGAACATAAGAATTAGGAGCAGGAGTAGGCCATACGACCCCTCGAGCCAGCTCCGCCATTCAATAAGATCATGGCTGATCTTTGACCACAACTCCACTTTCCCGCCCTGATCTCCAAACATCTTTCTGTCTCAGCCTTGAATATACTCAACAATGCAGCATCCATAGCCCTTTCAGGTAGAGAATTCCAAAAATTCACAACCCTCTGAGTAAAGAAATTCCTCCTCATCTCAGTCTTGCATTGCTGACCCCTTATTCTGAGACTCTGCCCCCTAGTTCTAGACTCTCCACCCAGGGGAAACAACCTCTCAGCACCTACCTTGTCAATCCCCCTCAGAATCTTCCATGTTTCAATGAGATCGCCTCTCATTCTTCTAAACTCCAGAGAGTATTTGACCAATCTACTCATTCTACATCAGTGACTTAGATGAGGGAACCAAGTGTAATGGATCCAAGTTTGCTGATGATGCAAAGTTAAGTGGGAAAGTAAGTTGTGAGGAGGATGCAAAGAGGCTGCAAAGGGATATAGACAGGTTAAGTGAGTGGGCAAGAACATGGCAGATGGAATATAATGTGGAGAAATGTGAAGTTATCCATTTTGGTAGGAAAAAATAGACAAACAATATTTTTAAACGGTGAGAGATTGGGAAATGCTGGTATTCCGAGGGACCTGGCTGTCCTTGTCCACGAATCACTGAAAGTTAACATGCAGGTACATTATGCAAGTAATTTGGAAAGCAAATGGTATGTTAGTCTTTATTACAAATGGATTGGAGTATAAGAATAAAGAAGTCTTACTGCAATTATATAGGGCATTGGTGAGACCACACCTGGTGTAGTGTACAGTTTTGGTCTCTTTACCTAAGGAAGGATATGCTTGCCTTAGAAGGGAGTGCAATGAAGGTTCACTAGACTGTTTCCTGGGATAGGGGGATTGTCCTGTGAGAAGAGATTGAGTAGACTAGGCCTATATTCTCTAGAATTTAGAAGAATGAGAGGTGATCTCATTGCAACATATAGAATTCTTGCAGGGCTTGACAGGGTAGATGCTGGGAGGTTACCCCTAGCTGGGGAGTCTATAACTAGGGGTCACAGTCTCAGAATAAGGGAGTCGACATTTAGGACTGAGATGAGGAGAAATTCACTTACAGGGTTGTTAATCTTTGGAATTCTCTACCTCATAGCTGTGGATGCTCAGTTGTTGAGTATATGCAAGACAGAGATCGATAGATTTAAGGGAATCAAGGGATATAGGAATAGCGCGGGAAGGTAGAGTTGAGGTCGAAGATCAGCCATGATCTCATTGAATGGCGGAGCAGGCTCGAGGGGCCGAATGGCCCACTCCTTCTCCTATTTCTTGTTATTATACGAAAGAAGTTTCTTCCTTTTCTGAACTCTCTTCTTTGACCCCCCCCCCCCCCCAAAACAATTAGCCAGAAACTCAACTAGAAAGATGCAATAAATGGCTTGTGTTGTTCTTGTGAAGGCTAAGCATAATAGAGGTACATTTTTTTTGTCTTTACTGTCCATTCCAGATGGCACTTGTTTGAATTTTCAATTTTAGTAACTTAAATTTTATTATATTTGCATGCTTAAATTTCTACACTGATACTAAAATTAAGTTTTTATCAGCCAAATTTATTTCAACTTACTTGCTTACAGGCAACATTCCACCGCTACAGGACACAGCTGAAACAACTTGAAAAAGACCATGACCAGTTACAGAGGCGAATTGAAGAACTCCGAAATAGGTCAGAACATTACTTATATGGTCTTGGAAGTATTATCTTGTGTATTCCTCATATTGTGATTTTAAAAAAGTGTAAATCAAATGCTTGTATCGTTTACTTCCTTGGAGTCCTATTTGACCCTGAGCTGAGCTTCCAACCCCATATCCTCTCCATCACTAAGACCGCATACTTCTACCTTCGTAACATCGCCCATCTCCACCCCTGCCTCAGCTCATCTGCTGCTGAAACCCTCATGCATGCCTTTGTTACCTCTAGACTTGACTATTCCAACGTTCTCCTGGCCGGCATCCCACCTTTCACCCTCCATAAACATGAGCTTATCCAAAACTCTACTTCCCGTGTCCTAACTCGCACCAAGTCCTGTTCACCCATCACCCCTGTGCTCGCTGACATTGGATCCCGGTTGAGCAACACCTTGATTTCAAAATTCTCACCCTTGTTTTCAATTCTCTCCATGGTCTTGCTCCATGCTCCCGAATCATCTTCGCCTCTCTACCTCTCTTCCTCCTTTAAGACACTCCTTAAAATCTACCTCTTTGACCAAGCTTTTGGTCGCCTGTCCTAATATCTTTGTATGGCTCAGTGTCAAATTTTGTCTGGTAGCACTCCTATGAAGCACGGTGGGGCATTTTACTACATTCAAGGTGCTTTATAAATGCAAGTTGTTTAACTTGTGTATAAATTTAATCTTGTATCTGATTTATTTTCCATGTTGTTATTTTGCATTTTAGCAAAAAAATTTGCACTTCACACTAAGCAGTAGTTTTTACTGTAATTGTTTCTCTCCCACTCAAATGTATTACAGCCGTGATAATTTTTTTCTTCAAAACAGTGTAAATCAAAGTTCAGAGGCTGACCTCAAAGAGCGACAGGAAAGAAATAGCAGTCTGCAAGAACAACTGAAAGCACTGGAGGACCAAGAGGCTACTACCTCCCAGCAGCTGGGACAGTTTCAACATGCAATCAGCAAGTCTAAAGAGGAGCAGTATAAGCTTGGGTTGGTAACTTAGTGTAGAGATAAGTCACTGGTATCGATAGTAACTGCTAGTATCAGGCTATATTTGTATCAGCTCACATAATAAAATAGGCAATAAGAAAAAAAGGAAGACTTGTATTTATCTAGCGCCTTTCATGACCACCGGATGTCTCGAAGCGCTTTACAGCCAATGAAGTACTTCTGAAGTGGAGTCACTGTTATAATATATGTAAAAAAGTGAGAAGTCGCACAACACCAGGTTATAGTCCAACAGTTTTATTTGAAATCACAAGCTTTTGGAGCTGCTGCCCCTTCGTCAGGTGAAGTGAAGGAATACGAATCGGCAAAGCATATATAGACAGAGAACAATGCATGTGTAGCGTACAATGTCAGACGACTACATTTAATCCTCCTGACTGCCTTTCATCACACCTCGGCAGAGAAACAATCAGGTCAGCCAGGAAGGCACCACATCAAAGACATAGCAAGATACAACTGAGACAATGAGGTGGGGTCACAGGGGGTCTAATGTGTCAAATGCTGCAGTCTGTATGGAAAACCATAAACTTTAAAATTTTTACTTTTTTTTACTGGAAATCACATCTGTGAACAAGCCAACGACGACTCGAGTCTGGATGACTCTACGTCATGTAGCGTGACATGAACCCAAGATCCCGGTTGAGGCCGTCCTCATGGGTGCAGAACTTGGCTATCAGTTTCTGCTCGATGATTTTGCGTTGTGTGTCTCGAAGGCCGCCTTGGAGAACGCTTACCCGCAGATCCGAGGCTGAATGTCCTTGACTGCTGAAGTGTTCCCCGACTGGGAGGTAACAATCCTGCCTGGCGATTGTTGCGCGGTGTCCGTTCATACGTTGTCTCAGTGTCGGACACGTATGAACGGACACCGCGCAACAATCGCCAGGCAGGATTGTTACCTCCCAGTCGGGGAACACTTCAGCAGTCAAGGACATTCAGCCTCGGATCTGCGGGTAAGCGTTCTCCAAGGCGGCCTTCGAGACACACGACAACGCAAAATCATCGAGCAGAAACTGATAGCCAAGTTCCGCACTCATGAGGACGGCCTTAACCGGGATCTTGGGTTCATGTCACGCTACATGACGTAGAGTCATCCAGACTCGAGTCGTCGTTGGCTTGTTCACAGATGTGATTTCCAGTAAAAAAAAAAGTAAAAATTTTAAAGTTTATGGTTTTCCATGCAGACTGCAGCATTTGACACATTAGACCCCCTGTGACCCCACCTCATTGTCTCAGTTGTATCTTGCTATGTCTTTGATGTGGTGCCTTCCTGGCTGACCTGATTGTTTCTCTGCCGAGGTGTGACAAAAGGCAGTCAGGAGGATTAAATGTAGTCGTCTGACATTGTACGCTACACATGCATTGTTCTCTGTCTGTATATGCTTTGCCGATTCGTATTCCTTCACTTCACCTGACGAAGGGGCAGCAGCTCCAAAAGCTTGTGATTTCAAATAAAACTGTTGGACTATAACCTGGTGTTGTGCGACTTCTCACTTTTGTCCACCCCAGTCCAACACCGGCATCTCTGCATCATAATATATGTAAAGAAGATATATTCAATAGTTTTTAAATAACTGAAAACTGAAAGATTTACCACTCAGTTGGCTTTGTATATTTTGGATCATTCTGTCTGTAATTGTTCAAATATCAAATTGACAAACTTTTCAGAGTAGATAATACAAAATAAAAAGATTAGATTTATTTGTGATTTTCATAATTTTAGTTTGTAGGTCATTTTAAATCCACATACGGTAATGTTGTACTATAGGAAGAGCAGTGTTAAAATGGCAACATTGACAATTGGATTTGTTCTGCTGAGCTAACTGAAGATGCCTTTAGATTTCCATTGTGGTCTTTAGTAGAGCTGAAATTATGGAAAATAACTGAACTTAGAAGGAAAAAGAAAAGTATAATCTAAATATTGTGACGAGCTGGTCAATAAGGATAGAAGTCACAAATGCATTGTTTTCAGAGCTGGATTTCACAAGCTGTTAAAGTGTAGGCTTTGTACAAATGCATTGCTTTTCACAAAGTTCTCACTGATCTTTTAATTATCTTGCATCTTTTATTGTAAGCAAAGATCCACTTGAAGACGTGCGAGCACATTATCATTAAGATATTGCACTGTGATTATTTGCATGGTCTTCTGCATCCTTCTGTGCATGTGCCCATATGGGGGCAGGGCCTAAACAACGTCCCGCCCCCGCCAGAACGGTGCATGTGCAGAAGGATGCAGAAGCCCTGACACCACCTTGCACACTCTGCAAGCACCCAGGAGCTGCGCGTGAACCCCGTGCCGGGCCGGAGAGCGCGAGAGGCGGTAGAGTGAGCAGGGCCCCGAGCCCCAAAACTACCAAACCCCGGGATCCTCACACTCTGCAAGCACCCAGGAGCCGTGTGTGAAATCCCTCTGGGGTTTGGGAGGCTCGGGGCTCTTGCACTCTCCGGCCCGGCACAGGGTTCACATGCAGCTCCTGGGTACCGCCATTACCAACCACATGTTCACGAGCACACCTGCTCAGCGCTCCGGCCAAGCTGCACTCTGCTCCCACAAAAGGTTCCGGCCTGAACCTGCAGTCCAATCTGCAATGATCCAGAGCTACAAACTCAGAGGAAACCTTCGAAACAGCACTTATGAGCAAAACGCCTGCACACCGTACACACTGACCCCACAAATAGTCCCTTCATTCAGAATTAAAGAATTTTTATCACTTCCAGAAGGGGAAAAAAGCATAAAACTCCAAAAAAATTAGCTAACCCATTTATCTTACCATCCAAGGACAACTATAATTACAAGTGCAGAATATTAACAGAGGATCTTTACAAAGTTAGACTTCCACATTCTGTAGTCTGTACGACTGTAGACTGGATCAAATGGGGACAGGATAGGACAGAGTCAACATGGATTTACAAAGGGTAAATCGTGCTTGACTAATCTATTGGAATTTTTTGAGGGAGTAACTGGTAAAATAGATGGGGGAGAGCCAGTAGATGTGGTGTACCTGGACTTCCAAAAGGCCTTCAACAAGGTCCCACATAAAAGATTAGCATGGAAAATTGAAGCTCATGGGATAAAGGGGAAAGTATTGACGTGGATAGAGAACTGGCTGTCAGATAGAAAACAGAGAGTTGGAATAAACGGCTCATTTTCTGAATGGCAGGCAGTAACAAGTGGGGTACCGCAGGGATCTGTCCTGGGTCCCCAGCTGTTCACAATTTACATTAATGACCTGGATCAGGGAGTCGGATGCAGCATTTCCAAATTTGCAGACGACACTAAACTAGGAGGGGGGGTGGGCTCAGAGGAGGAGACCAGGAAGCTCCAGAGCGATTTGGACAGACTGGGTGATTGGGCGGTTAAATGGCAGATGCACTATAATGTGGACAAGTGCGAAGTTATCCACCTTGGGTGCAGGAACGGGAGGGCAAATTATTATTTAAATGGCAATAAATTGGGAGAGGGGGAAGTACAGAGAGACCTGGGTGTTCTTGTACACCAGTCACTGAAGGCGAGCATGCAGGTGCAACAGGCGGTCAAGAAGGCAAACGGTTTGCTGGCCTTCATAGCAAAAGGGTTGGAATACAGGAACAGGGATACCTTGCTGCAGCTGTACAGGGCACTGGTGAGACCACACCTCGAGTACTGTGTACAGTTTTGGTCGCCTCATCTGAGGAAAGATGTTCTTGCCATGGAGGGGGTACAGCGGCGATTCACCAGGCTGATACCAGGAATGGCGGGATTGACCTATGAGGAGAGACTATGTAGTTTAGGGATGTACACACTGGAGTTTAGAAGATTGAGAGGGGACCTCATAGAAGTGTATAAAATTCTGACAGGTCTAGACAGACTAGATGCAGAAGGAATGTTTCCCTTGGCGGGTGAGAACAGAACTAGAGGACATAATTTAAGGATAAGGGCTAAACCATTTAGGACAGAAATGAGGGGGAATTTCTTCACTCAGAGGGTGGTGAACCTGTGGAACTCATTGCCACAGAGGGCAGTGTACGCCAGCTCATTAAATATATTTAAGAGGGAATTAGATATATTTCTACAGGCAAAAGGGGTTAAGGGTTACGGAGAGAAGGCGGGGACGGGATACTGAATTGGAGGATCAGCCATGATCTCATTAAATGGCGGAGCAGGCTCGAAGGGCCGGATGGCCTACTCCTGCTCCTATCTTCTATGTATCTATGTATCTATGTATCAAATTACACATTGCAGGGTTGTCTACAGCAGGCAGGATCAAATTACACATTGCAGACAAACTGTTGGGTGTGTCTTGTCCTCCAAGGGGAATCAAATATCTGGTGTTACAAATAAACAGGATCAAGATATTGACATTAAACAGTCACCGTAATGCTATCTACCTAAAGTATTTATGTACAGTTTGAGGTTTGAATTAAGAATCAACAAAACTTTGTGCTTTCTAAATTAATGTAAAATGTTGCTCAATTTTGCAAGTTATCTGGGGGAAGTGTATTGTTTTGAGGTCGGAACAAAGTTGTGAGAGGAAACCATTCAAGTATAAATGATCTCTTCCTTATGTAAAACAAATACAGGAATGGTGCGTGTGTTAATTAAAAAAAAATATACATCCAATTTCCCACATTATGTAAGAATTACACTGTATTCACTTGACACAGAACAATATGCTAAGCTTTGAATCCCAGCAAATCTACACTATAAACCTTACAGAAAACAGACAATAATTTATTCAAGTTCAGTATGCTCATAGAAACAGAATTGTGCATGTTCAGCAATGACTCAACCATTTTATTAAGTGAATTTAACTTGTAGAATCCTTTTCAATAAAAGTTTTTTTCTTTTGACACTATTAACCTTGCATTCAGTTTACATATGAATAAGCATATTGCAATTGTAGCATTAGCTATGTTCTATATCCCTAGACTAGAAGAAAAAGATGTGAAAAAGTCTGCTGAATCTAGGAAGGAGCGGCTCAAAGAACTGAAAGCCAGTCGAACAGACCAGTTGAAAAGATTTGGAGAGAACATGCCTGCATTACTTGAAGCAATCGAGGAAGCACGTAAACAGGGCCGCTTCAGGAATAAGCCAGTTGGCCCTTTAGGTAAATTTCAATAATTTATAACGTAGTTATTTAAGCCAGAAGCAGCATAATTGATTTAACTTTCATGTTTCATGTGTAATATGTATAATGTAAATCTTCAAGATCTAGTGTCTTGTGTGCTCTAGTCATAAGTTCATTAAATTTGAATGACACTCCCGTGTACTACTTTGCAACACCGGTTAGGTAATCGTAATTGTTGCCCTATGGCCTAGTAGCTTTTTAATAGATTGTGTTGGAATATTCTGATGCATAAATCAGAAATACATGTTTGGACATAAGTCAAATTTAGGGTCACCGTGACTGGAAACTTAAAGAAATTTGCACCGAACTAAATATCTGCCATATCTATCAATTCAGATTCTTGAATTCAGCGGATTGGAAGGTCACAAACGTAACATCGCTATTCAAGAAAAGAGGGAGAGAGAAAACAGGGAACTACAGGCCAGTTAGCCTGGCATCAGTTGTCAGGAAAATGCTGGAATCCATCATTGAGGAAGTGGTATCAGGGCACTTAGAAAATCATAACATGATTAGGCAGAGTCAACATGGTTTTATGAAAAGGAAATAATGTTTGACAAATTTATTAGTGTTTTTTGAGGATGTAACTGGCAGGGTAGATAAAGGGGAACCAGTGGATGTAGTATATTTGGATTTCCAAAAGGCATTCGATAAGGTGCCACATAAAAGGTTATTACACAAGATTAGGGCTCATGGGGTTGGGGGTATTATAGTAGCATGGATAGAGGATTGGTTAACGGACAGAAAAGAGAGTAGGGATAAACGGATCTTTTTCAGGTTAGCAGGCTGTAACTAGTGGGGTGCTGCAAAGATCAGTGTTGGGGCCTCGGCTATTTACAATCCAAATTAATGACCTAGATGAAGGGACCGAGTGTAATGTATCCAAGTTTGCTGACGATACAAAGCTAGGTGGGACAGTAAGCTGTGAGGAGAACACATAGAATCTGCAAAGGGATATAGATAGTCTAAGTGAGTGGGCAGAAAGGTGGCAGATGGAGTATAATGTAGGGAAATATGAGGTTATTCACTTTGTTAGGAAGAATAGAAAAACAGAATAGTTTTTAAATGGTGAGAAACTTTCAAATGTTGGTGTTCAGAGAGATTTGGGTGTCCTCGTGCAAGAAACACAGAAAGCTAGCATGCAGGTACAGCAAGCAATAAGGAAGGCAAATGGCATGTTGGCCTTTATTGCAAGGGGGTTGGAGTATAAGAGTAAGGAAGTCTTGCTACAATTGTACAGGGCCTTGGTGAGACCACACCTGGAGTACTGTGCACAGTTTTGGTCTCCTTATCTAAGGAAGGATATACTTGCCTTAGAGGCGGTGCAACGAAGGTTCACTAGATTGATTCCTGGGATGAGAGGGCTGTCATATGATGAGAGATTGTGTAGAATGGGCCTATACTCTCTGGCGTTCAGAAGAATGCGAGGTGATCTCATTGAAACATACAAGATTCTGAAGGGGATTGACAGGGTAGATGCTGAGAGGTTGTTTCCCCTGGCTGGGATGTCTAGAACTAGGGGGTGTAGTCTCAGGAAAAGGGTAGGCCATTTAAGACTGAGATGAGGAGGAATTTCTTCACTCAGGGTTGTGAACCTTTGGAATTCTCTGCCCCAGAGGGCTGTGAATGCTGAGTCTTTGAGTATATTCAAGGCTGAGATTGATAGATTTTTGGACTCATGGGGAATCAAGGGATATGGAGGGCAGGAAAGTGGAGTTGAGGTCGATGATCAGCCATGATCTTATTGAATGGTGGAGCAGGCTCGAGGAGCCGTATGGCCTACTCCTGCTCTTATTTCTTAGGTTCTGAAATCAAATAATTTGCTGTTCGCATTTATAAGCTGCTCTCTTTTGGTATTTTAATATCTTGGTTTCTATCCCTTTTCATCTTGCTACTCAAGGAAAAACTATTCCAACTTATTTAGCTTGCTTAGTTATCTAGTGATGTGTATCTCGTCACTATATTTTGCTCCTTCTATGATGTCTGTTCTTTTTGGATGAATGGCAGCTAAAGTTAGATGCTGTAACTTAGCAGCTTATTAATGTATGCTGGAGAATATTTTGGATTTGTGCTCTTTTCTTCAAAGCATCCTAAAATTCAGTTTGATTTATGACCGAATAATTTTCAGATACTATAACTAACTACAGATTTCTTTCATTCATTGGCCCGTATTTTCCGATCCCTACGGGTGTGTACGAGCTGCGTACACACCCGTAGGGACATCGGAAATGTCGGTTTCAGGCATGCGCTGAAAACCGGCATTTCCGATCTGTCAAGAATCCTCTTGACAGATCGGACGCCTGCCCTGGAGAAGGGCCTCTGCGGGTGGAGAATTCCGCTTTCTGCAGAACCTCCGCCCTCTGAAATCACTTAAAAATCTTACGCCTGGTAAAAGCAGGCATACGGCCTGCTTTTACCAGCATAAGAGGTTAAAAAAGTTCACTCATTTATCATTTTAAAATACTTTTTAAAAAAGATAAGTTTATTTTTGTTTAAAATATTTAATTTAATGTAATTTTAACTCATTTTAAAAACGTGATGGATTTTTAAAAATTTATTTAATGTTTTGATGTCTTTTTTCAGTGTTCCCCATTCATACTTTTGACAGGTCTATCTGTCAAAAGTATGAAGGGGGATTCCCTTCTCCCATTGGCTCCCCATGGCCCACGTGATCCCAGGGACGCTTGTGAACTGCATGTGCCCCTGGGATACGTGGGCCCGACGCATTTCGTTGTGGTGAGGCCCAGGATCGGAAATGGCCGGACCTCAGGAGCCCTCAGGTAAGGGAGTAGATTTTTTCCCGATAGGAGGCATCCGAACGCAGGAAGCCTCCTATTGGAAATTACGGGCCAATGTGTAATAAATAATATTTTAATGCTTGTGTGCATTTGTCTGCATTGCATTATTCTACTGGCCTATTAACCTTGATTAGCATTTTAAGAGATGCATTAGTTTCAAAACAAAATCTGTGAAAACTGCAAATCTGTGGGACATTTTCTCTACTTCTCTCAGCCTAGTCAGCATTCTCACTTGGAAAAATCCTGTATTCATCTAAATTACCTGCACAGCTTCCATTGTTTAATACAAGCTAACTTGTGGTATCACATGCACCTGAGAAACTTGGGTAGCAGCAATAGGAATTGACAAACAATAACATCATTACTGCTTTAATTGAGGCAAGATCTTGATTGTGAATCATTTTAGACCTGCGGAATATTTAGACGACATATTTTATCATTGTCATTGACGTTCTGACTCCAAGATTGAAAGAGGAAAATATAACTTTTATGTTTTACACAGCAGTTAAGATAGTTGCCAGTTATGATGTTTGAGGTATTTTGAGTCTGTCAAACTGCCAGTTTGAGCGTGCTGGTGGTTATTTTGGGCCGACATAAAGAAACTGTCAAGAAGGAATCCAAATGGAGAATAAGTGTCCATTTAACATTTTTATGTTTTGCACTTCTGCAAATGTTGAAAGTTACAAAATTTGGAGTGAGGGCAAGAACAAGACATGCCTATGTTCCTTCACCATTTGTTCATTCCATGTTTTAGATTTTCAAGAGTGGGTAAACAGGCAGTGAGTTACGATTTAAACTGGTAAGGGAGGGGAATGGCAAAACAAAGAGACTAAAAAGAAAGTCAATTAATGGCATCAATACCAGAACGATCAAATAAGAAAAGGAATGTTTAAAGTCTTAAAATGCATATATACAAATGCTAGAGGAATTTGCAATACGATGACTGATCTCAAGACTGTTGTGGTAGTTGGGCCTCTTGGGATCAGGATTAACCTCCAAGGATGGGGATGAGTGCACCACATAAGGGTTTAATGTGTTGAGTAGATAGGACAAGCGATAAATAGCTCTGTCAGGGATACCTAGGAGGCAGGTAAACAGGTTAGTACATGATGAGCTTCCGAACAAGCTAATTTGGCTAGTATGTAGTGAAAAAGGAGCAAAAGATAACTGATATAAACTAAGAACACTCAATTAGTCTAAAATCTAAGTTAGTAAATGCAATGCATTCTGACCCTGTGTTAGGATGTCACATGATATAACTCTGATCTTGACTTGATAATGGCAAGTGATCCAGATGCCATACTGAGAATGGAAGTAGTGAATCCCCTCAGAAATGGTGACCATAACTTGATTAAATTTGACGTAAACTAATGCCACAAGCCGGTATTCAGATATACTACTTTCAAAGGGCCAACTTCCAAGAAGTTAATAATTGAAGTATAGAGACCGTCGACTTTTAAGAATCGGCTAGATAGATGATTGAAGGAAGTGGGAATAAAGCAATATGGGAACAGGGCAGGCATGAGGCATTAAGGCTACTGCTTGTGTAGAGGATACACACTAACGCAGACTGATTGGGCTGAACGACTTGTTTCTGTCTTGCAATTAGTATGTAATTTGACTGGTAGCTCTGCAGCCTGAGTACTCTGAGACACATTCACATTTTTAGAGCAAACCTGCATGCTGATCTGTGGTCCTTCAGAAGTTTCTTACTAAACTAGAGGACCAATAATTGGACAAGACAAGAAAGGGCTATTGAACCTATCAAAATTAATCCCTTTTACTCTAGCTCTCCCATTTTACGATCGAACTGAGATTTGTCTGTCACTAATGTTTCTTTCTCCACTGCCCTGCTTGGACACACACTCACTTTGGCCAAATATAGATATTTGCCAATAAGTTTGGAAAGGCCTATTTTAACTTTAACTTTAAAATTAAGTTGGTGCATCTAACTATGATTGATCACTAACAATGGTCAGTTAATAAGTATGCACGGTAGCAGAAATCCCTCCTGTATCTTTTTGACTTTTTTTCCTTTTGAAGGCATTGCTTCATGCACTAGTATATTTCTGCAGGCACTAGTATCCCTTTGGTATCTTGCCCAAGTGCCTAC
Organism: Squalus acanthias; assembly: GCA_030390025.1. Taxonomy (NCBI): domain Eukaryota; kingdom Metazoa; phylum Chordata; class Chondrichthyes; order Squaliformes; family Squalidae; genus Squalus; species Squalus acanthias. The sequence goes on along the minus strand of CM059433.1, from coordinate 49,313,774 downwards.
TTATGTCAGCTTGGGCTGAGTGTAAGGTCATATGACGTTGGGAGTATTGCAGGTAACTGATTCTTTGCTTTACCTGACATTCTCATGTACACATTCCAACAGGGTCACTGCATAACGATCAGAGCAAAAACCCTGATTGATTCCCCTCATTAGCCCAGGGTGCTGAGGCGAATTGTAGGATCCTTACGACCACCCAACTGAGAGCTAACTTGGCACAGACCAAGGATTGAATTTGAAACCTCCCTGTCTGTGTCACTCAGTGTTGTACAAAGCGGTGCATTGAGCCATTGAGGAGCTGCAAACATGTGACTTATCTCCCACATGATTGCTTGAGTTATGTGATTGTCATACTGAAGCTTTATTTTGTCCATTAGGCAGTGTAATTCTGTTGATGTAAACAGTAACAGCTGGTATGAGTTTGCTTGGGAATATGTTTTTTTAATATATTAGGGACTTAACCATATGAATTTAGAAATATTGAATGTTAATTACTGTGTAGAAGAGTTTTTTTAAACTTTATTCATATATTTATTTATTTATTTAGGTGCTTGCTTCAGACTGAAGTATCCCGAATTGGCCTTGGCTGTTGAGAGTTGTTTGAAAGGACTGCTGCTTTCATTTTGCTGCGATAATTACCGAGATGAGCAGGTGCTACAGACTTTGATGTCTCGATATTTCTATTCAGGAAAACGACCCCAAATTAATGTGTGTGAGTTTGCAAATCAAGTATACAATGTAAAAGACAGGTATGTTTCAAGATTCGCAAATATTTGATCTTTCTTTCTTTCAGGCTTTTTCGCACAACAAAGTTGTATGGAAAAGCATTGGGTAAAGAATATAAATTATTAAGTTAGCCTTATGTGCACTTGTCTACTTTTGTCAGCAGGAGTATGTTTTTTTTAAATTAGCAATGTCGTTGTCTGCATGGTATTGTATTGTACAGTGGCTGTTGCTAGTCACATTTGGGTCTCTGGTATAAATTTCAGAGAAAAGAATTATCGCTCATTCTATTCCACGGGGCACACCATCAGTCTATTAAACTATTGCCCACATAGATGACCCTGCAGGAAAAAGTTTTGTTCGCAGGTACTCATGGCGTTATTAATAATGCAAATCAGTTAGGTGATGGTGCACAAGATTGTGAAAAGGTTTATAACACTGATATGTCAAAATGACAACAAATGCTCTTGTTTTGATTCCGCAAAACTGCATAATTGTATTGTCTTTAATAGAGAACAGCATTTTACTGCTGTCTTAATGTGTAAGTGTTTAATATTCATCACTCTGTTACGCTCATTGTTTTCAAAGCTTCATTAGGGAGACTATGTTAAATCAACTTTGAATTTATATTTTTCTCCCAAGAGCTGTTCGTCATCCAGAATTCCCAACAGTTCTTGATGCCTTAGAAATAGATAACCCAGTGGTGGCAAACTGTTTGATTGACATGAGAAGCATAGAAAAAATCCTGCTAATCAGTGTAAGTCTTTCTTTTGCAGTTTTCTTTCTGTGGAATTTCAGTTGAGGCTGTGGTGGTTTGAAAGTTGGAAGCTGAATTAAGTTGCATTTTTTAATAGTGGACTGCATAATGCAGCACATTGTACCTGAACTATTTTACATTTTGTTAAAAAAGAGAGTTTACTTCACCAAATATGCAGTGTATCGCTGCAACTATAATTCCAAAGATGCAAATTGTGACTCGAGTACTATGTATGGAGTATCTAAACTTTGATTCTTCAGTCATATTAATCTATAATATGAGAATTTATTTGCAAATTTCATCTTTTCTTCAGTGGGCTGCTTGGTGAATTGTTTGAATGCTCACATTTTTAGTTGTCTTAACAATTTTAATTCATAATATTAGAATTACAAGAGGCTACTTAGCTATCTACCTAATCTTTCCAAATAATGAGGTAAATAACTTTGTCTCCAAAAACAAAATATATGCACTCTCTTCAGCTTCAATAAATATAGGACCTTGGTAATATGGGATTAATTTGAGTCTGTAAATGGGCTGTAATTAGCACAATTGAAGTGCCATCCTATCGGCATCAATCTTTCAAGTTTCATAGAGAAAATAAATTGTCCATTTTAATTCACAGCCACATAAAAATACAGTTGTGAAATTCAATTTCCAAAATGCTGTGAAAAATTCCAGAATAAAAATGGAATTTGGTTTATTCCGTCAATCTGATAATATGTAGTTACATGGCAATCCATCCTTCAATTCACTGTGAGCAATCCTTTGGTTGGGAAGTATGTCACGCCCCCAGTACATGGAAATCAATGGATCATGCCGTTAGTGGTAATGCCTGCTGTCACTTGCTCCAGAATTGGCACACTAATATCTCAACTGGTTACGTCTTTTAGCTGAATTTGTCATATAATTTCCTCAAACTGTGAGCTGTTGTTGGAGATAAACTAATAAAACGATCTCTCTGTGGATCTCCTGTGACTTTGTTCATGGCAATTTGAAAGATACTGAGTTGGAACAATAGAGGTTTTATGTGGTGCAACCCACAATGTATTTTCAGGGCCACAAATTTTGTATCTTAGTGGACGTTAGGAGGGAGTGGAATAAGGCTTTTATGTGCTGCCTTCCATTTCTGAATAAGTTGTTGGTATTCACTGCTTGTACACTGATGTGAACAATGGCTACTTGTCCTGTTGGTGCTCATGGCATCATTGCCCAACAAGAGTCTGAGAGGAAGGGTACAAACTATTTATTTAAAAGAAAAAGCCTTCTCTTTCCAGCCCCAGAGGAAACCCCTATGTATGTATTTTTGTATTTCCCCACACTCTTCATCCTTGTGCTGTTTAGGTGAGAGTACCAGTGCTGTCTGTTTATGCTAAATTAATAAGATTATCTGAGAACTGGGTTGAGACTGACCATTTCATGCTGGAGTTTGAACCCAATATGTGCCACAAGATCCTCTTACACTTTGTATTTTTAATACTGATAAACAAGCAAAACACAAGTGAACTTGATGTAACCTGCCAGAGGTTAGCAAACTTATAAACACACTGAAATGTTAAAACAAAAATGCAGTCTGGGTGATTAACAGAAACATAGAAAAATGGGAGCAGGAGTAGGCCATTCAGCCCTTCGAGCCTGCTCCGCCATTAAATATGATCATGGCTGATCCTCGATCTCAATACCATACTCTCGCGCTCTCCCCATACCCCTTGTTGCCTTTGTGTCTAGAAATCTATCTATCTCCTCCTTAAATATATTCAATGACTTGGCCTCCACAGCCTTCTGTGGTAGAGAATTCCACAGGTTCCCCACCCTCTGAGTGAAGAAATTTCTCCTCATCTCAGTCCTAAATGTCCTACCCCGTATCCTGAGACTGTGACCCTTCGTTCTAGACCCCCCAGCCAGGGGAAACATCCTCCCTGCATCCAGTCTGTCTAGCCCTGTCAGAATTTTATACGTTTCAATGAGATCCCCTCTCATTCTTCTAAACTCTAGTGAATACAGGCCTAGTCGACCCAATCTCTCCTCATACGACAGTCCTGCCATCCCAGGAATCAGTCTGGTGAACCTTCGCTGCACTCCCTCTATGGCAAATATATCCTTTCTTAGGTAAGGAGACCAAAACTGCACATAATACTGCAGGTGTGGTCTCACCAAGGCCCTGTATAACTGTAGTAAGACATCCTTGCTCCTGTACTCAAATCCTCTTGCAATGAAGGCCAACATACCATTGGCCTTCCTAACTGCTTGCTGCACCTGCATGTTTGCTTTCAGTGACTGGTGTACAAGGACACCCTTTGTACATCAACATTTCCCAATCTATCACCATTTAAATAATACTCTACCTTTCTGTTTTTCCTACCGAAGTGGATAACTTCACATTTATTCACATTATACTGTATTTGCCCACTCACTCAACTTGTCTAAATCGCCTTGAAGCCTCTTTGCATCCTCCTTATAACTCACAATCCCACCTAGTTTCATGTCGTCAGCAAACTTGGAAATATTACATTTGATTCCCTCATCCAAATCATTGATATATATTGTGACTAGCTGGGGCCCAAGCACTGATCCCTGCAGTACCCCACTAGTCACCGCCTGCCGCCCCGAAAAAGACCCATTTATTCCTACTCTGTTCCCTGTCTGTTGACCAATTTTCAATCCATGCCAGTATATTACCCCCAATCCCATGTGCTTTAATTTTGCACACTAACCTCTTATGTGGGACTTTATCAAAGGCCTTCTGAAAATCCAAATACACCACATCCACTGGTTCTCCCTTATCTATTCTACCAGTTACATCCTCAAAAAAACTCCAGTAGGTTTGTCAAACACGATTTCCCTTTCATAAATCCGTGTTGACTTTGTCTAATCCTGTTATTTTCTAAGTGTCCAGTTATCACATCCTTTAGAATAGACTAGCATTTTCCCTACTACTGATGATAGTCTGTAGTTCCCTGTTTTCTCTCTCCCTCCTTTTTTTAAACAGTGGGGTTACATTTGCCACCCTCCAATCTGCAGGAACTGTTCCATAATCTATAGAATTTTGGAAGATGACAACCAATGCATCCACGATTTCCATGGCTACCTCTTTTAGTACTCTGGGATGCTGATTATCAGGCCCTGGGGATTTATCGGCTTTCAGTCCCATTAATTTCTCCAGCACTATTTTTTTACTAATACTAATTTCCTTTAACTCCTCCTTCTCACTAGACCCTTGGTTCCCTTGCATTTCTGGGAAGTTATTTGTGTCCTCTTCCATGAAGACAGAACCAAAGTATTTGTTTAATTGCTCAGCCATTTCCTTGTTCCCCATTATAAATTCTCCTGTTTCTGACTGTAAGGAATCTACATTTGTCTTCACTAATCTTTTTCTTTTTACATACTTGTAGAAGCTTTTACAGTCCGCTTTTATGTTCCTTGCAAGTTTACTCTCGTACTCTCTTTTTCCCCTCTTAATCAATCTTTTGGTCCTTTTTTGCTGAATTTTAAACTGCTCCCAATCCTCAGGCTTGTTACTTTTTCTGGCAACTTTTATATGACTTCTTTGGATCTAATACTATCCTTAATTTCTTTTGTTAGCCATGGTTGGGCCGCTTTTCCTTTTGTGTTTTTGCGCCAGAAAGGAATGTATAACTGTTGCAATTCATGCATTCGTTCTTTAAATGTTAGCCATTGTCTATCCACCGTCATGCCTTTTAATGAAGCTCCCCAATCTATCATCGCCAACTCACTCCTCATACCTTCGTAGTTTCCTTTGTTTCGATTTAGGACCCTAGTTTTGGATTGGACTACTTTACTTTCCATCTTAATGAAGAATTCTATCATATTATGGTCACTCTTCCCTAAAGGACTCTGCACAACAAGATTATTAATTAACCCCTTCTCATTGCACAATACCCAATTTCGGATAGCCTGTTCCCTAGTTGTCTCCTCAATGTACTGGTCTAAAAAACCATCTCGAACACACGCCAGGAATTCATCCTCCACAGTATTATTTGGTTTGGCCAGTCTATATGTAGATTAAAGTCACCCATGATTACTGTAGTACCCTTGTTACATGCATCTCTAATTTCCTGTTTGATGCCGTCCCCTACATTACCACTACTGTTTGGAGGCCTATTGACAACTCCCACCAATGTTTTCTGCCCCTTGGTGCTTCTTAGCTCCACCCAGACTGATTCTACATCTTGATTTTCTGAGCCAATATCCTTTCTCTATTGCTCTGATTTCATCCTTTACTAACAAGGCCACCCCACCTCCTTTTCCTTTTTGTCTGTCCTTCCTAAATATCGAATATCCTTGGATATTCAGCTCCCAGCCTTGGTCACCCTACGGCCGTATCTCCATAATCGCAATTATATCGCATCTGTTTACATCTATTTGCACTGTTAATTTGTCTACCTTATTATGAATGCTTCGTGCATTCAGATACAGTGCCTTTAGATTTGTCTTTTTAACATTTTTAGACATCTTAACATTTTTTGTACTATGGCCCTATTTGTCTTATTACCATTTTTTCTTACCCAGACCCTATTTGTTAGTGCACTCTTTTGTTTGTACGCTCTGTCCCTTCCTGACACAATCTGGTTATCCTTACCCCAATCACTTTCTTGCACTGCTTCCTTGTCTCTTTTTAGCATTCTAGATTTATGTCCCCCAGGACCCCCCCCCTCCCCCCTTATATAGTTTAAAGCCCTATCAACCTCCCTAGTTATTCGATTCACTGGAGCTCTGGTGCCAGCATGGTTCAGGTGTAGTCCATTCCAACGGAACAGCACTCTCCTTCCCCAGTACTGGTGCCAGTGCCCCACGAATCGGAACCCACTTCTCACACACCAATCTTTGAGCCACGCATTCATCTCCCTGATCCTATTGATCCGATGCCAACTTACTCGTGGCTCAGGTAATAATCCAGAGATTATTACCTTTCTGGTTCTGCTTTTTAATTTAGTCCCTAGCTGCTCAAACTTTCTCAGCAGAACCTCTTTCTTTGTCCTACCTATGTTGTTGGTACCTACGTGGACCACGACAACTGGATCCTCCCCCTCCTGCTCCAAGTTCTTCTCCAGCCCAGAGGAGATGTCCTTTACCTGGGCACTGGGTCGGCATCATAGCCTTCGGGACTCATGCTCCTGGCTGCAGAGAACAGTGTCTATCCCCCTAACTATACTGTCGCCTACTACAACCACCTTCCTTTTTACTCCCCCCCACTTGAACGGCTTCCTGTACCACGGTGCCGTGGTCAGTTTGCTCGTCCTCCCCACAGTCCCCGCACTTGTCCACAAGGGTTGCAAGAACCTCACATCTATTGGACAAATGCAGGGACTGAGGCTCCTGCAATACTACCTCTTGGATCCCCGTACCTGCCTCACTCGCAGTCACACCCTCCTGTCCCTGACCACGTGTCAATTCTAAAGTATTTAATCTAAGGGGTGTGGCTGCCTTCTGGAGCAAAAGATCCAGGTAACTTTCTCCCTCCCTGATGTCTCGCAAGGTCTGCAGCTCGGACTCCAGCTCCTCAACTCGGAGCCAAAGTTCCTCGAGCCGCAGACACTTACCGCAGATGTAGTTGCCCTGGACAAAAATGTCCACAAGCTCCCACATATTGCAGCAGCAACACACCTCCTGTTCTCCCATTATTTTATTTATTTAATTAATTAGTTTAGTGTTAATCAAATTATTTACCTCGTTTAGTTAATTAAATTAAGTTTAGTTTTTTAAATTTTGTTATATGCTCTATGTTAACTTATCTTTATGCACAACACCAGTACTGCTTCAAAACCTGGAACTTTGTTTCAGCTGCATAGTGAAAATGAGCTTCAAAATGGAAATTTTAATATTTGCTTAGAGCTATTAATAACCATGGGGAGATCATAAACCTTTTATCACCAAAGCATGTCTTCCTGCTTGCTCCTGACTAAAATTGCATAGAACTGTAGGAGTTCTGCATGTTTGAAATTTGCTTTTCCTTTCTTTCAATAATACAGGATTGCCATCAACACAGGCCATCTTCTATATTTTTTTAATGCCTTGTACTAACATCTTCCTCCCTCTTTCTGTTTCCTTCCCTGCCCCTGCTGCCTGGGTTCAGTTACCCCCCACCCTCTCACCCTGCTTGACCCGAATACCGTGCTTAGTCTTAACACCACATATGCGATTTCATTGTTTCGGGGAGGTGGGGGGGGAGGGTCGACTACTGTGTTTAAAAAAAAAACTGCACCGTGCTTGCATCCATTAACCTGCAATATTGTACAAGCATGCAGTAGTGGGCTTTTTTCTCTCTTCTTTTGCAAGAGATACATGTGTAGGAAATAGTCAGCAGGACGCATGTTGGTAGTCAGTTAAACTTTCTAGAAAGAGATTTTAACTTCTTTCTCCTGTTTGGGCTCTTTGTGCTTCTCACCATTCGATCAATACATGTGGAATTGTCCTGATAACAGCTTCTAGGACAAGGGCCCAAGCTTTTTGTTTTCCTGGACCACTTCATGCGTGCCATGGATCCCCGAAGGCTGTATATGTAAAGTTTAAATCGATATTCCCAATAAATTGCGTCTCAAGGTGTGGACATTGCCAGATCTTGATGCCACAATTTGGGATTTCTTCACCACTGAGGTAACAGCAGTAAGAACAGCATTCTTCAAACCTCAAGCCTCACAAAATTCAACCCATATAAACCAGAGTGTGAGAGACAAACACAAGTAGAATGGAATTGGTGGGCCGGATTGCTAGAAATGGCCCGTGCATCGCATTTGGACATCCCACTAGAGGAGCTGTGCAAGAGCTTCACAAGTTGCTTCTGTATCTTGTCTGGAGAATTTGCCTCCTATATGGACCAGACTCTCTCAAATTCCAAACTTGTAATAAATTAGCAAAGTATTAAATAAATTTAGATTTTTAAAAACTGAGGCAAATAAATTTCTGATTCTATATTCTAACTTAACATACCCTGATTTCATTGTCTAGTGAATGTTTGTTTCACTGCAATCTAAGATCTGGTTCACTGCTATTTTGTTCCTGGGATTGCATTATAATGTACAGAATGCTAACTCATTGGTCAAACATAGATACAATGTATGATTTTTATGACAGTATACAAAAAGGTAATATATACAACAGATTTAATTGCCCTTCATAGAAAAATGAGTAATACATTTTGAGTAGGTATGTACCAGAATTCATCTCGAGCAACCACTTTTATACTAAACAAATTCTAGCAAGTCATGGAAACTAAATATCTGCAATTTCAATTTTCATTTCTAGAGCAACAGCAGAGCTCGTGAAATTATGCAGCAGCAAAAGCCACCCTTGAACTGCAGAGAAGCCTTTACTGCAGCAGGTGACCAGGTCTTTACCAACCGCTACTACTCTACAGAAATGGACAGGGCAAGATACTTGGGTGCTGATGTGGAATCACAAATCGGGTTTGTAAATTTCTGGATCAACTATCTTGGTATTCCAACCTCAGAAAAAATTAGCAGCCTGAAGCAATAGGTCTTTAAAAATACCCTGGAAATTCAGTCCTGCTTCATCTCCCTCTCTTTCCCCCCCCCCCAACTCACCGCCAATCATCCCCTTTGGCTTGGTATATGTTCAATTATGTTTCAGAATTGTTAGGTGATAGAAGCATAGAAGGTAGGAGCAGGAGCAGGCCATTCGGCCCCTCGAGCCTGCTCCGCCATTTAATGAGATCATGGCTGATCATCCAAATTCAGTACCCTGTCCCTGCTTTCTCCCCATATCCCTTGATCCCTTTAGCCTTAAGAAATATATCTATCTCCTTCTTGAATATATTTAATGAATTGGCCTCAACTGTCTTGTGTGGTAGAGAATTCCACAGGTTCACCACTCTGGGTGAAGAAATTCCTCCTCATCTCAGTCCTAAATGGCTTACCCCTTATCCTTAGACTGTGACCTCTGGTTCTGGACTCCCCCGCCATCGGGAACATCCTTCCTGCATCTAGTCTGTCTAGTCCTGTTAGAATTTTATAAGTTTCAATGAGATCCCCTCTCATTCTTCTAAACTCTAGCGAATATAAGCCTAATCAACCCAATTTCTCTTCATACGTCATTCCTGCCATCATGGTAAATCTGCGCTGCACTCCCTCCATGGCAAGAACATCCTTCCTCAGATAAGGAACATCCTTCCTCAGATAAATGTGCTAATATTTGAGAGAGGCTGACATATGACCTGAAGAAGCTAAAATGAATAGGTTGTTCTGTAGTCTGGTATTGGTGCAAAGTTTGTATTGCTGGTTCATCTAAACACCTTAGAGATTGAAGAATTGAGCAATGCGGTTGTGCTCCAATTGATGAGCCACAGAGGGATACAATGTCATCATATCAACCCACTGAGATTTCCCCTTGTTTGTTTTTTTTGAGGACTAAATTATGCACTTTTTATGATTGTTGATTCTCATGAACAGCCTACATTTAAATAACATCCTTGAGTACCATATTAGTATTGAATCTTAACTCTTGTATGTTCCCTGACTGTTAATTGCTATTCATTTAAAATACCACCTTTTTAAGAACATCATGTGTTGCTGCATTGTTGGAATTCTGCTGTTTAGCAGGTCCTTCTGCTCACGTGTGTGAAGCGTGAAGTATGCAGATTGCTGTCCAGTAAATACCAGTGCAAGGAGTTTGTGTAACCTAATATGCAGTTCTAGTGTGCAGATTCACCACTCTGAGCTGATCTGCAGTTTAATGGGTGCTTGCCTGTGACTTGTGCTCGTTCAAAGAAGTGTTACTACTAAACGGGGAAATTTGTATTAGCTATTTTGTTTTCCAGAAATGTAAGCATTTTGGTCACTAAGATTCTTTGTGTTACAGTCAGCTGGAAGTGGAAGTGAGCAATAAGATGGCCCAGATGTCACATTTTCAGCAACGATTGCAGTCAATAGTGGAAGAAATCCGGATAAATGAGACTCAGGTGAAAACGAAACAAATGCAAAGGAGGAAAATCCAGGTCCGTAGTTAAAAGTTGGGAAAAAAACATGCTTGCAGGTATTTTTATATAAAAAGAAAAAGAACCTCTCCATATATTTTTCAATTCTTTGTTTCAGGAAAATGTGACAAAAATAAAGCTAGAAATCACAGATTTGGAGAATGTGGACGAGCCCCAGTCTGTGGATATTTCCACGCTGGTAAGAGTCTTGACCATATTTGAATTATTTCAAACCTGTACGTAATCATTTCAAATTCTACACAAAATAGACTTATGAATTTTCTTTTCATATGTTACGTTTTGGAGGCTTGAGATTGAACCATGAAGATGAATCAGTCATACACGTTTGGGTGACAACTGGCTCCCTTCTAGTTGACTCTTAATTTTCCTTTTTTTAAAAAAAAAAACTAGGAAGAAGAAGTGCAAGATATCTGGCACAGAATTGAGTCTGGCAAGAATAAGTTGGAGCAGGCCAGAAAGGATATGGATGAACACAGAAAGATAATGCATGAGGCTGAACAAAAGTACAAAGAGATAAAGGAGAATATAAATATAATAGCTGAAGATGCTGATCCAATAAAGGTGCAAATTAATTGTATAAAGTTTTCCAACTTTTCTTAGTTTGTTTTAGAATTGTAGATGTTCAGTATAAAAATAACCTGCATTTCCTCTTAATAGGATGAACTAAGTAAGATTGACACAGAAGTTGGAAAGTGTAAACATCATAAAAGACATTATGAAGAGAAAAAAAGTGAGCATTTGGATGGAATAGATAAACTAAAGGAGAACCTGCAAAGTAAAGAAAAGGTTTTAGAGGTATTAACAGATTTTTCTATCTGGGAGTGATCTGCTGCTAAGGCACCGCTATAAGCCTTACAAAAGCGAAGTCGTAGTATTGTGAAATATTAACATAGAAGATTTTAACTTGTATCCTTTTACCATCTTCTCATGTCAGTATCCTAAATTGCTTCAAACACTTAATTTGAAGCACAGTGATTATTACAGAGACAAATTCTTTGTTTGGCTATTTTATCTCAGTCGCATGGCACAAAGCTTAAATAAATATTCTAAATTTTTTCTTGAATATTTTTGAATGATTTTTTTCAGTAAACTTTGTATGTTATAATTTTACCAATTCAGTTTTCAAAATATTACTTATTTGCTGGGAATAAAATAATTACTCTTAGCCAGTAAAGTGTTTTTTTCCACCACCAATTTTTCTTTGCTCTTCTCCCCTCCTTTCTTGAAGATGTAGAATTCATGCTTGGGGCTGGTTGCATTGGTGCAATGGTTACTGGTAATTGGATAAGAGACATTGGTAGCTCATCCAAATGATATTCATGTGTAATCTTTATCTGAGAGTCATAGCTATTTGCCTGCGAAGCACATTACAGCTGAATCTGACCCTGTCTTCATCAGGCATTCGAATATTCAGGTTTTTATTTTTCCTGTCCGTAATCCAAGGACTGTGAGACAAATTGTAGTATCCTTACTGCTGTGCTGGTAGCGATCCGCTAACTCAGACCAGGGATTGAACCTGTCATCTTCCTGGTGTGCATGGCTCAGCTACTCAGACAAACTTGTTGAGCTGTTGGAGGAGCTGTTAAAATAATTCTGTAAAATAAGTTATTTGCATTGAAACAATATTTTGATGTATTTGCAAATCAAGATGGTGCCACAAAACATTGTCATTTTCAATAGGACTTCTTACTGCACCAAGCACATACCCTGTCAGAGTGCTGGCCTCTGATTGAGTGTGTCTTTTGAAGCTTTAAAATGCAATCGAAATATCCCTGTTTTTTTGACAAACATGAATAGCTTTTTAGTACAATAGATTTAGAATATGAGCTGTTTGCATTGCCTCATGAGGCACTCAACAGAAAGCAGATTAAGTTCTAGCTATTAGTGCTGCATTCTGCTGTTTCAGCTGTTTTGTTTAACTGCTCATGTGAGTGCTGATCTTGGGGGAATAGTTGAAGAGGTTATATGGCAATAACGTATTTAAATGACTTGTGATACAGTGAAAATGTTTTTATGTTTAAATCTGGAGTCCTGCATACTGCAAAATATACCCATTTCTCAGTATCTTGCTGTTTTTTTTAATCATTTCAACCATTCATATCACCTTTGCTCCGCTCCTTCAAAGCTGCATTGTTTCAACAGCAACTCTCCATCCTGATTCAGTCCCAGCGCCTGCTGCTGATATTTAAATCTCTTCTCTCTCTAGCTGTCCTGTTGTGCTGTTTTGGATTTTAACTCAATAGGAGGAGTCTGGACTGAAGCCAGGAGTGAGAAATATCACAAGGCAGACAATGTAAAACAGCCACTGGTTGGAATGCGCTCCTCCCTCACCACTGAGTTATTTAAATGGCGGCTGTCCCTCTTGATTATGATCCAGATTTCTGCTGTTGACTTTAAAATGGGAGACAGCCCAGCAGGATAGACATGAAGATGAGATTTACAATTAACAGTCTGAGCCTGAACTGGAGTCTGGAGGACATAGACATTTACAGCACAGAAGGAGGCCATTCAGCTCATCGTGTCTGTGCCAGCTCTTTGTTGCAGCAATCCAAAACTAATCTTGCTGTCCTGCTGTGTCTCGAATCGTTCACTGCTTCAAATATTTATCCAATTTTTACTTAAAAGAAGCAGTGGTCTTTGCCTCAGCTTGTGGCAAATGATTCAATGTTCCTACAATCCTCGAAAGAACTTTCTTCAAACCCCTCTAATTTTAAATTGATGACCCTTGTCATTTACTCCCTAATCAGAGGAAATAATCTTTCCTTATTCACTATCAAAACTTCATCATTTTTAAAACTATTTGATCTTCTATTGGCCATTTAAATATCACGACCGAGTGGAATAATAGTTGAGCGGATTGTGCTGGTATAGTGCTGCTGCATCTACCATCCTTGCAAAAATTGCTCAACTGTGAAGGAAATTGGAGGGGATTTAACTTGTGTATAAGACAGTCCCCCTACTGTTGGTCTCATACAGGGACATAAATTTGTCATCTTGCATGCTAGTACATGTGGTAACAGAAATGATAGATGGTACTGCCTGAGATACACTGGTAGTTGCAAAGAGCTTGATGTGCCAAGTACCCTTTTTAGTTTTCTCAGCTCCTTATGTTCTTGTTTATCCCAGGACAATACTGCTAAAGCCAAGCAGATTTATGCAGAGCGATTGGAGGTCACCAGAACTCCCAAAAGTATTGATGTGGAGATCAATCGCCTGAGGGAAAGGATCAACACAGAACAAGAACGTCATGGGAACAAGGAGGAAATTACAAGGTATTTATCCTGCTTGTAATGTGCATCACAAACATGAAAAATAAGTCACATTGCTATTTAGTTTTCCATAGAAGGAAAGAACATTCATTTCTTGGTTGCCCTTTATGGCCTCAGGACATCCCAAAGCACTTAATAGCCGGTGAATTACTTTCACAGTGTCGTCACTATTGTAATGTAGGGAAACACAGCAGCCAATTTGCACACCGCAAGGTCCCACAAACAACAATTAGATAAATACCAGATTTTTTTAATGGCGTTGGTTAGAAGGTAAATGTATATGGAACATACTTACATTCTGTTACTATGCTGTGGAGTGAGGGAGAAATTAGAACTTAAAGGGAAAGAAGAGGAACTACTTTTTATTCAAAGCTTTCCTTTTCAAAGCAAAATAGTAATCATATTAAATATTTAAACATTTTCTTTTTCAAAGTCCATTTTATCACCTGTTGTGGGGTTTCCCGACTGCTTGGCTGCTTCAGTGATGGGGATTGTTGCTGTACCATTATTTTATTGTTAACCATATTTTTATCTGATGGATGTGTTGGTCCTGATTTTTCTCCTGCCACCTTCCAACTTATCCTCTTGTTTTGGTTAATGTTGCTTATTTTGACCTGCTTCCAAGTGTTACAACACTGAATAAGATTCATATCCTCTTCCAGCATCCCTCCAAATTTCAAACATGTTATTTTTCAGCCTCAATCACCCATTGTCAAGATGCCTTCTCACTAGGTATAACTTCATAACTATTTCAAGTAACTTTTCAGAAGGGCACAAGATCAGTATCTCAAATATCCTGGCCAAGGTTAGATGGCATTGGTTATCTTCGTAGTTTTATATGCAACATACTCAATGAAATTGGTGTAGCTGAACACATTAGTATTACGGTTTCCATTTTGCAGATGGTTAAGCCACACGGTGTCTTTAGCATTAACTTGGTGTAGAGAGAAATATTTTTTCCATATTTGGGTTGTTTCGCCCGTACCAATGTTCCCTTTAAGCTCTCTGGACCTTTCGCACAGCCAGCTCGCTGGCTTTTCAATGCGAAAAACTACACATGCACGGTATTTTGAATAGGCTGCGCAGCCCCTGAAAAAGGCAGCGCACCCAAAAATAAATTACGGGCAACATTTTGATGAAAGGTCATCGACTTGAAACGTTAACTCTGTTTCTCTCTCCACAGATGCTGCCTGATCTGCTGAGTATTTCCAGCCTTTTCTGTTTTTATTTCAGATTTCCAGCATCCATAGTATTATGCTTTTGGCAAATACTTGGGTGTTCTGAAATCTTAAGTTGCAATGTAACTAAGAACATTTTTGGATTTAAATGTAACATACTCTGGTATAGATTGATTTCCATTTTACAGCAGACCCTAGAATAGGTTAATTGTGTGTACTAACTCCTGTTCAAATGAATTTGTGTTCTTGAGACTTTGTTGCTAGCATTGGTTCAACTATTCATTGTTTTTTGAACAGGCAGTACTTTGATGTTTTGGAAACGTACAAGAATGTCAAAAGCCAGATCAAGAACCTGAAGAAGTTTATGCAGCTGCTTGATAAAATAATGGAGGAAAGGCACAAAGCA
Organism: Squalus acanthias; assembly: GCA_030390025.1. Classification (NCBI taxonomy): domain Eukaryota; kingdom Metazoa; phylum Chordata; class Chondrichthyes; order Squaliformes; family Squalidae; genus Squalus; species Squalus acanthias. Next base: position 49,298,476 of record CM059433.1, on the reverse strand, counting down.
TACAAAATATTCAGGAGGTAATTGACTCATTTAGTTTAGTACAGTTGTTTTGAACTTGTTAACTGTTTCATGTACATTTAATTCCTCAATGAAAAATCTTTTCACTTAATGCTGTTCTAGTAAGGCCTGCAAGGTTATACTTGCTCTACTCAGCCATGCTGTCGTCTCCCTCAAATCTAAGTTAGCAGGTCTGCACAAATTCATTATTGTGGCGCTGTATGTACTTCGCCTTTGGTGCATAGTGGTAATATGAGTCTTGGCGGAAACTAGAGTGCTAAAACTGGAGAATTTGGGTCTACAAGCCCGGGGAGGTGCAGTGCAAGAGATATTGGTGTGAGTAAGCTGATAGAGCCGTTGAACAGTCCACATGTGACAAAGACGGGTTTGAGTGCTAAGCTAGTTTCAGTTGTACTGGATTTAATACAGTGCATTTCCAGCATTTGGCCTTAAAATTCTGGAAATACACTGCAGGTCTGTCAAAGTCTGTACAGGGAAAAGATAGTTTAATGTTTCATATGTAAACCTGCTGTATATTTCCATTGTTAACATTCTTATTTCAGATATCCAACACTTGAAAGTTTTTTTCCCCACTGCTAGGTTTGGACATATTAAAAGTAGTCGAGCTGAGTTGTTTTGTACAGTGCATTTCACATTGATTTCTTCTTTTCTTGATGTGAATTTGGGAACAGGGGTAGGTCATTGAGCCCCTCGAGGCTGTTCCACCATTCAATTAGATCATTGTATCTCAATTCCATTTCCCCACCTTATTTCTACATCCCCTAATACTAACAAAAATCTAGCGATCTCAGCTTTGAAATTTTCAAATGACGTAGCTTCAACAGATTTTTGGGGGAAGAGAGTTCCAGATTTCAGCTACCCTTTGTGTGAAGCAGTGTTTCCTGACTTCACCCCTGACAGGCCTAACTCTCATTTTAAGGTTCTTCTTCCCCCGCGCGCACCCATGTTCTGGACTCTCGCACCAGATGAAATAATTCCTCTCTCTTTACCCTATCAAATCCTTTAATCATAAACTTCAATTAGATCACCCTTTAATCTTCCACATTCAAGGGAATACAAGCCTAGTCTGTCCAACCTGTCCTTATAATTTAGCCCAAGGCCAATATATCCTTCCTGAGCTGCAGTGCCCAGAACTCATTGAAGTACTCCAGATACAGTCTCACCAGAGCTTTATACAACTGCAGCATAACCTCCACCCTTTGTATTCCATTTTTAGTGCTTAAAAATCCTAGTGAAATGCCATTATAACTGTCAAGACTTTTTTTTGGCTTATACAGAGTTTGTTTTAAAGTTTTGTCTCTATTGTGATGCAATTATGTTTTACAGTTATTGGGTTGTAACTAGTACATTTAGTTTGGACAATTTGTTTAATTAGTTAACTTGACGAAAACATTTGCCCTCAATAAAATGAATCAAAAATGGGATTCTGGGTTTTACATACATTAGTAACATATACAAAAGCAAAGAGCCAATGAATCAAGGTTGACACCTTGGCTTAGTGTTTGCACAATTGCCTTGAGTCACAAGGTCGTTGATTCAAATCCTACTCCAGGATTTGAGCACATAATCCAGGCTGACACTTCACTGCAGGTGTTGGAGGTGCTATCTTTTGGATGATATGTTAAATCGAGGCCCTGTCTACCCAAGTGGATGTAAAAGATCCCGTGGCACTATTTGAAGAACTGAAGAGAAGTTCTCCTGATGTCCTGGCCAATATTTATCCATCAACCAACATCAGATTATCTGATCGTTTATCTCATTGCTGTTTTTGGTACCTTGTGTGCAAATTGGCTGTCACGGTCCCCTACGTTATAACCAATGTTCCCTTTAAGCCGCTCGGCTGCACAGTGCTCTGGAGCTCCCACGCAGCTGGCCCACCGGCTTTTAAATGCAAAAAATGCACATGCACGGATTTTTGAATGGGTCACGCAGCCAAAAATAAAAGCGGGAATATGGGTTATAACGGTGACTGCATTAGTTCATTGTGAAGCACTTTGGAATGTCATGAGGTTCTTAAATGTGCTATATAAATGCAAGTTCATTCTTTTTTCTTGAAACCCTAATTTGGCATCTCCTAGTCACTACTTCCTGATTTTCCTTGTTCTTGGTTCCCTGCACTGAATCTTGGTCCTTCACACTAGTTTCTCAATTTTAAAAAATGTTGTACTAAAGAGTTTAGAATATTATGAAAGAATGAAGTATAGAACAAGAAAAGGCTACCAATCTTGCTTCCATTCACACCATGTTCAATAATCCCTATAACAGACTCCTGTCTAATTCACTCTCCTGAGGGACAGAAGCAACCTTTGAAATTTCCCACTCAACACAATTGAACAAAATTTCATAATGTTAATTAGTCTTGCAACCTACACTTGTGGCTCTGATCAGTTGCATGCCACAGGCAGCACATCCATATTCCCAGCAGCATGTGAAGCATCTCATTCCTTAGAATGCTTTATCATTTATGTAACCTTTTAACCTTAAGCTAGAGTATTCCTCAAAAACATGTTCTCCTGTTTTCATATAAAATGGATTGGTGCAATTTACTCACGAAATGGATTCTCAATTAGAGTTGTTATTTAGTAATGTTTGCAATGTCTGGGAAGATGTGGTGTACTCAGGGTCAGCCCTAAGCAGTCATATTTAACGTTCCTAGCATTCTCCACATAACAGCAGATCTCCAGTCACTGACCAGTGAATACAGCCTAATTTTTCAAGTTTGTATCTTAACTATAATATCTCGTCTCTGATACCATCCTAGTGAATCTGCATTGTTCCTGTTCTATGCCTCCAGTATCATTTCTATAATACAATGCCTGGAACTGCATGCAGTACATGACTGTGGCCTAACCATTGCCATGTCCAGATTCATTCGCTCTTTGCTTTTGTACTTTTTATTAATGTATGTAAAACTCAGAACCCCATTTGCCCTTTTAATGGCTTTTTTCCCAATCTGCAAACCTGTTATAAAGACCTGTACATCTGTCACCATAGATCTATCTGCCTCCCATCCCTTCCACTGCCTTTGCTGTCAGACAGCTTGTCCAGCATCCAGTCTTGGATGAGCTACAATTTCCTCCAGTTAGTTTTGGTCTTCCCAATGTTCATCATCCTCAACCTCCGCCATAAACTCTGCCGCTTGCTACGAACTCCATTCACGCACCCCCCACCCAGCCACTGTCTTGGGTTAATACAGACTGCTAAGAAACTTGCTGTCCTATTTGATCTCGAAGTGCGCTTCTAACTCCATATCCGTTTTGTCACAAACACTGCCTAGTTCCATCTACATAACATCATCTACCTCCTCCCTGCCTCAGTGCATCTGAAACCCTCATCCATGCCTTTGTCACTTCTAGACTCGATTAACGAAATGCTCTCCTGGCTAGCTTCCCATTCTGCACCTCTCTAAACTCAAACTCATCCAAATCTCTGCTTCCTGAATTCTATCCCGCAGCAAGTTCTGCTTGCTCATCACTCCTTGTTTTGCTGACTTAGATTGTTCCCAGTACCCCCAATGTCTCAAATTTACAATTTATCATCCTTGTATTTAAATACCTCCATGGTGTCACACCTCCCGATCTCTGTAATTTCTTCCAGTTCTACAGCTACTTGTCTCTGAATTCTCCGTTCCTCTGACTCTGACCTCTAGTGGCCACCCGTTTCCCCCCAGTCATTGCCGGCCAGGCATTCAGCCACCTAGGTCATGTATCTGGAATTCCCTCCCAAACCCATCCCCCTCTCCAGCTCCCTCTTTTCCTTTAAGATGCTCCTTAAACCCCAGCTCTGACCAGGTCATCCCTCCTAATATCTCCTTTGGCTTGCTGTTAAATGTTTTGATTAAATCTCTGAAATGCCTTGCCACATTTTTCTACATTAAAGGTGCTACATAAATGCAAGATGATGTTGAATTCAAAAAGCTGTCGATCAGACACGCCTCTGAACATTGTATTTGTACTTGGCTCCTCTCAATTAACTGCCCAAGAACAGGTGACTAATATTTGAAACCATGCAACAAGCATGATTTGAGAGTTAAGCTGGTCTACTTACTGTGACAGAATTAAAGAAGTTAATACCAAGCTCAATCTACAACAACTTGCATTTATGTAGCACCTTTAATGTAGAAAATATCCCAAGATTCTTTACTGAGGTGTAAGGGGGAAAAAAACTAGACAAAAATACTTTGTTTTTGTTATGCCCATGTGCAAAAATTTATAACAACAGAAAACGCTGGAAAAACTCAGCAGGCCAGGCAGCATCCGTGGAGAGAGAAACAGAGTTAACGTTTCAGAGTTCTGACGAAAGGTCTTCGACCTGAAACGTTAACTCTGTTTCTCTCTCCACGGATGCTGCCTGGCCTGCTGAGTTTTTCCAGCGTTTTCTGTTGTTATTTCGGATTTCCAGCATCCGCAGTATTTTGCTGTTGCAAAAATTTATATACGAGAAGTAAAAATATGAAAACCGATACTGCTTTAGGAAATCGTGAACTGTAGATTATTTTTTTAAATCACTTGGCCAAGTTAGTAAATGTACCTTTGATACATTTCTGTATCAGCTCTCTACTGCTTGTTTCATAGACTTTGTGCAATATATAAAAGGCTCATTTTTCTCATTCTTTTTATCTGCTGTTTTCCTTTTTCCTTCTTTCATTTCCCATATTCCTGTAGCAGCTCCTGAGGACAATTGCTTACTGGGACTAAAAATGGTGGAGATGAGTGCCTTGTGATATTATGATGATGGCTCCCCCAAAGTCTTGATATCCATCATATTTATGAGCCTTGTAGCTAATTCTAGTAATCAGATCATGTGCTCCTTAAAATAATGATTGAAAGTCTGCATGTGTGTTGTGTCTGCTGTATTATGGAGATGTTAGTAACATTTGTTTTCTTTTTATGCTTGAATTAAATAGGTACATTTCTCTTCGCTGCAAGTATTATTTTGATTCTATGCTATCTCAGCGAGGTTACCATGGGAAAATGAGCTTCGATCATAAGAATGCGACCCTTTCAATTGCAGTGAGTTATTTACAACTTATTCTGAGGCCTTTTTTTAATACAAGTATAAAGGAAGTGGCTCCACAAATTCAGAATAAAATCAGAAATATTGTTATCGGAAATATTGAAGATTACATTTGGATTTAGCCGTGCAATTGGCTGGTCAATTATGATGGTTACACCTTCAGGATCTTATCAAGGGATGAACAAACATTGGGCAATACTGCAGCTAAATTGTGAGCTTATAATTACAAAACTGGAAGAATGGAGCACTGAACCTTCATCAAAAAAAATCCTAAACCTTTTGGTGTTCGCAGTTCTACAGAAAGATGAGTTTCACTGATCTCTGGCAAAAGTTAGGGATATTTGAGTCAGCAGTGTTGACAACATGTAAGGAGGTTGTCCATCACTCTTTGAGAAGTCTCACTGAGTGCTCAAGGAGCAGAAGTATAACAGCAGAAGGGAGGCCATAGTGGTCACGTTAATTTGGCTCCACTGGTACCACCTTGGCTCAGTGATTCTACTCTGAGTTGGTTCAAGCTCTAATCCAGAGACATGAGTGCACAATCTAGGCTGACACTTCAGTGCAGTGCTGAGGATGTGCTGCACTGTCTGAAATGCTTGCAAAATATCCCACGGCACTATTCAAAGTACTGCAGGGGACTTCTCTCTGTCCTGGCCAATATTTATCCTTCAACCAACATCACTAAAACAGATTATCTATTCATTTATCCCACTGTTGTTTGTGGAACGTTGCTGTGTTTCTCTACGCTGCAACAGTGACTACATTTCAAAAGTACTTCATTGGCTGTGAAGTGCTTTGGGGCGTCCCAAGGATGTGAAAGGTGCTATATAAATGCAAGTACATTCTTTCACAATTTTTCCTACTGTTGAAGACTAACCTCTGATTTTAAATGGGGTGGCTCTATTAATGAAAGTGAAGTCCTGCCTATTCAATCTAGCATAACATTCTTTTCTGGTCATGTCCTCTTTTATTATTTGTACATTGCCCATGAATCATTCGAGCTATTGTAAATCTTATCCCTACTTTATCTGGTTAAAATGTCACTTACTCATTTGGAACTTCATGAAGTGTCGGCTGTATTCTTTTGTGCGCAAGCAGTAACAGTAAAATCAAGATCAATGTGTGGTACATACTGACTCATTGATTAAACCTGTTCATACTTTACTGTGACCCATGAGTCTCTTTAAACAAAAAATAGTTTCCTTTTATTAATTCAGCCTAGTTTCCTGTGTCATCTACTTATTAGCAACCTCATGTATATCAAATTCACTCCCTAAGCTGCAATTTCCTACTCATTTAAATACCAATCCTATAACAGAAATCACCTCTTATCTTAATGGCCATTAACATTTGAAAACTGGTCACCAGGGGAAAAAATATTTGTGTGATTACATGAAACTGGAGGGGTCATAATGAGAAGTGGATCATTCCCACTGCAGATTATATTAAAACCTAGGGCTGGATTTTCAATGACCCGTGGAGTCGGGTTTGGAGGCGTGTGGGGGGTTAAAGTTGCGGGGTTGGGGGTCCCGACTCCATCCCGCCTCCACGCAATTTTGACAAAATCAGTCGCGGGGTTCCTGACTCCGTCCAGCCTCCAAGAGGCGGGAAAGGCCGTTAAAGCCCTTAACAAGCTCTAAATTGGCTCTGTAATGCCATTTTGAAACGTGAGAGGACCTGGATGCAAAAAAATTCTCTCTGTCTCTGTCTCTCTCCCTGCCTGCCTGCCTGCTGCTCATTTTGCATCCAGGTCCACTCACAGCAAAGGCCAGGCAGTCTCTGTTTCAGACTCAAAGCACTAATTGGTCCATGGGCTCCCACATGCTGGAACTCAATTGCCGAATTAAGTTAAAATTGCATCATTCATCCACATTAATCTGGAGTCGGGGGGACACGAAATGCGGATTACACGACCCCAAGACAAAATCCAGCCCCAAGTCTTGTGTAGGCACAAACAGTAAGTTCATTGGGACAGGGCAACAGATTGGGCAGTGAAGTCAGTTTTGTGTTAATTTTATTTTTAACTAACTTGATGTGCCTTTTTTTCCCCTCCAGTCTGTTATTTCTAATTTTGTTTTTCTCTCTTGACGAAAATGTACTAGTTTGACCCAGTCGTCACACAGTCAATGGGCTAGAAATTGCGGTTGGAGGTGTACCTCCGACCTGCGAAACAATTACGGAAGCACTTCCTGTCGCCCAGGCTGCGAAAATTTGCGGTCCCAGACCTCGATGCGGAGGGCAGCATAATGGCCCACGACCCAGGCTGTTCATAAACGTACCTGGGATCATGTGGGCCCAGTCCTCCAATCAATAAGCAGAATTCCATTTCATTCATTTACGAAGGGAATCCCTAACTATATGCAATGGAATCCCCAAATCTAATAATTATACAATGTACAGAATTGGAATTTTATTCATAATTATCTTCTGCACCAACCGCAATAAAAAATAAAAAAATTTGATAATTTTATACATCATTGAAACTGTAATCCGGGCCAATATTTTCATAAACTCATTTAATACAGTGTATGTGCATAATTTAGGATATGAAAATGTTTAAACCATACGCTGATTCAAGCAGGCCCTGTGCCTGCTTGCAACAACCGTAAGACTGGCAATTGCTGGCCAGTCACACCAGTGATTGCTTTTTCAGGGCACCCACAGATGGCCTGTCAACGCGTACATTGACAGGCCGCAAGTTCCAGATTTCGTGCATGTGGAAATCTCCAACTTGTGGGGCATTTCAAAGGGAATATGACGGCGTACTCAACGCCGTCGCAGACACTGCAATTTCAGGGCCAATATAATTTATTGAAAAGTTGCAGACTAACTTTTGTTCTTTAGTTATAGAACTTCTAGTTGGATTCTTCCTGTAGTTATGAAATTAATTCCTTGGTTCAACTAACCACTTCATTGATCATAAAAATAAATCATTATTACATAATTTTTGACTGATCGTCCCCTTGCCATATCTTATAAGGTTGGGAAGAGAGACCATTGGGGATATAAAAACCTCTGCACTTTTTAAACTGAGAAATATAGTGTTCTGATGTTTGAAAGATGTGTGTTTATGACAGTAGAGGGCACCACAGCAACACCAGCTACTACATTTGTATTGATGCACTTGTAAATTATTATTTTGGAACTTTTTATTTTGCTATTTATTCTTTCAGTGTGATTAGTAAAAGAAACTTATGATTTAGCCTGGCAGTGAGAAATTTTAAGTGGGAGTGTGACAAATGTGGGCTCCATCGTGTTCTGTTACAACTATTTCTTATATTAATGTCTTTTTGTCTTGAGTTTCAGCTAAGCAATACACTGAGATTTTGGAAAAAAAGACCTGTTGCTAGGATTTTCTTTGTCTGTTGTCTTGGGAGCATGTAGTTAATGAATATAAATACTGGCTATGTGCAGATGGCAGCTAATTGTCTATGATTGCCATAGCTATTGACACAGGTGTTATAACAGAAATTGTTTTCCAAGCGCCCTCTGTTTTGGGTCTGAACTAGTAAAATGACTCATCAGACTTGAGGGCATTGCTTCCATCCACTGGAGTGATGGAAATAATTAATGTTGATTACTAGCCTGTTGAGATAGGGTTGGGCATTCTTCTAAAGTATCTCTGCCAGCCCAAAGAGGTTCTGTGGAAGCATGACATAGGAAAGACAGAAACCGCACCAATATGTACTTGAATTGATCGAGATGCTTACTTATGGGACGGGTGGGTGCAGGGTTCCTGTTCCTGTTGGTTCCTGTGGCTCCATCCTGCAAGTATTAAATCTGATGTTCTGAATTTTAAAACTCTGAAAGATATAGATGGATCTTTAATGGCTTTTTAGTCATTAGGAAGCCATAACTGAGACAAAGTATGGGTAAGATGGCAGATGGTATAAACTGCTTAATGCATTGCAGATCCAAGTGTAAATAGGTCTGACGCCGCCTCTGTTTTTGAACCCTTTTGTAGGGAAATTGACAAAACACAAAGGCAGGAGGAAATGCATTTTCTTAAAAGGAAAAAACTTGTCCAACTTCAAACTATTTCAGTAAATTGTCAGTAGCAACACCTAAAGGTCACCTGCTGACATTCTGAATATTGAAATAGTTGCATCAGTGAAGAAAATGACTAATGAAAAGCCCCTTAACAGAACTAGTACAACACAACTGAAATCCATGCTGACATTTTTGTTAATTGTTTGTGAAGGCTTACATTGTGCAACTATCATGTAGAATTTTGAAAAAACGAAGACATCCTGTACATGTATGTTAATTGAACAGGGATCTTTTAGGTGACGAGCAAATTTAAGGCAATTTTTTTGGAGGGGGGAGTAATGTTATCTTTATACCAGGTTTTTTTTTTTCCCCCAACAGGGATTCTGTTGCTCTGTACATTTTGTAAGCCATTTTGCTCAAAATGAATTTTTTTCTTCTGTTATTTCTAGCTAGATTTACTTTTCTGTTTCACACTATTGGACATCTCTTATTTATTAAAGGTTCAACCTGGAGAGGGAGACAAGGCAGCACTCAGTGACATGCGATCCCTTTCTGGTGGTGAACGTTCGTTCTCAACTGTGTGTTTCATCCTCTCCCTGTGGGACACCATGGAGTCTCCTTTCCGTTGTCTGGATGAGTTTGATGTTTATATGGTACGCTTATGTCTAGGCTCAATTAATCTTTCAGTTAATAAATGTAAAAATAGTAACATTTATTGCAACTCATAGCTTTTAACTTGTCACAGTCCAGTCCTCGAGCACAAAATACTGGAGCTTGTCTATTTCTAGCATGCAATTATTTTGGGCTGAAGCCTTGGAACACTACATTAAACTTTAATGTATATTTGGAAATTGTACTAGTTAAGTTTATTTTTAAAACTGCGTTGGACATTTGTAAGTATTATGGCCTCACACAGTTTATCTGCAATACTGATGCACAGAAGATATTTTAGTTCTAAAAACATTTTGTAATTTTTTTTCCAGTAATATGTTTGTCATCTAGCACTGTATTTTAACCAATGAAGTTAATGGCATAGGCCTTTTGGCTAAATAGGTGGTATGTTGTCATGTTTAAAAAAAAAATGTAAATGTTGGTTGCATTCTCTTGTACTTCAACAGTGGGTATAAAGCCACTGGGGTAAAGATTGTATCATGTTCAGTCATTAATATTCTATATTATTGTTAACTGACATAACGGGGGTAATTTTATCAATGGGGGCGCGTTGTGGGGCAGGACTGCTGGTTGTCGGGTTTCAGTCCCGCCCCTAATGACATCCGGCCAACCCACGCTATTTTCCCTTGATTGACCTTGTTAAGCCTGCCCTGCGGGCTTAGCAGGCCAATTAAGGGAAAGCCGGTGACAGAACGTCAGCGTATGACGTTTCATCTGTCAATTTTTGACCGATGAATTGTCATCATTTGACAGCTTTGAGAAGCTGTCAAACACTGACAATCTCTGTTCTTTGGTGAGTCCTTGTACTCAAGATTCACCAAACCTCTTTCCTGAGCAGAAATCATATGGCTGTTGCATCGGAGAATGCAGCAGCCATTCTGTCATCTCTGCCGTGGAGATGAGGAGCCTCCGGATCCCCAAGGGTTGAAGCCTGCAGGAAGAAGCAAAGGTAAGTAAACTTTTTCTAACACTTTTCACTCACCTCCCATACTTACCTCTCCACACTTGCACCCATCACTCACCTCCACAGCGCACTTTTCCACCCCTCTCCCCCCCGCAGACCCACTGCTCGCCTCACTGACCCTGGCGGGGTTTCCCGACGTCGGGAAGCCCGCACTTGTGTTAGTAAAATGGGGATAAGCCTCTTAACTGCCTGTTACTACCTGTTAACAGGCAGTTAAGTGGCTGTAACCCCCTTCCCACCTCGAGGAGTCGGGGACCTGCCTCCCGGGAAGATGGCACGGAGGCGGGTTGGGAGCGGGTTCGGTACCTGCTCCCATGTTTCTGCCATTTTCCCGGCAATCCCGCCTCCCCAGGGCTGGCAAAATTCCCCCCAACCTCTCCTTATAGTGAAATTGCTCATGAAAACTTAGCAACTTTTGTTTTTAAGAGAAATTACTGCATGATGAAATGAATTAAGTGTTTATAATGCAGGCATACAACTAAGTATCATTATATTCCACATGGATAATATAGCATGAGTAGAAAAATTAGAAATGATGACTGATTTTGGTTGGACCTCATGTGACCTTCCATTTTCACAGCTGTAAGTGCCTGTACTGCCAGACTTCCCTACGTTTGCTTAGAAGTCAGGAGCCCGAACATATATCAGCTAACTGATTTATCTTGGATTTATGACCCAGTCTTGGATGTTTTCTTGACTTTATACCTTTTGAAAGACTTATTGGCAATTGTTTGCACACGGAAGCGACTCAACGAGGGAGCGTCGGGGACTCATTCAGCAAGCAGCTGAGACTAAAAGCTCCTGCTTGGTTAACACAAGTGACTCTTGTTTCTTAACCATTTCTGTTGAGCCCTATGTTTGAGCCTGAAGGAAGAACTGCATAAAGAAGGTGTACCATACATCCTGGGTCCAAGTCGCATTTCCTTTGTCTGTAATACATAATTTCAACATTTTGCTTTCACACTCATAAACTGTTTGCCTTGAACTGTGATTTGATAAATTACCAAAATCTACCAGAAGAGCTTTTTATTTCACTGGTCATAGTTTGCTCTGTGATATTCCAGATGAAATATAACAAATCAGTTATCTAGAGCATGACCCTCTTCCCCTAGAGAAAGAGCCCAAATAACTGGACTTGAGTGAAGAAAACACACACTGGGCACAATCCAAATGAGGATTGTAACTTGTAAACGAGTGGTGCAGGTTTGTCTGTCAACTCTTGATCCTATCCCTTGTCATTGTGAACAGTATACAGAATGCTGCAAGACTCTTGCAATTAAATACATTTGACACTCTTCACCTGAAGTCCTGCAGCCCTGTGAATCTTGGTCTGCAGACATAGTTGGGTCTTCTATATGGATCTGGATGTGCAACTTGTCAGGGGAAATATCTCTTTGGATAGGAAGTGGAGGTGACGTTGGAGAGTTTTGGGACCGACCAGTAAAGTTTTGAATCAAACCCATGACCTGCCTCCTTAACATGGTTTGTTCTATTGCATGTATGGTCAGGCATTCATTTGATAGAGCAAGTGTGAGTTATGTTCTTAGCTTAAAAATGTTGAAACAAGCCATGGAGCTGAGAAAAGGGTCAAGGAAGAAACCCCCTTGGCTGGACAGTGGTTTCTATCTTCTGTTGCAGACACTTTGTTGCTATCATGGTCAGCTTAAATTTTTAGGATGACCATGCCAAAGAGAAATGACTTGCGCTAAAATTCAGCGATGTTAAAGTACACATACAAGATTGGTTACGTGGGTTCCAGCTTAAAAGTTTAAAAAAAACAGGCTTGACTTTTTTTTTTAAAACAGTTGACAAATCTGCCTTATCCTTGATGTGTGGAGTGTACCTTGATTTTTAAGAATAGGTGATATACATAAAAGCAAATGAGCTACTTTATTCAGTCTTCAGGGAAGTCTGGCAATGATGCACATTTAGCCATAGAAAGAAAATTAAAGGGACAATCAATGTGTGCCACTTTAATATAATCCAGCTAACTCTTTGATTTGTCAATGGTGCATTCCTTTGACAAAGCTAAAAAAAAAAGTGGGTGAGAACTCAGTTTAATCATACAACATAGAATTTATTTCTACATGCAAAGAGACTCCACTAACTCGCAGCTTTCCTGGTAAGTTATTTGGTTCCTTCTTGTGGGTTTATTTCTGTATTAAATGGCTAAATACAGAGCTTTCTCTGCGTTTTGCTCTTGTGAACCTACTTTTACATTAATAGTTACATTTCTGTTCAATTGCAGGATATGGTTAATCGTAGGATTTCTATGGACATGATGCTAAAGGTGGCAAATTCCCAGCGTTACCGTCAGTTCATCTTTCTTACTCCACAGAGTATGAGGTATGTACTATTCTTTAATTTCATGCATGAATTTGTATGTTCCCATGTAAAGTGCATTTGTATATTAAAAGTAGTCATGAGTATATTTTACTGTAGCTTTTAAGTTTTTCTCTTTCCACTAACATTAATATGGTACTTAAATTGAAACTGGTACACTCAAAGTTGTTTTTCCTTCTACCTTTTTCTCCTGCATTTCAGACCATGCTATTTAGCATCTTGCCATTTTTTTAAATTGTTACCAAGTGATCCAAAATGATACCTAGACAACACAGTATTGTGAAAGTCAGAAGACCAGGAATAGTCACTTGATGTGTTACAAATAATTTAACTGAGAAAACGTGAAATGTTGTGGACATAAAAGAACCTTTTGTTCCTTGGTGTTCGCTGAATACACTGTTCTTCAAATCATCGGTATCAATGTCCTTAAATGTTTTAAATTTACGATCATTGATCAATACATGGTTAGACTAGTATTGTGTCACTTGGTTTCAGCTTCTGTTTATTCAAGAGCCATGGATACTGTTCAGTGACTGCTCATAATTGTTTGTGTTGTCTCCTGACATGTGACTTTGAAGCATATATCCTGTTCTAAATTAAACAACCAAGTCCATTGTGATCTTTTAGTTGGTTGGAATGTAAAAATGGCTTTACTCTGTGCACCACATCTGTTTATAGGTCGGTCAAGAGTGCCCAAACACCCAATTAAATCATGCTGCACGTTGCATCTTTGAGCTGGGAAGATGTCTGAGACAGTTGCAACTTTCTCAAACTCTAGCTGTAAAATTTTGCAGTCACTTATGAAAATGACTGTAATGTTGGTACAGGTACAAACTCCATTCAGTTAAGATTGAACTACCTGAATGCTGAACCAGTGGTAGAATTTGTTGATCTCCCTCCTTCAGTTTGCAGAGCCAGTTATAAGCTTCAACTTGCACTGGCTACCATTGCATTCTTGTAGGCATTGAAGATGAGCCACTTTGAGTATGCAGCTCTGCTGGAAGAAGCCTTTGATTTCATTTGCACAGCCATTTGAGTTGTTTCTCATGTGGTTCTACTAGTGCAAATCCAGTTCTTGGTCACTGCACTAATGGACAATGCCATATTTTTTGGCACGGGTGATCCCAGCCTAAACAACTCCCCATGTCAGTGAGAAATGATGCCAAAAAACAATGTACCTTTGTACACTGAGTACTAACAATTGGTTTATGCAAGCGGTTATTATAATTGACTGAAATAGTTGGTAGACTTTTAAACTACAAACCAGGAAGAATGTGGAAAACAGGATGGTCAGATACTGTGTATGCTTGTTTCCAGTCAAATTTCCTTTGACTATAGTAGCTGTATATCCTCAAAATTGGGCCTTTGCATCCTTGGGAATCCTTTCCCAAACCAGAACTCTGTTCTGTATTTTTCAACATCCTGCAGTTTTTTTAACAATTTGTTGTTCTATCACTATAGGTCTGTAATTTCTAAAGCTTCTTGAGGGAACACAGATTAGATTAATTCACTTCTGTCTAATTTTTCTTTTAATATTCCATAGAGAAAATATATCAAATTACTCATGTCAGCCAAGATCCTGTACAAACTCACCCTTCATAAAATGGCCGAAATGGATTATATGGAGTTGGGCTGTATGCCTAGTGCACACATCAAGTCATTACTGTTTATCAAACCTTTTGGAGTAAGACTTTGTATCCGTCTCGCCATATTTCCTAATGCCTGAATTTTTGTAACAACGTGGTCAATATGACTTCTGTATAGTAACAGGGGAAAAGAATCGTTGGGCCACTATCATTGCCACCACAAAAGGAATTTAAACACGAGGATGAGAATTTTTAAATTGGGGCACCGGGAACCAATGTAGGTCAATGAGGACCGGGATGCTGGGTGAGCAGGACCTGGTGTAGGATAGGATACGGGCAACAGTATGTTGAATGAGATGAACTTTACAGAGGATGGAGGATGGGAGGTCAACCAGGAGAGCGTTGGAATAGTGGAGTCTGGAGATGACAACGGCAGCATTAATTAATTAAAGGAAACGTAGATTTGTGTTTGCTGGAGTACTTTTTCAATAATTGCATGTATTTAAAAAATATTTTGTTTCAGTTCTTTGCCTGCCAGTCGCCTAATTAGAATCCTTCGTATGCATGACCCTGAAAGAGGACAGACCACATTACCTTTCCGCTCACGGGATCAAGCTGAAGACTCGGATGATTAAATGGCTGTTAACATGCATTAGAAATATAGCTCAATGCTTTTTATGTGAAAGAGCATTTATTTAAAAGAAGCATAGATATGTGCTTGTTCTTTAAAAAAAAAATGAACTGGTATATGTTGAAGGTGGAAAAAATTACCAGAATGGTTTTCATGTTGAAATATGTCCATGCCACTGTTTGTTTCACATAGTAGTCCAATTTTACTTTAACTGTTCTGAGTTCTGTTTGTAGCACCTTGTAATTTAGGATATATTGATGGCCTGTGTATTAATTCATGATATTCTTAAAAGCCATAACAAATGTATAGGTACTGCACCGAACACAATTTTACCAGCCTTTTTATTTTACATTGCCTACGTGAAGGGAATGGTTTGATGAGCTTTATTATCTTTTGTCTGAACAGATAAACTAATGTCTTCATGGTCAAGCCTTTGGAAAATATATAATTTGTAAGTTTCGACCCTTCAATATTAAATGTACAATAAAAAGTAATTGCCATTTTTAAAGTTCTAACTGCTGTGTATTGAGCTTAACATTTTCTGATTTTTGCAATCAAAGTTTTAAATTGCCAATGAATAAACAGTCTGTTAAAATTATTTCTAATTCCCTATAGTTCTAAATGTATTAAGGGGAGAAGTGTGCACGCTTGCTGCTTTTGCAGTCATCTCTGACCTAGATTTAGATTTTTTTTTAGGCAGTCTGGAAGGAGACATTTTGTGTGGAACTTGTCCTTGTTGGCGGTTTGCAAGTCTTAAACCCCTGTTTAAAAAAGGGCAGAGGGATAAACCTGGCAACTACAAGCCAGTCAGCCTAATGTCAGTGGTAGGGAAACTTTGAGACAATAATCTGGGACAAAAATGAATTGGCATTGGCATTTGGAAAAGTATGGGCTAATAAATGAAAGTAGCACAGATTTGTTAAAGGCACATTTAGTTCGACTAATTTGATTGATTTCTTTGAAGTAACGGAGAGGGTTGATGAGGGGAGTGAGGTCGATGTGTACAATAGCAAAATACTGCTGATGCTGGAAAACTGAAATAACAACAGAAAGCGCTGGAAAAACTCAGCAAGCCAGGCAACAGCCGTGGAGAGAGAAACAGTTAACGTTTCAGGTCGAAGACCCTTCGTCAGAACTGAGAAAAAAAGCAGGAAATGAAACAGATAAAAAAGCAAGTTGGAGGCTGGGGGAAGGAATAAAAGAACAAAAGGGGGAGGTCTGTGAGAAGTAGAGACATTAAGAGATACTCAAGGCGCGATGAGATGGTAATAGGACAGGTTAAGAAACAAAAGATGGCTCAGAAGTGTGAAATGCGCTGGCAGAATGAAAGACAGCTGCCATGTGGGAGAGAGAGAAAAAAAGGAAAAAGGCACAAACCAAAAGTGTGGATAAAAAATATATAAATATGGTAGGGGCCGAGGTTATGATCTGAAATTGTTGAACTCGATATTGAGTCCGGAAGGCTGTAAAATGCCTAATCGAAAGATGAGGTGCTGTTCCTCGAGCTTACGCTGAGCTTCCGTGGAACAATGCACGAGGCCGAGGATGGTGAGGTCTGAGTGGGCGTGGAGGGGTGAATTGAAATGACAGGCGACCGGAACCTCGGGGTCACCCTTACGGACTGAACGGAGGTGTTTCACAAAGCGGTCACCCAATCTACGTTTGGTCTCCCCAATGTAGAGGAGACCACATCGTGAGCAGCAAATACAGTATACTAGATTGCAAGAAGTACAAGTAAATCGCTGTTTCACCTGGAAGGGGTGTTTGGGGCCCTGGAGAGTGGGAAGGGGGGATGTATAAGGGCAGGTGTTGCATCTCCTGCACTTGCACGGGAAGGTGCTGGGCAAGGGGGAAGGGGTATTGGGGGTGATAGAGGAGTGGACCCTATGGAATGCTGAAAGGGGAGGTGAGGGGAAGATACGTTTGGTGGTGGGATCATGCTGGAGGTGGCGGAAATGGCGGAGGATGATCCATTGAATGTGGAGGCTGGTGGGGTGAAAGGTGAGGACAAGGGGAACTCTAACGTGGTTCCGGGAGGGAGGTGCCGGGGTGAGGGCAGAAGTGCGGGAGATAGAACGGACACGGTCGAGGGCCGTGTCAATCACTGTAGAGGGGAATCCTCGGTTGAGGAAAAAGGAAGACATGTCTGAAGCACTGGTATGGAAGGTGGCATCGTCGGAGCAGATGCGGTGGAGATGGAGAAACTGGGAGAAGGGAATAGAGTCATTACAGGAGATTTAATAGGTGTTCAAAATCATGCATGGGTGGCAGAAGGGTCGGTAACCAGATGACACAGATTTAAGGTGATTGGCAAAAGAACCAGAGGAGACATGAGGAAACTTTTTTTTGCACGGCGAGCTGTTGTGATCTGGAATGCTCTGCCTGAAAGGGTGGTGGAAGCAGATTCAATAGTAACTTTCAAAAGGGAATTGGATAAATACTTGAAGGGAAAACATTTACAGGGTTATGAGGAAAGAGCAGGGGTGTTGGATTAATTGGCTAGCTCCACCAAAGAGCCGGCACAATGGGCTGAATGGCCTCCTTTTGTGCTGTATCATTCTATGATTCTAACTTTACGAAGCTCTGCTCCAGTGAGACAAAGTTGCGCATGTCAGACTAATTCAGTAGACTTTTTTTAAATTGGATGCATATAATTTAGTTTGGAACTTTCACTAAATACACCCCACAGCATAATCACTTTTAACAGGCTTTACTGTAAATCACATTGGCCCAGAAATTGATCTCGCTCTGTTCCCGCGGGGGTAAGGCTTCCCCGCGATCTCTCACTCCGCGTTGGCTTTTTCAGATCCAGCTCGCACGAACTTGATGTTCCAGACATCAGCTGGGCAGTGCTTGCGTATCCCACCGGCGTAGTGAATTCGTGCGAGCTGTGGGATCACGTGACTCAGTTAGAGCCAATGGCAGCACACCATCTTCCATTCATAAGTTTCACATACGTGCTGTGAAATCTATGAATCTTACACCCCCCCAAAATAACAGCTAAACCTCAATTAAATTTTTTTTAAAAACCATCACATTAATAAAATAAGTATAGTTAAATAAATTAACCATTTTAAATAAATTAAATTTTTGAAAAAATTTAAAATCTTTTAAAAAGTTATAAAAATAAACTTACCTGTCTTTAAAGTCTCTAAAAAAGATATACCTGTTAAAAAAAATTCAAAAAAATACTTAATTCACTACTTACCTTGTTAAAAGTGGGTCTTACTCCTCCTTTTTCCATTTCTAAAATCTTCCGTCCTTACCTGCGCGTCCAAAGCACGAAGTGCACAGCGTGCGCGCAGCCTGTAGCGCGCACGCGATGCACCGAGGAACCGCCCCCTTTTCAAAAGACCAAGTGCCGGTTTTCAGCGCATGCGCAGGGCATGCAGAAAACCGGCAATTGGAGAGAGAATACGCGAGAGTACGCAGTGCGTACTCTCGCGCAGCGGGATGAATTTTTGGCCCATTAACCGTGAAACAAACTAAAGTAAAGTCCTGACAACACGCTTCAGCAGACTAAAAGAACAGATCATACAATTACCAATCTGGGAGACACAAACATCTGGTAACATAGGCTAATTCTATCTTGCTTGGGTGTGTACTTGGAGAGTTGTTCAAAATCTCTTCTTTTAAAACTCTCAGGTACTTGGGTGTATGTGACTACTGCCATGATACCCATTACATGATTACACCAAAAAGAGTTAAAGACCAGTCCATATATGGTAAAACTAATAAATAGACATACATATTATTGATCGCTACTGGAGATGACTGACATTCTTGTCCTGTTGGGAACCAGTTACCTTATCACACAGCACATTCTTTCTGCATCTGGTTACCCTCCAACCTTGGGAATTCATTAGCTCCCAAGTCTGTTTTGAATCTCGTGTCCCTCCAGTACCAGGCGCTCATCCCATATCTGTCCAGTACCTTAATCTCTCATTTTAGTAGTGACTCTACCTTATTGGTACGTCTGTTCTATGTTCCAGTGCTGGTTTCACATTACAAGGTATTAACTCTGTACTTTATTAATACGTCAACTCTTTATGTTCTACATTCTAATGCATTAGCGCTCTGTTTCATTAAATATATATATATATATATTTAATTATATTCTTCAGTTGTCCCTGCCCCCAACCCCCCCTCCCTCAACAAAGCTTTTTATGCTAACGCCACCTTTATTTCTGGTAAGACCAAAGGAGTGCCTTCGTACATAGCAGTTTCATTGTTCTTGTTTGAAAAGAAAAGGTTACAATCTTGGGAACATAACTAGTATTGCAGATTGAGTGTTGCTGGTCTTACTGACCAAAGCAAATACAGCCTTAATAACAAGTTCAGAATAGTTAACAAGTGTAAAAGAAACTCCAGGACCCTCATAGAAACATAGAAGATAGGAGCAGGGGTAGGCCATTCGGCCCCTCGAGCCTGTTCTGCCATTTAATGAGATCATGGCTGATCATCCAAATTCAGTACCCTGTCCCTGCTTTCTCCCCATATCCCTTGATCCCTTTTGCCTTAAGAAATATATCTAACTCCTTCTTGAATATATTTAATGAATTGGCCTCAACTGCCTTCTGTGGTAGAGAATTCCACAGGTTCACCACTCTCTGGGTGAAGAAATTCCTCCTCATCTCAGTCCTAAATGGCTTACCCCTTATCCTTAGACTGTGACCCCTGGTTCTGGACACCCCCGCCATCGGGAACATCCTTCCTGCATCTAGTCTGTCTAGTCCTGTTAGAATTTTATAAGTTTCAATGAGATCCCCTCTCATTCTTCTAAACTCCAGCGAATATAAGCCTCATCGACCCAATCTCTCTTCATACGTCATTCCTGCCATCCCAGGTATCAGTCTGGTGAATCTTCGCTGCACTCCCTCCATGGCAAGAACATCCTTCCTCAGATAAGGTGACCAAAACTGCACAATACTCAAGGTGTGGTCTCACCAAGGCCCTGTACAACTGCAGCAAGACATCCTTGCTCCTGTACTCGAATCCTCTCGCTATAAAGGCCAACATACCATTTGCCGCCTTAACCGCCTGCTGCACCTGGATGCTTACCTTCAGCGACTGGTGCACAAGGACACCCAGGTCTCGTTGCACTTCCCCTTTTCCCAATCTATTACCGTTCAGATAATCTGTCTTCCTGTTTTTGCCACCGAAGTGGATAACCTCGCATTTATCCACATTCTACTACATTTGCCATGCATCTGCCCAACCACCCAACCTGTCCAAATCATACTGGAGTTTCTCTGCATCCTCCTCACAGCACACACGCCTACCCAGCTTTGTGTCGTCTGCAAACTTGGAGATATTACATCTAGTTCCCTCGTCTAGATCATTTATATATATATTGTGAATAGCTGGGGTCCTCGCACCGATCCCTGCGGTACCCCACTAGTCACTGCCTGCCACTCGGAAAAAGACCCGTTTATTCCAACTCTTTGCTTCCTGTCTGCCGACCAGTTCTCTATCCAAGACAGTTCCTTACCCCCAATCCCACGTGCTTTAACTTTGCACGCTAATCTCTTATGCGGGACCTTATCGAAAGCCTTCTGAAAGTCCAA
This sequence comes from Squalus acanthias, assembly GCA_030390025.1. NCBI lineage: Eukaryota > Metazoa > Chordata > Chondrichthyes > Squaliformes > Squalidae > Squalus > Squalus acanthias. The sequence continues at coordinate 49,277,689 of CM059433.1, read as the reverse complement.
ATCCACCACATCCACTGGTTCTCCCTTATCTATTCTAACAGTTACATCCTCTCAAAATTCCATTAGATTAGTCAAGCATGATTTACCTTTTGTAAATCCATGTTGACTTTGTCCGATCCTGTCACTGTTTTCCACTGACTCTCCCCTCAGGTAATGCTACCGCTGAGGTTAACCAATATCTCGTCCATATCTACTTCCATAAATTAAGGAATCATCTCCTGGACTTAAAAGCTCTTCTAGCACTTTTTCACATTTTGATTAGATGTTAAATCTAGGAATTTCCAGTTCTATATCCTTTCGTACTTCAACTTTTATGGCCCAAAATTTGCATTGGGTACCCTTTGAAACTGACCGCAACTTCAAGATTTAGCGCATGCACTTCCTAACGCCGAAATCCTGATGTTGCGCTCAGTCATTCACTGCTCCGACACTGGCTGCGCTGTGGCCCGCACCCTGCAGAGCCGGCAATCAGTGTAATCTGTGAAATCAGGGAAACTGACTTTAGCTCTTCCACAGTAATACTGCTGTTAAATACCCCACTAAAAGTTAGACCCTTTTGGATTAGGTGTAACTGGGGTTTTAACAGCGTATTGACTGCTAAACAAATGTTATGGCCCTGAAAAACTAATTTTAATTTTGTGCAGTGTGAAATGTATCTGTTTTAATAAGTTAAATTTTTAAGAAACTAATTTTTTTTTAAAGTTTGTTCATCTTTATTTCAGGTTTACCTTTTCCCCATATGGGACCCCCCATCTTTATTTTGCTCTCTAACATTTAAAAAAAAGTTAGAATCGAAAGAGCTTACTCACTTCCTGGTTCGTTGTCTGTAAGAATTCTGCCATGTGATTGGCTGCTTAGTCAGCTTGTTGACGTCACAGCAGTTCGCACTAAGCTATACTGATTTCAACTGCACGTCTGAAAAGCCAAACTTCTCGCCACAGAGATCGCGAGATCTTTGTGCGAAGCTTACTTCGGGGCCAACGGTGACCGCCTTTGCTTCGACGCTGACTGCAAATTACAGACCAATACCTCTAATAGTACTAGAGTTGACATTAGATCACTAGCAGGATTTCTATCTAGTACTTTGACTTTTGTGTTAATTCATTGTGCGATAAAGAAAACAAGGCTTCTCTTATGCATTATCTTTCTCCCTTTTTATAATTATACATACTTTTATTGAGTTAAATCTTAATGCAATTGTACAATTTGATGACAGAAATCCCATAAACATTTTATTCCATCAACATAAACCCTAACTGCTGATAAATCCAAGTGGAAAAGCTCTACAAAGAGTTTAAAAAGTCACCATCATATTTCTGGTAGCTAATGAGAAGAATATTTACTTTAGATATTGTAGGACAAATCTAATAATGTCTGATACAGTGGGGAATCTTACCTCTGGCTATTTTTAAAGCCTTGCAAATAAATCTTTCAAATCTGCTGAGGAATTCCTTGAGAGTCCGTGTCTGAATAAGATGCTGATTATAAATGCTGAATCCATTGTCTACAATAGTGCTGCAGTTTTAAGTTATGTACTCATCCTTATTTTTCCATAAACTTTTGATTTTTCAGGCTACAAAGAATTGAGGTACAACTTAACTGGACTAAAATGCCATTTAATTTTTAAGCAAGAAAATGTGTAGTCTAGGCTATGATTTTTGATCAGATAATTTGATGTCAATTGATTCAAAATCTCGTCAATCTTCTACAATGGTTAGAGGGAAATTAAATGATTTATTCTAAACAGTTACTTTGACATTGAATTTCAGTTTAATTCTCATTATTCAGTAAGTGAAATACATTGCAAACTTCATTAGAACATGAACAATAACATATCACGATATGCACAGTCCAGAGTAATGAATTAGAAATGGTAGTGAAATTGGGCACACTTTAGGTTTGCATGATATTCTCATGCACATGGAGTGTTTAACACATGAAGCAAATCCATTTAAAGGTAATCCAAGCATTTATTTGCATGTGTGTGGATATAGCTGCAAACCTTTCAGTTATGTTCCGTCCATTACATGCAATGCTAATGGCTCATTTTTAATTTTACACTGTCGGAATAGTACAATTGAAGGGATTGCTTTTTGCAGCTTTTTAGATTCATCCAATATAATCTGGTTATCTTTGTTATCCATCTCGCTGAAAATCCTTTATACTGTACTTGCTGCACTGCTCATTTTTATCATTAAGTGTTCATAGAATCATGGAATGGTTACAGCATGGAAGAAGGCCATTCGGCCCGTCAAGCCCGTGCCGGCTCTCTGCAAGAGCACCTCAGCTAGTCCCACTCCCCCGCTCTTTCCACTATTCTATAAATAGCCTTCATAAAAGAAAGAAAAGATTTGTTTAATTCTGTTATCAAAGTTAAGCCAATAAAGCAAAGTGTATCATGTATTCCCTACAAGTATAGGTAATTTATAACCACTTTTTTCAAGTTATTGTGCTCACCACCTGCAAGAATTTGTGATTAACATTGTTTTGAAGAATGAGTCGGTTTTCTTTGCCTCTGACCAGGTCTGACAGATATCCGAATTATATAGTCCCAGTGGTCATCATAAGACTCCTTTATAATTGACTCAGTGAGAAATCCTACGTACAAATGAAATATAAATTGCTTATCCATGCCAAGAGTCCTTTTTCTTTTTTAAAAAAAAGACAAGTGGAAGATATATTGAAGAAAAGGGTTTGGAGCTTATCAAGCCCAGTGCTTCATTTCACATGTAAGTAAATAAATATGACTGGAGCAGAGCCCAGGTGTCATCAGAGGAGATTACAACATCATTTCAGGCTTCCCATAAGACCTTCAGGTTAGTGAGCCCCCAAGTGTCTCTTAAGGTCGTTTGTCCTGCTGCGAATACAATAAGGTACCTACCACTTGGAGGAAGGCAGCTGAAGTTTTACACTTAGATTTGAAATCCAATCTTGAATGAATCACAACTTCCTCCAGCTTTATATTAGGAAGATCAATGCAATCATCTTTGGCCTACACCTCAACCAACACTCCCTTGCAACCTATTCCATCCCCTTCATGGGCTGCTGAACCAGACAGTTCACAAACTTGGCAAACTTCATCCCTGTATTAAGTTTCATACTTTATATCCTCTCTATTACAAAAATTGCTTACTTCCATCTCTGCAACATTGCCTGCCTCTGCTCTGCTTCAGCCTTTTTGCTACTGAAACCCTTATAAATTCCTTTATCGTGTCCAAACTTGACTACTCCAAAGCAGGCTGCTCGGCTCCCATTTCACACTCTCCATAGACTGCAACTTGTCCAAAGCTCTACTGTCTGTATTCTGTCCTGCTCACTGACCTACATTAACTCCCCATTCATAACAATGATAACCCCTTGTTAACTGAACTGGATGCTATAATCTCGTACGTGCCACCATGTGTGCTCCTTCAATCTTCCAAAAGGTACACTGGTTAACAGTCTGGCAAGGTGAGGCCAAATATAAACAAACCGGCAAATTTATTGTACAGTCCATTAACAAATAGCAATGATTACAGTGAATTAATTACAGCTTGTTTCGTAATGTTTCTCCCAACATAGAAAATAACAAAGCATACTACACTGTCCCTCTTCACAGGCTAAATATAACTTGCTGACCAGTAATTCCTCTGAACATGGTTGGCACTTCTACAAGGAGAGTACTCATTCCTTGTGTGTCCCCCTTACCAGATTTTCTGCAGTGAGCAAAACTGTGTTTTTGTCATCTGGCTGGGTAGAAGCCAAGAGCGTGACCTCTGACCCTCTCCTAACATTCCTAGACGAAGGCTGAAGAAACTACCCTCCCTTCTGTTCTCAAATAAAAAAATCCATACTAATATAATAGCTGTAGAAGTTCACAAGACTGCCGAAGTGAACTTGCATTGTTTCAGTTTGAAGTGGTTTGAGGGAGGCACCATTTCATTATATAATCTAGGTATAGTCCCCACTCCGCAGCACTTGGCTGCTTATGGGGATTTAAATCACGTGAGCTAAATTTAACTTGTCAGTATTTTGTTAAGAATCAAGCTGTGAGGAACTTCACTGTAATTAGGAAGGCAAATGACATGTTGGCCTTTATTGCAAGGGGGTTGGAGTACAAGAGGAAGGAAGTCTTGCTACAATTGTACAGGGCTTTGGTGAGACCACACCTGGAGTACTGTGCACTGTTTTGGTTTCCTTATCTGAGAAAGGATATACATGCCTTAGAGGTGGTGCAACAAAGGTTCACTAGATTGATCCCTGGGATGAGAGGGTTGTGCTATGAGGAGAGATTGAGCAGATTGGGCCTATACTCTCTGGAGTTTAGAAGAATGAGAGATGATCTCATTGAAACATAAGATTCTGAGGGGAATTGACAGGGTAAATGCTGAGAGGTTGTTGTCCCTGGCTGGAGAGTCTCGAACTGGTTGGCATAGTCTCAGGTTAAGGGGTCAGCCATTTAAGACAAGACTGAGATGAGGAGGAATTTCTTCACTCAGAGGGTTGTGAATCTTTGGAATTCTCTGCCCCAAAGTGCTGTGGATGCTGAATCATTGAGTATATTCAAGGCTGAGATAGATTTTTGGACTCTAGGGAAATCAAGGGATATGGGGATAGGTGGAGTTGAGGTAGAAGATCAGCCATGATCTTATTGAATGGTGGAGCAGGCTCGAGGGGGTGTATGGCCGACTCCTGCTCTTAATTCTTCTGTTCTTATGTTCTTATTTCCCAAAACCATAAATTAAATGACCATGATCCAACTTATCTCTGCAATATTCTCTAGCTCAAGGTCACCCTCCGAATGCTTTGTTTCTCTGACTCCAGTCTTTTATGTATCTCCATCCCTTTGCTCCACTATTCAGTTGCCTGATTCCTAGAATTCCCTCCTTAAACTTGCCACCTCTCTCTCTCTCTCCTCCTTTAGAAATCGCCACAAAATCTACCTCTTTAAGCTTTCAGTCACCCCTCCTAAACTCTCTTGACTTAGTGTCTGTTTCCCTTTTGACAAGGTTAATTGCCTTGGGGTTTTTTTTTGTTGCATTAAACACACTGTACAAATGCAAGTTGTAGTTAATGAGAACTAGGCAGGGAAAATTATGGGGCAGAAATAATGCATCCTTTGCTAGTGGTCTCCATGTCCAGCCGTGACTTACTGCCTTGAACCAAAGACACTTACAATTCTAAGTATTTGTCCATTCTATATAAAAATTCTGGTCAACTCTTTAATCAGAAAAGCTTGGCTTCAGTGGAATATAGAATTTCCTGGTTATTTCCATACCAGTCAGAATCCAACAGGACAAACTTATTCTACTTGTGCTATGGCAGAATCTTGAGATGGCCTGGGCTCAGTGGTAGCGCAGTCAAAAATCATGGGTTCAAGTCCTACTCCATAACTTGAGCACATAATCTAGGTTTACACTTCAGTGCAGTACTGAAGGAGCACTGCACTGTCTTTCAGATAAGATATTAAACCGAGGCCCCATCCATCCTTTTGGATGGATGTAAAAGATACAATCAGAATTGTGTATTTTTTTTATATTTTGGTTGTAAGCTGACCTAAGTGAGAAAAGAAAGTGCGTATGCTAATATAGTCCTTGAGTGCCTGGACTAGTAATCCAGAGAACGTGAGTGGCAGTTTGAGAATTTAAATTCCGTTTTTATAACATATTAAAATAAAAAACTGGTCTCAGTTAAGAAAGTGACCAGGAAGCTATCGGATTGGCATAAAAACCCAACTGCTTCTCTGATGTCCTTTAGGGAAGGAAACCAGCTGTCCTTATTCAGTCTGGCCTATTTGCGATTGCAGGCCTACACCAATGTGATTGATTCCTAATTGCAACCTGAAATGGTCTAGCAACCCATTCAGTTGTATCACCACACTCACAGAGCAACTAGGGATGGGCAATAAATGCCAGCCTTGCCAGTGATGCCCATGAGATCCAGGGCAATTTGGCACATTGGATCCAAAATTGGCTTAGTGGCAGGAGGTAGAGGGTGATGGTCGAAGGTTGTTTTTGTGACTGGAAGCCTGTGTCCAGTGGTGTACCGCAGGGATCGGTGCTGGGTCCTTTGCTGTTTGTAGTGTACATTAATGATTTAGATATGAATGTAGGAGGTATGATCAGTAAGTTCGCAGATGACACGAAAATTGGTGGTGTGGTAAAGAGCGAGGAGGGAAACCTCAGGCTACAGGACGATATAGACGGGTTGGTTAGATGGGCAGAACAGTGGCAAATGGAATTTAACCCTGAAAAGTGTGAGGTGATGCATTTTGGGAGGACTAACAAGGCAAGGGAATACACAATAAATGGTAGGACCCTAAGGAGGACAGAGGATCAGAGGGACCTTGGTGTGCATGTACATAGATCCCTGAAGGCAGCAGGACAGGTAGATAAGGTGGTTAAAAAGGCAAATGGGATACTTGCCTTCATTAGCCGAGGCATAGAATATAAGAGCAGGGAGGTTATGATGGAGCTGTACAAAACGCTAGTTAGGCCACAGCTGGAATACGGTGTGCAGTTCTTGTTGCCACACTATAGGAAGGATGTGATTGCATTGGAGAGGATGCAGAGGAGATTCACCAGGATGTTACCTGGGCTGGAGCGTTTCAGCTATGAAGAGAGACTGGACAGGCTGGGGTTGTTTTCCTTAGAGCAGAGAAGGCTGAGGGGGGACCTGATTGATGTGTACAAAATTATGAGGGGCATAGATAGGGTAGATAGAAAGGAACTTTTCCCCTTAGTAGAGGGGTCAATAACCAGGGGGCATAGTTTCAAGGTAAGGGGCAGGAGGTTTAGAGGGGATTTGAGGAAAAACATTTTCACCCAGAGGGTGGTTGGAATCTGGAACTCACTGCCTGAAAGGGTGGTAGAGGCAGGAACCCTCACAACATTCAAGAAGCATTTAGATGAGCACGTGAAACGCCATAGCATACAAGGCTACGGACCAAGTGCTGGAAAATGGGATTAGAATAGACAGGGCTTGATGGCCGGTGCGGACACGATGGGCCGAAGGGCCTCTTTCTGTGCTGTATAACTCTATGACATCCCGAGGGTTAATTTAAAAAAAAGTAATTATTTACATTGCACATTTATTTTGCCTACCTCCTACAGAGGATTTATAATAAGTGCTTAAAATGCACATAGGTATTAAGTATTTTTATTTGTTTATTCTTCCCACCCAAAACCTTTTTCTCAGGTATTTAATTGATTATGAAAAAAAAGTCCCCCCCTTCCCACAATATGTTTGCAGTTTCTGTTATTGGTGTTCCACTGCATTGGGGAGGATTTTCCCACCAATTTTCCAATGACCAAGACTTGTCTAGTTGGAGGCTTGCCATGGTGCGAGTCTGGCTGCTCAGCTAATCTCGACAACAATTACTGAGCTCATCACTAAAGTGTTTCATCAACATCCTCCTTCACCTCTAGTGCAAGCTTCAGTACTTCTCAGCAATCCAAACAATACTTTTAGCTCAGAATTTATAAAATGCTAAAAAAAAGACCTTTTCATTATTTTCTTGTTTCGTGCTGATTGCAGCTCATGTTTGAAAATTTTCTGACTGCTTTTCGTGATATGAGTTTTCAAGATATGCTTTGGTATTGCAATTCCACACAAGATTAATGAAAGCTATGACTTTCATGATCTCTCTCACACACACACACATACACTTTGTCAACAGAAGCTGTAGCTCTCCAACAACCAAAACATAAGTAACATTTTCAATTTCAGGCCTGAGGCAGAAGTCCAGCCCCAGAGCCCAGTGAACGTGATAGGCCTGTGCAGGAAAAACCTTTTCCAGGTATTTCTAACATTAATCACGAAATAAGTATGTTTTTATGTGATTATAAATGTAACACGAAGTGAAAAAAGAAATTGGCACCCAAAAGCAGTTTCAAACAATTATTATTGGTTCAGGGGAATGAGGTGGGTCAAGTAGTGCAAGTGTCAGTAGGGGAACATTTAGGGAACAGTGATCACAGTATCAATTGTTGTGGGAAATCACCACTCTGAGTCAGATGTCGAGTTAAATCGAGTGACCTTTATTACAAGCTAGCAGGGGAGTGGTATGGCTGTCTGCCACCACCAACACGACTAAATACTATTAGAGCATCATATTTATAGAGATTACATTGTATTTCCCGTACCATATATGGGTATGTTCCGGGTGATTGCGTGCGCAAATAAGTTTTGGGTCCATAGGCTAAGTACCATACACACAGGGTGTCCTTGGTGCACGGGGAGCCCATCGGACCATGTCACGAGTTAAGCAGCTGGTTTCCTTACACAACTGTGAAGGCCACTGTCCACCCTTCTCTTGAGTTGTGGCATCCTGTTGTCCTGTCTACATGTGCCAGTTGTTTCTGCTGAATTGGCAGGACTAAATATTGTCTAACTAGAATATGTGAATATATCCAGTTTAACCCTGTACACTTAAGGTATACACTTTAGCTAAGGTATACACTTTAGCTCCCCCAACAATCCCTCCTTTTGGCGCTTGTCAGGAATTTCCAGTTCCTTCCAGCCCCCAGTCCCATAATCATCCCACCAAGTGGTAATCTTGATGTCTTTTATCTCTTCCTCGATGTCCTTGTTCTGTTGTTGCAGTGTGTAATACACTTTCTGGGATTCAGTGATTTTTCCTCGTAGTTCTGCCAGTTCTTCCGGTAACGGGGGCACCTCGTACCCAAATTTGTTGATGTAGTTAGAGAGTTCTGTTTTGATGTCCTCTGACACCTGGATCGAGGTGGATTTTCGTTGGTGTATGTCGACCAGTTCTTCCCATCCAATCCTTACCGGTACTTCCGGGGTAAAGCAGAACATGGGACTGGGGATCTCACAAACCTGATCTGCGTACTCAAAAGTTTTCTGGTTAGTGGTTACACCGTACTCTCCCTTGTCCACATATGCACCCCGCGTGTGTGAGAGTTGGGCTCCGATGGCTTCCATGGTGCAATTTATTTTCCCCCTGGACACGTTAAATTCACATGCTGCAATTGGGTCCAAGCTTATTTTATGGGGGCAAATTGTTATTCCCTGGCGGGTAGCACATCCTTCCAGTTTAATTCCTACCAGGCTGTCTTCGTAAGTCACTGCATAAGGTAGTGTCTCATGGTACATTATGTAGGTGTTTTCCCTAATAATTCCTATATTCTGAACGTTATATACTTCTCGAGGTTGCGCTTCTGGTATAATTACGGGTATTGCAAGTATTAACCCTAACATGCTTCCACCGCTTATTTTACATTCGCTCTGGGTGGGGTATACCCGCACCATTCCCCTGAGTTAACACCCTGGTATGGTCCCTCCATGGCGGAATAGGTTAGCTAGTTGTCCATTACTAACCCATAATGGTACCTCACCCTCCTTTATTTGGGCTAGGTTTTCCCTGGCTTGTTCTACTACCCAATTTCCGAATGTACTGCATACATCATTCCGTGCAGCTTTATCGGCAGCTTCGTGATCCTCTTTAATAATTTTGTTAATTGTCTGGGCATGTGCTTCAAGGACCGTTGCTATGTCCTGAAGTTGGCTGGTGAGGGCCTGATCTTCGGTCAACTGAGAATCTTGGTTCTGACTCTGTTCCTTTAGGATTCTCTTAATTCTGGAGCCCAGATCCCTAATTTTACTGTCCAAGGTTGCCAAATCAATTGTATTAACTACCGAAGTTCCTGTGTTAAATATGGTTGTGGCATCATTAAGTATGCCTCTCCGGTGTCTCTTTTTGTGGCGTTGCCCCGGGATGCAGCCATTTCCCTTAACCCCTTGTTCCAGTAGTTGCCTAGTCAATCTTTGGTATAGCCCTCGGGTCTCATTTGAACACCACTGCGGGAGACCTATGTCCGTCAAGTCCAACACCATGGGTACCAACTCATGGTGTACATTATCATACATTACGTTTCCCGTTGGGACCAGTACCACCCCATTTTCTGGTCCCGGGTCTGCCTTGGACATTTCTGGGGCCGTGTTGTTTCCCTGATAGGGAACATCGTAGCGGATTGAGTTGTCGGTCGCCTCTTATATGTGACTATTAGCACAACCGGTTCAAAGTGGCACATCGGTCCTTTCGGCGCTACACACATAAACATAGTCCCATCCTGTACCTCTTTGACACAGCGCTGTTCTCCCCATTGTTCTATCACTTACAAAAAATAATAATAATTCTCTGCTATCTCGGTTCTGGCAATCGCTACCCTCATGGCACTCCAGTGGCTGGGAAAAACATTGGGGGCCAGGGTGTAGGGACTATTCATATCTCTTACTGTTGCCTCACCTTCACTCTTTACCCAAGTAGCGACACGTAACTTATTGCCGCATTTTACTGTAACTTTGCCTGCTGGACACTTAATACACATCTCCTCGCCCAGGTCTATGTTTAGTTGGGTGATATTCTCACCCTTCATTACCTCAGCTGGGTGAGGCCATTCGCTCTCTTTCACACACGGTAGCCCTTCTTCTATTCTTTGGCAATCCCATTTTATCGTATGCTGTCTTTCATCTGTCCATTCTTCTCCCGCCCCTTGTGGGTCGGTCCATGTCATGCCCCTCTCCTGTGTCACATTTATTGGTATGTCCCTAGTTCTGCGGGTATTGATAGGAGTCTCCATAGATCCTTCCTTCTGTTCACTAAGGATCAACAGTCGTCTCCCATAATCACATCTTTCTCTGCCAATCCCACTATCTGGCACCTTCCCTATGCATATTATCCACTGGGACCTTTCCTCTTTTATCGTTACACATTCCCTCCGACTCTCTATACTACCTCCCGTAAATCCTTCTTTTAGAATTAGTACATTGGGGCACATTCTAGGGCATCCTACACATATCCGTCCTCCTTTTTTTTCCATGACTCTCTGTACTCTTGCTAGTGAACCCTTGGGTGCACAATAAGCCTTTGTTAAATTAGTCCATTCTTTCAATTCCTTGTCAGTTGGTTTACTAAAGGTTACTCGGGTGTGGTTTCCGTGTACCCCAAAGTCCCCTTGGTGTTTTCTTCCCCCAGTTGTTGTACTTCTTTTACCTCGTTTATGCCCCAGGCTGTCCTAGCTTTCTTATTCCAACCTCTTGCCACCTTGACCCTTAATGGCCCTATATTCCAATATGGCGTGGTATCAAAGCACTGTGGTTCCTGTTCTCCATTTTGAGTGATCCGAAGCATGGGTTTGAAAACATAGATCAGTTTGTCAGGGGGCTGGAAACCTAAGTGTGGACCCAGAACGAAGAGAAATAAAGCTGGAAGTGCAAGTTCGAAAAGTAGTCAGCAAAACTAGTAGGGAGCAGAAACAAAGGCCAACAGTAAAGAGGGTCAAAGTGCAGAAAAATATTAAACAGACAAAGTTGAAGGCACTTTATCTAAATGCACGTAGCATTCGCAACAAGGTGGATGAATTAATGGCACAAATAGAAGCAAATGGGTATGATGTAATTGCCATTACAGAGACATGGTTGCAGGGTAACCAACATTTAGGAAGGACAGACAAAAAGGAAAAGGAGGTGGCGTAGCGCTGTTAATAAGGGATGAGATTGGTACGGCAGAGATAAAAGATCTTGGCTCGGCAGATCGTGATGTAGAACTGGAATCAGTTTGGGTGGAGCTAAGAAACAGCATAGGGTGGAAAACATTGGTGGGAGTTGTGTATAGGCCGCCAAACAGTAGTGGTAATGTAGGGCACAGTATCAATCAAGAAATTAGAAGTGCATGTAACAAGGGCAATACGGTAATCATGGGGGACTTTAATCTACATATTGACTGGGCATAATCAAATTACCACTAATGGTGTGGAGGACAAATTCTTGGAATGCATGCGAGATGGTTTCCTGGATCAGTATGTGGAGGAACCAACCAGGGAACAGGCTATTCTGGATCTGGTACTGTGTAATGAGAAAGGGCTAATCAATAATCTTGTGGTAAAGGGGCCTTTAGGGACAAGTGACCATAATATGATTGAATTTTACATTAAGTTTGAGAGTGATGTAGTCCAATCTGAAACTAAGGTCTTCAATCTAAACACAGGAAACTGCAAGGGTATGAGGGACAAGTTGGCCATGGTAGATTGGGAGACTACACTAAAAGGTATGAAGGTGGACATACAATGGCTAACATTCAAGGAAATAATGCATAATTTGCAACAAACATATATTCCTCTAGGGCATAAAAACCCAAAAGGAAAAGTGATCCAACCATGGCTAACAAAAGAAATTAAAGCTAGTATTAAGTCAAAGGAGGAAGCTTATAAAGTTGCCAGAAAAAGCGGTCAGCCTGAAGATTGGGATCTTTTTAGAAATCAGCAAAGGGGGACCAAGAAATTGATAAAGGGAAAATGGAATATGAGGACAAACTAGCAAAAAATATAAAAACAGATTGTAAAACTTCTATAGGTATGTGAAAAGGAAAAGACTGGCGAAGGTAAATGTAGGTCCTTTACAGTCAGAGACGGGAGAATTTATAATGGGGACTGAGGAAATGGCAGAGAAATTAAACAAATACTTTGTTTCTGTCTTCACGGAGAAAGACACAAAAACCTCCCAGAAATACGAGAAAACCAAGGGTGTGGCGAGAATGAGGAGCTTAAAGAAATTATTAGTAAAAAAACAGTACTAGCAAAATTAATGGGTCTAAAAGTCGATAAATTCCAAGGACCGGATGACCTACATCCTAGGGTTTTGAAAGAGGTGGCCATTGGGATAGTGGACACATTGGCTGTCATCTTCCAAAATTCTATAGATTCTGGAATGGTTCCTGCAGATTGGAGGATAGCAAATGTAACCCCGCTATTTAAGAAAGGAGGGAGAGAGAAAACGGGGAACTACAGACCTGTTAGCCTCACATCAGTAGTTGGGAAAATGCTGGAATCTATTATAAAGGATGCAATAACTGGGCACTTAGAAACTAATAGTAAGATTGGGAAGAGTCAACATGGATTTATGAAAGGGAAATCCTGTTTCACAAACCTATTGGAGTTCTTTGAGGATGTAACTAGTGGAGTAGATAAAGGGGAACTGGTAGATGTGGTATATTTGGATTTTCAGAAGGCCTTCGATAAGGTCCCACACAAGAGGTTGGTGAACAAAATTAGGGCACATGGAATTGGGGGTAATATACTAGCATGGATTGAGAATTGGTTAACAGACAGAAAACAAAGAGTAGGGATAAACGGGTCTTTTTCAGGATGGCAGGCTATGACTAGTGGGGTACCGCAAGGATCGGTGCTTGGGCCCCAGCTATTCACAATCTAGATCAATGATTTGGATGAGGGGACTAAATGTAACATTTCCAAATTTGCTGATGATACAAAGCTAGGTGGCTAGGTTGTGAAGAGGATGTGAAGAGGCTTTAAGGGGATCTCGACAGGCTCAGTGAGTGGGCGAGAACATAGCAGATGGAATATAATGTGGATAAATGTGAAGTTATCCACTTCGGTAGGAAAAACAGAAAGGCAGAGTATTTCCTAAATGGTGAAAGATTGGGGAATGCGATGCTCAACGGGACCTGGGTGTCCTTGTACATGAGTCACTGAAAGTGAATGTGCAGGTACAGCAAGCCATTAGGAAGGCAAATGGTATGCTGGCCTTCATTACAAGAGGATTTGAGTACAGGAGTAAAGAAGTCTTACTCCAATTATATAGGGCCCTGGTGAGACCACACCTGGAGTACTGTGTACAATTTTGGTCTCCTTACCTAAGGGAGGATATACTTGCCATAGAGGGAGTGCAACGAAAGTTCACGAGATTGATTCCTGGGATGGCGGGACTGTCGTATAAGAAGAGATTGAGTAAACTCAGAAGAATGAGAGGGGATCTCATTGAAGCGTACAAAATTATTACAGGGTTTGATAGGGTGGATGCTGGGAGAATGTTTCCCTTGGCTGGGGAGTCTAGAACCAGGGGCCACAGCCTCAGGATAAAGGGTAGGCCATTCAGGACTGAGATGAGAAGAAATTTCATTAACACAGAGGGTGGTGAATCTTTGGAATTCTCTACCCCAGAGGGCTGTGGAGGCTCAGTCATTGGGTATATTCAAAACAGAAGTCGATAGATTTCTGACTAGTAAGGGCATCAAGGGATATGGCGATAGGGCCGGTGAATATAGTTGAGGCAGAAGATCAGCTATGATCTCATTGAATGGTGGAGCAGGCTCGAGGGGCCGAATGGCCTACTCCTGCTCCTATTTCTTATGTTCTTATCAAATGTTCTCACTTGGTCCAAGTTATTAACATTTTTTATTTATAATTATTTTAGAGGATCTTTTATTTTCCCAAAAGTAACCCAATATATAGTGTCTGAGTCTATTTTGTCATTTCAAAATTATTCCAAAATCCAAACAGCAGTATTGTTGAACTGACAGGTTTTGTCAATGCTCAATTTCATTTCTATCAATTTATCTTATCAATTCCAATTTCAGAAACAAGTGATTCCCAGGCTAGGTGGTTTACATGGTGTTTTAACATTAGAGACAGAAGTGCTACCATTAGTTTACAAGGTAACTTCCATATAACAGAAGAAAGCAGAGAAATCTATTGTGGCTCTGCTTAAGAGCCCAAGGGGTTAATTTATCAAATCATAATTTTTCCTTCTGTCACTGTGGGGAAATGTTAACTTAAAATTAAGGACTTAAATTTAATAATGTCCAATATCTTTAAATTTCATTCAGCAATACTAAAGTTGTGCTTGGTGAACTTAAACAGCTGTCAGTGGAAAGGGTTAACTCCTTTGCAGGTTTTTTAAGAAGGCGGAGCAAAACATTGTCAGGCACACGCAATTGCGTCACTTCACGTAAATTTAAAAAACTTTCCCGATCGAAAAAGACAGTTGTGTTTTTCACACTTTAACTAAACACGAACAGAACAGATAAAACAAAACACAACAGCACGTGTTTGCAGAAAACAGTACATTATGTCATATTTCTTATTGTCCTTTCTTCAGATGCCTTTCCAAATGACTGTAAAAACATTGAATACAACTAGAGAAAAAATATTTTTTCACATTTAAACAAATCAAATCAAACTGCTTTGGAAAATTTCACCAAAGCAACCACAACTCCAAGGTTAAATTTTAGACTGGAACTTAATCTTTTGTTAAACAAACTTTTTGTTTTTCTCAGTTTTTTCACACCAGCTTAACTTAAATTGTAGTTCAAAGTTTTTTTTTCCAATTCTGGGTGCACAATCTTATTCGCACATTCTTAAAACTTCCAAAATCCAAGACAAGACAAAAGGGTTAAACACTTTTTTAACACAGAGAAGTGGATGGAGCTAAAACACAAACAACAGACATTTTTCTTTTTTTAAGACAGACTTTCAGACAAAGGAATACTGTAACTTCTTAAACATTCACAGTCAGGAAAAACTTGCACTCTTTAAAACACACTTTCACACAAACTGAAATTCCAGCATTTTTTTAAGGTTCCTTTCACTCAGCAATCTTGTGTTTTATTTGTCTCGGCACAGACGTTAATAACTTCTATGTTGGTAAAACTTTAGGTTTCTCTCTTTTTTTTTAAATTGGCGTCTCAGCAGCTTTCCCTGCCTTTCCAAATCCCTGGGTTTTTTTTCTCTTCCTTTGCTGAGTTTTCAGATTAGTTAGCCTGCAAATTCGATCTTTTGTTAGGGTGGCTATCTGACACCTGGCTTCCTCAAGATTCTGCAGTGCGGAGCCTGCCTGAACCGCATTTACACTCTGCTGCTACATGATCGCAGCAGATGAGGCAACTTGACGCTGCAGAAGCTCGATCTGATTTTGTTGTTCTAACATTTTATCATCCTGCGTGAGGATAACATCATCATCTCGCTCCCATTCTGCTGCCTCTTTCTCTCTTTTAGTTGAGTATAGTCTTTTCCCAATTGTTCTATTCTTATTTTATCCCCCTCTCTTTCCTTCTTCAATTGCTTGATATTTGTTTGTGCCTCTCCTTTTTCTTTTTCTAATTGTTGTATTTTTATCCCGTTTTGATCAAATCATTTTGCCTTTGTTTCGCAAATGTGTGTGACATAGCATCACAATTGCTTTCTCTTCCTTATGTTTGCTCTTTGTTCCACCATTTCTGTTGGCATTCAGGACTCAGTCCCGAGTGCCACTCCCCTTTTTCCATTTTTCTTTGAGTTTTACCATATCGTTTAAGCAAATAATCAACTACCAAACCCATCGGGTTTCCCTGTGGTTTGGCCATCTTACAGACAATCCACCGCACTGGCTACTCGCAAACCCTCAAAGTGGCTTGTCGTCGTCTCCCCTGAACCTGGGTCCTATTTCTGTATTGTGCCTGTTTTCGTAGCCCTCTTTCACGCGCTGCGGCGTCGGTCGATACTCGCAGTCTGACCCTTACATTGTTCGAGAATCCCCGGACACCGGTCGGGGTTTCAACAAAAGGTCGGCAAACCTAACTATGGGTCATATATAACGTACTTACCCTATTGCTGCCGACCTCTCGATCCCCGAAAAGTCAGTTTCCGGAGATCCTGCCAACTACGCCAATTGTTGTGGGAAATCACCACTCGGAGTCAGATGTCGAGTTAAATCGAGCGACCTTTTGTTACAAGCTAGCAGGGGAGCGGTATGGTTGTCTGCCACCACCGACTCCACTAAATACAATTAGAGCACCATATTTATAGAGATTACATTGTATTTCCCGTACCATATCTGGGTATGTTCCGGGTGATTGCGTCCGCAAATAAGTTTTGGGTCCATAGGCTAAGTACCGTACACGCAGGGTGTCCTTGGTGCACGGGGAGCCCATCGGACCATGTCACGAGTTAAGCAGCTGGTTTCCTTACACAACTGTGAAGGCCGCTGTCCACCCTTATCTTGAGTTGTGGCATCCTGTTGTCCTGTCTACGTGTGCCAGTTGTTTCTGCTGAATTGGCAGGACTAAATATTGTCTATGGCAAGACTAAATATTGTCTAACTAGAGTATGTGAATATATCCAGTTTAACTCTATACACTTAAGGTATGCACTTTAGCTCCCCCAACAGTATCATAAGGTTTAGAGTAGCTATTGAAAAGGACAGGGAGCAATCTAGAGTAAAAATACTTAATTGGAGGAAGCAAATTTCAGTGGGTTGAGAATGGATCTGGCCCGGGTAAATTGGAATCAAAGATTGGCAGGCAAAACTGTAATCGAACAATGGGCTGCCTTTGAAGAGGAGATGGTTCGGGTACAGTATAGGTACATTCCCACGAGGGGGAAAGGTAGGGCAACTAAAGCCAGAGCTCCCTGGAAAACAAAAGAGGTAGAGAATAAGATGAAGCAGAAAAAGGGCGGGTATGACAGATGTCAGGTTGAGAATACAAGTGAGAATCAGGCTGAATATAGATAGTTCAGAGGGGAAGTAAAAAAGGAAATAAGAGGGGCAAAGAGAGGGTATGAGAATAGATTGGCAGCTACCATAAAAGGGAACATAAGAAATAGGGGCAGGAGTAGACCATTTGGCCCATCGAGCCCGCTCCACCATTCAATAAGATCATGTCTGATCGTCTACCTCATCTCCACTTTCCTGTCCTATCCCTTGATTCTCTTAATATTAAAAAATCTATCAACCTCTGTCTTGAATATACTCAATGACTGAGCCACCACAGCCCTCTGGGGTAGAGAATTCCAAAGATTCACTACCCTCTGAGTGAAGTAATTTCTCCTCATCTCAGTCCTAAATGGCCGACCCCTTATTCTGAGACTGTGACCCCTGGTTCTAGACTCCCCAGCCAAGGGAATCATCCTCCCTGCATCTACCCTGTCGAGCCCTGTAAGAATTTTGTATGTTTCAACGAGATCACCTCTCATTCTTCTAAACTCTAGAGAATATAGGCCTAGTCTACTCAATCCCTCATCATAGGACAATTCCCCCATCCCAGGAACCAGTCTGGTGCACCTTCGTTGCACTCCCTCTAAGGCAAGTATATCCTTCCTTGGGTAAGGAGACCAAAAATGTACACAATACTCCAGGTGTGGTCTCACCAGGGCCCTATATAATTGCAGTAAGATGTCTTTACTCTTATACTCAAATCCTCTTATAATAAAGGCCAACATGCCATTTGCTTTCCTAATTGCTTGCTGTGCCTGCATGTTAACTTTGTGATTCGTGTACAAGGACACCCAGGTTCCTCTGAACACCAACATTTCCCAATCTCTCACCATTTAAAAAAATAATCTGCTTTTCTATTTTTCCTACCAAAGTGGATAACTTCACATTTCTCCACATTATATTCCATTTGCCATGTTCTTGCCCACTCACTTAGCCTGTCTATATCCCCTTGATGCGTCCTTGCATCCTCTTCACAACTTACATTCCCACCCAGCTTTGTATCATCAGCAAACTTGGTTATATTATATTTGGTCCCCTCATCGAAATCATTGATGTAGATTGTGAATAGCTGAGGCCCAAGCACTGATCCTGGTGCTACCCCATTAGTTACAGCCTGCCAATCTGAAAATGACCCGTTTATTCCTACTCTCTGTTTTCTGTCCGTTAACCAATCCTCAATGCATGCTAGTATATTACCCCCAATCCCATGAGCCCTAATTTTGTTTAATAACCTCTTGTGTGGCACCTTATCGAATGCCTTCTGAAAATTCAAATACACCACATCCACTGGTTTCCCTTATCTATTCTGTTAGTTAGAACTTCAAAAAACTCTTAACAGATTTGTCAAACACAATTTCCCTTTCATAAATCCATGTTGACTCTGCCCAATCCTATTATTATTTTCTAAGTGCCCTGTTACCACGTCCTTAATAATAGATTCTAGCATTTTCCCTTCTACTGATGTCAGGCTAACTGGGCTGCAGTTCCCCATTTCCTCTCTCCCTCCCTTCTTAAATAGTGGGGTTACATTTGCTATCTCCCAATCTGTAGGAACCGTTCAAGAATCTATGGAATTTTGGAAAATGACAACCAATGCATCCAGTATCTCTGTAGCCACCTCTTTCAAAACCCTAGGATTTAGGCCACCAGGTCCAGGAGATTTATCGGCTTTCAATCCCATTAATTTCTCCAGTACTACTTTTTTACGAATACTAATTTCTTTCAGTTCCTCCTTCTCACTGGAGCCTTGGTTCTACACTATTTCCGCAAAGATTTTTGCATCTTCTTCCGTGAAGACAGACACACAGGGCTGGATTTTCATTGACCCGTGGAGGCGGGTTTGGAGGCGTGTGGGGAGTTAAAATTGCGAAAAGTGGCGGGCGGGCACAAGTCCGCCTCCATCCCGCCCCCACGCAATTTTGATGAAATCGTGTCTGCTGGTCCCGCCTGCGTCCCGCCTTTAAGAGACGGGATAGGCTGTTAAGGCCCTTAACAAGCACTAAATTGGCTCTATAATGCCATTTTGAAAGGACTTTGTGATTTTAACCCTTGTTCTATGTGAAGCACGCCTGTTCTGAAACACGATTGTGAAACCTGGCGGGAGCACATGTGGATAGCTGAATATCAGTGATTGCGCTGAGTATCAGTGAGTGGCTGTCTGGCATCTGGGAGTGGTGGAGCAAAAAAAAATTCTCTCTCCTCTCTCTCTCTCTGCTGCTGCTGCTCATTTTGCATCCAGGACCTCTCACAGCAAAGCCCAGGCAGTCTCTGACCTGCAAATGCAGCAGCAATGATGACATCATCAGAGGCGACTTTCAGACTGAAAACACTAATTGGTTCATGGATTCCCACATGCTGGAACTCAATTGCCCAATTAGGTGAAAATTGCATCAATCTCCCACATCCAATTGCAGTCGGGTGGATAACACGAAATGCGGATGACACGACCCCAACCTGCCCCAGTATCAAAATCCAGCCCACAGTATTTGTTTAATTTCTCTGCCATTTCCTTATTCCCCATTATAATTTCTCTTGTCTCAGCCTGCAAAGGACCCACGTTTACTTTCGCTAATCTTTTCCTTTTTACATACCTGTAGAAGCTTTTACAGTCTGTTTTTATGTCTCTCGTTAGTTTACTCTCGTATTCTATTTTCCCTTTCTTTATCAATTTCTTGGTCCTCCTTTGCTGAATTCTAAAATCCTCCCAATCCTCACGCTTTTACTGATTCGTAACATATATATGCAACCATTTAATGCATTATTAAAGTCATATTTGTGTTCATGTACATACATTCAAAAATACACACATTTTGATTTAAACTGTAAAAAAATACCTGCCCTATTTGTTTCTGGCTTTGTTTCTAACTTAAAATAGGGATGTGATTGAATTTTTAAAAAATACTGTTTTCTCTCCACAGATGCTGCCTGACCTGCTGAGTGTTTTCTAGCATTTTCTGTTTTTATATTCGGTAAGTGATTGTACAGGTTAGCAGTTACTCAAAAAACACAACTTATGGATGCATGTTTTACCTCTGTAATGTTTAACATTTTCATTCTTGTTATTTACCATCACAATCTAAATCATACATATTGAAGGTCCAGTTTAGTTTCTGTTCAAAGCTGCCTCTTGAAGTAATAGAGAGAGTGCATTTGACCGAGTGTGGCATCAAGGAGCCCTAGTAAAACTGAGGTCAATGGGAATCAGGGGTAAAATGCTCCACTGGCTGGAGTCATACCTAGCACAAAGGAAGATGGTTGTGGTGGTTGAAGGTCAATCATCAAAGCCCCAGGACATCGCTACAGGCGTTCCTCAGGGCAGTGTCCTCGGCCCAACCATCTTCAGCTGCTTCATCAATGACCTTCCCTCAACATAAGGTCAGAAATGGGGATGTTTGCTGATGAATGCACAGTGTTCAGAGCCATTCACAACTCCTCAGATAATGAAGCAGTACATGCCTGCATGCAACAAAATCTGGACAACGTTCAGGCTTGGGCTGATAAGTGGCAGGTAACATTCGCCACAGAAGTGCCAGGCAATGACTATCTCCAACAAGCAAGAGTCTAACCACCTGCCCATGACATTCAACGGGATTACCATCACTGAATCTCCCACCATTAACCAGAAATTTAACTGGACCGGCCACATAAATACTGTGACAACAAAAGCAGGTCAGAGGCTAGGTATTCTGCGGCGAGTGTCTCACCTCCTGACTCCCCAAAGCCTTTCCACCATCTACAAGGCAAAAGTAAGGAGTGTGATGGAATACTCTCCACTGGCCTGGATGAGTGCAGCTTCAACAACACTCAAGAAGCTCGACACCATCCAGGACAAAGCAGCCCATTTGATTGGCACCCCATCCACCACCTTAAACATTCACTCCCTCCACCACCGGCGTACCGTGGCTGCAGTGTGTACCATCTGCAAGATGCACTGCAGCAACTCGCCAAGGCTTCTTCGACAGCACCTCCCAAACCTCTTCCACTAGAAGGACAAGGGCAGCAGGCGCAAGGGAACACCACCACCTCCAAGTTCCCCTCCAAGTCACACACCATCCTGACTTAGAAATATATCGCTGATCCTTCATCGTCGCTGGGTCAAAATCCTAGAACTCACTAGCTAACAGCACTGAGTACCTTCACCACACGGACTGCAGCGGTTCAAGAAAGTGGCTCACCGTCACCTTCTCAAGGGCAACTGGGGATGGGCAATAAATGCTGGCATTGCCAGCGACGCCCAGATCCCATAAGCGAATAAAAAATTAAATAAATAAACTCTCTGAAGTCGATCGTCCTGTCACCATTTTATTGAAGGTGCTGAAGGCATGTTGAGCAAATTTGGATGCATCGCCTTAAGGGAAAATCTGTTGAGAAAAAGAGTGCATGCATTAAGTGAGGAACTCAAACCAAGGTTCATCATTTATTTTCGTGGTACTACCATGGATAAGGTAACTAATCTATTGGAAGAATCAAGACAATAACTGTCTTGGGATTTCAAGCCATAACCAGTGAGCTTTCTTTACAACATCATATATCATATAAGAGTTCCTTCGAGGCATTTATCATCAATACTTGAATTATCAGTTTTGGGTGGTTGCATGCAGATGAGGCTGAAATGATGTCCCGTGCCCCACTTTCCATCATTTACAACTCATTTAATCTATTTCGTCTCCTGTTTGATGTCCAGGATTTTTGGGTCCTTGGTAGAAGAGAATTTAAAACGCCTGCCAGCATTGTTTGTTACTTCAGTTTAAATTTTATCACTGACTCATTGTTGGTGTTCTTGTTTTTATGCTATTGCCAACCATTTTGACTTCTGCCTTTGTGTAATTTGCTGTGGGCCTACCATTTTCCCCCTACTGTTTTGCACAGGAAACAATGGGAATTCCCCACGTATCTGCTTTTTTAAAGAAGAGGGATGCCAGGTCGCATTAAAGGTGTACGGCCTTCCTCCACTGTACTCCCACAGCAGTATATATAGGTGTAAATGTATATACCTGTATTTATGAGAGAAGCAGTGCCTGTCAGTGCCATAATGCGGAGATGCCGGTGTTGGACTGGGGTGGACAAAAGTGAGAAGTCGCACAACACCAGGTTACAGTCCAACAGTTTTATTTGAAATCACAAGCTTTCGGAGCTGCTGCTCCTTCGTCAGGTGAAGTGAAGGAATACAAATCAGCAAAGCATATATAGACAGAGAACAATGCCTGTGCAGCGTACAGTGTCAGACGAATACAGTTAATCTTTCTGACTGCCTTTTCTCACACCTCGGCAGAGAGACAATCAGGTCAGTCAGGGAGGCATTATATCAAAGACATAGCAAAATACAACTAAGACAATGAGGTGGGGTCACGGGGTCTAATGTGTCAGATGCTGCAGTCTGTATGGAAAACCATAAACTTTAAACTTTTTACTTTTTTTACTGGAAATCACATCTGTGAACAAGCCAATGATGACTCGAGTCTGGATGACTCTACGTCATGTATCGTGACATAAACCCAAGATCCCGGTTGAGGCCGTCCTCATGGGTGCGGAACCTGGCTATCAGTTTCTGCTCGATAATTTTGCGTTGTCGTGTGTCTCGAAGGCCGCCTTGGAGAATGCTTACCCGCAGATCCGAGGCTGAATGTCCTTGACTGCTGAAGTGTTCCCCGACTGGGAGGTAACAATCCTGCCTGGCGATTGTTGCGCGGTGTCCGTTCATACGTTGTCGCAGTGTCTGCATGGTCTCGCCGATGTACCATGCTCCAGTGCATCCTTTCCTGCAACGTATGAGGTAGACAACGTTGGCCGAGTCACATGAGTATGTACCTGGTGGGTAGTGTCCTCATGTGTGATGATGGTATATACATACATAGAACAGTACAGCACAGTACAGGCCCTTCGGCCCTCGATGTTGTGCCGAGCATTGTCCGAGACCAAGATCAAGCTATCACACTCCCTATCACTCTGGTGTGCTCCATGTGCTTATCCAATAACCGCTTGAAAGTTCCTAAAGTGTCCGACTCCACTATCACAGCAGGCAGTCCATTCCACACCCCAACCACTCTCTGAGTAAAGAATCTACCTCGGACATCCCTTCTATATCTCCCCCCATGCACCTTATAGTTATGCCCCCTTGTAACAGCTGCCTCCAACCGAGGAAATAGTCTCTGAACATCCACTCTATCTATCCCCCTCATCATCTTATAAACCTCTATTAAGTCGCCTCTCATCCTCCTCCGCTCTAAAGAGAAAAGCCCCAACTCCCTCAATCTTTCCTCATAAGACCTCCCCCCCAAACCAGGTAGCATCCTGGTAAATCTCCTTTGCACTCTTTCCAATGCTTCCACGTCCTTCCTATAGTGAGGTGACCAGAACTGCACACAATATTCCAAATGTGGTCTCACCAAGGTCCTGTACAGTTGCAGCATAACCTCACGGTTCTTAAACTCAAACCCTCTGTTAATAAACGCCAACACACCATAGGCCTTCTTTACTGCTCTATCCACTTGAGTGGCAACCTTCAGAGATCTGTGGATATGAACCCCCAGATCCCTCAGTTCCTCCACATTCCTCAGAACCCTGCCGTTGACCCTGTAATCCTTATTCAAATTTGCCCTACCAAAATGAATCACCTCGCACTTATCAGGGTTAAATTCCATCTGCCATTTTTTGGCCCAGCTCTGCATCCTATCAATGTCTCTTTGCAGCCTACAACTGCCCTCCACCTCATCCACTACTCCACCAATCTTGGTGTCATCAGCAAATTTACTGATCCACCCTTCAGTCCCCTCCTCCAAGTCATTGATAAAAATCACAAACAGCAGAGGACCCAGCACCGACCCCTGTGGCACACCGCTGGTAACTGGTCTCCAGTCCGAAAATGTTCCATCCACCACCACCCTCTGCCTTCTATGAGATAAAATTGAGAGGTCGCATAACACCAGGTTATAGTCCAACAGTTTTATTTGAAATCACAAGCTTTCAGAGCTATCGATTGCTCCTTCCTCAGGTGAAGTAAATTTACTTCACCTGAGGAAGGAGCAATCGATAGCTCCGAAAGCTTGTGATTTCAAATAAAACTGTTGGACTATAACCTGGTGTTGTGCGACCTCTCAATTCTTTGAGATAGCCAGTTACTTATCCAATCGGCCAAATTTCCCTCTATCCCACAACTCCTTACTTTCTTCATGAGACGACCATGGGGAACCTTATCAAACGCCTTACTAAAATCCATGTATACGACATCAACTGCTCTACCTTCATCTACACACTTAGTTACCTCCTCAAAGAATTCAATCAAATTTGTTAGGCAAGACTTACCCTTCACGAATCCGTGTTGACTATCCCTGATTAAGTTGCCCCTTTCCAAATGGTCATAAATCCTATCCCTCAGGACCTTTTCCATTATCTTACCAACCACCGAAGTAAGACTAACCGGCCTATAATTACCAGGGTCATTCCTATTTCCTTTCTTGAAGAGAGGAACAACATTCGCCACTCTCCAGTCCTCTGGCACCATCCCCGTGGACAGTGAGGACCCAAAGATCAAAGCCAGAGGCTCTGCAATCTCCTCCCTTGCCTCCCAAAGAATCCTAGGATATATCCCATCTGGCCCAGGGGACTTATCGACCCTCAGGTTCTTCAAAATTGCTAAAACATCTTCCCTCAGAACATCTACCACCTCCAGCCTATCCACCTTTATCACACTCTCATCCTCAAGAACATGGCCCCTCTCCTCGGTGAACACTGACGAAAAGTATTCATTCATCACCTCTCCTATCTCTTCTGACTCCATGCACAAGTTCCCACTACTGTCCTTGACCGGCCCTACCCTCACCCTGGTCATTCTTTTATTTCTCACATAAGAGTAAAAAGCCTTGGGGTTTTTCTTGATCCGACCCGCCAAGGACTTCTCATGCCCCCTCCTAGCTCTCCTAAGCTCTTTTTTTAGCTCATTCCTTGCTACCTTGTACCCCTCAATCGACCCAACTGAACCTTGTTTTCTCATCCTTACATACGCTTCCTTTTTCCTCTTGACTAGACATTCAACCTCTTTTGTGAACCATGGTTCTCTCACTCGGCCATTTCCTCCCTGCCTGACAGGGACATACCTATCAAGGACACGCAGTAATTGCTCCATGAAAAAGCTCCACTTTTCGTTTGTGCCTTTCCCTGATAGTTTCTGTTCCCATCTTATACTCCCTAATTCTTGCCTAATCGCATCATAATTATCCCTCCCCCAATTATAAACCCTGCCCTGCCGTATGGCCCTATCCCTCTCCATTGCAATAGTGAAAGTTACCGAATTGTGGTCACTATCTCCAAAGTGCTCTCCCACATACAAATCAAACACTTGGCCCGGTTCATTACCCAGTACCAAATCCAACGTGGCCCCACCTCTTGTCGGCCTATCCACATATTGTGTCAGGAAACCCTCCTGCACACACTGTGCAAAAACTATCCCATCCGAACTGTTTGACCGATAAAGGTTCCAATCAATATTTGGAAAGTTGAAGTCACCCATGACAACTACTCTGTGACCTCCACACCTATTCATAATCTGCTTTGCAATTTCTTCCTCCACATCTTTATTACTATTTGGGGACCTGTAGAAAACTCCTAACAACGTGACCGCTCCTTTCCTATTTCTAACTTCAGCCCATATTACCTCAGACGGCAGATCCCCCTCGAACTGCCTTTCTGCCGGTGGTGGTTAAGAAGGCATACAGAATGCTTGCTGTACTGTTCTATGTTCTATGTTCTATATCTACCTGGCCTGCTACCTTCAGGGATCTGTGGACATGCACTCCAAGATCCCTTTGTTTCTCTACACTACTCAGTGTCCTACCATTTAATGTGTATTCCCTTTCCTTGTTAGCCCTCCCCAAATGCATTACCTCACACTTCTCCGGATTGAATTACATTTGCTATTGTTCTGCTCACCTGACCAATTTATTGATATCTTCCTGCAGTCTACAGCTTCCTTCTTCAGTATCAACCACACAGCCGATTTTAGTATCATCTGCAAACTTCTTAATCATACCCCCTATATTCAAGTCTAGATCATTGATATATACCACAAAAAGCAAGGGACCTAGTACTGAGCCCTGCGGAACCCCACTGGATACAGCCTTCCAGTCACAAAAACACCCATCAACCATTACCCTCTGCTTCCTGCCTCTGAGCCAGTTTTGAATCCAACTTGACACTTTGCTCTGGATCTCATGCACTTTTAACTTCGTGACCAGTCTGCCATGTGGAATCTTATCAAAAGCCTTGCTAAAGTCCATATACACTACATCAAACGCACTACCCTCATCTACCCTCCTTGTTACCTCCTCAAAAAATTCAATCAAGTTTGTCAGATACGACCTTCCCTTAACAAATCTGTGCTGACTATCCTTGATTAATCCGTGTCTTTCTAAATGAAGATTTATCCTGTCCTTCAGAATTCTTTCCAATAATTTTCCCACCACCGAGGTTAGGCTGACTGGCCTGTAATTACTCGGTGTATCCTTTTCTCCCTTTTTAAACAACGGTACCACATTAGCAGTCCTCCAGCACCACACCTGAAGCCAGAGAGGATTGGAAAATGATGGTCAGGGCCTCTGCTGTTTCCTCTTTTGCTTCACTTAACAGCCTGGGATACATTTCATCCGGGCCTGGGGATTTATCCACTTTTAAAGCTGCTAAACCCCTTAATACTTGCTCTCTCACTATGTTTATTTCATCTAATATTTCACACTCCTCCTCCCTGATAGCAATGTCTGCTTCGCCCCTCTCCTTTGTGAAAACAGACGCAAAGTATTCATTAAGAACCCTACCGATGTCTCCCGCCTCCACACACAGATTACCCTCTTGATCTCGAATAGGCCCTACCCTTTCTTTAGTTATCCTCTTACTCTTAATATATTTATAAAACATCTTTGAGTTTTCCTTGATTTTACTTGCCAAGAATTTTTCATGCTCTCTCTTTGCTTTCCTAATTTCCTTTTTAATTGCACCCCTGCACTTTCTGTATTCCTCTAAAGATTCTGCAGTATTTAGCCCTCGGTATCTGTCATACGCCTCCCTTTTTTTCTTTATCCTACCCTGTATGTCCCTAGACATCCAGGGGGCTCTAGATTTGTTAGTCCCATCTTTTTTCTTTAAGGGCACATATTTGGTCTGAACCCTCCGGATCTCCTCCTTGAATGCCTCCCACTGCTCTGACACTGATTTACCTTCAAGTAGCTGTTTCCAGTCCACTATGGCTAAATCCCCTCTGAGCTTAGCAAAATTTGCTTTTCCCCAATTTAGAATTTTTATTCCTGGTCTATCCTTGTCCTTTTCCATAACTACCTTAAATCTAACTGAATTATGGTCACTGGCACCAAAATGCTCTCCCACTGATACGCCTTCTACCTGCCCAGCTTCATTCCCTAAAACTAAGTCCAGAACCGCCCCCTCCCTTGTTGGGCTTGCTACATACTGGCTAAAAAAAGTTCTCCTGGATGCATTTTAGGATTTCCGCACCCTCTATACCCTTCACACTAATTTTATCCCAGTTAATATTGGGGTAGTTGAAATCCCCTACTATTACTGCCCTATAGTTTTTGCACTTCTCAGAAATTTGTCTACATATTTGCTCTTCTATCTCCCTCTCACTGTTTGGGGGTCTATAGTACACTCCCAGCAGTGTGATCGCCCCTTTTTTGTTTTTCAATTCGACCCATATGGCCTCGTTTGATGATCCCTCCAACATATCATCCCTCCTCACAGCTGTAATAGTTTCTTTAATCAATACCGCAACCCCCCCTCTCTTGTTACCTCCCTCTCCAGCCCGTCTGAAAATCCTGTAACCAGGAATGTTGAGCTGGCATACCTGCCCCTCTTTCAGCCATGTCTCTGTAATAGCTATAATATCATAGTCCCAAGTACCTACCTGTGCCCTCAGCTCATCTGCCTTGTTTGCTGTACTCCTTGCATTGAAGTATATACCATTTAGTACAGGCAAACCGCCTTGTTGACTATTATCTAGCCCTTGATTCCTCTGTCCTTCCAATTTACTTTCTACGTTTTTGTTTTCCAATTCCAGTTTTTCTTCCCTCCCTACTGACTCTATTCTTAGGTTCCCATCCCCCTGCCAAGCTAGTTTAAACCCTCCCCAACAGCACTAGCAAACCTCCCCACGAGGATATTGGTCCCAGCTCTGTTGAGGTGCAACCCGTCTGGCTTGTACAGGTCCCACCTCGCCCAGAAATGGTCCCAATGCCTCAGGAATCTAAAGCCCTCCCTCCTCCACCATCCTTCCAGCCATGCATTCACCTGCTCTATCCTCCTATTTCTGGACTCACTAGCACATGGCACTGGGAGTAATCCAGAGATTACTACCTTTGAGGTCCTGTTTTTTAATCTGACTCCTAGCTCCCTAAACTCTGCCTGCAGGACCTCATCCCTCTTTCAACCTATGTCATTGGATATGGACCACGACATCTGGCTGTTCACCCTTTCTCCCCAGAATGCTCTGCAGCCGTTCGGTGACATCCTTAACCCTGGCACCAGGGAGGCAACATACCATCCTGGAGTCACGTCTGCGGCCGCAGAAATGCCTGTCTGCTCCCCTCACTATTGAATTCACTACCACTATTGCTCTTCCACTATTTTTCCTCCCTCCCTGTGCAGCGGAGCCACCCGTGGTGCCAAGGACTTGGCTCTGACTACACTCCTCAGAGGGACCATCATCCCCACCAGTACTCAGAATAGAATACCGGTTGGAGAGCGAGATGCCTGCCTGGTCTTCTTCTGTCTGGTGGTCACCCACTTGCTCTCTGTCCACTCTCTCTTAGGCTGTGGGGTGACCACCTCACTAAACGTGCTATCCACGTAGTTCTCAGCCTCGTGGATGCACCACAGTGACTCCAGTCGCCGCTCAAGCTCCATAAACCGTCGCTCGAGTCGTTGCAGCTGGTGATACTTACTGCACATGTAGTCATCCATGCAACGTGAAGGGTCCATGACTTTCCACATGCCACAGGATGTGCACTCTGCTAGACTGAGTTGCCTTGCCATTCCTGTCATCCCTTTATCTAACAGACTATTTAAAAGACTAAGTACTAACCTTTATTTAAAGACCAAGAACTAACTTGAGTGTTGAGTTGTACATTTTATTTCAACGTCTCACCATTCAAATTTCAAGGTACTATCTTGTCAATTATATTACAGGGGCTATTTTCCATTCGTGACTCTAGACCAGGAGTTGATTTGTGCTTTTCTGCTGACCCCAATAGAGAAAGAATATTCAGACCGAGCCTTAGCTTTAGGAATCTAGATAGGTTAAAGCGGCTGCTCTGCCCATTCAGCCAAGAAGAATGGCCCCAAAGCCATTGACCTCAACCCTGTCTCTTTTTGCATAGCCCATTGCACTACCTGTTTTCATCTCTACTTCTAACTGCAAAATCAAGACTTTTGCACAAGAATGTCCTACTAACATCTCATCAGTTGATGTCATCCAGCCCTGTTAATTGTGAAGGGTTGAACTGATTGCTCAGCACCTGAAACATTGAGGACTTGATAGTGGATCTCATTAGTGGAAATCATCCAGACCTGGGCCCTACACAGCAAAAAGATCTCCATTATCCTTCAACAAGGAGGCACTATATTCAGACTGCCAGCAATTTATCATTTGATTATTGTTGAGCAGGTAGAATATATCTAATAGAAATGATAGAATTTGCAATGTAAAATATGTGTTTAAACTTTACTGGTTTATTATGATTAACCATGAAGCAGCACAAGTCATTTCTTGTGTGTAATTATATATAAGGTGCAGTAAATATAACAAAGAAATAACTACATTGTTCTGAATGGACACCTTCATGCAGAGGATGGTGAATATGTGGAATAACCTACCCAGGGAGGCAGTGCAAGTGGAGGAGGTTATAAATTTCAAGGAGCTGATGGATGAAATTTTGGCAGACTGGGCTACTGAAGGTGACAAGAGACAAAGTGGACTAGGATGTCACAAGGATAAGTACAGTTGAGGGAGGCCATTCAATTCATCCAAATCAGTCTTTTGTACAAACCTACAATTTCCCCCTCCCTCCCATCACGCCATCCATCGGCTTCCGGAGGTTTTTCTCCTGCTATCCCACCTGAAGATCATTCTGAGTATTACTTTTTGTATGAAGAAGTGCTTCCTGACATCATTTCCCATTTAGCTGTTTGTATTTTTGCCTCCTTGTTATGGAGTTGTGGTTTAACCTGAAATAGTGCTCAGCATTGTCCAAAAGATCTGAATTAGGGATTTGACTGCAGGGGTGGGGGTCTGAGGTAGGAGTGGAGGCAAGTGATGTTTCAGAGGTGAATGGCGGTGGTCTAGATAACAGATCAAAGGTAAGAATGAAATTCAGCTCGCCGTCGAGCACTATGCCAAGGTTCTGCATCTCGGAACTTAGCCTGAGGAAGTGATCACAGAAGGAGAAAGCATTGTGACAATTATGAAGGGAACTAGGAGAAGGTAGTGCCATGGAAGCAGATTGTAGATGGAGTGGTCAAGAGTGTCAAAAGTACAAAAAGAGACCATGAGCCTCAGTCACAACCACACAGGTGTTATTTGTGATTTTGACCAATGGAACATAGAACATAGAACAGTACAGCACAGTACAGGCCCTTCAGCCCTCGATGTTGTGCCGAGCATTGTCCGAAACCAAGATCAAGCTATCCCACTCCCTATCATTCTGGTGTGCTCCATGTGCTTATCCAATAACCGCTTGAAAGTTCCTAAAGTGTCCGACTCCACTATCACAGCAGGCAGTCCATTCCACACCCCAACCACTTTCTGAGTAAAGAATCTACCTCGGACATCCCTTCTATATCTCCCCCATGCATCTTATAGTTATGCCCCCTTGTAACAGCTACCTCCACCCGAGGAAATAGTCTCTGAACATCCACTCTATCTATCCCCCTCATCATCTTATAAACCTCTATTAAGTCGCCTCTCATCCTCCTCCGCTCTAAAGAGAAAAGCCCTAACTCCCTCAATCTTTCCTCATCAGACCTCCCCCCCAAACCAGGCAGCATCCTGGTAAATCTCCTTTGCACTCTTTCCAATGCTTCCACGTCCTTCCTATAGTGAGGTGACCAGAACTGCACACAATATTCCAAATGTGGTCTCACCAAGGTCCTGTACAGTTGTAGCATAACCTCACGGTTCTTAAACTCAAACCCCTTGTTAATAAACGCTAACACACTATAGGCCTTCTTTACTGCTCTATCCACTTGAGTGGCAACCTTCAGAGATCTGTGGATATGAACCCCCAGATCCCTCAGTTCCTCCACGTTCCTCAGAACCCTGCCGTTGACCCTGTAATCCTTATTCAAATTTGCCCTACCAAAATGAATCACCTCGCACTTATCAGGGTTAAATTCCATCTGCCATTTTTCGGCCCAGCTCTGCATCCTATCAATGTCTCTTTGCAGCTTACAATGGAGGTTTAGTCTTCTGTGCGAGGCACATACAGAATTGAAGGATCTAGAAATGATTGGACTGTAATTGTGAAGCAACAATAAACTTTAGGATACAACAACAACTTGCATTTATGTAATGCCTTTAATGTCAAGAAACCTTCCAAGGTGCTTCACAAATAGGCATAAGGGAAATAGATACCGAGCCAGTAAGCAAAAGGTTAGGAAACTTGGCCAAAGATATAGGTTTTGAGCTTTTTACAGGTGGAGAGGTTAATGGAGGGAATTCCAAAAAGTAGTGCCAAAATAGCTAAAGGCTCTGCCACCAATCGTGGGACAAAGGCTGCGGTGAGGGAAACAGAGCATTTGGGCCTTGAAAGGTTTGTAGAGATAGGGTGGGGCAAGGCCCTGGAGGGACAATGATTTTGAGGATGGGAATGACTGGCAATCAGGACTTAGAGCCATAGAATGGTTACAGCACAGAGGAGGCCATTCTGTCCGTCGAGCCCATGCAAGAGCACCTCAGCTAGTCCCACTCCCCCGCCCTTTCCCCGTAGCCGTGCAAATTTTTTCCCCTCAGGTACTTATCCAACTCTCTTTTGAAAGCCACGATTGAGTCTGCCTCCACCATCCTTTCAGGCAGTGCATTCCAGATCCTAACCACTCATTGCATAAAAAAGTTTTTTCGTATGTCGCCTTTGGTTCTTTTGCCAATCACCTTGAATCTGTGTCCTCTGGCTCTCGGCCCTTCCACCAATGGGAACAGTTTCTCTCTATCTACTCTGTCCAGACCCCTCATAATTTTGAACACCTCTATTAAATCTCCTCTCAACCTTCTCTGCTCTAAGAAGAACAACCCCAGCTTCTCCAGTCTATCCACGTAACTGAAATTCTTCATCCCTGGAATCATTCTCGTAAATCTTTTCTGCACCCTCTCTAAGGCCTTCACATCCTTCCTTAAGTGTGATGCCCAGAATTGGACACAATACTGCAGTTGAGGCCGAACCAGTGTTTTATAAAGGTTCATCGTAACTTCCTTGCTTTTGTACTCTATGCCTCTATTTATGAAGCCCAAATTTTGAAATTGTGCCCTGTACTCCCAAGTCCAAGTCATTAATATATATCAAGAAAAGCAGTGGTCCTAGTACCAACCCCTGGGGACCACTACTGTATACCTTCCTCCAGTCCAAAAAACAACTGTTCACCATTACTCTCTGTTTCATGTCACTTAGCCAATTTCGTTTCCATGCTGCCACTATCCTTTTTATTCATTGGGCTTCAACTTTGCTGGCAAGCCTATTATGTGGCACTTTATCAAACGTCTTTTGAAAGTCCATATACACCACGTCAACCGTATTGCCCTCATCAACCCTCTCTGTTACCTCATCAAAAAACTCAATCAAGTTAGTTTAACACGATTTGCCTTTAACAAATCTGTGCTGGCTTTCCTTAATTAATCCACACTTGTCCAAGTGACTGTTAACTTTGTCCCTGATTATCGTTTCCAAAAGTTTCCCCACTACTGAGGTTAAACTGACTGGCGTGTAGTTGCTGGGTTTATCCTTACACCCTTTTTTGAACAAGGGTGTAACATTTGCAATTCTCCAGTCCTCTGGCACCACCCCCGTTTCTAAGGAGGATTGGAAGATTATCGCCAGTACTTCCGTGATTTCCTCCTTAACCCCCCTCAGCATCCTCGGCTGCATCCCATCCAGTCCTGGTGACTTATCTACTTTAAGTTCAGACAGCCTTTCTAGTACCTCCTCTTTTTCCATTTTTACCTCATCCAGTAACTCCACTACCGCCTCTTTCACTATGACTTTGGCAGCATCTTCTTCCTTGGTGAAGACAGATGCAAAGTACTCATTTAGTACCTCAGCCATACCCTCTGCCTCCATATGTGGCCTCCTTTTTGGTCCCTAATCGGCCCCACCCTTCCTCCTACTACCCAATTACTATATGCCTATAGAGGACTTTTGGATTCCCTTTTATGTTAGCTGCCAATCTATTCCCATACTCTCTCTTTTCCCCTCTTATTTTCTTTTTCACTTCTCCTCTGAACTTTCTATATTTAGCCTGATTCTCACTTGTATTCTCAACCTGACATTTGTCATATGCGCCCTTTCTCTGCTTCATCTTACTCTCTATCTCTTTCGTTATCCAAGGAGCTCTGACTTTAGTTGCCTTACCTTGCCCCTCGTGGGAATGTACCTCGACTGTACCCGAACCATCTTCTCTTTAAAGGCAGCCCATTGTTCGATTACTGTTTTGCCTACCAATCTTTGATTCCAATTTACCCGGGCCAGATCCATTCTCAACCCACTGAAATTTGCCTTCCTCCAATTAAGTACTTTTACTCTAGATTGCTCCCTGTCCTTTTCCATAGCTAATCTAAACCTTATGATACTATGATCACTGTTCCCCAACTGACACTTGCTCCACTTGACCCACCTCATTCCCCAGAACCAGATCCAGCAATGCCTCCTCCCTCGTCGAGCCGGAAACGTACTGATCAAGAACGTTCTCCTGAACACACTTCAGAAATTCTTCCCCCTCTCTGCCCTTTACAGTATTATTATCCCAGTCTATATTAAGATAGTTAAAGTCCCCCATTATCACTACTCTATAGTTCTTGCACCTCTCAGTAATTTCCCTGCAAATTTGCTCCTCTATATCTTTCCCACTAGTTGGTGGCCTATCGAATACACCTCGTAGTGTAATGGCATCTCTATTGTTTCTTAACTTGAACCAAATAGATTCTGTCCTTGACCTCTCCAGGACATCCTCTCTCTCCAGCACTGTAACATTTTCCTTAGCCAATACTGCCACCCCACCTCCTTTTTTTCCTGAACACCTCATATCCAGGAATATTTAAAACCCAATCCTGCCCTTTTTTGAGCCAGCTCTCCATTATCGCCATGACATCATATTCCCATGTGGCTATTTGCGCCTGCAGCTCACCAACCTTATTTACCACACTTCGTGCATTCACACACATGCACTGTAAACCTGTCTTAGACCTTCCTGTATTCTCTCTTAATCTGACCCCATCTAATACCATATTATTTCTTACTCTAGTGCTATCTGTCTCTCCCAATCCTTTGTGCACTTTGAGGGTGAAATTCCTCTAGAGGGTTGTTTGGGGCGCTAAGTAAAAACTGTTTGGAAAGTTAGCGCCAGGTGCTAACCTTTTCAAATACTTGTTAAATTCCCATTTTTTCTTCCAAGAGGGAAGTGGAGAGCTAAATCAAGTGGCGCGCAAGAGGCAGGGAATGTCCTGATCCGGGGCAAAGTGCTCAGCAGTACCACAAGTGGCCAAGCGTGGCACTGCCATGCTGCAGTGCCCCACGCTGTGAGCTCTGCAGGTTTATTTTTGGATATGTGGGCCACTGGGGAGCTGGAGTGCCGGGCTGACTGATCGCAGCATGGATGCTGTGACCGGTGGCCGAAAATAAATATTTTTAAAAATCGGCAGATTTTTTTGGCCGGCCGGCTGCCCAAGACGCCTTTAGGTTGCGCTCTGTGAGCAGCCGGCCTCGGTGTTTGCGACTCCTGCAGCAGTCGGTAACATCGCTCGGCGCTGCTGCGGGGCGCGATTGCGAATTTTTCTTCCAGGGTGCTACCGAGGTGCTGCGCCCGGAGATGATGTCATGATCTCTGGGCACAGAAGATCGGGGCGATACCCAGTAGCGCCGCCGCTAACTTCCCGCGGAATTTCACGGGAGGCGCAGTTACCGCCTCGGAGGGGGGGGGGGCGCAGTGCCATTCACGCCCCGTTAAAGACTCCCACTGGAGGCGCAAATGAGGGGAATTTCTCCCCATGTTTCTCCTTTCTAATGCTACATCCTGGTGCCCATCCCCCTGCCAAATTACTGTAGACAGGAGAAAAGTGGCATAATTTTGGACAAGTCGGAGTTTATAGCGGGTGGAGAACAGGAGGTAAGGAATGGTGCCAGCAGTGGAGGAGCTGAGGTAGAGGCGAAGGCAGGCAATGTTATGGAAGTGGATGTAAATAGTGTTTAAAAATCAGGATGCCAGAATTACAAAGTCTGATTCAGCCTGAGAATGTGGTCAGAGATGGGTATGTAAGTCGGTGGCAAAGGAGTGTGCCTGTGAAAGCTCAGCTAATGCCTGCAGATGATGTTGCTAACGGGCAGCAGGTAGATATGGATGGCAGAGAATCAAATTGCTCCAAATTGATGAGTAACCGCAACAAATGTTAGTTGGCTGCAAAGCTAAATACAAAAAAAGTTATCAACGGAATTTAAACAGAGGAACTGGAAATCTTTAAAAGTCACAAGATACAGGCATTTAGAAAAAAAAGAGGAGGAGAAAGTGCAGGAATGTTCTCACAGATAAAAGGTGCAGATTTCAAGTGTGTCTGCTTGGACTGGGTGAGGATTGCTCCTCCCCGCTAAAAAAAACACCCGGCATTGCCTGCAACAAAAACAAAGCCGAATGAACTGAAAAGGTCTGCAGGCGATGTGACGTTTATCTCCGCCGTGTAAAGCGCTCTGAGACATCTCGGTACACGAGGGCCGTTATAAACACGTAAGCTGTCTTTAGTGAATCGGGCTTGCTTTCTGACTATAACTCCAATATGCACTATTACTCTTAAAACCCGCACAACCTTGCACATTTTTGCTTTTGAATGCCATCCTCTTTGCGAACCTGTCTCGCTGTAGGTACAGACTAAGATAAGAAACAGTTCGTCAGACTTCTGCTCCTCGAATTGGAAGGTCAAGCTATGTGATATAAGGGTTCGTACCAACCGGCTCTGTGAGCTGTTCTAACTTGGGTTTACATGCTGCGAGAACAGCAGCGACTGTAATGTCCACCCTGCAGTGAATATGCCCATTATTTTTCCTTCAGAGAGTCCAGAAGGAACTTGCTGCTCTGCCGCCTTTGTATTTCTACAATTCTCTTAATTTTGGGAATTTAAAACAATTTGGGAAATGACCTACTGTCTCCCATCCTGTGATGTTTCCCAGCTTCGACTCCTGCTTCTCCGCTTTGCCCCACCTTCATAGTTTGTTTCGATAGTTTTTGTGTTTTCCCCCCGCCCCCCAATCTTTCCTCAATCTTTAACAAGCCCCTCTGCAGTGCTTGAATTTTTTGTTGGGTTCAGAGTAAGTCTCTTTGCTCTATGTTTCTCCAGAAGGCTCCTCTTGCTACTGAACTATATGTCTGTACAGTTTTGCAACGCTGCCTTCCACGGTTACCTCTGACTATTGCCCCGTTTTATAATGATGTAAATCTCAGTGTTTTAACATCTGCATACCACAATTCCATTTTAATTCTCATGTGAGACTTTGTGAAGACTTTGCGAAGATCTTGCAGATTTCCTTGAGATAAAAGTTTATTGGGTTTTGCTTTTCTAAATTGTTTCAAATTATTTTTAAGATGTGTCTTTGTGTAGTTGAAAGACCATGAGATGCAATTGTTGGTTTCATTGAAGATCTTTGCATGGGCTATCTCCCACAAACAACAGAATAAAAAAAGCAGTCCATCTCTGGGGATAGGTTATTGACTAACATTCACTACAAGCCCACCGACTCCCACAGCTACCTGGACTGCACTTCCTCCCACCCCGCCTCCTGTAAGGACTCTATTCCATTCTCCCAGTTTCTCCGTCTCCGCCGCATCTGCTCTGATGATGCCACCTTCCATACCAGTGCTTCCGACATGTCTTCCTTTTTCCTCAACCGAGGATTCCCCTCTACCGTGGTCGACACGGCCCTCGACCGTGTCCGTTCTATCTCCCGCACATCTGCCCTCACCCCTGCCCCTCCCTCCCGGAACCACGATAGGGTTCCCCTTGTCCTCACCTTTCACCCCCCCAGCCTCCACATTCAACGGATCATCCTCCGCCATTTCCGCCACCTCCAGCGTGATCCCACCACCAAACACATCTTCCCCTCACCTCCCCTTTCAGCATTCCGTAGGGACCGCTCCCTCCGCGACACCCTAGTCCACTCCTCTACCACCCCCAGCACCCCTTCCCCTTCGCCCGGCACCTTCCCGTGCACGCGCAGGAGATGCAACACATGCCCTTATACCTCCCCTCTTCCCACTGTCCAGGGCCCCAAACACCCCTTCCAGGTGAAACAGCGATTTACTTGTACTTCCTGCAATTTAGTATACTGTATTCGCTGCTCACGATGTGGACTCCTCTACATTGGGGAGACCAAAC
The DNA here is from genome assembly GCA_030390025.1 of Squalus acanthias. NCBI lineage: Eukaryota > Metazoa > Chordata > Chondrichthyes > Squaliformes > Squalidae > Squalus > Squalus acanthias. The sequence continues at coordinate 49,239,798 of CM059433.1, read as the reverse complement.
GCAGATTGGGTGACCGCTTTGCGGAACACCTCTGTTCAGTCCGTAAGGGGGACCCCGAGCTCCCGGTGGCCTGTCACTTTAATTCACCGCTTCACTCCCACTCTGACCTCACCGTCCTCGGCCTATTACACTGTTCCACGGAAGCTCAGCGTAAGCTCGAGGAACAGCACCTCATCTTTCGTTTAGGCACGCTACAGCCCTCTGGACTCAATATCGAGTTCAACAATTTTAGATCATAACCTCAGCTCCAATCACATTTATATTTTATTTTATCCACCCTTTTATTTGTCCCCCCCCACCTTTTTTTTCCTCCTAGAAGCTGGCAGCTGTCCTTCATTCTGCCAGTGGATTTCACACTTCATTCAGCCTTAATCTGTCACATTAACACCACCTCTAGCCTTGCATATCTCTTAATGTCTCTTAATGTCTCTTCATCTCCCCCTTTGTTCCTTTATCCCCTCCCCCTTTTCCCAGCTTTACCCTGGCCTTAAATCTATTTGATTTCCGGCTCTTCCCAGTTCTGATGAAAGGTCATCGACCTGAAACGTTAACTCTCTTTCTCTCTCCACGGATGCTGCCTGGCCTGCTGAGTTTTTCCAGCGTTTTCTGTTGTTATTTCAGTCCATCTGTGTGTTGTCTGTGTGTTGCACAGGAAGAGACAGCAAGGCCAAGAAGCACCAGATCAAACAGGCAGTCAAGAAATATTAAATAACAACAGAAAACGCTGGAAAAACTCAGCAGGCCAGGCAGCATCCGTGGAGAGAGAAAGAGTTAACGTTTCAGGTCGATGACCTTTCATCAGAACTGGGAAGAGCCGGAAATCAAATAGATTTAAGGCCAGGGTAAAGCTGGGAAAAGGGGGAGGGGATAAAGGAACAAAGGTGGAGATGAAGAGACATTAAGAGATATGCAAGGCTAGAGGTGGTGTTAATGTGACAGATTAAGGCTGAATGAAGTGTGAAATCCACTGGCAGAATGAAGGACAGCTGCCAGCTTCTAGGAGGAAAAAAAAAGGTGGGGGGGGGACAAATAAAAGGGTGGATAAAATAAAATATAAATGTGATTGGAGCTGAGGTTATGATCTAAAATTGTTGAACTCGATATTGAGTCCAGAAGGCTGTAGCGTGCCTAAACGAAAGATGAGGTGCTGTTCCTCGAGCTTACGCTGAGCTTCCGTGGAACAGTGTAATAGGCCGAGGACGGTGAGGTCAGAGTGGGAGTGAAGCGGTGAATTAAAGTGACAGGCCACCGGGAGCTCGGGGTCCCCCTTACGGACTGAACGGAGGTGTTCCGCAAAGCGGTCACCCAATCTGCGTTTGGTCTCCCCAATGTAGAGGAGTCCACATCGTGAGCAGCGAATACAGTATACTAAATTGCAGGAAGTACAAGTAAATCGCTGTTTCACCTGGAAGGGGTGTTTGGGGCCCTGGACAGTGGGAAGAGGGGAGGTATAAGGGCATGTGTTGCATCTCCTGCGCTTGCACGGGAAATATAGTCAAGAAATATTGATGTAGCTAAAGTCAACACTTTTTATCAGGCCCGACAGTGAGAAGAAAGTCTGGCCATAGACTACGATGCATTGGATGTTGCTAATAAGATTGGCAAAATCTATACTCGTCTCAAGAAGAGCTGTATCTGCAATAACACTTTAAATACAAAAAAAAACTGACATGATGTTCCCATTTGTGTTATAGTGGCAGGGACACACCGACTTCAGGCCGAGAGGAAAACGGGACGGTTGGAAGTTTGAATTTTCACCCGAGTGCAGCAGGAGGGAAAGCGGTAAGAGTTTATCCCCCAGCCAGCCGTGCCCATGTTCAGTTAGCGGTGGGTTTTAGGCTGGGGTGGAGCCTCCTGCCACCTCCTGTCCCCACCCCCGGACAGTGCGGAGTGTCAGCGCCAACCGTTAAATGGGACTCCCTGCCAACTGGTGAAAGTGCAGTGGTTTTCATAGTGACCAGGGTTGGATACAATACCGACATTGGCAGAGTCTCTGGTCTTCAGGGTGTGTCCTCCAGGTCTTCAGCCCTGGACTGTCCCGCCTCCCGGCGGAACAGGGTCCTTCAAAACATTCATTGACACTCATGCCACAGTCCAGGGTGAATTTTCCTACCCTCTACTTTATGAATGGCAAGTCTTGACCCTAGGCATTAGCTTGTTTTTTCTCCCAGATTGCTGAAAAGAAACCCCACATTTTTCCTCTAAGACCAGTGGGGATAGTTGGGCCTGTGTCTGTGGGGATAGTTGGGCCTGTGTCTGTGGGGATAGTTGGGCCTGTGTCTGTGGGGATAGTTGGGCCTGTGTCTGTGGGGATAGTTGAGCCTGTGTCTGTGGGGATAGTTGAGCCTGTGTCTGTGGGGATAGTTGGGCCTGTGTCTGTGGGGATAGTTGGGCCTGTGTCTGTGGGGATAGTTGGGCCTGTGTCTGTGGGGATAGTTGGGCCTGTGTCTGTGGGGATAGTTGGGCCTGTGTCTGTGGGGATAGTTGGGCCTGTGTCTGTGGGGATAGTTGGGCCTGTGTCTGTGGGGATAGTTGGGCCTGTGTCTGTGGGGATATTTGGGCCTGTGTCTGTGGGGATAGTTGGGCTTGTGTCTGTGGGGATAGTTGGGCCTGTGTCTGTGGGGATAGTTGGGCCTGTGTCTGTGGGGATAGTTGGGCCTGTGTCTGTGGGGATAGTTGGGCCTGTGTCTGTGGGATAGTTGGGCCTGTGTCTGTGGGGATAGTTGGGCCTGTGTCTGTGGGGATAGTTGGGCCTGTGTCTGGGGATAGTTGGGCCTGTGTCTGTGGGGATAGTTGGGCCTTTGTCTGTGGGGATAGTTGGGCCTGTGTCTGGGAATAGTTGGGCCTGTGTCTGTGGGGATAGTTGGGCCTGTGTCTGTGGGGATAGTTGAGCCTGTGTCTGGGAATAGTTGGGCCTGTGTCCGTGGGGATAGTTGGGCCTGTGTCTGTGGGGATAGGTGGGCCTGTGTCTGTGGGGATAGTTGTGCCTGTGTCTGTGGGGATAATTGGGCCTGTGTCTGTGGGGATAGTTGGGCCTGTGTCTGTGGGGATAGTTGGGCCTTTGTCTGTGGGGATAGTTGGGCCTTTGTCTGTGGGGATAATTGGGCCTGTGTCTGGGAATAGTTGGGCCTGTGTTTGTGGGGATAGTTGAGCCTGTGTTGGGGATAGTTGGGCCTCTGTCTGGGGATAGTTGGGCTTGTGTCTGTGGGGATAGTTGGGTCTTTGTCTGTGGGGATAGTTGGGCCTTTGTCTGTGGGGATAGTTGGGCCTGTGTCTGGGAATAGTTGGGCCTGTGTCTGTGGGGATAGTTGGGCCTGTGTCTGTGGGGATAGTTGAGCCTGTGTCTGGGAATAGTTGGGCCTGTGTCTGTGGGGATAGTTGGGCCTGTGTCTGTGGGGATAGTTGGGCCTGTGTCTGTGGGGATAGTTGGGCCTGTGTCTGTGGGGCTAGCTGGGCCTGTGTCTCTGGGAATAGTTGGGCCTGTGTCTGGGGATAGTTGGGCCTGTGTCTGTGGGGATAGTTGGGCCTGTGTCTGTGGGGATAGTTGGGCCTGTGTCTGTGGGGATAGTTGAGCCTGTGTCTGTGGGGATAGTTGAGCCTGTGTCTGTGGGGATAGTTGGGCCTGTGTCTGTGGGGATAGTTGGGCCTGTGTCTGTGGGGATAGTTGGGCCTGTGTCTGTGGGGATAGTTGGGCCTGTGTCTGTGGGGATAGTTGGGCCTGTGTCTGTGGGGATAGTTGGGCCTGTGTCTGTGGGGATAGTTGGGCCTGTGTCTGTGGGGATATTTGGGCCTGTGTCTGTGGGGATAGTTGGGCTTGTGTCTGTGGGGATAGTTGGGCCTGTGTCTGTGGGGATAGTTGGGCCTGTGTCTGTGGGGATAGTTGGGCCTGTGTCTGTGGGGATAGTTGGGCCTGTGTCTGTGGGGATAGTTGGGCCTGTGTCTGTGGGGATAGTTGGGCCTGTGTCTGTGGGGATAGTTGGGCCTGTGTCTGGGGATAGTTGGGCCTGTGTCTGTGGGGATAGTTGGGCCTTTGTCTGTGGGGATAGTTGGGCCTGTGTCTGGGAATAGTTGGGCCTGTGTCTGTGGGGATAGTTGGGCCTGTGTCTGTGGGGATAGTTGAGCCTGTGTCTGGGAATAGTTGGGCCTGTGTCCGTGGGGATAGTTGGGCCTGTGTCTGTGGGGATAGGTGGGCCTGTGTCTGTGGGGATAGTTGTGCCTGTGTCTGTGGGGATAATTGGGCCTGTGTCTGTGGGGATAGTTGGGCCTGTGTCTGTGGGGATAGTTGGGCCTTTGTCTGTGGGGATAGTTGGGCCTTTGTCTGTGGGGATAATTGGGCCTGTGTCTGGGAATAGTTGGGCCTGTGTTTGTGGGGATAGTTGAGCCTGTGTTGGGGATAGTTGGGCCTCTGTCTGGGGATAGTTGGGCTTGTGTCTGTGGGGATAGTTGGGTCTTTGTCTGTGGGGATAGTTGGGCCTTTGTCTGTGGGGATAGTTGGGCCTGTGTCTGGGAATAGTTGGGCCTGTGTCTGTGGGGATAGTTGGGCCTGTGTCTGTGGGGATAGTTGAGCCTGTGTCTGGGAATAGTTGGGCCTATGTCTGTGGGGATAGTTGGGCCTGTGTCTGTGGGGATAGTTGGGCCTGTGTCTGTGGGGATAGTTGGGCCTGTGTCTGTGGGGCTAGCTGGGCCTGTGTCTCTGGGAATAGTTGGGCCTGTGTCTGGGGATAGTTGGGCCTGTGTCTGTGGGGATAGTTGGGCCTGTGTCTGTGGGGATAGTTGGGCCTGTGTCTGTGGGGATAGTTGAGCCTGTGTCTGTGGGGATAGTTGAGCCTGTGTCTGTGGGGATAGTTGGGCCTGTGTCTGTGGGGATAGTTGGGCCTGTGTCTGTGGGGATAGTTGGGCCTGTGTCTGTGGGGATAGTTGGGCCTGTGTCTGTGGGGATAGTTGGGCCTGTGTCTGTGGGGATAGTTGGGCCTGTGTCTGTGGGGATAGTTGGGCCTGTGTCTGTGGGGATAGGTGGGCCTGTCTCTGTGGGGATAGTTGTGCCTGTGTCTGTGGGGATAATTGGGCCTGTGTCTGTGGGGATAGTTGGGCCTGTGTCTGTGGGGATAGTTGGGCCTTTGTCTGTGGGGATAGTTGGGCCTTTGTCTGTGGGGATAATTGGGCCTGTGTCTGGGAATAGTTGGGCCTGTGTTTGTGGGGATAGTTGAGCCTGTGTCTGGGAATAGTTGGGCCTGTGTCTGTGGGGATAGTTGGGCTTGTGTCTGTGGGGATAGTTGAGTCTGCGTCTGCGGGGATATTTGGGCCTGCGTCTGTGGGGATAGTTGGGGCTGTGTCTGTGGGGATAGATTGGCCTGTGTCTGTGGGGATTGTTGGGCCTGTGTCTGTGGGGATAGTTGGGCCTGTGTCTGTGGGGATAGTTGGGCCTGTGTCTGTGGGGATAGTTGGGCCTGTGTCTGTGGGGATAGTTGGGCCTGTGTCTGTGGGGCTATTTGCCTGTGTCTGTGGGGATAGTTGGGCCTGTGTCTGTGGGGATTGTTGGGCCTGTGTCTGTGGGGATTGTTGGGCCTGTGTCTGTGGATAGTTGGGCCTGTGTCTGTGGGGATTGTTGGGCCTGTGTCTGTGGGGATAGTTGGGCCTGTGTCTGTGAGGATAGTTGGGCCTGTGTCTGTGGGGATAGTTGGGCCTGTGTGTGTGGGGATAGTTGGGCCTGTGTCTGTGGGGATAGTTGGGCCTGTGTCCTTGGGGATAGTTGGGGCTGTGTCTGTGGGGATAGTTGGGCCTGTGTCTGTGGGGATAGTTGGGCCTGTGTCTGTGGGGATAGTTGGGCCTGTGTCTGTGGGGATAGTTGGGCCTGTGTCTGTGGGGATAGTTGGGCCTGTGTCTGTGGGGATAGTTGGGCCTGTGTCTGTGGGGATAGTTGGGCCTGTGTCTGGGGATAGTTGGGCCTGTGTCTGTGGGGATAGTTGGGCCTGTGTCTGTGGGGATAGTTGAGCCTGTGTCTGTGGGGATAGTTGAGCCTGTGTCTGTGGGGATAGTTGAGCCTGTGTCTGTGGGGATAGTTGGGGCTATGTCTGTGGGGATAGTTGGGCCTGTGTCTGTGGGGATAGTTGGGCCTGTGTCTGTGGGGATAGAACATAGAACAATAGGACATAGAACATTACAGCACAGTACAGGCCCTTCGGCCCTCGATTTTGTGCCGAGCATTGTCCGAAACCAAGATCAAGCTATCCCACTCCCTATCATTCTTGTGTGCTCCATGTGCTTATCCAATAACCGCTTGAAAGTTCCTAAAGTGTCCGACTCCACTATCACAGCAGGCAGTCCATTCCACACCCCAACCACTCTCTGAGTAAAGAATCTACCTCGGTCATCCCTTCTATATCTCCCCCCATGCACCTTATAGTTATGCCCCCTTGTAACAGCTACATCCACCCGAGGAAATAGTCTCTGAACATCCACTCTATCTATCCCCCTCATCATCTTATTAACCTCTATTAAGTCGTCTCTCATCCTCCTCCGCTCTAAAGAGAAAAGCCCTAGCTCCCTTAATCTTTCCTCATAAGACCTCCCCCCCAAATCAGGCAGCATCCTGGTAAATCTCCTTTGCCCTCTTTCCAATGCTTCCACGTCCTTCCTATAGTGAGGTGACCAGAACTGCACACAATATTCCAAATGTGGTCTCACCAAGGTCCTGTACAGTTGCAGCATAACCTCACAGTTCTTAAACTCAAACCCTTTGTTAATAAACGCTAACACACTATAGGCCTTCTTTACTGCTCTATCCACTTGAGTGGCAACCTTCAGAGATCTGTGGATATGAACCCCCAGATCCCTCAGTTCCTCCACGTTCCTCAGAACCCTGCCGTTGACCCTGTAATCCTTATTCAAATTTGCCCTACCAAAATGAATCACCTCGCACTTATCAGGGTTAAATTCCATCTGCCATTTTTCGGCCCAGCTCTGCATCCTATCAATGTCTCTTTGCAGCCTACAACAGCCCTCCACCTCATCCACTTCTCCACCAATCTTGGTGTCATCAGCAAATTTACTGATCCACCCTTCAGTCCCCTCCTCCAAGTCATTGATAAAAATCACAAACAGCAGAGGACCCAGCACCGACTCCTGTGGCACACCGCTGGTAACTGGTCTCCAGTCTGAAAACTTTCCATCCACCACCACCCTCTGCCTTCTATGAGATAGCCAGTTACTTATCCAATCCGCCAAATTTCCCTCTATCCCACAACTCCTTACTTTCTTCATGAGCCGACCATGGGGAACCTTATCAAATGCCTTACTAAAATCCATGTATATGACATCAACTGCTCTACCTTCATCTGCACACTTAGTTACCTCCTCAAAGAATTCAGTCAAATTTGTTAGGCAAGACTTACCCTTCACGAATCCGTGTTGACTATCCCGGATTAAGTTGCATCTTTCCAAATGGTCATAAATCCTATCCCTCAGGACCTTTTCCATTATCTTACCAACCACCGAAGTAAGACTAACTGGCCTATAATTACCAGGGTCATTCCTATTTCCTTTCTTGATGAGAGGAACAACATTCGTCACTCTCCAGTCCTCTGGCACCATCCCCGTGGACAGTGAGGACCCAAAGATATAAGCCAAAGGCTCTGCAATCTCCTCCCTTGCCTCCCAAGGAATCCTAGGATATATCCCATCTGGCCCAGGGGACTTATCGACCCTCAGGTTCTTCAAAATTGCTAAAACATCTTCCCTCAGAACATCTACTTCCTCCAGCCTATCCACCTGTGGGGATAGTTGGGCCTGTGTCTGTGCCGATAATTGAGCCTGTGTCTGTGGGGATAGTTGAGCCTTTGTCTGTGGGGATAGTTGGGCCTGTGTCTGGGAATAGTTGGGCCTGTGTCTGTGGGGATAGTTGGGCCTGTGTCTGTGGGGATAGTTGGGCCTGTGTCTGGGAATAGTTGGGCCTTTGTCTGTGGGAATAGTTGGGCCTGTGTCTGGGAATAGTTGGGCCTGTGTCTGTGGGGATAGTTGGGCCTGTGTCTGTGGCGATAGTTGGGCCTTTGTCTGTGGGGATAGTTGGGTCTTTTTCTGTGGGGATAGTTGGGCCTGTGTCTGGGAATAGTTGGGCCTGTGTCTGTGGGGATAGTTGAGCCTGTGTCTGTGGGGATAGTTGGGCCTGTGTCTGTGGTGATAGTTGGGCCTGTGTCTGTGGGGATCGTTGGGCCTGTGTCTGTGGGGATCGTTGGGCCTGTGTCTGTGGGGATCGTTGGGCCTGTGTCTCTGGGGATAGTTGGGCCTGTGTCTCTGGGGATTGTTGGGCCTGTGTCTCTGGGTATGTTGGGCCTGTGTGTGTGGGGATAGTTGGGCCTGTGTCTGTGGGGATGGTTGGGCCTGTGTCTGTGGGGTTAGTTGGGCCTGTGTCTGTGGGGATAGTTGGGGCTGTGTCTGGGGATAGTTGGGCCTGTGTCTGTGGGGATAGTTGGGCCTGTGTCTGTGGGGATAGTTGGGCCTGTGTCTGTGGGAATAGTTGGGGCTGTGTCTGTGGGGATAGTTGGGCCTGTGTCTGTGGGGATAGTTGGGCCTGTGTCTGTGGGGATAGTTGGGGCTGTGTCTGGGGATAGTTGGGTCTATGTCTGTGGGGATAGTTGGGCCTGTGTCTGTGGGGATAGTTGGGCCTGTGTCTGTGGGGATAGTTGGGCCTGTGTCTGTGGGGATAGTTGGGCCTGTGTCTGTGGGGATAGTTGGGCCTGTGTCTGTGGGGATAGTTGGGCCTGTGTCTGTGGGGATAGTTGGGGCTGTGTCTGTGGGGATAGTTGGGGCTGTGTCTGTGGGGATAGTTGGGCCTGTGTCTGTGGGGATAGTTGGGCCTGTGTCTGTGGGGATAGTTGGGCCTGTGTAGGGACTGCCTCTTGAAAAAAAATGTAAAAGACTGAACCAGAACAGATACTCTTTCTTTGACCGTGCACTTCCTCGGTTCACCACAGGAGTATAACAAGGTAGTGCAGGACTAGGAGGAGGAGATCCTCATGGGAGAATAGACAATGCACCCATTAAAACTGACAGGCCAAACATCCTTGAGACCCCGCCTAAGGTTAGGCTGTTGTGCTTTGCAAAGTTGTGTGGGCTGGTCCATGTGGCCATATGACCAAGGTCATCCATTGATATATTTTTCAGTGCTGCCCAGGAAGTAGCCATTGAACACGTGCAGTTTACCTTCACTGATCCTGAAGATTCCTTGCAGCAAGGTGGGAATGCACAATGCATTCCACAAGCTGCAATTATCTGATTCACCAGAAGCTGTGAAGCTTTTCAGAGACGACGCGTTAGTTTGATCTGCTGATGGAGTTAGTGCGGTTGATGTAACACATCAAGGAGTGTACTGTTGAAGCTAAACTAGTCGTCGGATTTTTTTTTTACTAGACTTCTAATTACACAATGGCAGAATATTTAATGCAAACCCCCCAAAATTGTGACTGTATGGTTCAGTTTTAGTTTGCCTGCCATTTCTTTATCCTACGGTTTTTCAGGTTTTACAGTTTGCCAGCCTTTTCTGGATTGTACAATGTTTGCACTTTGCTTGGCTGCTGACTTCACTTTCAGGTGAATTTTTAATTCTTTTAACCACTGCCTTTTTCCTAGCCTCCAACTCCACTGTGACCCTGTCATGCATGCTCCTCCACTATTGGGCTGGGGCCTACAGCCTCCTATTGGTCAGCCCCAAACTGCCTGTTCTCTTCCCCCCCCCATCCCCTTCCCCCCCCCATCCCCTTCCCCCCTTCCCCCTTCTCCCCCACGTTTCCCTCCCCCCCCTCCCCCCTCCTCCTCCTCCTCCCTCCCCCTCCCCCTCCCCCCCCTCCCTCCCCCCCCCCCCCTCCCTCCCCCCCCCCCCCCCCCCCCCCGGTCACCTGTCATCCTGCCATGTTGCTTCACTCTTAATCCGGGGCCTGTTGCCTGCTATTTTCTGGCTTTGGCCTACCCTTCATCTTCTCTGCTCCTTCCAGGCCTTATCTGCCATCTTTGCTGGTAAACTGGCACTTCAGTACTCATGTCAACTAATCAAATCACTCAGAACATTCTTTCAAATAATTTTCAACTGCTGTTTTTTGCTGACATTGAAATTTCTAATGTCCCAATTAAGTTTTTAAACTAAATTAGCAATATCAAGTAATTACATATTTCACAGTGCCCTGGCAAATATTTATCCCTCAACCAACACCTAAAAATGTATTAGCTGCTCATTATTACATTGCTGTTTGTGGGAGCTTGCTGTGTGCAAATTGGCTGCCGCGTTTCCTACATTACAACAGTAACTACACTTCAAAAAAGTACTTCATTGGCTCTAAAGTGCTTTGGGATGTCCTCGGGTCGTGAAAGACGCTATATAAATGCAAATCTTTCTTTTCTTCTAGTATCATTTAAGGCCTTCTTTGAAGTTTTCACTTAAAGGCCTTTGCCTCTTGCGAAAGCCTGGACTTGGACTCGATGGTCCAGAATTTCCTGGAGGCTTGTAATGGCACATCTACACCTTGGAGCCCATTTTATGGAGGCAAAAAATCCTAAGAAATTTTGGCGTAATTTCCTGAGGATTTTACACCACCCCACTGAAGCAGTTAACCGTTAATTAGCATAGCCCTGCCCCCATTAAAATCAATGGCGATCGCGAATTTGCTGAATGCACACTACTTTGATCACCGCTGACTCTTAGACTGTTCCAGAATGACGCTGGTGAGCTCAGTAAATTTGGTATAATCACAGGAATCTTAGTTTACTGTTTAAATATGTTTTCAATTAGACACTCAAATTCATAATTAGTGTAAACTTCACTTTTATTTCCATGTATAATACATTTGGCTTTAATTGAATATATTTCGTAGTTTATCATCCATCACATGTACAGCTGTGCATCTATTAGGTCAAATAATATGATTTCTTTAATAAGCATAATCTATTTAACCATTGACTAATGACATGTCACAACACAACAGAATAAATATAAGACAATAAAGTGTTTGACTGCAGTGGATCTGTTGGGAATTTGGGTTAGAACTCTGAGCCAAATAGCTCAGTATTACTTGCAAGATAAAATTCACTTCAAGCATGGCTCCCGCTGGAAATTCTTTTCCCCAAGAACTCTGTGTTTCACATCATTATCGTATTGTATTCTCTTTTCTCCATCAGAAGCCGAGCTGTTCAAGACTGGATTTTTGATCTGTAATTATTAATTTTAGTCAGTGTCAGTAACTAAACTATAATTATCCTTTTAAATTATTTAAAAGAGGCAACGTCGCTCCTGGGCATCGTACAGATTCGAGATTCTACAAATTCTTTCTTTATCTATTTAACTCAGAATTATCTGACTTAGATTGATCAAAGCAGATCCCACATTTTTGAAGGTTTAATGTAATGCAAATGCGAATACTATTTATACTAAATTATTTCTCGCACTGCTAGATACTGTAATTGAAAAACCAGCTATAGCCTCTTGATACAATGTGAGAGTTACACAGACTGTCTGTGTGGAGTTTACACGTTCTCCCCGTGTCTGCGTGGGTTTCCTCCGGGTGCTCCGGTTTCCTCCCACAGTCCAAAAATGTGCGGGTTAGGTTGATTTGGCTATGATAAATTGACCCTTAGTGTTAGGGGGGGATTAAATATGTGGGGTTACGGGGATAGGATGGGATATGTTAGGGGGAATTAAATACGTGGGATTACGGGGATGGGGTGGGATATGTGTCGGTGCAGGCTCGATGGGGATTCTGTGTGAGAAAGCAGGGACAGGGTACTGGATTTGGATGATCAGCCATGATCATATTGAATGGTGGAGCAGGCTCGACGGGCCGAATGGCCTACTCCTGCTCCTAGTCTCTATGTTTCTCTATGTTTCTATAAGAGCTCTTATTTTCCTAATAATCTTTGTTCTTATCACGATATTTATTTCTGTTGATATCTTTTAGTAGTGTGCTGCCAGATATAAATAAACAAATACATTAGATTGAACTCTCCGCAGAAATCAACAAGCAAAATGAATTCTTAACTATCCATTGGCTGTACCGCTCCTGATTCACCGCTATACTCACTGTGGTGAATTCTAATTAGAAACCCAGGAAATTTTAGAGCAAGTTAACAATGGTGAGATTGGCGCGCAAAACAGCAAGATTTACAGCGTATGTCGATGATCTCGCCAGTACTGGAAATTCTGGGCTGATATATCTGCTCAGAGAGTTGGCTCTGTGCTAGCTGAAGGCAGAGCTTGCAGTGTGCACAATTTCCCCCAGTGCATTAGTGGCACTTAGCCCAACTTTGGAATGTTTTTCTTCAGCTTCCAGCAATATCTGTTTGATTGCTGTTCAGAGTTGTTTGAAGGAAAGCTGGAGAATAAATTTCAAAAACTTTATTCAGCTTATGATTAGATTGAGTGTTTTTAAACAGAGAGGTTGTGTCTGTGCGGCGGGAGAGCGAGATAAACCCCCCATTCAAACCTGACCTTGTACTGATTACACACCTGTTGTAGCTTTTATTTCACTTTGATTTATCAACATTATTTTTTATTTCAGTGGAAAAGTTAAATTATGCCATAACAGTTTGTTTTCGAAAAACAATTTGATACAAACCGGACAATGAATATGAGTGTTACATCGAGTTTACAGCACAGAAACAGGCCATTCAGTTCACCTTGTCCATGCCGGTGTTTATGCTCCACACAAGCCTCCTCCCACCCTTCTTCATCTAACCCCATCAACATAACCTTCTATTGCTTTCTCCCTCATGTTTTTATCTAGACTCCCCTTAAATGCATCTGTGCTATTTGTCTCAACTTCTCCATGTGGTAGTAAGTTCCACATTCTAACCACTCTCTGGGTAAAGAAGTTTCTCTTGAATTCCCTATTGGATTTATTGGTGACTATCTTATATTTATGGACCCTAATTTTGGACCCCCCCAAGTGAAAACATCTTTTCTACATCTACCCTATCGAACTCCTTCATAATTTTAAAGATCTCTAAGAGCCCCAGTCTGGTAAATCTTTTTTGCACTTTCTCCAGTGCCTCTATATTTTAGTCATTTGCAGACCAGAACTGTGTACTCCAAGTGTGGTCTATTCAAGTTTAACATATCCTCTCTGCTTTTCAATTCTATTCCTTTAGACATTAACCCCAGTGCTTTTTTTCTTTTTTTATGGCCTTGTAACCTGCATTGCTACTTTTAATGATTTGTGAATCTGTACCGCTAGATCCCTTTGCTCCTCTGCCCCATTTAGACTCCTATTAACCAAGCAGCATGTGACCTGATTATTCCTCTGACCAAAATGCACCACCTCACACTTATTTATATTGAAATTCATTTGTCTTTTACACACCCATCTGTCTTTTACACTCCCATCTGTCTTTTACACTCCATCTGTCTTTTACACTCCCATCTGTCTTTTACACTCCCATCTGTCTTTTACACTCCCATCTGTCTTTTACACTCCCATCTGTCTTTTACACTCCCATCTGTCTTTTACACTCCCATTTGTCTTTTACACCCCATTTGTCTTTTACACTCCATTTGTAAATTTATTAACGTCATCTTGTATTTTGTCGCAGTCTTCCTTAGTATTAACTGTACACCCCATGTATGATTTCACCTAATCTTTTAAATAAAAGTTGTCCCATTTTTACTTCAGCAGGTATATCCATCTGAGAGACACAATCTATTTCTTATCTAATTTAGTTGAATCTCAGATAAGATTAGCAAAGTGTAAACCTCTTAATCATAGAAACATAGAAACTAGGAGCAGGAGTAGGCCATTCGGCCCGTCGAGCCTGCGCCACCATTCAATACGATCATGGCTGATCATCCAAATCCAGTACCCTGTCCCTGCTTTCCCACACAGAATCCCCATCGAGCCTACACCGACACATATCCCATCCTATCCCCGTAACACCACATATTTAATCCCCCCCTAACACTAAGGGTCAATTTATCATAGCCAAATCAACCTAACCCGCACAACTGTGTGTGTTTGAGAGAGAGAAGATCCAGTCACAAATCACTGAATTCATTGTTTGCAGACATCTTTTAGAAACTAAACAAACAGTGCCACCAGACACAGGAGCCCTCCACAGTGCTGTCATTCCATGTCCTTTTTCCCCTCTCCATCCACTGCTGACAGTCACAGGGGGCTGGATTTTGATACTGGGGCGGGTTGGGGTCGTGTCATCCGCATTACGTGTTATCCACCCGACTGCAATTGGATGTGGGAGATTGATGCAATTTTCACTTAATTGGGCAATTGAGTTCCAGTATGTGGGAACCCATGAACCAATTAGTGGTTTCAGTCTGAAAGTCGCCTCTGATGATGTCATCATTGCTGCTGCATTGAAGGCTTTCAGACACTGCCTGGCCTTTGCTGTGAGAGGACCTGGATGCAAAATGAGCAGCATCTGAGAGAGAGAGAGAGAGGGCAGTCTCTGAAGACATTCAATGCAGCAGCATCAGAGGCGACTTTCACAACTAATACTTCTACTACCTTCATCACATCTCCGTTGTAATAGTGGGCCTGCAGCTGATAGTCAGCTATCCACTTGTGCTCCCGCCAGGTTTCACTGGCGTGTTTCACATCAGACGTGCTTCACGTTGTAAAAGGGTTAAACTAGCTAAAACGTTTCAAAATGGCATTACAGAGCCAATTTAGGGCTTGTTAAGGGCTTTAATGGCCTCTCCCGCCTCTTGGAGGCGGGACGGAGTCGGGAACCCGGTGACCGATTTTGTCAAAATTGCGTGGAGGCGGAATGGAGTCGGGATCAGGTCCGCCCGCCACTTTTTGCTATTTTAATCCCCCACACGCCTCCAAACCCGACTCCACGGGTCATTGAAAATCCAGCCCAGGGACTCCACCACTGAAGCAAACCACAAGAATAAGGACAGAATGTATGACTTTAAAATGGCAACTGAATAACATCTGCACACCCAGGCCAGTTATTCCCCACCCTCAAACCTTGCTTCACCCGAGGACTACACTTGGTCTTGGCTCCCTGGGGGTGATTTTCAATGCTAACAAGGAGTTTTGCCTAAAACCCCTGGTCAGAATTCCACTCCAGACTCAGTAAAATAACCTTTTGCAAAGTTTTATTTGAGCTACAACTGCCAAAACAGCAAAAGCAACAGCTATCAGTCAAAATGAACAAACAGTGACCTAACTGAGAACAGCAGATGATTCCCTTTACATAACAGGAAATTTCAGGCTACTGGCCAAGGATAAAAGACTTGGCTATTTTTTTTTTTTTAAAACAGTGTGGTTGCTAAAATCAGTCAGAGGTTACCATATGGTATTTTCTGCTACTGGTGAATTTTCAGTATGTTGCAGATGTTTTGTCTTTTTTCTCTTATTATTTGGGAAGAGTGACCAAGACCTTTCCGTAGAGACACCTGTGATAGACAATGTGTAATACATATCTCTCCATGTCTCTTGTGGCATTGCTCATGGTGTGTCAGAAGATACACTGTCCTGGGAGCGGGTGCATTCCATGTTTTGAGTGAAAGAACTTGGGTAGAAATGTGTAAGAGTCGTGCCCAGGCCCAGTGAAGCAAGTGTTTTGATTCATTTCTGCAAAATAAACACCATCAACTTGTATTTATATAGCGCCTTTAACGTAGTAAAACATTCGAAGGCGCTTCACAGGATTATTATGACAAATTTGACACTGAGCCACATAAGGAGAAATTAGGGCAGATGACCAAAGGCTTGGTCAAAGAAGTAGGTTTTAAGGAACGTCTTAAATGAGGAAAGAGAGGTAGCGAGGCGGAGAGGTTTAGGCAGGGAATTCCAGAGCTTAGGGCCTAAGCAACAGAAGGCACGGCCATCAATGGTTGAGCGATTATAATCAGGAATCATCAAGAGTGCAGAATTAGAGGAACGCAGATATCTCGGGGGGCGGGGGGTGGGGGGGGGTGAAGAATGCTGAAGGAGATTACAGAGATAGGGAGGGGTGAGGCCATGGAGAGATTTGAAAACAAGGATAAGAATTTTGAAATCGAGGCATTGCTTAACCTGGAGCCAATGTAGGTCAGCGAGCACAGGGGTGATGGGTGAACGGGACTTGGTGCGAGTTAGGACATGGACAGCCGAGTTTTGGATGACCTCAATAAATAATTAGTGTTTTCCTTACCCACTGCAGCTAGATAAAGAAATTAATACCAAGGCTGCAGAAATAAATAGGTGAACAACTACTTTGTATTTGTCAGTATTTAAAAAAAGAGCAGGTGCTTATAACCAGGTATCTGTCCCTTACAGCCTCTCACTCTAATGTAGAAACGAGAGCTTCTAAGTAGTTTTCCTGTCATAAGTTACCTAAGAAAGATTCTAAAGTACACAATCTAGCTTTTTTTTTTGAAGATAATATTACAAAATCAAACTCATAATTACTGCTATAGGCTGGAGAATCATACTGATAAATGCTGGAAGATTTTCCACAGTGTACATGCTCAGATTGCAGGATTTTACAAATAAAGCTTTGTACGGTTTAGAGTTATCTGAAACCCAAGATTAATTGCATCTTTGGTATAATTCCATAATTATTCTGTTGCTAACAATCTCGAGTTTTTATATGCATATCCTTAAGAGCAGAGTAGTCCTTTGCAATCCTAAAGTAATCACCATTTTAATGTCATATGATTGCATGTAGAAATTCTTCCCATCTCCAGCTGGCCTTGTAGATAGGATCAAGTGAGGTAAAATTGACTGGTGCACTAAAGTAACTATAATGGAAGACTATTTATAAAGGAATAGTAGTTAAAAAAGCATACTTCTCCATTAAAAGTGAATATCAAATTATTTTGACGATAGATCTGATTATTATGCTCGTGTCCCATTAGTTCCTTCCCCTGCTGTGACCTGCTCTCTTTGCCTCTGCTGATGCTAATGCTGATTGTAATAATTTCTAAATCTCACTGGCGGATATGCAACTGTTACACTGGTCTCTCTCACAGCTATATTAGCCTGCAGATATACCACTAGTAGCAACAGAATCCCACTCCCCAGTATGAAATGAACTTCTGTTCAATCCTTTGTGTATACACATGGAGATGAACCACAGGAAAGACATTAATTATATCCTGTTTGTTGTCACATTGAAAATCCTTGATCAAAAATCCGATAGGAAGAATTGCATTGGGATTTATCTTTTATGTATGGGGTTTTATATCTGTGTGCTGCCAGTGGTCAACGTGAGTGTAACAAATTTCATGGGACTAACATTAGACATTCTCTCCGGTTCAGTGCTCCCGTAAGTGGACCTTGTCTATCCTTTGATCAGAAGTGTACCATTATTGCCCAATATCTAGTTAAATGACAGTGTGACTCGGAGGGTGGGATCTTAACAGAGCCCTTGTGTACGGGCTATTGAAATATCATGTGCTGCCATGTGCATTCTTCTGGCTTTAAAGAAAACAGACTGAAAAGCTCTCTCGCATTTTACGCATGATCGTAAGCCAACAAACTTTTTTACATAAAATACATGATAGAGCAGAATACAGTTTTCTCAGTGAGGTTTGTGTGTTTCCAATCATTCTTTGCACCATAAAAATAATAAATCCACAACTACTGAAAATTCACTTTCAAGGTAACAGTTCCTTAGCTAACTGGTCATGTATTCCTCTGTTACAGGCTGGAATACCCATGTCCTGACAGAGAGTCAAGGAGAATCCTTTGACGTGTTATTTACCTCTGTGTACAGGATATTGGCCCACCGAGCTGTCAAAGTTACCGCTCTGAATGGGATGCCTTTTGATGTGAGAGCTTGTGGCACCTGTGTGTCTGTTCAGCTAAGCCCCCGCCAGGCATGATGGTGAAAAACATTCTATCATGATGGTGAAAAATGCTTGGGTCAAACCCAACAGTCCCCATTATCTCAAAGCTAAAGTGGCAAATGTAAACATTCTGATGGCTAACCTGCCTGGTACTTGCCCCTCCCCACTCCAAAACCATTCTATCACCATTGCGTGAATTGTACGGCAATGTAATGCACATTCCCCTGCTTTCCAATTAACGTTTCAAGTCACCCAAGCTCCATGTATGCTGGTTACCGTTAAGTCAACAAAATGTTGCATTTAATATATAAGAAATAATGGCCCGGATTTTGTGGTAAGAATAACGGTGAGTCTATCAGCTTTGACCATTATTAAGGAGTAAATCGGACAGCAACTTCTGGTGTTTGCACATGTGCAGTTAAACACGGAAATTGGGAAGTTGTTGTCTGAGTTGCCCTGCTCCTCTACAAGTTTCACTCTAACAGTATCTCGCCAAGAGACTCAGCATTCAAATACATGAAGGATGTGAAGTTGCTGTATTTACCCACTAAACATGCCAGAAAAAGTTTGGACTTGCCCATTCAAGTGTAAGTGCATTTTTAACGGCGTGATAAGTCTTAATTACTACCAAACAACCTCTCTGGCACTGAAAATGTACTTTTAAAAATGTGGATTCTCATTCCTTCAGATTTTAATTATTGTTGGAGATTTAAAAAAAATGAAAATAACTTTTTAATTTTTTCTTAGTCTCTTTTATCTCTCTCTCTCTCTCTCTCTCTTATTCCCATCTTTCTTTCCCTCTATTTTGCTTTCTGTACATGATTTGGCTTGAATTAAATATTCTAACTTCCTGGTTTAGACTCTGCGGGGGTTATTTTGGGGAAAGGGTGAGGGTGGAAACAGGCACTAAGTGCTGTGCTAAAAGACACACGTTTAAAAGTCTGGATTTAACCTGCAATTTTGGGGCTAATTAATGATTACCTTGAGTTAAACATGCCTGCAGGTCTACAAGAGAGACCTGCACGTTTAGCACTCCAGCGCTGATCAGGAGCAATTTTCCTGGAGGTCAAGTGGAGGAGGTACAGTGGAGGAGGGATGTCCTGTACCCGCAGGGAGGAAGGAGGCCACAGAGGCAAATAATGCGGCGGATGT
The DNA here is from genome assembly GCA_030390025.1 of Squalus acanthias. Classification (NCBI taxonomy): domain Eukaryota; kingdom Metazoa; phylum Chordata; class Chondrichthyes; order Squaliformes; family Squalidae; genus Squalus; species Squalus acanthias. Next base: position 49,220,873 of record CM059433.1, on the reverse strand, counting down.
GGGAGGAGATCACTGAGGAGGCCACAGCCAGGAACACTGCCCCCAGGACATGGCTCCAGTGCCTCAAAAAATTTAATGATTTGACACAAGTGGTCAAGGGAAGATCCCATCTCAAAACACACTTCTCCATAACTGCATCACAAACTCAACACACTGCATCCACCATCTAACTATACATTGACATTCACACAACCCACACTATTGCATCCTTTACAGGTACTACTCACACATCAGACACATCTTGCAGCTCTTCAACCATGTGAGGCATCACATACACACAAACACACCTGCCAATACACTCATTCAAAAATCACCACTCTCTTCCAGGACAAGGTAGCACATAATAGATGCCAGCAGGACCTGACCAGGTGAGGGGAAGCATAACTCCATGAGATCACTCCCCTTGAGGAGGCAATGCTGGCGGTAATCTGGAGCCGCGTGGCAGACACCATGGCCACAGGCAGAGCAAGGGGGCATCTCGCCTAGAGTATGTGGCCAATCCAGCTTCCTTACATATCCACAACTATTCCTAGAGGAGGAGAGTGAGGAAGAAGGCACTGCGTCAGTCACTACCACTGTCGCAGGTACCAGCTCTGAGATTGGCACCATGCGTAACTTGGAGGCTAGGGTAGAACAGGGATCCTCACAGTGGGACACACCGGGCACCAGTGAGCAGCAGCTATGCTGGGTGGAAGGGACACCACAGGTGCCACCTTGCTGGGGGGCTAGGTCATATACTAGTTCTGCTGTAGATGAGGACCTCGCAGGGCCAAGCTTCAGAAGAAGGCTGATGGGTGTGACAAACCAAATGCTTGGTGCAATGGACGGCCTGCCTGAAAGCTTACGGATCGTGGCTAGGGGGACGGAGGAGTCCAGCTCCAGCTTGGCCCGCGGCTTGACGCAGAGCCTGAACTCATCCTCTCCAGTGTGCAGAGGCTGCCAGTTCTATCCAGCGACCTGTGGAGCCCAACATCATGCAGCGTCTGGTGACTGAAGCCGCAGCTTCCACTGCAGTCATTGCAGCTTCTATAGAACGACAAAGTGCTGCAAGAGACGCTCAAACAGCCTCCATTGCACCACTAACATCTTCCATGGAACGGCAAAGTGTTACAATGGAAACTCAGGGGGCTGCCATGATAGCTCTGGGCTCCTCAGTTGAAAGGGGCTTGCAGAGTGTCTCAGCTGCCCAGAGATCTGTCCTCAACAGATCACTGGGCTGGCTAAACAAACGCCCTCAGGTAGTGGCATGGGAATCGTGGGCAGGAACCTACTTGTCTCCGGATGGCAACATTTCTGCTCCCTCCCTGCCACTCCACCATTGCCCTTGCAGTTGCCTGTCAGCCAGCCGGCCCAGACTGCTCAAGCTATGCTGAGATGGTGCAGTCTGAGGCTGGCCCATCACGGCCCACAGCCTCTCTAGAGCGTCGCAGGAGGACATCTGAACTGCCCTCTTCAGATTCTCAACAGCCATCCATCTCATGTGCTGCTGCCACTTGGTTTGCACTTCATAGAAGCACCAGAATAGGCAAGAGCACTTATAGGATAGCCACGAAGGGTAAGTTTAACATTTGTAAGTGCTGTTGATTGTTGTAATGTTTTCAGTGTTTGTTTCTGGTATAGATAAAGAGTGATTATGGTAATTAGGTAGTGGTGGAATTGGTGGTCTTTTTCCACTGTGTTCTTCATGGGGACGGGGTTGAAAGGATTGAGTGCAGATAATGGACTTCTTGATGGATCCTCAGTGGTGGAAGGTAAGGCATGTTGTAACCGTGCTCCGAAGTCTGATGGTGGAGAACGTCTCTCAAAAGCAGTCTTCAATTAGATGGCAGCGAGCATCCCTCTGGTGCTCCCCCCTGGTCCATCTCGTCCTCCTCCTCAACCTCCTCCTCACTCTCTTTCTCCTCCTCCTCCTCTAGGGAATAGAGGGCTATGCTGATAGAGATGATGAGGAAAGACAGGAGGAGGCTCGTGTGGAGCATAAACGTCGGCATGGACTGGTTGGGCCAAATGGCCTGTTTCTGTGTCATATATCCTATGTAATCTTGCGGCTCCTGAGCTTGACCCTCTGGCACAATTGCTGGTGGTAACAGCTGGTCTCTCATGATCGCCATTGTGGAGCAGGCAGCAAGTAAGCACGAATCTGGAGACCTTCTTGGCTGAGTGCTGCAGGGAACCTCCTGACCAGGCAAGGCATCTAAACCTCTGCTTGAGGACCCCAAATGGTCTGCTCAATGATATTCCTGGTGGCAGGGTGACTCTCATTGTAGGAGTGCTCGGCTGGTGTTTGGGGCTTTCTCAGGGCAGTCATGAGCCATGGCATCAGAGGGTATCCCTGGTCACCTCATAGCCAGCTATGCACATTGTGTTGGGACTCAAAGATCTGTGGCACGGATGACTGCCTCATTAAAAAAAACATTGTGGCAGATCCCTGGATAGCAGGCATTCACCTGCATGATGTGTGCCAGTGGTCGCACACGAGCTGCACATTGAGGGAATGGAATCCCTTCCTGTTCCTGAACACCTTCGAGTTTAAATGAGGGGCTTGTATGGCCACATGTACAGTTAATGGCTCCCTGGACCATGGGGAATCCAGCAATCCTGTTGAATCCTTGAGCTCTCTGCCTCTGGTCTTCTCTGGCAATAGGGAATGATATATAGTCATTCCTCAGAGCGTATAGAGCCGCAGACACCTCCCTTATGCAGAAGTGCACCAAGGGTTGTGATATGTGACTAATCTCACCTGTGGCAGCCTGGCAGGTTCCAGTAGCATAAAAATTAAGTGCTATTTTGACCTTGACTGCCACAGGCAAAGCAGTCCTGATTGTACTGTGAGGTCTGAGACTTCCTTCCACGAGACCACAGATCTCTGTAATGACCTCCTTGGTAAAGTGCAGGCTCCTCATGCACTGGTCTTTGGTCATGTGAATATAGGAGTATTGTTCTCTGAATACCGTGGGTGGCTAGGGCCTCCTGCTGAGGGCCCTCCTCTACCTCTCTCCTCCAGCAGCTGGTGCTGCTCTGCCTGGCCTCATCTCCTCCTCTCATTCCTCCTCCAGACCAACGGGGACCCCGAGCAAGATCCCCATGGCCAACCACTCAGTTTCTCCTGGTGACTCCCGTAAGGTCTCCAATAATGTACAGTAGCACAGCACTCACTCTTTTAGGTGAAGTCCTCAGTGAATTTCTGGAGAAAATGTTGATAGAGTGTTGGTGAAGGCTTGTCAAAGTGTCCCAGAAAGTCTCCCGATGTGTATCAAACGTCCTCTTCAAACACAGTGTAGTCCGTTAATCTCAATCAGCAAGTGAACAGTGAAACCTGAGCATGGCTTTAAGTAGTGCTCGCAATCCTCATCAATGACTTGTTTACAGCTGTTCAGCTGGTCACTGTTAGAAGAGGTCGTTAATTGCAGTGCTAGCCAGCAAAATGATGTGCAGCCTCTCTAATGTGCATTAGGAGCCAATTTCATTGGTAAACAGAGGCTTAATCATCCTCGGGGCGGCCGTTCTCACTGCGCGCTTCAACTCCTTTACCAAGATGGAGTCTTGCGCTAAAGGTGGGCTAACCTGGCGTTTCAGCTCAAGACCCTATCTTAGCCACCTCAGAGGCTCTTCAGCGTCTAAACTACCTGCTCTACGGCAGGGAAAATAGCCCCTTGCATGTCTCAGGAAGGATTCTTTAATCTGATTGGTTAAGGAAATACACTGTTGCTTGCTTAGTTCACACAGGACACAGGTCCCAGATCCCCTGTAGAGAGCACAGCGTTAAAATGGATTTCTAATTACCCCCGCAAGTTCCAGTGCAAAAGCCCATAGAAAGCGGGCAAGTGTAAGTGAAGTCTGAACGGCGAGCACCCTTCGTTCACCACTGACCGCAAAATCCGGGCCAATATTATTATAAATTGACAAAATTCTGCTCGGGTAGTGCCAGTAAAACCCCAAATGCTAGAGTGAATATGATGTAATGCTACAGAGATTGACTAATAACTGTAAACACACTTGTAAGATGTGACACAAAACTTAATGCACTACTCATAACCACTTTATTTAATGGGGCAGAAATTCGGCTGTTGTCGGGTGAGTATGCGCTGTGTACTCACCCGTGGACGGAACAAAAGTGCCGGTTTCTTGCATGCACTGCGCATGCGCGGGAAACCGGCACTTCCGTTCTCCTGAGGAAAGGGGTTCAGAGGTCGAACGCGCACGCCGGAGGGCCAGTGCGTTCGCCTCGTACTTCGGGTTTTTTTACAGGTTCCTCCGTGAGGGTAAGCACGGAGAAGATACACATTGAAAAAGGATGCGCAAGGCCTTCTTTTAACAAGGTAAGTGTTGATTTTATTAAAATTTAAACATTTTTTCACAGATTTATCTTTTTTAATTACTTTAAAGAAAGGTAAGTTTAGTTTTAGCCCCGTTAAAAAATGTAATTAATTTTTTCAAAAATTTAAATTTTTGTTTAAAATAGTTAATTAATGTAATTTATAGTTATTTTAAAAATATGATGTTTTTTTTAAAATGTATTTGTAGTTTTAGGGATGTTTTGGGGCCGATCTGTATTCATAGATTTGACAGGTCTTCCTGTCAAATTTATGAATGAAAGATGGTCTGCTGCCATTGGCTCTCCATGGCCCACGTGATCCCAGGGGACACATCGCACTAACTACGCCCCTGGGATACACAAGCACTGCACGCTGGCAGCTGCAGGAGGCCCAGGAGCCGAAGTCCCCGTGGGCCCAGAGGTCAACGGCAGGCGCGGTAGGTAGGTGCGCGCGGGAAGCCAGGGAGCCTAATTTCTGGCCCAATGACATCTATAACACTAATTATCACCATTACTGTATTAAGTTCAGTATCAATGATTACAGTAAAAGTACTGACACTTAGTATAGTCAACAGAATCTGAAGATCCAATTTTGCAAGGTTATAGCAAGTACTTCGCAGAGTCCAAAGGGTGAAGTAGTACCAGTATCCTTTCAAGTTAAGTTTGTAACTTAATTCTTTTTCATTATGAAAGATGCAGTCACTTTCATGTATTAGCAGATTAAATAGAATGTCGAGCAGTTCAGTTGGTTTCAATTAATTATTTCATTGTCTTACTCGTAGAATATAAAGACCGGTTTAACTAATTAGTCTAACAATCCAGATCTCTGGAAAACATCTCACAGATCTCTAAATGATGCCAAAAAGTCTGAGTGGGCACTGAACTTAAAACCCATCTAAGTTGATGCAGAAATTCAAATTCTCAATGCAAACCAGTTTGCAATCTAATTACTTGGCAACATTTCTGTGTTTTCAGAGTCTGCTCTTCAGTATGTCAAAACGACCGAAAGATCTTTGTGAAGGAGCTGTGCCCACAAAGAAAATGAATACTGGAAGCATGGAGGAATTTGATACAAAAGAAGCCAGCAGGAGAAATGAGAAAACTGCAACCAGTGGTCAAAATGGGGAGAATTTGAATTCACCCTGGGTAAATATTTATCGTTCTGGGGATAGGCGAACGACAAACATCCACTGTAAGCCCACTGACTCCCACAGCTACCTGGACTACACTTCCTCCCACCCCGCTTCCTGTAAGGACTCTATTCCATTCTCCCAGTTTCTCCGTCTCCATCGCATCTGTTCTGACGATGCCACCTTCCATACTAGTGATTCTGATATGTCTTCCTTTTTCCTCAACTGAGGATTCCCCTCTACCGTGGTTGACATGGCCCTTGACCATGTCCGTTCCAGTTCCCGCACTTCTGCTTTCACCCCTTCCCCTCCCTCCTAGAACCACGATAGGGTTCCTATTGTCCTCACCTTTCATCCCACCAGCCTCCACATTCAACGGATCATCCTCTGCTATTTCCACCACCTCCAGCATGATCCCACCACCAAACACATCTTCCCCTCACCTCCCCTTTCAGCATTCCGAAGGGACCTCTCCCTGCGCGACACCCTGGTCCACTCTTCTATCACCCCCAACACCCCTGCACCTTCCCGTGCAAGCGCAGGAGATGCAACACCTGTCCCTTTATCTCCACCCTGCCCACTGTCCAGGGCCCAAACACTTCTTGATGAGAGGTGATCTCATTGAAACATACAAAATTCTTACAGGACTTGACAGGGTAAATGCAGGGAGGATGCTTCCCCTGGCTGGGGAGTCTAGAACTAGGGGTCACAGTCTCAGAATAAGGGGTCGGCCATTTAGGACTGAGATGAGGAGAAACTTCTTCACTCAGAGAGTGGTGAATCTTTGGAATTCTCTAACCAGAGGGCTGTGGAGGCTCAGTCGTTGAGTATATTCAAGACAGAGACTGATAGATTTTTGAATATTAAGGGAATCAAGGGATATGGGGATAGTACAGGAAAGTGGAGATGAGGTAGAAGATCAGCCATGATCTTATTGAATGGCGGAGCAGGCTTGAAGGGCCAAGTGGCCCACTCCTGCTCCTATTTCTTATGTTCGTATGTTCTTCCAAGTGAAACAGCGATTTACTTGTATTTCTTGCAATTTAGTATATTGTATTCGCTGCTCACGTTGTGGTCTCCTCTACATTGCAAATGCAGATTGGGTGACCGCTTTGCGGAACACCTCTGTTCAGTCCGTAAGGGTGACCCCGAGCTTCCGGTTGTCTGTCACTTTAATTCTCCGCTCCACTCCCACTCAGACCTCACTCTCCTCGGCCTCTTACACTGTTCCAAAAAGGCTCAATGTAAGCTCGAGGAACAGCACCTCATCTTTCGATTAGGCACTTTACAGCCTTCTGGACTCAACATCGAGTTCAACAATTTCAGACCATAAACTCTGCCCCTATTTTTTCAGATGGTTGCTGTTGATGTTTCTGCCATTCTCATTTACACCTTTTGTCATTTAATCTCTCCTGCCTTCCATCCTATCACAGACCTTCCCTTTTGTTCTTTCCTCCCCTCCTCCCTTTCCCTGCCCCTACACTTGCTTAAAAATCTGTTACATCTCTAACTTTTTCCAGTTCTGGTACAGGGTCATTGACCTGAAGCATTAACTCGGTTTCTCTCTCCACAGATGCTGCCTGACCTGCTGAGTATTTCCAGCATTTTCTGTTTTTATTTCAGATTTCCAGCATCCGCAGTATTTTGCTTTTGCTCTTAAATATTTATCGTTCTTAGGCTGGGCTGTCTAGGTGAGACACTTCTCAATACGAAATAGGGACTGCTGCATTGCTTTTGCGCCCCTCGTGGTATCTGATTCCAGAGCCATCACAGAGAAGTTCTATGTTAGGAAGTGGAGGAAATCCAAAAGGGGGGTAAAAATTTCGAAAGAAATGTAAAAGCAACAAAGCCAGATATAGTAGCAGACGGCGTATCGGAATCTGCTGAGACCCGGGGGGAGGGGCGGAGAGGCGGAGACCCGGGGGGAGGGGCGGAGACCCGGGGGGAGGGGCGGAGAGGCGGAGACCCGGGGGGAGGGGCGGAGAGGCGGAGACCCGGGGGGAGGGGCGGAGACCCGGGGGGAGGGGCGGAGAGGCGGAGACCCGGGGAGGGGCTAATACACATGAAGCTTAGATATACAAAGTACACAATTTGTTGAATTGATGGATTTCATGAAATCCTGATCGCTTTGGATTATATTGATGCTAAATAACTTTTTATCAATTGCAATGATAGTACAGTAATACACACCAGTATTACTGTGTTGTATGCTCCAACCTCATACGTCAGGCTGGAGGGCCGTGTGCACTGCCTTGTGCAATTTCTACCCATTATGTAGCGATACTGTCAGTTTGATTGGCATTCCTGCCTGTTCCTTATATCATCCATTCATCTATTCCTTGATCTGCCTTGGTTTGTATATACATTTCAAGCACAATGATGTTTAGCTTTTATAAACTGCACTGAAGCCATTGTTTTTGGTCCCTGCCACAAACTCCGTTCCCTAGCCACTGACTCTATCCCTCTCCCTAACATCTGTCTGAGGCTGAACCACTGTTCGCAACCTTGGTGTCATATTTGACCCTGAAGTGAACTTCCGACCATATATCCGCAGCATAACAAAGACCGCCTACTTCCACCTCCGTAACATTGCCCGTCTCTGCCCCTGCCTCAGCTCATCCACTGCTGAAACCCTCATCCATGCCTTTGTTACCTCTAGACTTGACTTATTCCAATGCACTCCTGACTGGCCTCCCACATTCCACCCTACATAAACTTGAGGTCATCCAAAACTCGGCTGCCCATGTCCTAACTCATACCAAGTCCCGTTCACCCATCACCCGTGGGCTCGTTGACCTACATTGGCTCCCGGTTAAGCAGCGCCGCGATTTCAAAATTCTCATCCTTGTTTTCAAATCCCTCCATGGCCTCGCCCCTCCCTATCTCTGTAATCTCCTTCAGCCCCACAACCCCCCGAGATATCTGCGCTCCTCTAATTCTGCCTTCTTGAGGATCCCTGATTATAATCGCTTAACCATTGGTGACCGTGCCTTCTGTTGCCTAGGCCCTAAGCTCTGGAATTCTCTGCCTAAACGTCTCCGCCTCACTACCTCTCTTTCCTCCTTTAAGAGGCTCCTTAAAACCTACCTCTTTGACCAAGCTTTTGGTCACCTGCCCTAATTTATCCTTATGTGGATTGGTGTCAAATTTTTTGTCTTAAAATACTCCAGTGAAGCGCCTTGGGATGTTTTACTACGTTAAAGGCGCTATATAAATACAAGTTGTTGTTGTTGTTGTTGTGGAGGGGAAGAACATTTTACAATAGGCCCCTGTACCTAAGGTTACTCCAGCTATTTCATTTAGCAAAGGTTGGTGTTTTTCACTCTAGTTGGGTGCTTAATGACAGCGATTTTCAGAATGTTATTCTAAACTTGATGTTTGGTGTCTGGAATTTGCACTTCCACAAAGAAAATGAAGCAAAAGATAACAGAAAAATATTAGTGAGGGAACATTGGTAATATGGCAACTTCATGGAGTAATGTGATTATTTTGATCAGATGAAAATGTAGCTGTGCTGTCCTATTCACTTAGGCACATGTGTCTACTGATTTGGACGCATCTAATATAGGTTTCTCTGTTTCAGAATGCAAGTGAAGTGGGAATCATTGAAAGTATTTCATTGAAAAACTTCATGTGCCACGCTTGCCTTGGCCCACTTACATTTGGGCCCCATTTGAACTTTGTGATTGGAAACAATGGAAGTAAGTGTAAAACTCTTCTAAAACAATCAGCTTCTGGTCTAACTGCAGTTCTGTTATTCTTTTCCTTTCAGCTACTGATGCAATAAGTTGCATCTTCACGCAGGTAGTTTTGATCTGTAAACCTAGGGGTGTGAATTTTAACAGGAACAATGCACTGAATTTTATGGTGTTTAGGTTCCTCATTGTGTGTTAAACAGTTTCTGCATAAGGTTCACTTGCTATTCATGATCATTTAAAATTGCTATTCTGACATGCTTTATTTACATAAAGACATCTTTTTAAAATATTGGGAAGACCGAAGCCATTGTTTTTGGTCCCCGCCACAAACTCGGTTCCCTAGCTACCAACTCCATCCCTCTCCCTAGCATCTGTCTGAGGCTGAACCACACTGTTCACAACCTTGGTGTCATATTTGACCCTGAAATGAGCTTCCAAGCACATATCCATGGCATAACTAAGATCGCTTATTTCCACCTCCATAACATCGCCCGTCTCCGCCCTGCCTCAGCTCATCTGCTGCTGAAACTCCCATCCATGCTTTTATTACCTCCAGACTTAACTATTCCAACGCACTCCTGGCTGGCCTCCCACATTCTACTCTACGTAAACTTGAGGTCATCCAAAACTCGGCTGCCCGTGTCTTAACTCTCACTACGTCCCGTTCACCCATCACCCCTGTGCTCGCTGACCTACATTGGGCTCCTGGTTAAGCAACACCTCGATTTCAAAATTCTCATCCTTGTTTTGAAATCCCTTCCTGGCCTCACCCCTCCCTATCTCTGTAATCTTCCTCAGCCCCGCAAACCCCGCCCCCCCCGCCCCCCGAGATATCTGTGCTCCTCAAATCCTGCCCTCTTGAGCATCCCTGATTATAATCGCTCAACTATCGGTGGCCGTGCCTTCAGCTGCCTAGGCCCTAAGCTCTGGAATTCCTGCCTAAACCTCTCCACCTCTCTTTCCTCCTTTTTAAGATGCTCCTTAAAACCGACCTCTCATCTGTCCTAATTTCTCCTTGTGTGGCTCGGTGTCAATTTTTTGTCTTGTAACACTCCTGTGAAGCGCCTTGGGATGTTTTACGACGTTAAAGACGCTATATAAATACAAGTTGTTGTTGAGTAATTCAAATTTTTCATTGCACAGTGTTGTATGTATTATGTATTACCCAGTTCATTGTCTATTCTATTGTCAATTAATTTGTCACAAATTTAAAAAAAGCTTATTATGTCACCTAGTTCTAGAGCAACATGTTATCAAATGTACTCCTGTTATCAGAAGTCCGAGCACCTCATCCTGCACTAAACCAAGTGAGAATTGTGCATTCAGCCCTGAATTTCACAAATTTGATTGACCAGACAATTCCTTGTAGAAATCAGACTACATATTTCTTCCAGATTTTGTTTTATTATACCAATGGAAGTAATATACTGATAACTCTCTTGGACCTTCCTCCCCTGCATACAACAGCTGTGGCTGCAACACTTCCAATCCACCCCGAGAAAACTAGTCTGGTTATCAATTGAGATGAATTGATAGTCAAATGCCCTAACATTATAACAATTTTAATGTTGAATGAAACCACATAATGTGCATTCTTTTTGGATCCTGCACAATTTCTCCCTGCCCCCAGTCTAACAGAGAATCAAGTACTCCAGAATATCTGCACTTCCGATGGACAGTAAGGGCTGGATTTTCTCAGCAGTGTTGGGATGGTGGCGGGATAGCTGGTTGCCAGGTTCCGGTCCCACTCCCGGCTGCAGCCGCTCTGTCAATGGGATTTTCCCTTGATTGGCCTTGTTAAGCCCGCCCTGCGGGCTTCCCGGCCAATTAACAGGAAGCGGGTCTGATGACGTCATTTGATGACGCGGCATCAGCCGGTTTCCTTAAAGGGACCATGGCCACATTGAGTTTGACAGTTGTTCTGTCAGTGTTTAACAGCATTGAGGTGCTGCAAACACTGACAAGCACTGCACAGACGTGGACGGTTGCACCCAGGCTCTCCAATGATTATGGAGGGAGTTACAGTACGCATGGAGGTTCTCTTCCCTTCCAAAGGTGGAAGAGACCTCCCCAGGACACCAACGCAGCCTGGTTGCACATTGCACAGGAGGACACAAGCAGGGATGTCGTCAGGAGGTCCAGGCTGCAGTGACGCAAACCTTTCAATGATCTCAGTGGATCACGAAACATTACTGCAAAGCCACACTCAGCCTCATCCTGCTGTGCCACTCAACACATCGCCATCACTCTGCCTTCCATACCCTACACCTGCACATCCTGACTTACACGAACTTACCTTGCACCTCCATCCATCCCTCTCTATCTACATTATCACTTCCCCATCTCACTAGCCACCCCTCACACTCACCCTCATCCTAGTCCAATCATACCAACTAACAATACACAAGGGTGGGCACTTGAGAGGTTTAGCCAATGCCCATGTGAAGTTTCTGGTAATGTGTTGTCATACAGTGAAATCTATATTTTCAACACTGCCCCTTATTGGACAGATCTGTGCGCATCTTGAGAAGTGTCTTACTGAGTTCCAGTGAATGTTGAGACATAACTTCACCCCCCCGCCCCCGCAATAGTGATGAGTGTGAAAGGAATGGCTTGGACATTAAAGGGATGCTTTACGGTGCTGGAGTGGGATGGTGTCAACCTGGCGGATCATGTGGCAGCCAGGGTTAACAGCGTCAAGTGAAATAAATCTGGCCATGGTGATGCCATTGCTGGCCTCCCGGGCAGCAATGTTGTCAGGGGCTGATGCCCTGTGTCCTGTGCAGTATCAGGTGATGGCGGAGAAGGTTGTTGTTGGTGCTGCTGGTGTGCCTGATGATGTTGGTGATGGGGCTGAGCGTGGAGGGAATCAGAGGAGCAAGGTGAGATAGTTTCTAGGGCACCGATGTTGCTGCAATAGATGGCAGCTGCAGGTGAGATGACAGAAGTGATCTGTCAATGGTGAGAGAGATTCTCCCAATGAGGTGGCAATGGACATACAGTTGGCTCTAAACACTTACAAGCTAAAGAAATCTCTATATGTATTACAAATGCAGTAACCAACAGTTTCTGCGCTCTGAAACTGACCATCTGCAACATGGCATCCTTTACACCACTTCTGCAGCTTATCAGATACATCAGAGCAGACTCAACTAACGGCAGGGTGAGCTGGCGTGTTCCCCGAGCAGCGGGTAACCCATGGGGGAGCACGTAAAATTGGAAGGAAGCCTCAAAATTGCATTAAATTGGCTCTTAACAAGCCATTTAATGAGCTCAATTGTCTCCCCCGCCGCTTGGTGTCGGGTCAGTTCTGCGCAGTCAGACCCGACATCTGGGAGACTCGCGTGGAGGCGGGTTGACAGCGGGTTTCCTACCTGCGTGCCTGTGCACCTAAGAAAATTAGTCAATTTGAAGAACCTTCCCGAACCAGTGCAATCAGTGGAATCTCGCAATTTCGACCTGGGGTCATGGCCAGTTTTGTCGGAGCGGGGCCTGATTCGGGCAGTTTGAATCTTGAACCAACGTAAAAGATCGCGGAAAATGTGAACTTAAGTGGTTTTAGGTGTAACTCACTTATGTTTAAAATTCCTCAATCTTTTGCGCTGATTCGGCCAACTCTGCCCGAATTGTGCTGCTAACTAGTGCAAACTCACCCAATGACATCTTGTTCTCATCTGTCTTTAGGTGGAAAGAGTGCTGTACTGACTGCTCTTATAATCGGGCTTGGAGGGAAAGCTACTGCCACAAATAGAGGATATTCCACAAAAGGATTTGTGAGAAATGGTCAAAAGTAAGATGCACTGATAAAATTTTTTCCTCAATTTTTTAAAATGTATTTCTTTTACGTTAAGTATGAAAATTGGTGACTGAAACGCTTAATTATTTTTTACCTTCAACATTTATCTTTCTTTCTTAGAAAAATAAATGGGAGAAAATGTATTTCTAATTTAAAAAAGCGATCACAAGTCTGAAGCATGATTAAATATGAGTCCTTGATTTGTACATCTTCCCAAACTACATACTACAAGGGTGAGCTGGCCTTAGCAGCAGTCTGTACCTCTAGCAATACAGTGTATCTGCTACAATAGCTGCTATATGGATGGAAATCATTATTAGCTAAATCCCTCTATAAATCAAACCATGTGCCAGACACCAAAGTCTACACACCAGTGAGATATTAAAGCACAAAGAGATTTTGTTTCTTTAAATATTATGAAGACTGGAGGACTTATTTCTGTACTGTAACACTTGAGTGCATATTTTATTACTAATAAAGTACTTTGTGTTCATATTTTGTCTGGCTTGAGTACTACACCTGGGTATTTTCCTTCTTCTCATTTTTCTAGAACACCATTTAAAAGTATAGCTGCAAATTTGAATAAATCCAAATTTTTTTTGAGTAGTTTGGCTCAGAATCACACGTATAAGTACTGCCAAAAACACAAATTCAATCCTGACCTGCTGCAGAAATGCTCCTATACTTTTAACTGGTAAACTGTGCAGTTTGCTGCTTGCTTTTGATCTTTTAAATGTGGCCAAGCCTTTATTCCTAGATTTGTTGTATGCTAACTATATGCTAAAGTTAAGTTTTAGTAGAAAAATTGAATTGTATAGAGAAAAAGTCAGATTCCCATGCCAAATTGAAACTATATGTGGGGGGGGAAAAAAGTCAAATTGCCTAGCAAATTAAATTGAATGTGCTAGTAAATCAAGGCCATTGCTGATGAAGTGTCTCCGATGAGATAGAGAAAACAAGGACATTGCTGAGAGAAAGACAAATTATTCAAAACTTCTGATATGTAGAGAGCAAATTGCCATTTATGTGAAGATGTGTATGTGAAGTGTGTGATTAACTCTTGAAAACAATAGACTGCTCAGCAGCAAAGAGACCTTAAGGATGGTTAAAAATAAGATAAGGAAGAATAGCACGTCCGACATGGTCCAAGTACAATAAGTAAGGCGTGGGAACTGGTCTAAAATGTGCGTTATAAAAAGCCTGGCTAAGGTAGGTGAAACTGCTGTTGTTGGACAAGAGAAGCCAGTGACATGCCAGAAGGTGAAGAATAAGAAATCCTGGTCCATGTGGACATAAGTATATGTGAGCATGGGTCTATGAGAAAGTTTCATGCTTCATCTCAGACCTGGCTTTTCTCACAACCAAGTGTTATATCCCTTCTTACACTCGATACCCAAACTTGTGCTACTTTAAATTCTGGGTATCAGAGTGACATCCCTGGATTGGCCTCTGTTCAGGCAAGACAGCTGGGCACAGATTAGCTTTGATTATCTCATAGAAAAAAAGACTAGTTATATGGAGGAGATTCCCAGTGGAGCCAGTTGAAGAGGGAGTGTCTGAAGGGAGATTGAAGAGGCATAGGTTTTTATAAAATAAAAACAGAAAATGCTGGAAATACTCAGCAGATCAGGCAGCATCTGTGGAGAGAGAAACAGAGTTAACGTTTCAGCTCAATGACCCTTCGTCAGCAGCGAGTTGTTATGATCTGGAATGCACTGCCAGCAAGGGTGATGGAAGCAAGTTCAATAGTAACTTTCAAAAGAGATTTGGATATATGCTTGAAAAGGAAAAAATTGCATGGATATGGGGAAAGAGCAGGGGAGTGGGAATAATTGGATAGTTCTTTCAAAGAGCCGGTACAGACACGATGGGCCGAATGGCGGCCTCCTGTGCTGTATGATTCTATTCTATAATTGGCTGAAATAATACTCAACTGTGACTCAGCAATCTAATTGGTCAAAGTAAAACTCACAGTAAAACTCACCTATTTATCAGATAGTGACGATGCTCTCAAGATAATTATGAGGAACACCATTCAGCCCATCTTAATTGATTTATCGAGAAAGACCCTACAGGCCCCACCCCTATTTCAGCAGCTAATTGTTTCTAAAATGATTGCAGGATTTTTGCCTCCACTACTTTCTTTGGGAATCTATTATATGTGATAATCACAATGAGAAGAAAAACTTCCTGATATTGGTTTTAAATTTATCGTTATCTAGTTTGAACCTGTGGTCCCTTGTCCTATTGTTGCAGTTTAATTTAAAGTAGTATTCTGGTTTTACCTTTTCCATTCCCTTAACTATCTTATATACCTCTAACATTTTGAGACTTCTATCTATTTGGTCTGGAAGGGATTTTGGTTTAATTTATGTTATCACATTACTCCAAAGTTGCATTCAGTTTACAAAGGGCTAACTCCCAGAGACACACAAGCCACCTAGACTGTTGATATAAGACAATTACAACAACAACTTGTATTTATATAGCACCTTTAATGTAGTAAAATGTCCCAAGGCGCTGCACAGGAGTGTTATAAGACAAAAATTTTTGACACCGAGCCACGTAAGGAGAAATTAGGGCAGGTGACCAAAAGCTTGGTCAAAGAGGTAGGTTTTAAGGAGCGTCTTAAAGGAGGAAAGAGAGGTAGAGAGGCGGAGACGTTTAGGCAGAGAATTCCAGAGCTTAGGGCCTAGGCAACAAAAGGCACGGCCACCAAAGGTTGAGCGATTATAATCAGGGATGCTCAAGCGGGCAGAATTAGAGGAGTGCAGATATCTCGTGGGGGTTGTGGGGCTGGAGGAGATTACAGAGAGAGGGAGGGGTGAGGCCATGGAGGGATTTGAAAACAAGGATGAGAATTTTGAAATCGGGGCGTTGCTTAACCGGGAGCCAATGTAGGTCAGCGAGCACAGGGGTGATGGGTGAATGGGACTTGGTGCGAGTTAGGACATGGGCAATCGAGTTTTGGATGACCTCGAGTTTATGTAGAGTAGAACATGGGAGGCCAGCCAGGAGTGTGTTGGAATAGTCAAGTCTAGAGGTAACAAAGGCATGGATGAGGGTTTCAACAGCGGATGAGCTGAGGCAAAGGCAGAGACGGGCGATGTTATGGAGGTGGAAATAGGCGGTCTTAGTTATGCCATGGATATGTGGTCAGAAGCTCATTTCAAGGTCAAATATGACACCAAGGTTGCGAACCGTGTGGTTCAACCTCAGACAGATGTTAGGGAGAGGGATGGAGTCAGTGGCTAGTGAATGGAGTTTGTGGCAGGGACTGAAAACAATGGCTTCGGTCTTCCCAATATTCATTTGGAGAAAATTTCTGCTCATCCAGAACTGAATGGCGGACAAGTAGTCTGACAATTTAGAGAGCGTGGAGGGGTCGAGAGACGTGGTGGTGAGGTAGAGCTGGGTGTCATCAGCGTACATGTGAAAACTGATGGTGTGTTTTCGAATGATGTCGCCAAGGGGCAGCATGTAGATGAGAAATAGGAGAGGGCCAAGGATAGATCTTTGCGGGACACCAGAGGTAACGATGCGGGAGCAGGAAGAGAAGCTGTTGCAGGTGATTCTCTGGCTACGATTAGATAGATAAGAATGGAACCAGGCGAGTGCAGTCCCACCCAGCTGGACGATGGTGGAGAGGCGTTGGAGAAAGATGGAGTGGTCAACTGTGTCAAAGTCTGCAGACAAGTCAAGAAGGATGAGGGGGGATAGTTTACCTTTGTCACAGTCACAAAGGATGTAATTTGTAACTTTGATGAGAGCCGTTTCGGTACTGTGGCAGGAGCGGAAACCTGATTGGAGGGATTCAAACATGGAGTTGCGGGAAAGATGGGCACGGATTTGGGAGGCGACAACACGTTCAAGGACTTTGGAGAGGAAAGGGAGGTTGGAGATGGGGCAGTAGTTTGCAAGGACGGAGGACTTGAGGGTTGGTTTTTTGAGGAGGTGATGACGACAGATTTGAGGGAGAGGGGGACAATACCTGAGGAGAGAGAACCATTAACAATGTCAGCTAACATGGGAGCCAGAAAAGGAAGTTGGGTGGTCAGTAGTTTGGTGGGAATAGGGTCGAGGGAGCAGGAAGTGGGTCTCATGGACAAGATGAGTGCAGAGAGGTCATGAGGGGAGATCGGAGAGAAATTGGAGAAACATGTGAGTTCAGGACTAGGGCAAGGGGGAACCTTAGGAAGGAAGTTTAGCCCGGCGGGCTAGGGGAAGGAAGGTAAGTGGCAGAGGCAGCTGATCGGATGATCTCAATCTTAGAGAAAAAGAAGTCCATGAGCTCCTCACACTTGTCAGAGGTGAGGGTGGAGGAGACAGGGGAGAGGGGTTTAAGAAGACGGTTAGCAGTGGAGAATAGAAGCTGGGGTTTATCTTTGCATTCCAGAATGATTCTGGAACAGTGAGCAATTTTGGCAGACGAGATCAGGACCGATAATGCTTTGTGTGGTCCAGCCAGATCTGGCGGTGAATGGCTGTCCGCCATATCCGTTCAAGTCTGCGTCCCTTGGACTTAAGGGAGTGAAAATTAGGTGGAATACCAGACAAACCAGCCATCAAAAATGTGTACTCTTGTGTATCACAGTAGTTTTGAGCTAATGGAAAGCTATTGAGCATATCCCAGATTTGAAGGTGACGACTTTCATTGGCAGCTTGGTGAGCCAATCCTTGACAAATATAGAGCTGAGGGAGGGGTCAGATCAGTTTTTGCATCTCTATCTCTCTCTGGAGAAGTCGGTCCAGAGCAGTCTGAGTTTCAGGGGAGCAGAGAAATCTCGCTTTCTCTCCAGCCAGAGGGAAACTGAGGCTCTAGACTGAGGCGAGAACGCATGTACTCTGTTTGAGAAAAGATTAGCACTAGTTAGATGAAAAGAATATAATTAGATGCAGCCAACTTGGATTTCAGAAAGAATATCGTGTGTAACCAACCTGACATTTAAACAAGGTGGCTCCTGGGCTGGCAGCTCGTTACTCTTCATCTCAAAGACCTTCAGCTTCCACCTCCATAACATCGCCCGTCTCCACCCCTGCCTCAGCCCATCTGCTGCTGAAACACTCATTCATGCTTTAGTTACCTCTAGACTTGACTATTCCATTGCTCTCCTGGCTGGCCTCCCATCTTCCACTCTCCATAAACTTGATCACATCCAAAACTCTGCTGCCTGCATTCTAACCCACAACATCCAGCTCACCCATCAACCCTGTGCTGACCTGTATTCACTACATTAAAGGCGCGATACACATTGTTGTTGTTCGAGTTCTTGCGGGAGGTGAAGATGCAGTGGGCGGGGTGTATATGGACTTTTAGAAACCCTTTGACGAGCTGCCACAGAGGAGATTATTGGAGCAGATTAAGGGGCATGGAATTAGGGGAATAAAAACAGAAAATGCTGGAAATACTCAGCAGGTCAGGCAGCATCTGTGGAGAGAGAAACAGAGTTAACGTTTCAGGTCGATGACCTTTCGTCAGAACTGCTCTGATGAAAGGTCATCGACCTGAAACATTGGCCCAGAAATTCGGCTCTTGTCGGGTGAGTACGCGCTGTGTACTCACCCGTAAGGCCACCTGAAGTGCCGGTTTCACGCATGCACTGCGCATGCGCGGGAAACTGGAACTTCCGTTCCCCTGAAGGGAGGGGTTCAGAAGTCGAACGCGTGCTCGGGAGAGGCTGCGCGCATGCAGCGAACTTCGGTTATTTTTTCAGGTTTCTCCGGGAGGGTAAGTATGGAGAAGCTGCACTTTTAAAAAGGAGGCGCAAGGCCTGTTTTTAACAAGGTAAGTGGTTAATTAAGTACAATTTAAACAGTTTTTCAACAGGTTTATCTTTTTTACATACTTTAAAGAAAGGTAAGTTTATTTTTAGCACCGTTAAAAAGTTAATTAATTTTTTCAAAAATTTTAATTTTTGTTTAAAGTAGTTAATTTATGTAATTTATAGTTATTTTAAAAATGTGATGGTTTTTTAAAAATTTATTTGAAGTTTTAGTGTGGTTTTGGGGCCGATCTCTATTCATAGATTTGACAGGTCTTCCTGTCAAATCTATGAATGAAAATTCCCTGCTACGATTGGCTCTCCATGGCCCACGTGATCCCAGGGGATGCTTCGAACTAACTGCGCCCCTGGGATACGCAAGCACTGCGCGCCGGCAGCTGCAGGAGGCCCAGGAGCCAAAGTCCTCGTGGGCCCGAAGCACAACGGCAGGCGCAGTAGGTAAGTACGCGCGCGATGCTTGCATCCGCAGGAAGCCGGAGAGCCGAATTTCTGGCCCAACTCTGTTTCTCTCTCCACAGATGCTGCCTGACCTGCTGAGTATTTCCAGCATTTTCTGTTTTTATTTCAGATTTCCAGCATCCGCAGTATTTTGCTTATGGAATTAGGGGAAGTGTTTGGATACGTTACAATCCAAATCCTTGATGTAAATTAGAAACAGCAGCAGTCCTGAGACTAAGCCCTGGCTGTTGGGGAGCACACGTTTGTTTCATCTTTAAACTACTACATTTTGGAAAGAAACGTTGCTATAATAATAATAGGTACTATAGCTTGTTACAACCTTGTTTCTTTCTTTCTCTCTCTTTCTATCTCTCTGACTATTTATTGACAAATGGCTCACAGGATTTTATCTTTCATGTGTCTGCACCTCTCAATTTCTCACTCGCAATCTTCTTAGAGAGCCCAGAATTTTATTTTTTACAACAAATTGGAAGATTGTAATACATTTGCATCATGATATCACCATGGGATCTTTTTCATAGGATCTGTATTTTTGAAGCATTTGAAACACGGTGCTTTGAAAATCTTGCTACAGAATCAAATGTGCTGTCGAATCTGTGGCATTCATGTGAAGCCATTGCTTCAAAGTTGTCAGATGCTTGTTGTTGAATCACATTTCCAAGTGTCAAGCATCATGAAAATAAACCACTTGCTGCCATGCTAGTTGTACAAGTCTCGTCACACTTGGGTACTTCGAAGCTGATATATAGCATGCAACAAGGTATCTGAGAATCTGTCCAATTCAATAGAATTGACTACAAATGTTTCTTTCCTTGCTTTGTGAAACTCAGGGCTGAATTTTCTGTGGTGGTAGCAGGCGCGATCGGTGGCGGGTCGGGTGGGAAAGTGTTTTTTTTACAGCGAGTCGGGAACCCGCTGTCAGCTCGCTCCCACGCACCTTTCCCACAGGCGCGTCTGTCATCGTGGTGCTGACCCGACCTGCAGCAGTGGGGGACCCAATTTAAACAATTATTGCCTTGTTGTCAGACCCTTAAGAGTTGATTTTATACTTACTTTGCAAATTTCACTGGATTCCCACGGGGACCACGCTGCTCGGGAACTATGTCTGTAAACCTGAGGCAGGAGTTGAGTGGCCATTGTGCCAGCTGATTTAGTTGACGGGACGGAATGTGCTATAAAAGCTCCCACCTGACAGCTGATCATTTTCCTCATGCAGAAGCTGTTTCTCACTGCATTTGCAACACAGATTGAACTTTCTGCCGGCTGCAAATGTTTCAAGCAAAGTTTCCATCCACTGTCACCTCATTGGAAGAACCTCTCTCACCATTGACAGATTGCTTCTGTCATCTCTACTTCACCTGCCGTCTATTCCATCAGCATAGGTACCGTTTATACTGTTTCACCTTGGTCCTCAGAATCTGACCATGATCAGCCCCAACACCAACAACAACAACATTCTCCTCAACACCCTGATGCTGCACAGGACAGAGGGCATCAGCGCAGGGCTGCACTACACCGGAGGCAATACCCGCAACACAGGGTATACAGGCAGAGGATAAACTTCCTCAACATGACGGGGCAGCAGTGCCAAAGGAGGCTCAGGCTATCGCGCCAGGTCATCGCAAACATTTGCACATTGCTGGAGCAAGACCTGCAGCCCACAGGACCTGGTGGAGACCCCTTACTAATGGCTGTCAAAGTCAACGGCGCCCTCAACTTCTTCGCCTCCGGCTCCTTCCAGGGATCTGCAGCAGACATTTGCGGCATCTCGCAGTCGGCCGCCTACAACTGCATCACACAGGTCACCGATGCTCTGTTTGACAAGTCAGCCAATTATATCAACTTTGCCACTGATGAAGCCAGTGATACTGAGCGGGTGCTCGACTTTGCCACTCTGGCTGGCTTCCCACAGGTGCAGGGTGTCGTCGACTGCACACATGTGGCCATCAGAGCACCCCATCATAACCCTTTGTCAACTGCGAGGGCTTCCACTCCCTCAACGTGCAGCTGGTCTGCAACCATAGGAAGATCATCATGCATGTGTGCACCATATTCCCTGGCAGCTGTCATGACTCTCATCCTGCGCCATTCCACCCTCCCTCAGCTCTTCACTCCTCCAAACAGACTTTCCGGCTGGCTGCTTGGAGACGAGGGCTATCCACTGAACACGTGGCTCATGACACCCTTGAGGAGGCCAAGTACTGAGGCTCAGGAGAGATATAATGAAAGCCACATCACCACCAGATGTGTCATAGGCATGCTCAAAATGTGCTTCAGATGCCTTGACAGATCTGGAAGAGCCCTTCAGTGCGCGCCAGCCAGGGTCTCCAGAATCATCGTTGTCTGCTGCGCCCTGCACAACATAGCGCTGCAGCGAGGATTAGCGCTGCATGAGGAACAGGACGCACAGCTTCTTCTTCGGAGGAGGAGGATCATAAGCTGGAAGACAAGGAAGAGGAGCAGGAGGAACCTGCGGTGCAGATTGCACCAGCACTCGAGCACATTAGTGCTCGGGAGGCCAGGGATGGGCTCATCATGGCCAGATTTACTTAACTTTATGCAGAACACGCATATGTCTGCCACATGCCTCGCCAGGTTGGCAACACCCCACAGCCAGACCATAAAACATCCTTACAATGGCCAATCCATTCCTTTCACAGTCACCACCATTGCTGGAGGTAAAGTTAGGTCTGACCCTTCACTCCAACTCACTAAGCCACTTCCCACTGTGCACACAAATTTGTCCAAGACCAGAAAGTTATGAAAATAAATAAATTTATGGTAAACATTAAATTAATGGAAACTTCACATTAACATTGAACAAAACACCCAAGTGACTACCCTTGTGAATCTACTTGTGTGTCATCTTTCTTTTACGGGTGCTTCTACGAGGTGCTACCCCTATGGCTTCAGCAGAGGTAGAGGCAGTCTCCTCACTTTCCTGCTGCGCCTGCTTAGACACTTTTGACGGTCGTCCTCTGGGTTTTGGAGCCTGTGATGGCCCAGCCAAAGTCTGCTCCTCCTGCGATTGTGCAGGGGCAGACTCAGCCAGCGCGATCCGAGGAGGCATCTGGGGCTCTGACTGAGGGTTGGCAAGGGGCGAGAAGTGTGAGCGCTTGGCGAGGAGCCCCCACTTGCATGTCCCCTCTCACAATCATCCCTCTCATGGGCCACCCGCACTTCCCTGCTAGCAAGAGCTGGAAAGCACCTTGCTGCACATCAGTGGGGCCTAGAGGACCCACGTCTACACTGACATCCTTCCTAGAAAGGACGTCTTATGAGCCTCTGCCATCTATTTTGCAGAGACACCATGTGCTCCTGCAACTGGCGCATTAGCTGCTCCATGTAGGTGGCCATCCTATCCATGGAAGAGCCTACAGTCGCCATCGCCTGCGACACGGTGGTGCTCACGTTGGAGATGGACTCCTCCATTCTCTGAACACTGGCTGTCATCACGCTCGCAAAACCTGTCAGAGCCTCCTGCACTTGTTCCTGCAGTTCCAGGATCGCCCTCTTTCTGGATGGCCCCCGAGGCTCAGCGTCTGCATGGAGCTGAGCAGAGCTAGGAGCATCCTGCGCCCTCCGATGAGGAGTCTTCACTGCTGTCCCTGTCTCCACCATCTGCTCTTGCTCACTTGTGATTTATGAGACACCAGGTGACAGCATTACTCTGTCACGAGGGACCCACCGAGGTGTGTGTATCTGCGCTGGTGCTGGGTGCGCTTGGGTCAGGTGAAGGTGCGCCCTCAGAGACTGGAGACTCTTCTGAGGAGTCGACTTTGGTTTCCTCCCAGATATTGGGTGGGGGGAAGGCTCTGATGGACTTGTGGGAGAGTAAAGAGATGAGTTACATATGTCATATGTACTTTGGGCACAGATAACATTATGCATATAATTATCATTCAGTGGCTGCTGACATCAATGCCCGTATGAGTGACTGATGTACACCATGTAGCTGTATAAAAAGTGACTCTGTCACCAGGTTGCTGAGATGTCCCCCTCTCTCCATCTCCCACCTCCAGCTGCTCAGACACTCCTGAGAGCTCCAACGCAGCCTCCTCTGCAGTGGTCAGGGTTGTGAGTGATGCCAGTCCTCCACCAGTTCCCTCCCTCTCCCTCTGATTGTGGGCTCTCTTTTCCTGCAAGGAGGGAAAGAAGAGAAGGATGAGTTAGAGTGATGGAATGAGTGTAAGGAATGGATGGGTTACATGTGTAGAGGGTGACTATGATGGAGTGGGATGGCAATTCCAAGTGGCCTCCTTAAAGCAAAAGCCTCCTTGTGTGTTTAGTTGGTATGATTGCATTAGCCATGATGTGGAGATGCCGGTGTCTTGGAGATCCTCTCCACTTTGAGCCGGCAGTTTGTGGTGTCGATAGTAGCCATGATGTGGAGATGCTGGTGATTGCATTAGGATGAGGGTGAGTGTGAGGGGTGGCTTGTGAGATGGGGTATGATAATGTAGATAGAGAGGGATGGGTGGAGGTGCAAGATATGTTGGTGTGATTAAGGATGTGCAGGAGTAGAGTTGGGAAGGCAGAGTGATGGGGGTGTGATGAGAGGCAGGATGAAGATGAAGGTGAGTGTGGCTTTGTACTCACCTTTCCTGATCTAATAAGATCGTTGGAGCATTTGCGGCACTGCACCCAGGTCCTCCTCAGTACGTCCCTGCTGTTAACCACCTCGGCTACCTGGAGCCAAGCTCCTTTGGTTTGGTGGGGAGGTCTCTTCTGCCCCCTGGCAGGGAAGAGGACATCCCTGCGTTCTGTGACTCCCTCCACAAGCATGTGGAGGGAGTCATTGGAGAATCTGGGTGCAGCCCTCTGCCTCTGTGCAGTCATTTCTGCCCTTGTGTATAGCAGTGCAAACCAGTTGCACTGACTGCACTATCCTAGATGAACCTTCAAATGCAATGTGGTCATGGTCCCTTTTAAGTAACCCAGCTGAAAACGCGTCATCGAAGAAGTCATCAGACCCGCACCATTTAATTGAACCAGGCAACGCGCAGGGCAGGCTTAACAAGCCCTATTATCGGAAAGTCATTTTGTGGAGCGGGATGGAGGTAGCAACGGGATCGGGACCTGACATGGTGGTCGCCCACACCGGACCCGCCAAGATAAGGGAAATTCCAGCCAAAGTAACCAGACAATGGCTTTAGACACATACTTGCTGCTCTACTGCAGTGATATTTGAACAGATCTCAACATTATTCAGACAGTTGTTCAGCATGCATGGGTATGGATTGGAAGGAACTAGAAAACAATTGCCAAGTTCAATTTCTCTGACATTAACACTGCCTATTTTCAGTGGATAGCAATTGTTGTTAGCTGCAATGTAATCAAGGCATTGATGTCGGTAACGTTTTGTGCACTTCCATCTACAATGCAAGATGCGTTCAGATTTGCAGCAACCACATAGGTATCATACACATGGCCACTGTTATATCTTTGTAGGTCAGGTATCTTATCAAACACTTTGGAGGGAATTTTAACCGTAAAACAGGTGGGTTGGGGGCGTGTGGGAGGTTAAAGTGTTAAAAATCTGAATTCCGACCTGATCCCGCCCACTTCCTGTTTTAACGGAGGTGAGACAGGTGGGGGGGGGGGGGAACAGGCAGCCAATCCACTGCCAGGAGGCGGGTCATCTATTTAAATATTATAATGAGGCTGGAAGTCTTTATTTAACCTCCATTTTGATTTTAACTTTAGCTGGATTGAGAATTGGTTAGCAGACAGAAAACAAAGAGTAGGGATAAACGGGTCTTTTTCAGGATGGCAGGCTGTGACTAGTGGGGTACCGCAAGGATCGGTGCTTGGGCCCCAGCAATTCACAATCTATATCAATGATTTGGATGAGGGGACTAAATGTAACATTTCCAAATTTGCTGATGATACAAAGCTAGGTGGCAGTGTCAGTTGTGAAGAGGCTTCAAGGGGATCTCGACAGGCTCAGTGAGTGGGCGAGAACATGGCAGATGGAATATAATGTGGATAAATGTGAAGTTATCCACTTTGGTAGAAAAAACAGAAAGGCAGAGTATTTCCTAAATGGTGAAAGATTGGGGAATGCAGATACTCAACGGGACCTGGGTGTCCTTGTACATGAGTCACTGAAAGTGAATGTGCAGGTGCAGCAAGCCATTAGGAAGGCAGATGGTATGCTGGCCTTCATTACAAGAGGATTTGAGTACAGCAGTAAAGAAGTCTTACTCCAATTATATAGTGCCTTGGTGAGACCACACCTGGAGTACTGTGTACAATTTTGGTCTCCTTACCTAAGGAAGGATATACTTGCCATAGAGGGAGTGCAACAAAGGTTCACGAGATTGATTCCTGGGATGGCGAGACTGTCGTATGAGAAGAGATTGAGTAAACCTGGCCTGTATTCTCTTGACTTCAGAAGAATGAGAGGGGATCTCATTGAAGCATACAAAATTATTACAGGGCTTGATAGGATAGATGCTGGGAGAATGTTTCCCTTGGCTGGGGAGTCTAGAACCAGGGGCCACAGCCTCAGGATAAAGGGTGGGCCATTCAGGACTGAGATGAGAAGAAATTTCTTCACACAGAGGGCTGTGGAGGCTCAGTCATTGGGTATATTCAAAACAGAAGTCGATAGATTTCTGACTAGTAAGGGCATCAAGGGATATGGCGATAGGGGCCAGTGAATGGAGTTGAGGCAGAAGATCAGCCATGATCTCATTGAATGGCGGAGCAGGCTTGAAGGGCTGAATGGCCTACTCCTGCTCCTATTTCTTATGTTCTTATGGTCGGGTTTTACTCACCTCGTGAAACCTGCCAGCTAATGCAAGGCGAGGACTGCTGGATCCAGGAGGTAATTGCCTTTACACTTACCCCCTGGATCCAGCGTCCCTGCCTCATCCACCCCCTGCAATCGGAAACCCCCCCACGAAGTCTGATCACCGCCCCCCTCCCCACCCTTTGTGCTGATCCCGACCCCCGATCTTCAGCGGCTGCCCCCCGACCTCTGATCCTCTTCCGACCATGCCCCCCCACCGTGGCCCCTGGCCACCCCCCAGCCCCCACGTGATCCCTCCCTCCCTCTTCTCTGCGGCCTTGTGCCGCAGGCCTACCTGGCTGGAGCCAGCCAGCCTCTCAATCTGGCTGGCTGCGGGTGGGAAACTGAGGCTTCCCATGCTGATCAGGCCCTGCCGTTAAATTCCCCGCAGACCTTGCCGAATTTAACGGAAGGGCCTGTGAGAAACCCGTTCTCCCGGGATTCCCGATCGCTTCGGAGTCCTCCCGCCCCCAACCTGCCTTCCCCATTAAAATTCAGCCCACTGTCAGTCATCTGGTGATTGCAGATTGTCCACAGAATCCCGGATGAGGAGTGCATATAAATAAGGGAGAACCATGCTTTTAAAATTCAATAAAATTCATAAATGAACTAACAAGTTGGTCAAGTCATGCACGAGTTGTTTGAATTTCAGGTGAAAGCAAAAGCAGTTTGCCCTGGTAAAAAAAAAATCACCTGTCAGTTCTTTCCATCAGTAGTGTGAGTGTCATTTTTAGGGGAGTTGATCCACTCTGCCCTGTTAAAACTTGCATGATAATGTAACCTGAGGATGTAACAATAATGCCCCTTTGTGACCTGAAACCAATATTGTATCTCTTGCACGTTTACTTCTTCAATCTCTGAAAATGGACCGAGCAAGCACTTGGTGAGACAAAGGCAGTTACGAATCATTAAACTGTTTTATTTCACAGCATGCAAACATACCGAATTGTAATAGTGATATAGTGCCTTTAATGTGGTAAAATGCCCCAAGGCGTGTCACAGGAGCTTTATTAAACAAAATTTGACACAAGCCACATAAGGAGATCTTAGGGAAGGGCAGGAAAGAGGTAGGTTTTAAGGAGCATCTTGAAAGAGGAGAGAGAGGTAGAGAGGCGAAGATGTGTGGGAAGACGTTTTGTTATTCCACTCAGCTTCACTTTGCTTCCCATACATACAAAAAAGTCGAATTCATTATCTCCACTCATCTGCATGTTGCCCCTTGGTGACATCATCTGAAAACACAACATCAGGTTCCACATGTACGCTGACGACACCCAGCTCTACCTCACCATCACCTCTCTCGACCCCTGCAGTGCCTTTGTTTTGTCACCCTGCTTTATTGACATCCAGACATCCATTAAATAAATAAAGCCCGCCACAAACTCTGTTCCGTAGCCATCGACTCCATCTCTCTCCCTGGCCACTGTCTGAGGCTGAACCAGACCGTTCGCAATCTTGCTGTCCTATTTGACCCTATCTCTGTAACCTCCGCCAGCCCTACAACTCTACGAGATCTCTGTGTCCTCCAATTCTGACCTCTTGCGCATCCCCGATTTTCATCGCTGCACCATTGGCGGCCGTGCCTTAAGCTGCTTGGGCCCTAAGCTCTGGAATTCCTCCCACACATCTTCGCCTCTCTACCTCTCTCTCCTCTTTTAAGATGCTCCTTAAAACCTACCTCTTTCCTGCCCTACCCTAAGATCTCCTTATGTGGCTCGTACCAAATTATGTTTGATAAAGCTCCTGTGAAACACCTTGGGACATTTTACCACGTTAAAGGCACTATATCAATGCATGTTGTTTTGTTATTCCACTCAGCTTCACTTTGCTTCCCATACATAGAACAAGTTCATTATTTTATTTATGTTGGTGAACTGCCTTACTCTTAATTTTAGAAGTATCTAACTTTAGGAACATAGGAACAGGAGGAGGCCATTCAGCCCCTCGAGCCTGTTCTGCCATTGAATTAAATCATGGCTGATCTGTATCTTAACTCCCAAAAGGTAGCAGTGCAGCAAAACTATTGGCTATAAGAAACTGAACCACTACATTTTTGCCTGCAGCCCAGGGCAGAACCTCCTGTTCCTGCAGTATGCTGTTTTTTCTCCTCAGTCTAAGTGCAGTGTCAGCTTTCAGTCAAATTCATTATCGCCCGCCCACCCCCATCCAAAGGTGAAATCCAACAAACTAACTTGACAATAACCCAGACTAAGTTCATGTGAATAGAGTTCTCTGCAGCAGCAATACGTATGAATGATCACTAGCATGTTAATCTATATTTCATTATTTACAGCACATTGGTTCAAACACCCTGCCTAAATCTTAATCTAAATTTCCCAGCTTTGCTGTCCTGTGAATTTAACCCCTGAGAGCTAAGTTTATCTTGCTGGTAGTATTTTTAACATATATTACACCAAGGTTTCCCTATGGCTGCATAGCCATATATTGTGAAACATGCCATCTGGTGGCCTTAAATCCCAATATATTTGTGTATAACAGGGAAAATCCACTTTAAGTAGTTTAAATACAGTCTAGTTTTGAAATAGTAGGAGCAGACTGTATTTGGTTCTGACCTCCTGGGGGTTAAATTAAATAACTCCGAAAACGGGCACCGGGATTACGATGCATGATTAACCTGCACCCATTCACTGCAATGCAGGCAGGATGGCAACTTGGTGCTGCCTGCTCATTTTCATGATTGCTGCAGGCAGCCAGTGCTCCCCGTGCTGTTCACTGACACACATCAACAGGGGGCCTAATATCGTCAGTGCCTAGCACTACTTAAAGCTAGCCTGCACCTCTTAAAGAGGGAAGTGCATCGTGGCTGCTGGTGGTGCTGAGACCATTCTGAATATTGTGCTGTGGAAGAATCAACAATGGCTGACCATGGGAGAGAGTTTGCACCAATGTTTTTGGACTCTGCACTGGAGGTCTTGGTGGAAGAGGTGGAAATAAGGAGAGATGTCCTATATCTGCAGGTGGGCCAGAGGCCCTTAAGATACATGCTCAGAAGGCAGTGGCAAGAGATAGTGACAGAGGTCAATGCCAGGACCTGGATGCAGCACAGGAAGAAGGTTAATGATCTGACATGAGTTGTCAAGGCGACTGGGTTCATCTTCAAATGGTATATCCTACCAACTGCATCACTAGCATCATCCACTGCTCAATTCACTACACCCTCATCACCCACCTACCAACAATCTCTTATCAATCAGTACACAACTCACCCTCACACACTTAGCACTGTTGCAAGCCTAGCAGCCACAACTCACAGCTCGCACACACTGGCAGCTATTCAACCATGACAGCCACATCACCCAAACATATTGCAGGACACTCAGTGACACACTTCCCTCTTCCTCGCAGGAAAAGGTGGCGCATAACAGGAGGCAGCAGGAAAGAACTGGAGGAGGACAAGCACGCCTGCATGTTTTAACCCCCATGGAGGAGCTAGTGCTGGTCATCATGGGAAGGGGTATCACTGAGGTCGTGGCCACTGGCAGCTCTGGAGGGATCGGTGATGAGGGTATCTATACCTAATCCGTCTCTCATCCCACTTCTCCCTCATCCCACAATATCTTCTGACTCACAAGCTGCAGATGGTGTAAGCACGCACTTCTTCCTTTCTCCTCTCCCCTCATCACAACCCAACCCTTGTCCCTATTTCATTTTAGATACCCAAGAACTGGAACCTTCCCAGTCATTGGAGGAAGAGAAAGAAGACAGTGAAGATGAAGAGACACCATCACTCAATTTTACACTCACAGCCAGCAGCTCAGATATTGACACTGCTTGTATTTTAGAGGCTAGGATAGTGAAGGGATCTGCACGTGGTGAGACACCGGGCAGGAGCAGAGGGGAAGGGATAGCACAGGTGCCAGCTTGCTGGAGGGTGAGATGTTGCTTGTATCTCCAGTAACAGCCTGGAAGGAGCCAGGTGCATAAAAGTTAAGAGCCACAGTCACCTTGACAGCCACAGGCAATGATGATGTGGAGATGCCGGTGTTGGACTGGGGTGGACAAATGTGAGAAGTCGCACAACACCAGGTTATAGTCCAACAGCTTTATTTGAAATCGCAAGCTTTCGGAGCTGCTGCTCCTTCGTCAGGTGAAGTCACCTGACGAAGGAGCAGCACTCCGAAAGCTTGTGATTTCAAATAAAACTGTTGGACTATAACCTGGTGTTGTGCGACTTCTCACAGGCAATGATGCCCTTGCCCTACTTTGAGGTAGCAGTTGTGGCTGCAGTAGTTAGCAGATTTCAGTCACAACCTCTTTTGTGAAGCAAAGACATCTCAAGCATTGGTCCTCGCTGAAGCTGAGGTAAGAGAATTGCTCCCTAAAGAGCCTTTGCGGATATGGCCTCCTGCTGAGAGCCCTTCTCCCCCTCCTCCTCCTCCTCCTCCTCCCTCCTCTAGCAGCTTGTCCTGCTCTGCGTGACCTCTGCTCATTCTCCCAGTGATGCTGAATGCCAGACCACCCATGTCTGGAAGCAACTGGTTTGTGCACAAGCCTTTAAGTCACCAAAAAAGTACATCAGCACCAGCCAGACTACTCCCTGTAGACTATTGAAACTTTAAACAGGCATGAAAAAGCATCCAAAATGCGTAGAATTGCAGCAACAGCCAGAAGATATAATCCAGCGACTAACCTGCAAGTAGTTGCTGATCCCTTTAAATAGCGCTGGTGCAGGGTCCTTCATGCCGTTTAACATCATGTTCAGCTGTGCGTGGTTAAGAGAGGCTAGAGCATGGAGCTCCAAAATGGCACCTCTGGTGTCAAATCAGTGTTACACGCTGATTGACGTCATGATCTGCCTGCTCTGCGTGTTGCCGGCGGTCGTCAGGTGCGCGCGCGCTAACCCCTTTATGAAGATGGCGTCCAGCGCACTTCCCATTCGAAGTGTGCATCGTAGATGCCATTTTCATAGTTTAAAAGAGCTTATGACGCCCAAAAAATGGGTGCTTTCGAACCAAGTTTTGCCGCCTTTATTTTAACTGCGTGCTCATGAAATCCCTAATATGACTAATGGAGAAGAATAAATGATTAAAATTAAATGGCGCGTTTGAGAGTATGGATGAATATATTAAAACTAACAATCTTAACATTCTGTATTTGCAGTTCTGCACGCATTTCTATAACCTTGAGAAACAGAGGAATTGATGCTTTTAAACCTGAACTATATGGGAAAGCCATCATAGTGGAACAACTTATTTCTGGACAGGGAACAAGACAATACAGATTAAAGAGTAAATCAGGTAAAATGTAAATCTATGTTTAAAAAAATTGTGCGTGTGTCTTTAGGGAGAAGCGTAGTTGTTTTATTTTACAATATGTAGAGCAATCAAGTTTTTACGCAAATTGCACTAAGACATTTTGGATATAACAGTAATTTTTTTCTCCATTGTTCCAATTTCCTCTCCAAATACAATACTTCTTCCATATGATGGGGGTGGAGAGGAAATCAATCATCTCAGGACACTGACCAGAGAGGAGGGGGAAAGTGGGAGACCATTTGGCTCATCAAGTCTGTGCTGGCGTTTTTCACCACGAGCCACTTAGTCTAATCCCACTCCCCTGCTCGCTCCCCATATCTTTTAATGTTCACCTTTTTTAAGCAATGAATTGCCATTTCAAAAAAATGGACTCTTTAACAACAGTTTGTGACAAGAAAGTTCCACATTTTAACTGCCCTCTTTGTAAAGACATTTTTCTAACCTTCCCTTTGATTCATTCTGTGATTTTCTTAAATTTGTGCCTTCTCATTAACCATCTTGCCAACCAAAAAAAAATCCATCACTGTTTACTTTATCATAATTCTGCATAATCTTGAAGACCTCGATCAGGTCATTGCTTACCCTTCTCGGCTCCAGTGAGAAAAGCTTTAACTTCTCAAGTCTCTTCATAACTGTAAACCCTGGTAACACTCTGATAATGTTTTGTTATTAAATGATGTGCCACTTCTATCCCAATAGTGGAATAGAGGGGAATAAACCACTTTGTGGTAGTCTTATACACCAATGTATCAAAATACTCATAGTTCATTTATGTCTTGCAACAAAGATCACTATGAAATTTACTGCAAATGTTGCAGAAAATGTGGTATGAAATGATGCAAGAGTATTGTGGTCTGTAAGTATGTGTACACACTACACCAGTACATAACGCATCAGTCGACTAAATGAAAGAAATAGTTGAGATCCACAGTTGCCTTACAAATCATCAAATTATACAATACAGATCTTTATGAAAGTTTTATATGCTTGCCGTGCAAATTCCTTTCATTATTTAAGATCCATAATATTTTTTCTAGGACATATCATTTCTACAAAGAAAGCAGAACTCAATATGATCTTAGACCAATTCAATATAGAGGTATGTTTCGTTTTTCAATTCATTTTGTGCTGTCAGCGATTTCATGGCAAGAATGAGTTCATATCAATTTCTCCTCTGTGCTAGTTTAATGAATGTTTTAACCTGCCTATTGTAAAATAGCAGAAAGAAGAATTTGAAATGAGCAAGTTAGGTGTTTGTATGCTAATGCCAACAGTAATTTCTAATATATGGTGAAAGGCTGCAGGTATTATTCATACAATGAGAGTGATATTTTCGCTGAACCTGTTAGTAGCCTCTTCAAGAACATAGCCAATCGAATGGGTACATATTTACACATCCTGTTGGCATGAGTATATTCCAGGCAGGTGAACATTTTCGCCACTCATCTAATAAGAGCCTCTGGACGCAATCTCATCATTCTTAGGGAGTGACAATGTTTTCAAGAGACCAATTTATCTTCAAGCAGGACAAAACCATGAGTGCTCCTGGTTTTCATGGATTACTAGAACCGGACTGGTAGCAGAGCACGAATCAGTCTTGCGAACTTATGCTAACATTTCCACATATACTTAGGATTCCAGTGTACCATTCAGTTGTTGGGTTTCAATTCAATTCCAGACAGATAGTCATCTGGCCTACTATGGAAGGTGAAGCAATTGACATCAAAAACTCAATGAGGGAAAAATTCGGTTGCATTGTGCCTCCCGTTAGCGGGGCGCAAAGCGACTAGCGCCCGGGCGCGGCGCCACGCTCGCACCCCGGCCGCGATCTTCGGGAACTCCCCCTGACTTACCGCCGGACGCTATGTCTGACGGGGTCAGAGGGGCCTACCTGCGGCTGGGGCGGCGCTATTTAAAGGCGAGGTGCGGGGCGGCCATTTTTGTTGCTGGCCGCCTGCCAGCACCTGCCTGCGCTCCCGTCCCCGGCCTCCTGAACCGCCCCCCTCCGCAGAGTGACGGCTGCGCTCCAAGAGCCCAGCACTTCTCTTGAGTGCTGGGCTCTTTTGCCGGCACTCCCCATCCCCGGGGCCCCAGCTGGGCCCTGGGTCGCGCTGCACAAAGCCCCTCCCCTTTAAGAAGGGGAGGAAGGCCTGCGATACCACGGCGCGACGTGCCGCAGCGCGTGGCACGTAGCGCCGCGATATTCCGTCGCAGCGCCCCAAGAGGGATGCGGGCTGCTTCCAGTAGCGCCCCGCTTTCTTCTTGGGGCGCTACCACTCAATTTCCTTCGCGGGGGCGCTAATTTTTCCGGGGTGCTAAAAGTAGCGTCCCGGCAAAGTTGGGCGCTACTCAATTTTTAGCCCAATGTATTTGTAAAATGCTACCATCTTTCTCTTGATTACCTACTTATCTTTATTTTGGTGGGGGGGGGGGGAGTGGGTTACTCTAATGGGATCCTATTGGTGAAGGAATAACACTAAAATTGCTTGTGATGTTCTATTTTCTGTGTCTGCAATGTCCTCAATTGCTGGCTTGTGTTCTCTTACTTCACATATTTGGGAAGGCTTGGTAGCCAGAAAATAGTTGGGATTTATGACTTTTAAAAACTGAACAAGCTTCGGTCAGAGTTTTTTTTTTACATTGATGCTGTGAAAGCTGCCCTGTAATATGAAAGGGGCTGACTCCACAGCAGCGGGAGTGTAGAGTAATAGACAACTTTGGTTGCTTGAAGAAGTTCTGTATTCTAAGTATAGCAGTAAAGGCTGTCTTGAAGTCAATAAAAATCCTGTGTAATTACGTGTAGCCAGACAATCTGAATTGCTGCTTATTTCAAAGTTTCTAACAGCTGGGATTGGCTAATTACATTTTAAAAAGTAGGAGGATGTCGTCCCAAATGTGCCATAATAGTTACAGATGAGGAGGGCCATTCAGCCCATCTAAGTTCACCCATCCAGTGAGATCCTAAGCACTGTTTTGACTATATAGTTCAACATTCATTGGCTTCACTGATTGCTGCACTGGTTGGACATGTTGAACATTGAGTCTACTAATACTCCTAGGTCTCTTTTAGCTTCCTGCTTATCTATTTCAACATAATTTATGGAGTACATTTGTAACTTATTTTTCTTTTCTATGTGCTGTACTTCACACTTACCTGCCTTAATTTTCATCTGCCATTGTTCTGTCCACATACATATTTTGTCCAACTCATTCTGAGCTGCGTCCTTTGATTCCACTGTCCCTCCCAGTTTGGTATCATCACAAATTTTACCACATTGCATTGAATTTCTAAATCCAGGTCATTTATGTAAAATAGAAACAGTTGCAGTCCCAACACCAATCCCTGGGGAACCCCTTTCAGTACTTCTCACTATCTTTATATAACTCCTCCTACATGTACTTAAAGTAATAAAGATGTGGAGGAAGAAATTGCAAAGCAGATTATGAATAGGTGTGGAGGTCACAGAGTAGTTGTCATGGGTGACTTCAACTTTCCAAATATTGATTGGAACCTTTATAGGTCAAACAGTTCGGATGGGATAGTTTTTGCACAGTGTGTGCAGGAGGGTTTCCTGACACAATATGTGGATAGGCCGACAAGAGGTGGGGCCACGTTGGATTTGGTACTGGGTAATGAACCGGGCCAAGTGTTTGATTTGTATGTGGGAGAGCACTTTGGAGATAGTGACCACAATTCGGTAACTTTCACTATTGCAATGGAGAGGGATAGGGCCATACGGCAGGGCAGGGTTTATAATTGGGGGAGGGGTAATTATGATGCGATTAGGCAAGAATTAGGGAGTATAAGATGGGAACAGAAACTATCAGGGAAAGGCACAAACGAAAAGTGGAGCTTTTTCATGGAGCAATTACTGCGTGTCCTTGATAGGTATGTCCCTGTCAGGCAGGGAGGAAATGGCCGAGTGAGAGAACCATGGTTCACAAAAGAGGTTGAATGTCTAGTCAAGAGGAAAAAGGAAGCGTATGTAAGGATGAGAAAACAAGGTTCAGTTGGGTCGATTGAGGAGTACAAGGTAGCAAGGAATGAGCTAAAAAAAGAGCTTAGGAGAGCTAGGAGGGGGCATGAGAAGTCCTTGGCGGGTCGGATCAAGAAAAACCCCAAGGCTTTTTACTCTTATGTGAGAATTAAAAGAATGACCAGGGTGAGGGTAGGGCCGGTCAAGGACAGTAGTGGGAACTTGTGCATGGAGTCAGAAGAGATAGGAGAGGTGATGAATGAATACTTTTCGTCAGTGTTCACCGAGGAGAGGGGCCATGTTCTTGAGGATGAGAGTGTGATAAAGGTGGATAGGCTGGAGGTGGTAGATGTTCTGAGGGAAGGTGTTTTAGCAATTTTGAAGAACCTGAGGGTCGATAAGTCCCCTGGGCCAGATGGGATATATCCTAGGATTCTTTGGGAGGCAAGGGAGGAGATTGCAGAGCCTTTGGCTTTGATCTTTGGGTCCTCACTGTCCACGGGGATGGTGCCAGAGGACTGGAGAGTGGCGAATGTTGTTCCTCTCTTCAAGAAAGGAAATAGGAATGACCCTGGTAATTATAGGCCGGTTAGTCTTACTTCGGTGGTTGGTAAGATAATGGAAAAGATCCTGAGGGATAGGATTTATGACCATTTGGAAAGGGGCAACTTAATCAGGGATAGTCAACACGGATTCGTGAAGGGTAAGTCTTGCCTAACAAATTTGATTGAATTCTTTGAGGAGGTAACTAAGTGTGTAGATGAAGGTAGAGCAGTTGATGTCGTATACATGGATTTTAGTAAGGCGTTTGATAAGGTTCCCCATGGTCGTCTCATGAAGAAAGTAAGGAGTTGTGGGATAGAGGGAAATTTGGCCGATTGGATAAGTAACTGGCTATCTCATAAAAAAACTGCTTTTTTTCCATCTATATATGCTCTGGCGATTCTGTATCCAATTTACTTCACCTGAGGAAGGAGCGATAGCTCCGAAAGCTTGTGATTTCAAATAAAACTGTTGGACTATAACCTGGTGTTGTGCGACCTCTCAATTTTATCTCATAGAAGGCAGAGGGTGGTGGTGGATGGAACATTTTCGGACTGGAGACCAGTTACCAGCGGTGTGCCACAGGGGTCGGTGCTGGGTCCTTTGCTGTTTGTGATTTTTATCAATGACTTGGAGGAGGGGACTGAAGGGTGGATCAGTAAATTTGCTGATGACACCAAGATTGGTGGAGCAGTGGATGAGGTGGAGGGCAGTTGTAGGCTGCAAAGAGACATTGATAGGATGCAGAGCTGGGCCGAAAAATGGCAGATGGAATTTAACCCTGATAAGTGCGAGGTGAATCATTTTGGTAGGGCAAATTTGAATAAGGATTACAGGGTCAACGGCAGGGTTCTGAGGAACGTGGAGGAGCAGAGGGATCTGGGGGTTCATATCCACAGATCTCTGAAGGTTGCCACTCAAGTGGATAGAGCAGTAAAGAAGGCCTATGGTGTGTTGGCGTTTATTAACAGAGGGTTTGAGTTTAAGAACCGTGAGGTTATGCTGCAACTGTACAGGACCTTGGTGAGACCACATTTGGAATATTGTGTGCAGTTCTGGTCACCTCACTATAGGAAGGACGTGGAAGCATTGGAAAGAGTGCAAAGGAGATTTACCAGGATGCTGCCTGGTTTGGGGGGGAGGTCTTATGAGGAAAGATTGAGGGAGTTGGGGCTTTTCTCTTTAGAGCGGAGGAGGATGAGAGGCGACTTAATAGAGGTTTATAAGATGATGAGGGGGATAGATAGAGTGGATGTTCAGAGACTATTTCCTCGGGTAGAGGCAGCTGTTACAAGGGGGCATAACTATAAGGTGCATGGGGGGAGATATAGAAGGGATGTCCGAGGTAGATTCTTTACTCAGAGAGTGGTTGGTGTGTGGAATGGACTGCCTGCTGTGATAGTGGAGTCGGACACTTTAGGAACTTTCAAGCGGTTATTGGATAAGCACATGGAGCACACCAGAGTGATAGGGAGTGTGATAGCTTGATCTTGGTCTCGGACAATGCTCGGCACAACATCGAGGGCCGAAGGGCCTGTACTGTGCTGTACTGTTCTATGTTCTATGTACTTCTTGCTATCTACCCTTCCTGTTAGTCTTAATTAAGTTAATGCCAGCCCAGCCCCAAATGAACTGAGTGTTAGTTCCAATCAAAGCTATTGGGGGAGAAATTCAGTATCGCCCCATTTGGGGCGCAATTATCGGCCGGGCGCAAAGATTAGCGCCTGGCGCTAATTATCGCCACCGACTGCAAACTTGACTTTTATCGCCCCTGGAGGTGATTGCAGCGCTAAATCAGGCGCTTCACACCTGTCTTAAGGCGCAAAGGCCGAGGAGCGAGGCGCTACCTCAGAGAGCTGGCGAAGCTCATGTAATGTCAGTCAGCAATGGAACACACACACAATGGCACGGGCCAGTTCTTAAAGGGGATGGTTAATCTTGCTTTCCATCCACATCCTGCTCATTGCAGCCTTGAATCTCGGCCTGGAGAGACCTGCACATCAAATGTGCTGGAAAGAACAATGGAGAGTACCAGGCAAAGAGCTCAGAGTGCAGCCCCCACAGTCTCTGCTAAATCGATACAAGGAATGGCAAATCAAAATGAACCTGCAAAGTGCTGCTCAGTACCCAAAACTCCTTCACACAACGTTGAATCTCTCCAGAAGTCTCTCCCTCTCTCTCTCAGAATGCGTAGTTCAAAAATGGCACCAACAATAAAAGGCAGGAAGCGGTCACCTTTAAATAGCGCTCCCCCTTTCCCTTCATGACTGCAGAACGCTCCCCTCAACCTGTCGTTGCTAGCGTCAGGCGGTAAGGCAGGGGGCGCCACTCAATATCCGCTCCGGGGCGATACCGGGGCGTTGCGCACTCGAGTGACGTCATGATCTGCCGGCGCAGGAGATCGTGGCGGTAGTGTTTAGCGCCGCCGCAAAATGTCTAGTTAATTTCGCGAGCGGCGCAAATTTCGCCGCGCCTGGGCGCTAGATGCTTTGCGCCCCATTAGCGCCCTCTTAAGGCGCTAACGGGAGGCGCAACCAACTGAATTTTTCCCCTTGTTTCAATTGAACAATTGTTGCAACAACACATCAATTTTTTTTCTCTCACAAAAGGCTTTCTACTTTATCTGTACTATCTTGCCAAGCTTAATAGTTGCTGGATAGAATGTGCTTTTTTATGCCTACAAATTATCTTAGCAATGCAGTAACTTCCAGCTGTCTCAGCATTCACAGCCTTTGCAACTCTGAAGTAGGCAGTGTCTTTAAGTTTAACATCCTCTACCTACACATATTCTTCACAAAGTACCATAGTAGCGAAGCATGATAGGTGCCTGTTGCTAAATTGATCTTTGCCTGTGTTGAATTTCTTAACTTGTGTTCTTGTAATGCTGGATTCAGCATATAAGGGATGAATTCCTACGGTTTCACACTGTCATTTTTAACAGAAAGTCATTGGCCTGAACTAGTCTGTTTGTCCATTAGATATTCCTCAAGTTGTAAATTTGCTTGGGCTCACATACATTATTTACAATTGCAATCATCTTGGCCCAGAAATTCGGCTCCCTGGCTTCCCGCGGGTGCAAGGATTGCGCGCGCACCTACCTACCGCGCCTGCCATTGACCTCTGGGCCCACGGGGACTTCAGCTCCTGGGCCTCCTGCAGCTGCCAGCGAGCAGTGCTTGCATATCCCAGGGGCGTAGTTAGTGCGATGCGTCCCCTGGGATCACATGGGCCATGGAGAGCCAATGGCAGCAGACCATCTTTTATTCATCGATTTGACAGGAAGTCCTGTCAAATCTATGAATTGAAATCGGCCCCAAAACAACACCTAAACTTCAAATAAATTTAAAACAAAACCATCACATTTTTAAAATAACTATAAGTTAAATAAATTAACTACTTTAAACAAAAATTAAAATTTTTGAAAAAATTAAAATACTTTTTAACAGTGCTAAAAATAAACTTACCTTTCTTTAAAGTATCTAAAAAAGATAAACCTGTTGAAATTTTGTTTAAATTGTAATTAATTAACCACTTACCTTGTTAAAAACGGGTCCTGCGCCTCCTTTTTAAAAGCACAGCTTCTTCCATACTTACCTTCCTGGAGAAACCTGAAAAAAATCCTAAGTTCGCTGCATGCGCGCAGCCTCTCCCGCGCACGCGGTTCACCTTTAACCCCTCCCTTCACGAGACCGGAAGTTCCGCTTTCCCACGCATGCGCAGTGCATGCAGGAAACCGGCACTTCAGGAGGCCTTACGGGTGAGTACACAGCGCGTACTCACCCGGCAAGTGCCGAATTTTTGGCCCCTTATGTCATTGTTAGAGACACCTGATTATCTAAGGTGTAATTCGATTCAATTCACACAGCGTGGAGGGAAGGAGCCAGGCAGATTCCTAAAAGCCTACTGGTCTCACATGAAAGGCAAAAGCTTGAGTCAGCTTAGCCTTGAAGAGTTAAGCTGGTGTAAATGGCCTTCTGTTTTGGAACCCATGTTTAGAGAGAAAGTGAGTTTCATCTTTTTGTTTTCATAAACCCAGGAGTGCAAGGAATATATATGTATTCATACCATGATAACTGTGTATTGTTCATCCATACAAATATCTTATCTAAATAAATCACTTTTTGAAGCCCATGTATCATCTCAATAAAGTGCATTTTCATTCTGCCCTCATTAAAGAGAGGGGACTTCATGTGACAACATGTGGTGTATTCCAATTGCTGGTATACAGTGAAAGGTTCTTTGTTATGGTCCCTCAGTAACGCTATTGTTTACCTAGGTACTGGGTAGAATAAGATGCACTCCAGATCGTAAGGCACATGCGGTCTGCTTATGGGAATGACTGGTGGCGCTGAACCAAAGAGAATGTCTAGTGTAAAAACCCCAAAATTGTAAAGTGCCATTAGGCAGAACATGCAATGTTACAGTTCACATAAAATGCTCAAAGTACAGAAGGCTCAGAGGGAGGGGCAGGGTGTTTTTCATATTAGATGGCATAATAACAGAATGCAACCAGAAATAAGTACCAAGACTGGATGAAAAATATTTTCTGATGGGGATGGTTGGTGAGCCTACAGAAATATGTGGAGAAATTATTCTAGATTAGTAATGACAAGTTGTAAATTGCCTGTGGCCTAATGCATGATCCAGTAGTCTGGTTCAGCAGTGGGTTGTCAACACTGCATTTGAGCTGCTGCATATGAAGGACAGAGTTACACTTGACAACACTATCTGGAAGAGAATTCCACTGACACAAAAACCTCTGGGAAGCTTTGCTGCTGTTTTTTATGGGCTGTTTAGCTTGATAAAGAATGTTGAATTCAGCTTCTATCTAATGTCACTGATTTGTAGATATTTAAACTTATGAAGCATTGCAAAGCAGTAATCATTCACTCTCAATTGCATTGAAAGCTGAATTTTGTCTGTTAATATATCCAAATAGAGGCTTAAAATAGAGTGCCTCATAACTGTAGCAGGATACTCCTGGGTGAGTTGAAAGATACTAAATTTCATGACATAGTTATATGTAACTTTACAATGGTTGCTCATTTCTTTTGCTGTCACAAAATATTGTGGAGAATTAGATTATGCAAAAGACAAGTACTTTGTGAGCGTGTGTTATAGTGTCAGAATTGGCTTAGTAGATCAGCTGTGCACATTATTTACTAAGGCAGTTTTATTGCTGTACAGGTGGATAACCCAGTGTCCATTTTAAAACAAGAAATGAGTAAACTTTTATTGCAATCCAAAAGTGGAGCAGATAAATATAAGGTAAGCTGAGTTGTATATGTGGCAGTAATATGTTATAGCTGAAAATACAACCACATTTTTTGTAATTCAGTGCAATGCACACCATTCACTCTTACACCCATGAATGTAATAGTATGTTTACCCTATTAATGTGGGTGATGCTACCTGCAGTGAAAAAAGTAGAATGTATTTGTTTATGCTCTATTTTGAGAAGAGCCACCTGTTAATTCATAGTTAACTGAACTGTATTTTTAGTTGACTTGTTTTTGCGGCAAGATTTGTAGTGTAGTTGATATTGGCAACGATCATATTAATTTCCAAACTAATGTAGGCGGATATATTAAATGCATCGCCTTTTGAGAACTGAAAGAACTTCTGTTTTGTAAGTGTACACATGATCTGTACCACAAGATTCTGGAGCAGTTTTCTATATGCTGTTACTGTTGAATGCAATGCAAG
Organism: Squalus acanthias; assembly: GCA_030390025.1. Classification (NCBI taxonomy): domain Eukaryota; kingdom Metazoa; phylum Chordata; class Chondrichthyes; order Squaliformes; family Squalidae; genus Squalus; species Squalus acanthias. Next base: position 49,179,394 of record CM059433.1, on the reverse strand, counting down.
TATATTTACAACTATGGAGCTGCTATTTTCTTTTTGCCAAATTGCCAAACCCCTCTCTTCCTCTCCTGAAGGGATTAGCTTCTTGCTGAGATACTGTTCCACAGGCTCCAGCCATTCTTCAGTAACTCAACTATAGCAGATATTATTCAAATGCGAGTGTTCGCAGGCTGTTTGGACACAGTGAGGGAGCAATGAAGGAGGGAGAAAGTGAGAAAATCAAATTGAAGAGAGGAACCTGTTCTCATCTTATGTACACACCCACACATTGGCAGCAGGGGCTGCAGGAAAATAATTGAGAACCAGATCCCTAGTTCCCTCTCCTTTAACCAGAGATGATGAGGCCAGTGCTGCTACAACTACCTTGTTGAGATGAGCTAACTCAATACAGACAGAGAATTGAATGTTTAATGATAATTTATTCAAGTACTGTGAAGTTGTAAGCAGAATTTTTGATAATGTGAGCTTTATGATTTCAGGATGCCCGATGCTAAAATAACTAGATTTATTTAACCAATGGAATAACATCATCTCTTAATGTTGTCCTAAAACAAAGTTACAGCATCTAAGCAGGAATTGCACTTTAAAAAATGTTTTTTTTTTAAGTTCTTCATGAAAGCTACTCAACTGGAACAGATGCGAGAAGATTATTCCCAAATAATGCAGACAAAGACAATAACAAAGGAGAAGATTGAAAAACAGGATGAAGTAAGTAGAAGTATATATAACTCACTTTGAGATGCTGTCCAGTCAAGCATAACACCACAGCCTTGGTTTTGGCTCTATTACACCATGATAAATGAAGCGGAGATGCTGGTGTTGGACTGGGGTGGACAAAAGTGAGAAGTCGCACAACACCAGGTTATAGTCCAACAGTTTTATTTGAAATCACAAGCTTTCGGAGCGCTGCTCCTTCGTCAGGTGAAGTGAAGGAATACGAATCGGCAAAGCATATATAGACAGAGAACAATGCCTGTGTAGCGTACAATGTCAGATGACTACATTTTATCTTTCTGACTGCCTTTCATCACACCTCGGCAGTGAAACAATCAGATAAATGAACACAGTTGGGCATTATGCAGCATAAATATGGTTGGACAGCATTGTTTCACCAAATGTTTCTTTTCTTCTCTGTGCCAAAGACAACCCCTGTAAGTAAGCCCTTGCTCCCTACAATCAGTGTGCGACTTTATACACACAATGTCTAGTACCAGAGAGAAACTCTCGTTACTGTCATTAGGTCACTGGATTGATAATCGCACTCCTGTGTTCAAACACTTTTTTCAAAATCATTTTGAATAAATCAATTGGTTCATCAAAAACATGATGCTGAAAGATATGTTTATACCTATAAATAGGGTTGCCACATTATAGGGATGTTAAATGTTGACATAAAAAGTGCAACTCAGAATTGCTCCCCACACCCCACTGATGCATCCTGGGAAATTAATACTGATCATGCTTCGACTTCCACATTCAGCTCAGAGTCACAGCTCTGCATAAATATCTGGTCCAAGCCCAGCTCTGTGGGAGCTGAGGCCTTCAAGATAAAACTTTAAAGAAGACATTTAAAAAAGACAATTCAGTGGATAAATTTAAACCTGTTAATGTGAAAATGTAATCATTTTTATTTTGTTAAAACCCTTAATTTTGATGTTAGAAATATCAGTTACATAGAGGCAGCATGTGTGGTGGCATGTGCAGGATTACAGTATCCAGTTCATATAATAAAGGGTTTTTATTATTACAGCTCTCTGGGTCATGCTGTTGGAGTTTAGAAGAATGAGAGGTGATCTTATTGAAACATATAAGATACTGAGGGGACTCGACAAGGTAGATGCAGAGAAAATGTTTCCCCTCATGGGGGAATCTAGAACTAGGGGGCATAGTTTCAGAATAAGGGGTCGCCCTTTTAAAACTGAGATGAGGAGGAAGTTCTTCTTTCAGAGGGTCATAAATCTGTGGAATTCTCTGCCCCAGAGAGCTGTGGAGACTGGGTCATTGAATATATTTAAGGTGGAGATAGACAGATTTTTGAACAATAAGGGAGTGATGGGTTATGGGGAGCAGGCAGGGAAATGGAGCTGAGCCCAAGATCAGATCAACCATGATCTCATTAAATGGCGGAGCAGGCTCGAGGGGCCAAATGGCCTCCTCCTGCTCCTATTTCTTTTGTTCTTATGTTGGGAAGCAAAGGTAAACTCTTGGCCAAAAACTACAAATTTGTACCAATATGATTCATTTTTTTCTCCAAAGGACCTATCCGAACTAAAGAAGAAAGTCAAGGAGAAAGAAAGTCATTATAAAAGCCTTGCTTCGCTGAATGAGCTACAGGAAAATCTGGAACAGCTTAAGAATCAGATGGCCTGGGCATTGGTAAATAATTTGAAATTTTGTTTCTGTGATTCTTAAAAAAATGTCTCATATGATCAGAATTTATGGTTGCAATTTTTTCATTTTTTTCTTGTATAAATAACTGTAACAAAGGTTATAAAGGCCTGGAGTTTCCGCTCGATTGTGCTGGTTTTTTTGGTGCAATTCTCCCAATATCGGCATAACAGGAGCAAAAGATCGCAGAATTTTAAGTGCAAGTTGTGTTCAGCGCAACTCGAGTTTCCGCTAGTTTTAAAAGCATCCCGCTAGAAGCAGGCTCCACCCACAACACTGGTCATGTCCCCAGGGTGAATTAATCACCATTGGCGTTTCCGCTAATTGCGCTCGTTTGCGGGCCTTTGAGGAAACTCTAAAAATTAAGCTGGAACTTTTGGGCGCAAGGACACTTAATAGGTACGTTTTAAAAGGTTTCGAATGAAATCTTAAAAAAAAAATTACTAAGGAACTGACTACTGTACCTCACTCTAACCAAAAAATAGTTTTGTATATTTGTTAAAAGTCATTTTCAGTCATTTAAAATTGGGATACTCACAGGTGACACTGATTGACACTGTGTCTTAAAATGCTTATTTTTTGTGGATTAACCCATTTTCAGCTGTATTAATCAAAATTTACAAAGTTACTACTCTTAAATATAACATTAAGTTTTAAAACGCTGCCCAATTGCGCTGGTTCATGGCAGATTTTACATTTGCCGATATGCAAATGAATTTGAGCGGAAACTCGGAGAATAAAAGACTTTTCAAAACGGGCACAATTTACGCCAGAATCGCTGATTATGCCTAATGCAGAAACTCTACCCCAAAATGTTTAAAGGGGAAGGAAATTTTGAGGAGCACTCTCCTGCTCTTGTGTCTTGTCTCCCTTCTCACTCACTGCCACATAAGTGCATACAGGTCCATAACGACAGAAACACCACACCCAGTAACCTGCAACACAAGCTCTGATTTGGAGGCAGCTCGGAGATAGCATTCCAATGTTTGGTCATTTTCTGTCAGCCTTGGCTCTGAGTCAAAAGGTCATGGGTTCAAGCCCCACTTCAAAGACTTGAGCACGTAAAGCAGGCTGACACTTCAGAGCAGTACTGAGGGAGTGCTGCACTGTCAGATGAGATGTTAAACAGAGGCCCTGTCTGCCCTCTCAGGTGGACGTAAAAGGTCCCATGGCGCTATTTTGAAGAAGAGCAGGGGAGTTCACTCGGTGTCCTGGAAAATATTTATGCCTCAACCAACATCAATAAAACAGATTATCATGTATGGTTTATGGAACCTTGCTGTGTGCGAATTGGCTACCGCGTTTTCCCATATTACAGCAGTGCCCAAGATTCAAAAGTACGTCATTGGCTGTAAAGTGATTTGGGGTGTCCTGAGGTTGTGAAAGGTGCTGTAGAAATGCAAGTCCTTTCCTTTTACTTTTAGAAGAGCAGCACTGCCAGTGGCCCAGAGCAAGACATCACCTCACAGTACCCTGCAATTCTTTTATCAAAGTTTGCATGTACCAGCATAGCTACAAACATCCTGGAGGATATGAGCTTGAGGAGGTAGCAGCAGCTGATTCACTGCACAGGTCAGGGGGAACAGGTGGTGGTGGCAAAGGAGGAGTGGCAAACTGTTGCCTTGACAGCTATATACAAGTAGTAGACCTCTACACTTTAGGAAATGCAATAGCGCAGAGATATTGGAGAAGCTGTGCCATGCTCCTGTTAAGGTTAAGTGGAGATTTAATAAAGATATTCAAAATTCTTCTTCTTAGGCAGTCCCTCGGAACCGAGGATGACTTGCTTCCACATTAAAAATGAGTTCGCAGGAGACTGATGAGTCCAATGCGGGACCTACAGTCTCTGTCATAGGTGGGGCAGACGGTGGTTGAAGGGGTGGGTGGGTGGGGTGTTTGGGTTGACGTGCGCTCCTTGCGCTGCCTGCGCTTGGCTTCCGCTTGCTCCCGGCGAAGAGACTCGAGGTGTTCGGCGCCTTCCCGGATGCTTCTCCTCCACTTTGTGCGGTCTTGGGCCAGGGATTCCCAGGTGTCGGTGGGGATGTTACACTTTTTCAAGGAGGCTTTGAGAGTGTCCTTGAAGCATTTCCTCTGCCCACCTGGGGCTCTCTTGCCGTGCCGGAGCTCCGAGTAGAGCACTTGTTTTGGGAGTCTCGTATCGGGCATGCGGACAATGTGACCCATCCATCGGAGGTGATCGACTGTGGTCAAAGCTTCGATGCTGGGGATGTTGGCCTGAGCAAGAACATTGACGTTGGTGCGCCTATCCTGCCAATGGATTTGCAGGATCTTGCGGAGGCAGCGTTGGTGGTACCTCTCCAGTGCTTTGAGGTGCCTGCTGTACATGGTCCATGTCTCTGAGGCATACAGCAGGGTGGGTATCACTGCTGCTCAGTAGACCATGAGCTTAGTGCCGGCTTTGAGGTCCTGGTCTTCAAACACTCTCTTCCTCAGGCGACCGAAGGCTGCACTTGCACACTGAAGGCGGTGTTGGACTTCGTCGTCGACGTCTGCCCTTGTTGACAGTAGGCTCCCGAGGTATGGAAAGTGGTCCACGTTGTCCAAGGCCTTGTCGTGGATTTTGATAATCGGGGGGCAGTACTGTGTGGCGGGGGTAGGTTGGTAGAGGACCTTTGTCTTACGGATGTATAGTGTAAGGCCCATGCTCTCGTACGCTTCGGTGAAGGTGTTGAAATTATAAGGCATTTGACAGAGCAAATAGGGAGAAATTGTTTCCTCTGGCAAGTGAGTCGGTAACCAATGGTCATAGATTTAAAATAATTGGCAAAAGAAGTAGAGGAGAAATTTTTTCATAGAGAGGGTTGTTAAGATCTGGAACACACTCCCTAAAAGGGTGGTAGAATCAGATTCCATAGGAACTTTCAAAAGACAACTGGACATGTATTTGAAGAGGACTAGTTTGCAGGGCTATGGGGAAAATGCTGGGGTGTGGGACTAAATTGGACAGCTCTTTCAAAGAGTCGGCACAGGGACGATGGACCGAATGGCCTCCTTCTGTGCTGTAAGATTCCATGATTCTATGGCCCCGATAGTTACTGGGGCGGGATTTCCAAGCGGGAAGGAGTAGTTCTGGAATGTGTTGGAGTTTTAACTCCACGATGTGCGTTTTTTTTAAAAATAGGTTCCCCGCCCGAAAGCCAACCTGATTGACAGGCTTGGCTCCCTGTCGGGTGGGGAACGCTGCAGAAAAGGCCACAGCCCAGGAGCAGGTAGGTTTTCTGCTGCTCGGGTTAGAGATCGCGATGGGCGGGAGGGGGTGCATACAGCAAGGCTTGCGGGGTCCGAGTGTGATCGCAGGTGGTCGGAGAGAGATCGGGGGCTGAGATGGGGGTTCTGTGATCACGTGGAGGGGGTCTGTGATCGGGGGAGAGGTCGGTGATCGGGGGGGCGGGGGGTGGTTTGCTTAGTGGGCTGGGGGGAAGCACTCCTGCTCCACCTGGCTCACAAGCAGTCCTGGAAAAGCACTTCGCTCTTCCATGCGGCAATCCTCGCCTCACTTTAGCTGCTGAGTTTCCCACGAACCGAGAAACCTGGCCAGTAATCGTTAAGCTTGAAACACAGCTAAAATCGTAGACATGCAGCCTCGCTCAAATATTTAAATGAGCAGCCCGCCTCCTGGGAGCGGGTTGGTTGGCCCCCTTCCCCCATCACGCCTTTGTTAAAACCGGAAGTGGGCAGCTTCGGGGCAGGTTTGGTTCAGGTTTGAGATTTTTTACATTTTAATATCTCACCCGACTCAAACCCACCCATTTTTGGGCGTCAAAATGACCCCCTATGATTCTGTTGTCATTCAGGGGAAAAGGCGGTGAAATTGCAGACCATGCTGACTGATACAATGACTGTTTGATGCATGAGTGACCGCAGCACGTTGGCTGATATTCCACATGATCCCGAAACTAGCCTGGAAGAAAGCAAGATAGAGAAGTTGAAGGCACTGGTGACCTTGCCTGCCACTACAATGCTGTCCCTATCATTAGCTACAGGTTGCTCCCTTTCCAATATTACTCTCTGTTGACTTCAATGGAGAGTAAAATAGGTCAGGGTGTAAAACCAGCGTTCCACCCGATCCTGTCAGTTTCTCGACGGGCAGCTTAGGTTAAAATTGGCCCCTGGGAGTTAAGATCTGTACTGGTTTAAAATCTACATCCCCTCCCTTCCACTTTGTAAGCAGACTTTAAGAGCTGTTTGAAATTTCCTGCTACCTGCCCCCCCCCCCCCCTTAACTCCAGGCTCTCAAAAGGGGTTAGCAGCTCGTCCATACTGTGTAAATGTAGCTGACCGTGAAAAATCAGGCACAATCAGTTCACTAACGGTCAAATGGGTGCTCATAACACATCACTCAAATAATGTCTGGTCAAAAAATGCACCCTTAAGAAATCTGAAAATGAACACACCATTATCTATTTACGAATCATGAGCCTTCAGATTTGAAAATCTTGAACATGGAGCATGAAAGTTCTGTGCAACGTCGAAAAGACGTCCCGTGAAATTTAATTAGACACTTTAACCGGAAGAGGAAATAAGCTTTTTCATTTTGTACTGTAAGGTCATTGAGATTGAAAAAGACTTGCAATCAATAAAAGACTGTCTTAAAGAAGAACAAAGTCGCAGTGTCAAATATAACCAGGACGTAGAGGAATGGCAGGTGAGTTTATATTTTGAGTGTTTCAGTAATTCTCTTGTCTATTACTGTCTATTTCCTGATGTGCTGATGGCAATGACTTTAATGGCCTATATGGAGTGAAAACTTCCTGTTTTTGACTAATTTACATTTTTAGATATTTGGAGAATGTCCATTTTAAGACAATGTTCGGTCATAATCAATTTTCTACATTTGAAGTACAGTATATGTGGATGCATTTTCTTGAAAGATTAAAAAGAAACCTCTAGCATTTTTTCCTCTGTGCTATAGGCCAAGATGAATTATGCAGAATTAAAATTTAAAGCAGTTCAGGATCAGTTGCAGAAAATTACAGAAGAGAAAGAACAATTACTAAGAGAGCATTTTACTTTTAAGGAAGACATGCAAAGAAAAAAGAAAGCATGCAAAGAAAGTGAGGTTAGTGCAATTAAGTGAAGTAAAATAGAACTGTATGTAGATGCTAAAAAATGAAAATATGGGCCCGGATTTTGTGGTGGGTAATGACGGTGAACTGTCAGTTTTTGCTGTCATTGCCCCTCTGAAACTGACTGCAATTTCAGGATTTAGGGCAGGGGTGAGCAATTATTTGGGCCACTTAACAAGTTTTGGTGAGCTGTTGAGAGTCGCACACCAATGTTCCCCCGAAGGTGCGCGGTCGCACAGCAATGGCGAGGCCCCGCGCAGGCCGCTCACCAGCTCCTGCCGCTGGAAGAGATACTGCGCAGCAAATTTAAAGGGACCGTGCACGTTGATGCGAGCAAAGTGTTCTCTTGGTAAATTTGAAAGAGGCCAACTCTTTGTTGATCATCACTCCCACTTCTACCCTCCCAATAATGAATAAACATAAATTCAGATAGTATCTTAAATACACAAAATGTAGTGCAACATAGTAAACTCTTCTGTTACTAAATGAATGAAATGATCGATCGATCGATCATATGTTGTACTGAAAGTCTACATGGCTGTTTGGCAGAGTGGCTCGAGTCTGCGGGGCCTCTGACGTGAGAGGTGTTCTCTTTTCAGTGTGCTGAGTATGGGAGCCCGAGGCTTCGCAAGGCCTGAACTACAATCACGTGCCATTACCTGGAGTCCTTGTGCTCCGGGATCCACTCCCGTGTGTAAGACGGCGATGAGAACCGCCCTGCTATCGTACTCTGGGTACCAGGAGAGGAAAGACGCAGCGCCGGTCTCTTTCTTTGGTAAAAGATTCATTGAGATAAGCAGCCACGACTCGACTCAGACTAATGTGCAGCTCGAGCTCCGGCTCGCGTTCTATTTCTGTCCCATCCAACGAGCCGGATAGAATAAACTGGCTGGTCAGATAGGGCCGGCGGGCTGTATTTTGCCCACCGGGCTAGAAGCTCCCCCACTCTTTACTGAGGGAACTCCCAGAAATGGCAGGGACCCGATCTAACTGGGTCTGCGCCAGAGTTTGCTGAGACTGGTGGTACCCCCGCGGAATTCAGACTCCTTTCACCCAATTGCACCAATAAACAAAAATAGCATTTTATAACTCACTGGAATGAAATCAAGCTCAGGACTAATTTTGAATTGGCCACTAAAATTCCTTCAGAGATGAGTCGAGACTAAAAACTTGCTGTAAGTTTTTTTAAAAAGTTCTAAGTAAACAATCTTCCAATCGATTCGATGGCGTGAATTCCAAGTTATGCTGCCAGTGGCATTTTATATATTTAAAGTATTTATGTTATCGTGCATTTATCTGGAAAGTTTACACAGATTTATCGAAACTGAACCCACAAACCGTGAGTAACTCACCTTTCATGTTGCAGTGACAGAGGTTTCGGGTGTGATAACAACACATTGCTCCAGCGAACGGCAGATTCGATTTGCCTGCCTCTGTTTTTGGTTATGACTCCCCTGCTGCCTCGGAGACAATGACCTGCCTCCTGACGTCGTGGGGTCAGGCTAGGGGTCAGGTGCGGCAGACGTTCGGCCTCGAAGCCAGGCCTTGGTGGGCCTGATTGAATCCATTGATTTAGCGCATGTGCATCAAAACGCGGAAATCCTGAAATTGTGGTCAGTCATTCACTGCTCCGACACAGACTGTGCTGTGGCCCCCCCCCCCCCCATAGCCAGCAATCAGAGAAACTGACGAAAACTTGAGCTTTTCTGCGCTAATATCGCTGTTAAACACCCCATTAAATGTTAAGCCTTGTTGGAATAGGTGTAACTGGGGGTTTTAACAGCGTATTGACTGCTAAACAACCATTCTGGTCCTGAAAAACTAATTTTTATATTTGTGGAATGTCAAATTTCTCCATTATGATAAAAATAGCAATTTAAATAAAATAAATATATTTTTTAAAGTTTGTGCATGATATTTCAGCTCCTACCTTAACCCCAGTGTATGTCCCAATCTTTATTTCGCTCTCTGTAACATTTTTAAAAGTGCGGATAAAATCTGACTTTCATTTCCTGGTTTGCATTCTGTGAGAATTCTTCAATGTGATTGGCTGCTTAGACAGCTTGTTGACGTCACTGCAGCTCTTCGCTGGGGATTCCCATTACAGAGCGCTACAATCAATTGCACATCGAGAAAGGTAAATTTCTCGCCACAGTGATCGCAAGATTTTTGTGGGCAGCCTTCTTCGAGGCCAGCAGCAAGCACCTTAGCTTCACCGTTGACTGCAAATTAGGGGCCATAGGATAAAACCGTCTACAGTGTGTTACAAGGTGGATGTGTATTAAGGAATTCAGATGATCTTACATGGTGTATCAGTTTCCCATGTGCTGCTACTGCCTTGGAACATATTCCAATATGCGAATTTCTGTATAATGTAGAGGTGGGAGCAGGGTGAATGGCGTTGATTGCAGAGGGTGGAGGTCCCAGGGCAGTAGCAGCCCAGATTATTTTTCTGGGCCCCAGAGCAGCACAGGTGCATGGGTTAAACAGATGACTGATGTGTCAGTCAGCATGGTTTGCCCTTTCATCTCTTTTCTCACTGTTTAGCATGATTGTGTTGCCCAAAGTCACTGCTCTCCTGCATCTCCCAAAGTACAGAGGGTCGCTACTGGCTGCTATGTGCCCAATCTAAAGGCCATCCTAGGTGCCAGTTTCTCCAATGATATATCGCTCACATAAACACAAGTTATCCGCAAACGTTGGAAAACACCAGTGCCCAGGCCAGGTGAAATTTCCAGCTCAAGTGCTAAGTTTGAGACAGAGGTGCAAGCCTATGTGGGGAAAGCTTACTGCAGGCATTTCCAACATTCAATCACCAATTTTATAAATACGTTTTTTTTTCATTTTTATAGGTTTATGTTATGAATGGCTGCATTTCTGGCTGTACATAATCTGAGTGAAGAAGCTGAATGGCATCAAAAGCAGTGTTAAGACATTTTTTGAAGAAGCTCTTTGGCTAGTTTTGTGGTACTGTCTGGTAGCTTTGAAAAAAGATCTGCCTACTGTCTACTTGTTAAGTTGACTGTTATTTGATTAACCACTTTCCAGATAAGTGGTTATTTGAGGCAATCAAGATTTTTTGCCCAATGGACTTGTACCACTCTGGAGTTGTTATACCCTGAGGTATCACTTGACATGTGATGACTTCAAAATGTCTGACATGCGAATGTACGCAAGATTTTGAGTTATATTGAGTTATTTGAACTTATTTGATTTTCAGGCAACTTTCCACTGCTGCAAGTCACAGTTGAAGCAGCTTGAAATAGACCACGACCAGTTACAGAGGCGACTTGAAGAACTCAGTAGGTTAGAAAGTTACTTGTACAGTCTTGGAAGAAGATGTATTTGTTAGCTTCATTGTTTCTACTCTTCATGTAGTAGCAGAAAAGTGTAAATGTTTGTCTGTCAGGTCTAGCATCAATTTTTTTCATCCTAAAATTTTAATCTTGTATTTGACCAAAATCATATATTATAAGTTTGTCCGCAAAAAGAGTCTACACATCGCACTTTAAAGGGCTGAAATTGTATTGGTGGTGTAGCTACATGCCAGGCGCAGAGGGGGCAGAACCCTTCCCTGGGGATTGCTGCAGGGGCTTGTGCCGGGGCAGAAGAGGCTTGTCCTGCTCAGTGTATTGGGGCGTTCTGGGACCATGTTCTGTGGGCCTAGGAAATTATATTGTGCTCCATTGGTGCAAAACTAACCAGGTGCACCATTAATAGTGGAGCAGAGGGCAGGTCTGTGAGAGCAGCAGTGGCCAGTGTTGACGGTACAAAATGGTTATATTTATAATGTGGAATCCTCTGGGAGGTGGGGGGCGCGGAATTTTAACATAGATGAGCGGGTGGAGGTTAAATGGGGAAAAATTAGAAATGTGTCAGGAAGCCGGCTCAAACCTGCCAACTTCCGGGTTGTACCTGAGGTGGGACAAGGGATGGGCAGCCCACTCGTTCCCAGGAGGCGGGTTCCCACTTTAAATATGATAATGAGGCTGGAAGCCTCGGATTTAACCTTTTCAGGTTTTACTGTGGCCAGCCGGGGATCCCGGGCCTCGGGAATCCCGGCAATTGCAGCGAGGCGAGGACAGCCTCAGGGAGCACTCCTTTTGGGCTTGGAGGAGCAGGAGTGCTTCCTCCCGGCTCCCACACCATCAGCCCCCCCACCATACAAACCCACCCCCCTAGAGTCTAACCCCCCTCAGAGTCGGGGATCGAACCCCCCCCCCCCGGGTGTTGGGGACTTCCTGGCTGGCCAGGTTGTGAGCCCCACTACAGTCCACAATGTCACCTTTTTTTATAAGCCTCTCTTCTTTTGTTTTCAGTTAGCTTCACAAACACTCGCAGGCTTGACTGCCCTCGCATGTCCCATTTGTTGAGAGCGACAATCTGCATTAACTGCTCTTTCTGAGGGTAGCTGCTTGTGCTCTAATTCTCAGTTTTAAAAATTGGGGGCTCAGTTTAACTCAGACATTCGAGAGTCCCTGGGTTAGAAATTGGACTTCATTGCACATATTTTACGGGTCATTTTCAGGGACCATTGTCCTGCGCCCCAAGGACACCTGAAAAATGTCCGACCCAATATTGGATAATTTGCATATGTTAATGAGGAGCCAAATGCCTGTTTTAGGACCCCTCTGGCAAATTGAGCTGCCCTAAGAGGAGCATTCCTGCCATGGATGTGGCCTCGCAAGCGGCTGCCAGCAAAAAGGAAAGTAGATATTTTTTAAAGTTGATGTGGAGCCAGGTAGAGCAAGAGTGCTACAGCTGGCTCCACAGCACCGCAGGCCCGAGAGCCATTGCAGGCCTGTGAGCGGCCTCCCGCCTCTTGTCTATACCCTCCCCAGGATTTACCTGAAGTTCGCTGTCGGTGAGCTAAGTATCTCCAAATTGGTCATAGAATCATAGAAATTTATGGCACAAAAGGAGGCCATTCGGCCCATCGTGCCGGCTGAAAAAGAGCTATCCAGTCTAATCCCACTTTCCAGCTCTTGGTCCGTAGCCTTGTAGGTTACAGCACTTCAAGTGCACATCCAAGTACTTTTTAAATGTGATGAGGGTTTCTGCCTCGACCACCCTTTCAGGCAGTGAGTTCCAGACCTCCCACAACCCTCTGGGTGAAAAACATTCTCCTCAACTCCCCTCTAATCCTGCTACCAATTACTTTAAATCTATGCCCTCTCTGCTGGGGGAAATAGGTCCTTCCTGTCCACTCTATCTCGGCCCCTCATAATTTTATACACCTCAATCAAGTCTCCCCTGCTGTCCAGCTGTCCTCTCTAGATGGCTTTTGACAAGAGGCACATACATAGGGTTGAATTTTATTGGAGAGGGGGGTTGGGAGCGGGAGGGTCTCTGAGGTGGTCAGGAAACCCGGGAGAACGGGTTTCCCACAGGCCCTGCCAACTTTAACGGCAGGGCCTGATTTGCATCTGAAGCCCCTGTTTCCCACCCCCAGCCAGCCAGATGGAGAGGCTGGCTGGCGCCGGGCAGGTAGTCCTGCGACACTAAGCCGCACAGAGGAGGGAGGAAGGGAGTGATCATAGAGCGGTGGGGTTGGCCGGAGGAGCACGGGGTGGGCCGGGACCAGCGCGGGAGGAGGGGTTGCTAAGGATCGGGGGTGGGGTGCGAGGGAAATCGGGTGGCAGCCGACTGAGGATCGGGTGGGGGGGTGGGGGGGCAGGGTGTGAGGTGTCAATGTCTGCAGCCTTGGGGGCTCAAGTTTTCAGCCTTTCCTTTTTATTTAGGGCTTCCTTGGTCTGCAAAGAGAAGACAAGAATGAAATTGTCCATTGTGCTTCCCTAAATAGGAATGCAAGAATAGTCAGCATGCAAATGGATATTAGGGGAATCATTAATGAACCTACCCATCATCAATGAAAGGGTTCCAGCCAAGGGGTGTGTAAAAATAAGAAATAATTCAACATGAGTATGCAGCTGATGAAAGGGAAAGTGGTGTTTTTTGCGTGTTATAGGCATGCCATTGAAGACCTCTATAAAGAGATAAGTAGAGCAATAACGTACCTTGACAATCTTCTTGAAGTTGTTGAATTTCTGCCGCATCTGAGAGGCTGATCTCTTTACTGCAGACACTGCATTGACTTGCTCAGCCATTCTTTCCAGGTGGCCCGAATTGCACCTTGCTGAGCAGGGTGCTCCTCATAACCAAAAATGGCACACCTTGCTAGGATCTCCCTCAACGTGACTTGCAGCGCTCTGTTGCTAAAGGGAGATGCCTTGCCTCCACCCTTCAACTTGTTCGACTTCTGGCTCATTTCTTGAAGCAATTCTAGATTAAAAGAAGCTTTTCTCCCAGAATAGGAAGTGCAGGTACAGCCTTAAGGTACTGCACCTACACTTTCAAAGATTTGTACATGAAATCCCATATCCAATCTCTACACTCCCAATACGCCAATGCAAAATGTGCTGTGAGCATAACTGCAATATGTTAATGAGGGACCCTCACAAAGTCTGTGAGGCATCCCTTATATATGCCTGTGGTGCGAATTGTACCGTGCAAAAGTGTCCACGTGCCAGCAAAGCACTGAAAGTGCAATTTCAGCCCCTACATGGTTTTTACTGCAATGTGTTTCCACTCCCCAGACTGTTATAAACCGATAGTTTTTTCTTCAATTTTACTTCGTAACAGTGTAAGTCAAAGTTCAAAAGCTGACCTCACAGAGCGAAGGGAAAGAATTGGCAGTCTGCAAGAACAACTGAAAGCACTGAGGGACCAAGAGGCCACGAGCTTGCAGCAAATAGAAGACTGTTACCGTGCAATCAACAACTCCAAAGACGAACAGGATAAGCTGAGGTTGGTAACCTAGAGTAGAGGTGAAGATTGGTAAGGACTGCCTAACAGTAGCTGCTACTATCAGGTTGATTTATGTATCAACTGCCAAAATCAAATCAGCAAAATATAGTTAGTGAAGGTTCTTTTTTTAAAATGCATGAGAGCTGTAAAAGATTTATTATTAAGCCGATTTTAGTGATTTTCACTGATTTGTAGCAATTGAAGGGACATTTTAAAAATCCATTTAAGATGTGCTGCTGGCATTGGAATAACAGCATTGACATTTCGATTTATTCTGGTGAGCAGGAAGAAAACTTTCACTTTCCACTGCAAAACTGGAGTGCAAAAAATCCACAAGCCTATACTTTAGTATTGAAGCACCTCCCTCTCTCTCACTAATGCATCAACATACAGAAATCAGCTAAAACAATCACTTTCATTCTGTGACACAGATGGTTTCAATGAGCCAAGATGATTATTACAACATCGAATGAGCAAACTATTTAAGAAATAGACATTTCTCAGGAATTATCTATCTAATCTCTATTTGTTTATCTTATTCAAAATCTTCAGTTTGTGCACGTTTCCTGTCTACAAAAACTTACTTCATGTTCTCAAACTTTTCCAATTATAAATTCCTTTGTCCACATTTCCCATTCAGTTTTGCTGTGTTAACCATTGCAATTGTAATTGAACACTGGGTGGCTCTGTAGAGCAATTCTCTGAATTGATTCTAGTAGCTCTATCACCATCTTATTTTTCTGCACGAAGGTAAGTAAGTAAAGCTTTGGAGACTTTTACCAAGCACAAAGGTATGTTTTTTAAATAACTTCTTATAAAATGCATATTTTAAAACAATTCTTCCACTGACTCCTGTGAGCAATGCTGTGGGAGATCTACTAGCATATTAAAAATCTTCAATAAAGTGCACACTTGCTGTGCATATTAACCTTACTTCCTGTGTCATGCATTTATAATAGAAACCATATGTCAACATGTCACAAGGAAACAGGGTATGTCAGCTTTCACAGTCCTGGTTTGTTGGTGAACCAATCAAGTTAAGTCACTCAAAATGCTTCTGTAAAAAAAATTTTTTTTCAGTAACTGTAATTTCTAATATCTAAAGTAAGGTCTTAAAATAAAAATGACATTTATTCTAAGCCTGAACTTGGATTTGATATTTTTGCCCAGTACAGTAACTTTGATTAGCTGAAGGCAGGTCCTGCAGTCTGAGCATGTGCAGGATGCATCAGTAACATTTAGCTAGCCAAATGATGGAATGCTTCCCTCTCAGTCCCTAAGAAAATCAGTTGTTTATTTTCAAAATTATTTGAAGAAAAGACAGAGGATGAACTTCAAATGCTTTATTCAGGTAAAAATTATATTGTGTGTTTTTCTTAAAGCAGAGGTTTTGAGAGAAATAAAAGAAAGAAAATAAAAAAACAGAGCACTTTAGTTGGTGTTCAAATGATCTTCTGTATAACAACAACAACTTGTATTTATATAGCGCCTTTAACGTAGTAAAACGTCCCAAGGCGCTTCATAGGAGTATTATAAGACAAAAAAATTGACACCGAGCCACATAAGGATAAATTAGGGCAGGTGACCAAAAGTTTGGTCAAAGAGTTAGATTTTAAGGAGCGTCTTAAAGGAGGGTAGAGAGGTGGAGAGCTTTTGGGAGGGAATTCCAGAGCTTAGGGCCTAGGTAACAGAAGGCACGGCCACCAATGGTTAAGCGATTATAATCAGGGATGCTCAAGAGGGCAGAATTAGAGGAACGCACATATCTCGGGGTTGTGGGGCTGGAGGAGATTACAGAGATAGGAAGGGGCGAGGCCATGGAGGGATTTGGAAACAAGGATGAGAATTTTGAAATCGAGGCATTTCTTAACCGGGAGCCAATGTAGGTCAGCGAGCACAGGGGTGATGGGTGAACGGGACTTGGTGCGAGTTAGGACACGGGCAATCGAGTTTTGGATGACCTCAAGTTTACGTAGAGTAGAACGTGGGAGACCAGCCAGGAGTGCATTAGAATAGTCAAGTCTAGAGGTCACAAAGGCATGGATGAGGGATTCAGCAGCGGATATGGAATCAAATAATCATAGAATGATTACAGCACAGAAGGAGGCCATTCGGCCTGTCGAGCCCGTGCCAGTTCTCTGCAAGATCACTTCAACTCGTCCCACTCCCCCGCCCTTTCCCCGTAGCCCTGCAATTTCTTTTCCTTCAGGTACTTATCCAATTCCCTTTAGAAAGCCACAACTGAGTCTGTCTCCACCACCCTTTCAGGCAGTGCATTCCAGATCCTAACCACTCGATGCATAAAAAAGATTTTCCTCATGGGTTTGGTTCTTTTGCCAACCACCTTAAATCTGTGTCCTCTGGTTTTCGACCCTTCCGCCAATGGGAACAGTTTCTCTCTATCTACTTTGTCTATTCCTATCGTGATTTTGAACACCTCTATCAAATCTCCTCTCAACCTTCTCTGCTCCAAGGAGAACAACCGCAGCTTATCTAGTCTATCCACGTAACTGAACTCCCTCATCCCTGGAACAATTCTCGTAAATCTTTTCTGCACCCTTTCTAAGGCCTTTACATCCTTCCTAAAGTGCGGTGCCCAGAATTGGACACAATACTCCAGTTGAGGCCAAACGGTGTTTTATAAAGGTTCATCATAACTTTTTGCTTTTGTACTCTATGCCTCTATTTATGAAGTCCAGGATCCCGTATGCTTTTTTAACCACTTTCTCAACCTGCCCTGCCACCTTCAACGATTTGTGCACATATACCCCCAGGTCTCTCTGTTCATGCACCCACTTTAGGATTGTACCATTTAGTTTATATCGCCTCTCCTCGTTCTTCCTACCAAAATTTATCACTTCGCACTTTTCTGCGTTAAATTTCATCGGCCATTTCACCAACCTGTCTATGTCTTCTTGAAGTCTATCACTATCCTCCCCACTGTTTACATATGTTATTAATATCAGTATATCCTGACACCTGTCAACATTCCTGGTGGAGATTTCCACATAAATTGTGTCCAATTCCTGTTACATTTGTAATTGCCTGTGACATCTGCAGGTATCACGTTTTTCAGTCTGTAACTCCTTGCAATTCCCTATTAAAAAGCTTTGAGTCTGCCTGCAGTTCCATGCTCTGGCCACTGGGTGGGTTCTACACCAGTTTTATTGCTACAGACTTCTCTCGTCATCCGACTACTTTCTAAAGGTGACTAGCAGGTGAGGTTTTAGTCTTTTGAAAATATTAACAATTTAAAAACTCCATATTATTAATAATGTGATTCAATTTATCCCCAATATACATCCGCCAACCAGAAATACAATCCGAAAACAGAGGTTTTAGTTTCCCAAATATATCATCCATCTCCTCATGTGCCTGCTGCCTCTGCCCCTAATGACTTTCATTCCTGAACCATGTAATGAACACTCCTTTCTAATCACAACCCTGACAACCTTCTACTTGTAAAACAGTCGCAAACAGGACCAATTTCAGGGTGCAATGCCCTACAGCCCAAGGATGCCTGAAAAACATCCGACCTGGAATTGGTCAGACCATTTTTCAGGCGTCCTAAGTGACCATCTAAAACAGGAGTTGGGGCCTAACACCTGTTTAAGGATCTTTACTAAAATTGGGCTGCCTTGAGCCACTGCCGGCGACCCGAAATTGCATGCTTCTGTCGGGTGAGCTGCCTGTGGAGGCGTGACGGGCTGGCAGCTTGCTCTGAGTATTTAGATGAGGCCCGAAGACCAATTTCTTGGATCCATGATCTCTGTCTTTGGATGCAGGAATCGGTCCCGCCCCCCTTTGGTGCTTTATAAACGGCCTAAGAGAATTTCTAGGCCTTGATGTTATTCAGACCTCAACGCGATTGTGACATCGTGTCGCATGGTCCGCGCCGGCCTCATCAGGAACACTGAGCACCAAAGAGCAGCAGACCTGGAAGAGGGCAGAGAAGGTCAATTATTTTTGTTTTTTAAGGTTTCTTGTGGGCTGTTCCGGGCCCCACGAGGAAACCTTGCTCCTCTCCTGCCACGGGTTCCCCAGACCACAATCATGTCTGAGTCCCCCTCCACTATCCATTCACCTGTTTGCCAGGAACCCTTCCCGTGGGTCCCCTGCGGCTGCTCCCTGCCATGATTGCCCTGCTCCCATCTGCCGGCCTCCATGTCATTCCCGCCAGCGTCGGGTGGGAGCTGAGCCTTCACTATGGTAGTGAGACCTGAGAGTTAAAATGGCCCAGGCCTGCTATTGGTGAGTTGAGTCAAGGCTGCCATTCGCCCTGCAGGCCCCATGCTGATCTTTCACCATAAATTAAAATCAATGCTCAAGTAGCTAATTTAAATCTAATATATGCCCAGAAGTTACTGTTTGTGATATAAACTTACAAATATTTAACATGTTTATTCCTATAACATTCCTTTGCCTGCTATTTTAACATAGATTCTAGCTCATTTAAAGGAATCAGGTTAATATATTTCAAATAGTAAACAGAGAAGTGTCAATTAAATGTATTAAAATTTTGTGTACTAATGTTATAAACACTAATTTCTAGGCTATAATATAAACAGAATCATGCATGGTATACTCCAGAGTTAATGACTTTTTAAAGTCAGCAGAGAGTTTAACTTGTAGAATCCTCTTCAGAAAAATGGAGTTTTTCATACAATAGTTGTAGTGTTAACTGTTAAATAATTACCTGCAGGCAAGAGGAACAAAGTGTGAAGAATCTTGTTCAATCCAGGAAGAGGCAGATGAATGAACTGAAGGCCAATAGAATGGACTGGCTGAAAAGGTTTGATGGGAACATGCCTTCGTTACTTCATGCAATAGAGGAAGCACATAAGCAAGGTCGCTTCTGGAAGAAACCAGTCGGCCCTTTAGGTAAGACTCAGTAATTTATAACCTGCAGTTATTTAAACCAATCGCAGAATAATTGATTTTCCTTTGACTTTCTTGTGTAATACCTACAATGTAAACATTAAAGATCCAATATATTGTGTACTGTAGTCTCGAAATTTGTGTTTATTAAATCCATCATTAAACTTGAGTGCGGCTGTTTCTTTCTCTGTAACACACAGATGTGGTTAGAATTGTTGTCTAATTCCATGGTCATTTTTGGTGGATTGTGCTGGGAATTTCTGATATTCAGATCAGAAATCTATATTTGGACATATTTGGATATCAGGGTAATTTTTCACATGAGCTGAAGAATAATATGACTATTTGGCGCAAGTTAATTCTATCGATTAATATGCAGCAACTTAGCATGTCATTCTTTTAGTTGGTATCACTAACCTGCATACCAAATATTGGTAACAGTCTTTTGAAGGTTTTTTTCCCCAGTCTAGTGTTCACAGCACCTGGTGGCAGCTTTTTCCCCCAAGTCAGTTACGATGACTGAAGGGTTCAATTGAATTTTAGACTGAGTTCCACTCAAAGATTGTGTTGATTTCAAATTGATGTGCTCCCTTTATTAGTTTAAAGCCATGGTTCCTGCCTCTAAATCTTCCTTCTCACAAAAAGATTTTGGGGGGAATTTTAACCCCCCAAAATGGGTGGGTCGGGGTCGGGGTCGGGTGGGAGGTTAAAGTGTTAAAAAACTGAACCCCGAACCCAATCCGCCTCTAACCAGCCCACTTCCAGTTTAAACGGAGGCGGGATGGGGGTGCGGGCAGCCAACCCGCTCCCAGGAATTGGGTCGCCCATTTAAATATAATAATGAGGCTGGCGTGCCTCAGATTTAACCAGCATTTTAAATTTAACTCTGGCTGGTTGGGTTTCTCAGGCCTTGGGGAACCCGCTAGCTAAAGTAAGGTGAGGACTGCTAGATCCAGGAGGTAAGTGCCTTTACACTTGCCTCCTTGTCCAGCGTTCTGCCTCACCACACCCCCACCCAGGCCTCCAATCTTGGCCGAAGGCCTCCGATCTCCGTTCCCGCCTGCGATTGCCTTCCCAGACTCTTCCCTCCAGCCTGATGCTCTGCCCCGATCCTTCCCTCAAACCCCGCCCCCCCCCACCTCCAGTTCTCTTCCGGCCCCCGGCCCACCACCCACCGCCCCCCCCCCCCCCACCCCACCCTCCCTCCTCTCTGCGGCCTATTGCTGGCTGCGGGTGGAAAAATAAGGTTTCAAATGCAAATCAGGCCCTGCCGTTAAATTCGACAGCGCCTGCGGGAAATCCGTTCTCCCGGGTTCCCCGACAGCTTTCTACCCCCCACCCTCTTGCTCCCAGCCTGTCTCCCGATGAAAATTCCAGCCTCAGTCTTCAAATACCAGTGATCTCTGTCTTTGTTACTGTCTTCTGCATGCTCTATAATGATTTACTGTCAAATCTTCATGAATGGTATCTAAGATCAGATGCTGTAAGCTGTTGCCTTATTGAGCATAGAGTGAGGTTTGACAACAGTCATATGATAAGTGGGCATAATATAGAAAAAATTGAGAGAACTATTTAAAAAATGTATAGAAGGGAAAAGGAAAAGGGAGTATGAAAGAAGACTGGCAGTCAACATAAAGTGAAATAGCTAGAACATGAGTAAAAGAGTAATCAAAGAGGGCATGGGACTGCTTGGAGATGAAGAGAGCCACCTTCTGCTTAAAATGAGGAAAAGGCAGACATGTTCAATAAGATTTGGCTCAGTTTTTGCAGAGGAAGGTGAAAATGGACTGCACGAGTATCTGAGGAAGATGTGGAGAGCCACTACTGGAGATTAACACCAGGAATTTCCTCAGGGGTGTTGAGATTAGTCAATTTGTTAATATTAGCTTATCTCGGCTACCAATCGGCTGCCGTACCTTCGGGGTATTACCTTATGGGGGTAATTTTCAACTTTGGTTGTGAACCAAAACTGGCGGTTATGTATCAGCTGCCCATTTTATACCCCACCTGACTTTCCTTTCCAATGAAGTCAATGGAAAGGGTAATAAGAATAGGACATAGGAGCAGGAGTAGGCCATTTGGTCCCTCAAGCCTGCTCCACCATTCAATGAGATCATGGCTGATTTTCTACCTCATCTCCACTTTCCTGAACTATCCCCATATCCCTTGATTCCCTTAATATCCAAAAATCTATCGATCTCTGTCTTGAATATACTCAACAACTGAGCCTCCACAGCTCTCTGGGGTAGAGAATTCCAAAGATTCACCACCCTCTCAGTGAAGAAATTTCTCCTCATCTCAGTCCTAAATGGCCAACCCCTTATTCTGAGACTGTGACCCCTGGTTTTGACTCCCCAGCCAGGGGAAACATCCTCCCTGCATCTACCCTGTCAAGCCCTATAAGAATTTTGTGTGTTTCAATGAGATCACCTCTCATTCTTCTAAACTCTAGAGAATATAGGCCTAGTCTACTCAATCTCTCCACATAGGACAATCCCCCCATCCCAGGAATCAGACTGGTGAACCTTAGTTGCACTCCCTCTATGGCAAGTATATCCTTAGGTAATAGAAACATAGAAGATAGGATCAGGAGTAGGCCATTCGGCTCCTCGAGCCTGTTCCGCCATTTAATGAGATCATGGCTGATCATCCAAATTCAGTACCCTGTCCCTGCTTTCTCCCCATATCCCTTGATCCCTTTAGCCTTAAGAAATATATCTAACTCCTTCTTGAATATATTTAATGAGTTGGCCTCACAGAGAATTCCACAGGTTCACCACTCTCTGGGTGAACAAATTCCTCCTCATCTCAGTCCTAAATGGCTTACCCCTTATCCTTAGACTGTGACCTCTGGTTCTGGACTCCCCCGCCATCAGGAACATCCTTCCTGCATCTAGTCTGTCTAGTCCTGTTAGAATTTTATAAGTTTCAATGAGATCCCCTCATTCTTGTAAACTCAAGCGAATATAAGCCTAATCGTCCAAATCTCTCTTCATACGTCATTCCTGCCATCCCAGGTATCAGTCTGGTAAAACTTCGCTGCACTCCCTCCATGGCAAGAACATCCTTCCTCAGATGAGGTGACCAAAACTGCACACAATACTCAAGGTGTGGTCTCACCAAGGCCCTGTACAACTGCAGCAAGACATCCTTGCTCCTGTACTCGAATCCTCTCGCTATGAAGGCCAACATACCATTTGCCTTCTTAACCGCCTGCTGCACCTGCATGCTTACCTTCAGCGACTGGTGCACAAGGGCACCCAGATCTCGTTGCACTTCCCCTTTTCCCAATCTATTGCCTTTCAGATAATAATCTGTCTTCCTGTTTTTGCCACCAAAGTGGATAACCTCGCATTTATCCATATTATACTGCATCTGCCATGCATCTACCCAATCACCCAAACTGTCCAAATCATACTGGAGTTTCTCTGCATCCTCCTCACAGCACACACGCCCACCCAGCTTTGTGTCGTCTGCAAACTTGGAGATATTACATCTAGTTCCCTCGTCTAGATCATTAATATATATTGTGAATAGCTGGGGTCCTAGCACTGATCCCTGCGGTACCCCACTAGTCACTGCCTGCCACTCGGAAAAAGACCCGTTTATTCCAACTCTTTGCTTCCTGTCTGCCAACCAGTTCTCTATCCAAGAGAGACCAAAGGAGACCAAAACTGTACACAATACTCCAGGGGTGGTCTCACCAGGGCCCTATATAATTGCAGTAAGACGTCTTTACTCTTATACTCAAATCCTCTTTTAATAAAGGCCAACATGCCATTTGCTTTCCTAATTGCTTGCTGTACCTGCATGTTAACTTTCAGTGATTCATGTACAAGGACACCCAGGTCCCTCTGAACATCAACGTTTCCCAATCTCTCACCATTTAAAAAATACTCTGCTTTTCTATTTTTCCTACCAAAATGGATAACTTCACATTTCTCCACATTATATTCCATTTGCCATGTTCTTGCCCACTCACTTAGCTTGTCCATGTCCCCTTGAAGCCTCTTTGCATCCTCCTCACAACTTACATTCCCACCCAACTTTGTATCATCAGCAAACTTGGATATATTACATTTGGTCCCCTCATCCAAGTCATTGATATAGATTGTGAATAGCTGAGGTCCAAGCATTGATCCTTGCGGTACCCCACTAGTTACAGCTTGCCAACTCGAAAATGACCCGTTTATTCCTACTCTCTGTTTTCTGTCCATTAACCAATCCTTAATCCATGCTAGTATATTACCCCCAATCCTATGAGCCCTAATTTTGTTTAATAACCTCTTGTGTGGCACCTGAGTATAATGGGCAGCCGATCCAGTATTGCCAGCTTTTCATCCCCACTGAAGTTGAAAATTACATCCTATATGAATGTAAGTTGTTTCTTTCCTTCTATAGGCTGGCTAGTCTTAGCTGTGGGTAAACCTCTATGGGCTGATTTATGAGTTTGCGGTGCTGATAAGGAGCCTCACTCATTGGAAGCACGTTCTGGAAATTCAGGCACATGCTGGCCACAATTTACCAACCATTAGTTTTAGAATTAATTCTTCTGGGCAATATGGATTTGTAAAATTACTTCTCTGGAGTCCATAATATGGGTTGACATCAGCAAACACTTAGAGAGGCATGGGCTAATCAGGCACAATCAGTATGGATTTGTAAAGAGCAGGTCGTGCTTGACTAACATAATTGAATTATTGAGGAAATCACGGAGATATAAATAAAGGGCATGTGGTGACTGTTTTATATATTGATTTCGGAAAGCTTTTAATAAAGTGGCTGTTACAGATTTTGGGTCTGCTGTAGATGGCTTCTCAAGTTCAATGACATCAGCCACTCCTGTGAGCAGATCCCACACCCCTTAAGTGCTGGACTTGAATCTTAACAGCCCAATATCTACTTATATGTTCGTGTAACCCAGGGGATGTAACAATGTGTCCCTCTTGACATATGAATTGGATATTGTGGAGTCGAATGTCCATGAAGCACTCCTGGTCTCTCACCATAGCTTCAGCAGAAGATTGGCGAAAACCCTGGGGAAATGGCACAAAAGGCCGTTTATGTCGTTTCTCCGGAATTTCCACCGACTTCCCACCAAAATTACGCGGGAGATCAGGAGAACCGCCTCAGAAATTCCAGGCAGGTATCTTTTGCTTCTCCAGTCATTTCAATAGGCAGAACTGATGAATGTGCTGGTAAGAAGAGGTCAGTGACCAATCAAGAAGCTAGTTTATTTTGCAGAATGCACATGATTGAGCAAAAGTTGCAGTTCCAGACTTTTTTTAAACTGCTCCTACAAGGCATCCTGCAACAACACAAAACAATAAGAACAAGCTACGCTACCCAGAATAACAGACAAAATACTTATTTTTTTGTTTTATTTCCTTTTGGGTCAGCTTCTCGGTGGGAAAACTGACCTATTATATTTGAATCAAAAGCAAAATACTGTGGATGCTGGAAATCTGATTTGTTGGACGTAGAAACAGAAAATGCTGGAAATACTCAACAGGTCAGGCAGCATCTGTGGAGAGAGAAACAGAGTTAACGTTTCAGATGAAAGGTCATCGACCTGAAACGTTAACTCTGTTTCTCTCTCCACAGATGCTGCCTGATCTGCTGAGTATTTCCAGCATTTTTTGTTTCTGCTATATCTTAATTCACAGCTCAGGCCCAGAACTGCCTCCCTGTAGGTTATGTGAGATCTCTGACCCTGAACTTGTTTTTTTTCCTATTTTTTATTTCTGATGTCAGGAAGTGAAATCTGACCAGATGATTCCCCTGGCAGCGATCCCTGCTGCGCTCAGAGGAATCGGGTCAACTCGACCAGACTTGGTGTGAATGATCACTGAAATCAAACTAACTTTTACTGCCTGAAGCAATGACTGAATCCAAATCCACATCTCCCAGCCATACCGTCCTGCGAACTTAATCCCTTGAGGGCTTAGCTTAACTCAAAAATAGCATTTTTAACATATTATAGCAGGGTCCCCATGTGGCACCATAGTCTGAAATGTGACAGTGCCACATAAGAGACTTAAGAAAATTAAGGCACATGGTATGAAAAGGGACATAGCCACATGGATAGAGAGGTGGCTTGGAGACAGAAAGGAGAGAAGAGAGATAAATGGATATTGGATTGCAAGAAGTGGATGATGGTATGCCCTTCAGATCTGTGGTGGGACTTCTGTTTTTCATTTCCATAAATGATTTGGATATAGACGGAAGAGTAACAGACTTTGACAGGAGTTTGCTTAGTAATAAGCTTTGAAGGTAATATTGAGTTAATAGTGATATGAATTTAGACATATTGAATATTATTAATAATAGTGTAAAAATATTTTTATTTAGGTGCTTGCTTCAGACTGAAATATCCCGAATTGGCCTTGGCTGTTGAGAGTTGTTTGAAAGGACTGCTGCTTTCATTTTGCTGCGATAATTACCGAGATGAGCAGGTGCTACAGACTTTGATGTCTCGATATTTCTATTCAGGAAAACGACCCCAAATTAATGTGTGTGAGTTTGCAAATCAAGTATACAATGTAAAAGACAGGTAATGTTTCAAGATTCTTATTTCTTAAATATTTGACCTTTTGTTGAGGCTTTTTTGTACAAAAAAGTTGTAAAGTAAACCATTAGATAAACAATAATTAGATGTACTATTAAGGTAGCTGTATAATTATTTGTATGCACTTGTCCACTTTGTCAGCAGGAGTTGATAAAAGTTAGCGCTGTGCTTGTGTATGTGACATTATAGTGTTGTACTGTACAGTGTGTGTTGAGTCACTGGTGTAATAGTTCAGTCTCATGATAGAGAAAAAAAACATTGGCAATTGCCCTCTATTCCTAGCAACCTTTTCAAATGTTGCTCACCTTGATGACCTACACGAGAAAAGCTTTGTGCTCGGAGGTACTCATGGTGATACTAATAATTAAGTCAGTTAGGTGACAGTATACAAGATTATGGAAAGCTTCATAGCAGGGAATAGGATTTGTCAAAAATGACAACCGATACTCTGGCTCTGATCTTTGATATAGTGGCTCTTCACTCTGTTATATTCATTGTTTTTGAAGCTTTACTAGGGAGACTGTCTAAAATCCAAATTGAATTTATATTTTTCTCTTTAAAGAGCTGTTCATCATCCAGAATTCCCAACAGTTCTCGATTCCTTAGAAATAAACAACCCAGTGGTGACAAACTGTTTGATTGACATGAGAGGCATCGAAAGAATCCTGCTCATCAGTGTAAGTCCCTTTGCAGTTTTCTTTCTATAGAATTCCATTTGTGGCTGTGGAAATTTATAATTAGGAAGATGATTGACTAAACTAAGCTAAGTTGTATTTTAATGGTGAATTGCGTATTGGAGCACATTTAACTTGAACTATTTTATTTTCAAAACCAGCAAGTTTGCTGTGTTGCCTGGCTCAGTGATAGCACTCTCACCTCTCAGTCAGAAGGTCATGGATTTAAGCCGTGCTCCAAGATGTGAGCACGCAATCTGGACAAACACTTCAGTGAGGGAGTGCTGAATTGTTGGAGGTCTTTTGGATGAGACATTAAACCATGGTCCAATCTGTCTGTTCAGGTGAACATGAAATATCCCATGGCACTACTTCAAAGAAGAGCAGGAAATTTTTCCAGTGTCGCGGAAAATATTCCTCCCTCAGCCAAAACAAACAAAAGTGGATCAGCTGGTCATTTATCTCATTGCTGTTTGTGGCACTTTGCCTTGCTTAAAATGAATGCCACATTTACTGACGTGTCAATAGTGACTACATTTCAAAAGTAATTCCATAGCTTATGAAACATTTGGAACATCCTAAGGATGTGAAAGGTTCAAGTTTGTTTCCTCTATACAGTGGAGATGAATGTTGTAATTTTGAAGACAAAAGTTGTGGTTAAAGAGAACCGTGTACCTTTTTGATTGTGAATCTGTTGTGCCTTGTTCACAAGTTATCTTTTGATTTTTTTTTTAATGATAACCACTCATCCGTAATATAAGGTAGAATTTAGAATATGGAATTCTAGTCTTGGAGCTTCAGGCATCTGGCGTGCATATCGGGGATAGTTTTTGCAATCCCACACTCCGAGCGGGGGGAGCACAAGTTGAACAATCGGAGCTATGAATCTGTAGCTCTGTCTTGCACCTGCACATTCCTGCAAGTGCAGCTCCCTGTTGGGAGTGCGAGATTGCGGAATTACCCCTGTTGGAATTCAGGCGCAGAGGTGAACAGGCACTGCAGGATTTTCCATCCATTAAATTGAATGTGCGGGAAAACCTGCGGGGCTTGCTGGTCTCCATGGCTGGATCATGCCCTGCACTCCCAGTGCAGAAAGCATAGAAGATAGGAGCAGGAGTAGGCCATTTGGCCCCTCGAGCCTGCTCCGCCATTTAATGAGATCATGGCTGATCATGCAACTTCAGTACCCTGTCCCTGCTTTCTCCCCATATCCCTTGATCCCTTTAGCCTTAAGAAATACATCCATCTCCTTCTTGAATATATTTAATGAATTGGCCTCAACTGCCTTCTGTGGTAGAGAATTCCACAGGTTCACCACTCTCTGGGTGAAGAAATTCCTCCTCATCTCAGTCCTAAATGGCTTACCCCTTATACTTAGACTGTGACCTCTGGTTCTGGACTCCCCCGCCATCGGGAACATCCTTCCTGCATCTAGTCTGTCTAGTCCTGTTAGAATTTTATAAGTTTCAATGAGATCCCCTCTCATTCGTCTAAACTCTAGCGAATATAAGCCTAATTGACCCAATCTCTCTTCATACGTCATTCCTGCCATCCCAGGTATCAGTCTGGTAAATCTTCGCTGCACTCCCTCCATGGCAAGAACATCCTTCCTCAGATAAGGCGACCAAAACTGAACACATTACTCAAGGTGTGGTCTCACCAAGGCCTTGTACAACTGCAGTAAGACATCCTTGCTCCTGTACTCGAATCCTCTCGCTATGAAGGCCAACATACCTTTTGCCTTCTTAACCGCCTGCTGCACCTGCATGCTTACCTTCAGCGACTGGTGCACAAGGACTCCCAGATCTCGTTGCACTTCCCCTTTTCCCAATATATTGCCGTTCAGATAATAATCTGCCTTCCTGTTTTTGCCACCAAAGTGGATAACCTCGCATTTATCCACATTGGGCAGATGCATGGCAGATGCAGTATAATCACCCAACCTGTCCAAATCATACTGGAGTTTCTCTGCATCCTCCTCACAGCACACACGCCCACCCAGCTTTGTGTCATCTGCAAATTTAGAGATATTACATCTAGTTCCCTCGTCTAGATCATTAATATATATTGTGAATAACTGGGGTCCTAGCACCGATCCCTGCGGTACCCCACTAGTCACTGCCTGCCACTCGGAAAAAGACCCGTTTATTCCAACTCTTTGCTTCCTGTCTGCCAACCAGTTCTCTATCCAAATCAGTACCTTACTCCCAATCCCATGTGCTTTAACTTTGCACGCTCATCTCTTATGCGGGACCTTATCGAAAGCCTTCTGAAAGTCCAAATACACCACATCCACTGGTTCTCCCTTACCTATTCTATCAGTTACATCCTCAAAAAATTCCAGTCGATTAGTCAGGCATGATTTACCTTTTGTAAATCCATGTTGACTTTGTCCGATCCTGTCACTGTTTTCCAAGTGCTCTGCTATTACATCTTTTATAATGGACTCTAGCATTTTGCCCACTACCGATGTCAGGCTTACCGGTCTATAATTCCCCGTTTTTTCTCTACCACCTTTTTTAAATAGTGGAGTTACATTAGCTACCCTCCAATCCATGGGAACTGTTCCAGAGTCTATAGAATTTTGAAAGATGACCAGCAATGCATCTACTATTTCTAGGGCCACTTCCTTAAGTACCCTAGGATGTAGATTATCAGGCCCTGGGGATTTATCGGCCTTCAATCCCGTCAATTTCCCTAACACCATTTCTCTACAAATACTGATTTAATTCAATTCCTCCCCCTCATTAGACCCTATGTTCCCCGACATCTCTGGGAGTTTATTTGTGTCCTCCTTTGTGAAGACAGAACCAAAGTATGTATTTAATTGGTCTGCCATTTCTTTGTTCCCCATTATAAATTCTCTTGATTCTGACTGCAAGGGAGCTACGCTTGACTTCACCAATCTTTTTCTCTTCACATATCTATAGAAGCTTTTACAGTCTGTTTTTATGTTCCCTGCAAGCTTACTCTCATATTCTATTTCCCCCCTCTTAATTAATCCCTTTGTCCTCCTTTGCTGAATCCTAAACTGCTCCCAATCCTCAGATTTGCTGCTTTTTCTGGCCAATTTATATGTCCTCTCCTTGGATCTTATGCTATCCCTGTGATTGGAGTGTGTATGTGTAAAATTTATCCCCTTTAGAATCCTTTGGTGGACTGCCAGATGACATACTTTAGAACAGCTGAGTGCTTACCTATGAAAATGTTTATTTTGTGAAGTTAATGAAGTCTTTTAATGATGCATGCATCCTTTAACCTCATATAATGCGGCAACATGTGAGAACGGGGGACTGGGCCACCATGTTCTTTTACAGGTGATAGATACAAAGACAATTCTGTAAATAAAGATACCTTTTAGTGTTCAGTTAAACTATGATGTAAAAAAAAAGTTTGATCACCGAATTTGAATTTCTTCATCCTGTTACTTTGGTTCCCCTGTACTTCATTTCATTTGATGAGCTTGCGTAGGACTTTTTCCCATGCATTTCACAAAATTACCAAATATCACCTACCAGACGGATGAGAGCTCCATGAGCCACCTCTGTATCACTTATCTGTAGAGATGTGATAATCACAGGGACTCCTAATGGGATCTGCCTCCGACCAGGCCCAGACTATTGAATTACAAAATTTTAATAAGTGGATACATTGAAAAGTAATTAAGAAGGAAGTCAACTTATGAAGTGACATAAGAAGATAAATTTGAGGTGAAAAATTTCTGCTCCCATTAAGGGGGTAATTTTCCCCTTAACCAATCGATAAAAAAATCAGCCGGGCTGTGTTATAGGCAGATGATCGTACTGGTACTATTTTCCGACAGCTTCTCCACCCATGCAATGTTCCATGTCCCAGTGCTTAAGAGGAAAATTATCTACTAAATTTCAAACTTTGCACATCTCAATTTGTTGGTGGGTGTTAATTTTGCTGCAATCGAAGATGTAGTTCACTGCAGTTTTGTTCCTGCAGTAGCATTTTAATATATATAGAATATTAGCTGAATTATCAAATATTGATGCAATAGAGGACTTTTATAGCACTAGGTCATGCATAGAACAAGGTGAACATCCAGATTATTTAATTATTTAATTACACTTTATAATAGGAGTAATATTGTTTTTTGTCAAAATCTAACTGAACACTTAAATGTTTTCTTATGCATACAATGTTCCATACATCTTTTACTTGTAAAGGTACATGACGAAAAATAAATGCTTGCAGCCCAGTCACCCTTTCTGGCCTAGTGGCGCATAGTTCATCTCCAGGAGCATCCGCTTTTATACTAAACTGGTTGTTGTTTGAACTGTTTTGCTCTAGCAAGCTGTGAAATATCAATTTTCATTTCTAGAGTAACAGCAGAGCTCGTGAAATTATGCAGCAGCAAAAGCCACCCTTGAACTGCAGAGAAGCCTTTACTGCAGCAGGTGACCAGGTCTTTACCAACCGCTACTACTCTACAGAACTGGACAGGGCAAGATACTTGGGTGCTGATGTGGAATCACAAATCAGGTTTGTAAATTTCTGGATCAAATATATTGGTATTCCAACCTCTCAGGAAAAAAATAGCAGCCTGGAGCAATAGGTCTTTAAAAATACACTGGAAATGCAGTTCTGTTTTTGTCTCCTCTTTCCCCCCCTCCCCCCCCAACCAGTCCCTCTGGCTTGGTATATGTTCAATTGTGGCGGATCACCACCGAAACGGGCATAACCCACTTTTCCGTCTGTGGACAATATATCGGTGAACCTTCCCTTTAAGGCACCTTACCTTTAAGACAGGAGTGGGCGGGGCTTCAGGGTTTTTCCAGAGAATTCTGGGAGCAGCTTTCTCAGCCATTTTGTGTGCCATGCAGTGAATTAAAGTTTCTTGTTTTCCACAAATGGATTCAGCCTCCATTCGTGTTTCGCGGCAGCCTCAATATTGGTGACCCCGACGCTCAGAACGTATTCTGAGCACTGCAATGGCGGACACGAACGCAGTTTCCGTGAAACTGCCGGAGTTTTGGGAAAACCAGCCCGAAGCCTGGTTTCTCCAAGCTGAATCTCGCTTCCGGCTGCGAAATATCACCACAGATGGGACGAAGTACGACTATCTCGTCACATCACTCAGTAGCGCCGCAGTTTCCAAGGTTTGGACAATGCTGCAGAACCCACCAGAGGAGGGCAAGTACGCACATCTCAGGACAGTGCTCCTTAAAAAATTTACGGCCTCGGCATATCAGCGAAACTACCACCTACTCGACCTTCCAGGCCTCGGTGATGCCTCACCGTCAGACCTCCTCTCCCACATGCTCTCCCTCACCGATGAGAGCCCACCCAGATCCCTCTTCCGCCAGCTCCCTCTCAGCATCCGCCCAGCGATCGTGGCGTCCGGCCTCACGAACCTGGAAGCCCTGGCCGATGAGGCCGACACGCTGCTGTCCGCTCACTCCAGCCGCGACGTCACTCCGGACCTGGAAGCCAATGCCTGGGCGCGCCCCTCACCATCCAACATGCGGCCACAAGGGCCTGTCACCAGGCCCACGGGGCCTTCACGCCCCACTAACCTGGGCCACTGTTACTACCACGCACGGTTCGGCGCCAGGGCACAACGGTGCACACCTCCCTGCTCTTTCAAGTCCGCCTCCCTGCTCTTTCAAGTCCGCCCCCGTACCAGCCCCCGCGATGGCCGTGGGCCACACGGGCTCCCTGCTGTTCGTTACGGATGACAAAACCGGCCGCCGGTTCCTGTGCGACACTGGGGCTCAGTACAGCATCATCCCGGCATCCTCCCTCGACATCCAAAAGGGCGAACGAGGAGCAGCGCTGGCTGCTGCTAACGGCTCGGAAATCCGGACGTATGGCACCCGGACAGTCACCCTCGACCTCGCTGGTCGCCGCTACCGATGGGAATTCATCACTGCCAAGGTGCTCTCCCCTCTCATCGGCGCAGATTTCCTGTGCGCCCACGGCCTACTGGTAGACATCCTCCATCACCGCCTCGTGGACATGAACACCATGTCCCCCATCCTGGGCGCCATGGCCCCCCGTCAACCCGCCGACATGTCGTCACAGTGCCATGCCCGGGCCACGGATGACTACTCGGCACTCCTGGCCGAATTCCCGGCCCTTACCAATCCGACCTTCTCCGCGGAGGCCGCCAAAGACGGGGTGGAACACTTCATCCCCACCACAGGCCCCCCAGTGTATGCCCACGCCCGCAGGCTGGACCCGGCCAAACTGGAGATCGCGCAGACAGAGTTTGCCACCATGGAACAGCTCGGCATCATCCGCTGCTCCAATAGTCCCTGGGCCTCCCCACTCCACATCGCCCCCAAACCAGGCGGAGGTTGGCGCCCCTGCGGGGATTACCGCCGCCTCAATGACGCCACCACCCCTGATCGGTACCCCGTGCCGCACATTCAGGACTTCTCAGCTAGACTGGCCGGCCGCTCAGTCTTTTCCAAGGTCGACCTGGTGCGCGGCTACCACCAAGTCCCCGTCCACCCCGCGGACGTCCCCAAGACGGCCGTAATCACCCCCTTCGGCCTGTTTCGAGTTTCTGCGGATGCCCTTCGGCCTCAAAAACGCGGCCCAGGCATTCCAACGGCTCATGGACTCGGTCCTTCGGGACCTGAAGTTCCTGTTCGTCTACCTGGACGACATCCTGGTAGCCAGTTCCTCCAAGCAGTAACACCTCGAACACCTCCGCATCCTGTTCGGGCGCCTCAGCGACCACGGGCTCATCCTCAGCCCAGCCAAATGCCAGTTCGGCCTGGACAAGATCGACTTCCTCGGCCACCACATCACCCATGCTGGGGCCATTCCCCTGCCCACCAAGGTGCAGGCCATCCAACAATTTCCCCGCCCCACCACCATCAAAGGCCTCCAGGAGCTCCTCGGGATGGTGAACTTCTATAACCGCTTCATCCTCAAAGCGGCGTCCCTCATGAGGCCCCTGTATGAAACCCTCCGGAGCAGGAGCGGCAAGATGGCAGTCGAATGGACGGCAGACGCGTCAGCCACCTTCAATTCAACCAAGACCGTGCTCGCCAACGCCACCCTGCTCGCGCACCCACGGCCCAATGCCAGGGTAGCGCTCACCACGGACGCCTCCGACCACGCGGTCGGCGCCGTGTATGAGCAGTGGGTCGATGGCGCCTGGCAACCACTTGCCTTCTTCAGCTGCCAACTACGCCCCCCGGAGGTCAAGTACAGCACCTTCGACCGCGAGCTCCTCGCGCTGTTCCTGGCGGTCCGCCATTTCCGTTTTTTGCTGGAGGGCCACCCCTTCACGGCGTTTGTCGACCACAAGCCCCTGACATTCGCAATGGCAAAGACAACCGATCCCTGGTCTGCCAGGCAGCAGCGCCAGCTCGCGGCAGTGTCCGAGTTCATCACGGACATCCAACACGTCTCCGGCCGAGACAATGTGGTAGCCGACTGCCTCTCCCGCCCCACCATCCACGCCGCACACCTAGCAGTCGACTACGCTCAACTCGCAGCAGACCAGATCACCGACCCTGATCTGCTCTCCGCACCCACCAACCTACCAGGGCTACGCCTGGCCGACGTCGCCTGTGGCCCGACTGCAGTCACGGTCAAGTGCGACATATCCCTATGTCAACCTCGGCCCGTCGTCCCAGCGTCCTGGCGCCGCCGGGTATTCGACATTCTCCACAACCTCTCCCACCCCGGCGCCTGCGCATCCATCAAATTGGTAGCCAACCGCTTTGTCTGGCGCGGCCTTCGCAAGGATGTGCGTACTTGGGCCAACTCCTGCCTAGCCTGCCAACGGGCCAAGGTACAGCAACACACTAAAGCACCCCTCGAGGAGTTTACCGTCCCCTCGCGGAGATTCGACCACATCCACGTGGACATCGTCGGGCCCCTGCCGCCGTCGCAAGGCCACACGCACTTGCTGACCATCGTTGACCGCACCACACGCTGGCCTGAGGCAATTCCACTGACCTCTACCACCACCGCCGACATCGCCAGAGCCTTCGTCAGCACCTGGGTCGCACGGTTCGGCGTCCCCTCCGACATGACGTCGGACAGAGGTCCGCAATTTACCTCTGAACTCTGGACCGCCGTTGAACGCAATCTCGGGGTGACCATTCACCGCACCACAGCATACCACCCCCAAGCCAACGGACTGTGTGAGCGGTTCCACAGATCCTTGAAGGCATCTCTTCGAGTCAGCCTCCAAGACGGCGCCTGGACCGACCGACTTCCGTGGGTCCTCCTCGGCCTGTGCACCGCGGTTAAAGAAGACCTCCACGCATCGGCAGCAGAGCTCGTGTACGGTCAGCCGCTGCGCATACCCGGCGAGTTCCTGCCCACCGCCACGACACCCTGGTCAGCCGACCAGCAACGCCACGACTTCGCCTCACCGGCGCTGCAGTTCGCCCTGGTGCCCATTGCTCGACACGGCGAATCCACCTCACACGTCCCACTAAGCCTGCACCAGGCACGGTTTGTTTTCATCCGGCATGACGCCCACCGCGGACCCCTTCAACCCCCGTACGACGGGCCCTACAAGGTGCTACAGGCTGGGGACAAATTTTTCACCCTGCAAGTGGGCGACAGGACCGAAAAAGTGTTGGTTGACCGACTCAAGCCAGCACACTCGGAGCCCGGTGAGCAGGTCCCTGTAGCTCGTCCACCTCCACGCGGCCGACCTGCCCTCAAGCCGGTTCACCCGGCTGCTCCACGCCCGGCCGTTCCACATCCACCGGCGTCCTACAAGAGCCGCTCCGGCCGGCCATCAGACCGCTGCACCGTCTCGTCCACACCTCCTAAGCGGATTCTGGGGGGAGCTGTGTGGCGGATCGCCACCTAAACGGGCATAACCCACTTTTCCGTCTGTGGACAATATATCGGTGAACCTTCCCTTTAAGGCACCTTACCTTTAAGACAGGAGTGGGCGGGGCTTCAGGGTTTTTCCAGAGAATTCTGGGAGCAGCTTTCTCAGCCATTTTG
Source organism: Squalus acanthias (assembly GCA_030390025.1). Lineage (NCBI taxonomy): Eukaryota > Metazoa > Chordata > Chondrichthyes > Squaliformes > Squalidae > Squalus > Squalus acanthias. The sequence continues at coordinate 49,144,037 of CM059433.1, read as the reverse complement.
TGTGCCATGCAGTGAATTAAATTTTCTTGTTTTCCACAAATGGATTCAGCCTCCATTCGTGTTTCGCGGCAGCCTCAACACAATTATGTTTCAGAATTTTGAGGTGATAAATGTGCTAATATTTGATACTACTTTCTATTATTAAAACAGCTTACATTTGCACACACTGCTTGATTTACCAAACTTTACTTCCTGTTGTCACTCTTTCCATCACCGTTTTGTGTTGACCTTTTTCTATAATAAATTCTCAGTCCACATTTCTAATGGAAATTGCTTGCGTTACACTAATCACCCTGTAATTGCACAATTTGACCACGCTTTTCTCCCACACATCACTCAAAATGTTTGTGAATTTTTCTTTACCTGTAAATTTTTGATCTGCCATTTTTTTTTCTCAGTCACTGCAATATCTAATGTCTGAAATAAAAGTTTAATCAAAATAAAACATTCAAAAATTTCACAATACTATGATTAAATGTATCCATTGAATTGTCTTTTGTGGCTTTTATGCCTTCATTGAAGATTTTTCTTGAAAGCCTCAGTCTCTACTGAAAGCATAGGTGTGACACTGTGAGCTGAATTGGGATTGTGCTGTCTGAGTGTGCACATTGTACCTAATTTCCTAAGATGCATCAGTACCATCCAGCCCACTGTTCAGGTTAAATATTTCTCTTCAGCTTTCAGCAGTTACTGGTCAAGGGAGGTGGAGGCAAGAACTTAGTGGAGCTTCATGGGCAGTCATGGCTAGGGGCAGAGAAAAGGAAGGGATGGATAGGTAAGAGGAATAAAATGATGTTAGTATCAGTTGATGCATGGCAGAAAGAAGCGGGTAAGAGTCCCCTGGCTACCTTGCCCTTCCGGGTGAGGTCATTAAAGTTCTTCCTGCACCAAACCCACATCCTCTGGACTGCGCTGGGGCATTTATTCTGTCTTTCACCTCCTGCCAGACTCTTCTGCCCAATGATTTATGAGCCCTATGGCCATAGCAGGGGAGGAGAACCTCCATTCTGCTCGCTATCTTGTGCAGCAAGATGTCAACTAAATCAAAGTGAGAGATCTTGCTTCCCCCAGTGCTGCTTGACATTCTTTCAGTGCGGACTGGTAACTTCCAGGTAGCTGCAACAAAGGTCAGTCAGCTTCAGTCAGGCAAGAGGTCACGGTCAGCAATCAGCTCAGTGTTTTCACATTGCAATTCACTTCAGTGACTGATGACGATGACCCTTTCAGCTGCTGCAGACCTTAATGTACTGCAGCAGCCCTAAATTGCATTAAAGCAGATATTTTATTTTCCATAAATGTAAACAATATTTGTCACTAAGGTTCTTTGTGTTACAGTCAGCTGGAAGTGGAAGTGAACAAAAAGACGGCTCAGATGTTACACTATCAACAGCAGTTGCAGTCAATAGAGAAAGGAATCCAGCTAAATCATACCCGTATCAACAATAAACAGATACAAAGGAGACAAATCAGGGTCAGCAATTAAAAGTCAAAAGGAAAACATGACTGATTCTGTTTGTTTTAAGAATTTAAGTATTCAGTGATTCTTTATAAAAAAAAATAAACCCAGGACTAATCTCATATATTTTGATTTCTGTTTATTTCAGAAAAGAATAACCGAAATTATGCTAGAAATTACAGATTTAGAGAGTATTGAGGAGCCCCAGTCAGTGGATATTTCCACACTAGTGAGTGTCTTAATCATTTCTGAATTACTTGTTTTTAGATATCAAATCTGTGCATACTATGTTTTAAATACTGCACAGAATATACGGGTGTTAATTTTTGTTTAATTTATTGTTGAATGTTTTCAGAGGCCATGAAAATAAATCAGTTATATAGGGCTGGGTGATAACTGACTCTCTTCTACTATGAATGCAATTTTCCATTTTAATTTTAACTAGAAAGAAGAAGCCCAAGATATTTGGCACAGAATTGAATCTGCCAAGAATAAGTTGGAGCAGGCAAGAAAGGATATGGATGAGCACCGAAAGATAGTAGATGAGGCGGAACAAAAGTACAAAGAAATAAAAGAGAAGGAACGTTCACTAGCAGAAGAAGCTGATTCAATAAAGGTGCAAATTAATTATGCAATGTTTTCTGACCTGTTATCAGCTTATAGATGTTTAGTGAAAAATAATTAATGTACTTATTCTCCTAACAGGAAGAACAAAGCAAGATTGGCACAGAGGTTGAAAAATATAAATACCATAAAAGACATTCCGAAGAGGAAAAAAAGAAACACTTGGATGGAATCGAAAAACTAAAGGAGAGACTGGAAAATAAAGAAAAGATTTTAAAGGTAGGCACATATTTCTCTACTAGGCCTAATGTTTTACCTTAAAGCAGTGATCACAGCTAATACAAAAGCAAAATACTGCAGGTGTTGGAAATCTGAAATAAAAATAGAAAATGCTCAGCAGGTCAGGCAGCATTTGTGGAGAGAAACAGAGCTGACGTTTCAGGTTGATGGCGAAACATTAACTCTGTTTCTCTCTCCACAGATGCTGCCTGACCTGTTGAGTATTTCCAGCATTTTCTGATTTTATCACAGCTATTAGACTAATAAAAGGAAAATCACAATATTGTGAAACAAAGTGGAAGGGGGAAAAATTTGTCCCCTTAGCGCCGCCCATTGGTGCCAGTAGATGGCGCTAATGTGGCGGTGAGAGCTGTAACAACAGCTCTTGTCAAAACCAGCACCGCACGCCAAATCGGGACCCCCATAGCGCTGCCGGTAACAGTGATCGCTGGGGACTTCAACGCCACGGAGATCGTGACATCATTGAGTGTGCAACGCTCACTGAATGCCTGATCTGTCAAACTGCTTCTCGCCACTTACCTCACTGCTTGGAGTTAACAATGACAGGGAGAGCTGGCGTGCAGCACCAGGAAGCTGGCTCCAGGGACATTATTTAAAGAGATCAGCCCCAATCACTCGCACCTGACAGATTAGTGACGTTTCAGTGCCTGTGTGTTAGTTCCTGATACTGCAACAGTTTTATTTAGTGATTTGAAGGTTCTTTGGTATCAGGAGTGTTGTGGCAAATAGAAAAGTGTAAAATTTATTCTTGAAAGGTTCAATGTACAACACTTGCAAAAAGTCATGGGGTCTGTACTGGCAGTCCAACTCACCCTTCAGGATCTATGGCAGAGGGAGTGGAGGCAACGAGGAAGATGGGAACATGTATGCAGAGGGAGGAGGAAGAAGACGAGGAACAGGAGGGAGGGAGGAGGCGGCAGCCGGACAATCGGGCTTCTGGGTGGGCGGTCCATGACCGGCTCATCAGGCTCTGATTTGAATGAATGAAACCCCAGATCCCTGTTGCTCACCACATCCCCATAATACCATCCCTGTGTCATGCCCTATCACCGCATCCTCCTGGATGGAAAGGTGAAATGAGAGAGACTACAAAATATTCCAAACTCTATTATAAATTTATGCATAAACATATCGCATATGCATTCTAATAACTAATGACCCTTGTGTCTGCCATAGTTGAATAGCTGTCATTGTGTGCAAGGTGTGAGATGTGGGTGTGAGTGTTGGTAAGTAGAGATTGTTGGTGGGTGAGTGCATTGAGCAGTGTGTGAAGCTTGTGTTACAGACGGTGGTATGTAGCATTTGTTGAAGCCTTCACTCACCCTGACCACCCATGTGAGCTTGTTAAACTTCCTCTTGCACCGTGTGGGGGTCCTGGGAACCACAGTGCTGCCCGTGATGTGGTGTGCTACCTCCCTCCACATAGTCTGGTGGACTTCTGGCGAGGGCCTCCTGCCAGTTGGTACAGGACCGCCCGCCTTCTCTCCACCGCTAAAACCAATGCCTCCAAAGCTTCCTCGGAAAACCCCCGGGCTCTCTCCCTAGGGCGGCGATCTGCCATAAGCATTTGTAAATAAGTGCTCCTTCTCTTTGTCCTTCTTATGGTTGTTGAGGCAGCTGTACACCCAACCTTGCTGAGAATGAGGTGCTGCAGCATCAATGGACCTCCCCTTTTAAGCAGTGGTAATCACAAATTGCGTTTAGACTACACCCAATATTGGTCCATCTTTTCAGTGCAACACCAATGAGCTTGGGTTTTTAGACTAGATTTATGGCTCCAAGCATTTTAATGAGGAGTGAAGATGAATTTTGCATGCAGTCTAGATGATTTTCACCTGGCGCTAATTCACCATTTTTAGTCTAAACACCACCCATTCCTTGGCTATAATGAATTTCTAGCCCGAAGACTAACAATAATATACTTGATTTATATAATGCGCTATCATGTTGAAATGTCTCAAAGCACTTCAGACAATAACGTTTTGAAGTGCAGTCACTGACTGTTACAGGTTAAAAATTCATTTGTGCACATTGCTGGTGGGAGCTGCGCACAACAGGAAATTCTGCTGACTTGTATTTCATGGTCTTCCTGCTGAAATATCTGGGTTTGAATCATGGTAAGTTTCTGATAAAGAGTGGCTGCCTGTCTGAGCACATGCACAGCTGTCAGGAGTTTTTTTAAATGCTGCATCCTATGCTGACCAGCAAGCTTAGGTGACGAAAGATTTAAGCCTGAAATTTCCTGTGAATACTACCCAATTGCCCAGTAGAAAATTGGGTGGGGATCCATTACACCGGATCCATTTAGCACCTGCCCAATTTTCCTCCACCATTTCCAGTGGATGATAGAAGAGCCTGCCCTAAAATGGACACTGAAATGAGTAGTAATAATATGGTGATGCCGTACGTCCCACTTTCCATTATTAGCACCTCACCATGCTCATTACATTCACGACTTATAAAATGGGCATCCAGGCTGGTGAGCCACTGTAGAAAAGGTAGAAGTGAATTTAAAGAGCCCAAGAGGTACTTTCCAATGATTCACAGAATACTTAATCGTCAACCTGAGACGTTAAACTGAGGCCCCGTCTGCTCCCTCAGGTGGACGTAAAAGATCCCATGGCACTATTTCGAAGAAGAGCAGTGGAGTTATCCCTGGTGTCCTGGCCAATATTTATCCCTCAACCAACATCACTAAAACAGATTATCTGGTCATTATCACATTGCTGTTTGTGGGAGCTTGCTGTGTGCAAATTAGCTGCTGCATTTCCTACATTACAACTGTGACTGCACTTCAAAAAAGTACTTTATTGGCTGTAAAGCACTTAGGGGCATTCTGAGGTTGTGAAAGGCCCTATATAAATGCAAGTCTTTCTTTTTAATTCTCTGCAGATTTTGGTCATTTTTCTTCTTGTTTGTCAGCTCTTACCACCTACCTTTGCATCTTTTGGTGTGAGCCTCCCCTTTTACCTCCCCTTCATTCTAAAGCGGGCACAGTGGGGGTGAAATTCATCTTGGGCTGTAGCGCAAAATGGGCGGTAGCAAATCGGCAGCCACTTTTACACCCTGCCCGGACAGAATGTCAAACAGGTTGATGATTTGCTATTCCCTATATATATTCCAAGGAAAAAGAGGTGGAGTAATGGAAGGAGGCCAGTCTGGTCAAGCAGCACCAGAGGCACATGGCACCCACTTGCCAGTGCCCCCGCACTGAGATACTCCTATCTCTAGATGTCCAAGCAGCAGTGCTTGTGGACATTGTGCTAGATAAAGGAAACCATCAATGATTTATACCATATACTGCAACCTGACCAACAACCCACCTCCACCATCAGTAACAGTAGCCGTGCAGCTGTGCACAGATGAATTAAGCAAGTCATTGATGCATTGTTTGCTAGAGTAAGCCATTTCATCCACTTCACCATGGTAAGCGGCAGCAGCATGACTGACCACTGCAATTTCATATTGTGGCAGAATTCCTGAAGGTCCAAGGAGTAATAGATTGCACCCACTTGGCCATATGTATTCCCTTCATCAATCCCATCACCTACATCAATAGGAACTGATTCTCATCTCTGAATTTCCAACGAGTAGCAGATCATGCAAGTGAATCCTTGCTTTCCTGCATGTTGCCACAATGCCTTTGTTGTAAGGCAGCAGTATTTCTGATCCTAAAAAGGCATCTTTGAGTGGCTCCTGGGAGATTAATGTTGTTCTCCACAGCCATGACTGATGACACCTGTGCACTTTCGTAGTACACCAGCTGAGCACTGCTATAAGGAGGTCCAGAGCACACTATTGGAATGTTGAAGACATGTGTCAGGTGACTGGAACACTTTGGGGCTGCTCTGGAATATAGTCCAGGATTGCAATTGTGCTGCATAGCATTGCCATACAAACATGCCTCATCATGGAGGCCTTGGAGAAGGAAGGCGCCCAAAGACAGCAGTGATTTAACTAGAGGAGCAACAGCAGCCTGAAGGGGACATGGAGGAGAACCTATTGCTGGCTGCAAAAGACTTTCATGCTACTCTCAGCTTTCATTTGACTTCCACATCTGTCTAAGTGCATTAACAGTCCTGGCTAAATCTTCCCTTCTCCCTTCACATAGCTGTCATCAGCTAAAGAATCTTCCCGTGCACTTCCCAATCAAAGCACTTGATGAAAGCCACTTCCCAACCTTGGTAGCAGTAACCTTAACAGTCGCTGATTGAGCTGTCCCTATCCTGGGACAGGTTTGATAGTCTGTCTGCAGGAGTGTGAATAGTGCTGTTGTGATGTCTGTGATGAAAATGTATTATTATCTTTGATTATTAATTAGATTTTTTATTGCTGACTGTAATGCACACACGGTCTGTTATTTCTAGCTGTCCTCTACAAGATGTAGGTAATGATGTTAGAATCTGACTAATATTGGGTATGGCAGAGGCTTGCGTAGTTCTGGAAGTGCTTGTTATGCATGATTTGTTTGATCTCATCATACAATGAATGGGGACCTTGCTGGGAGATCTTTCAAAGTATTTGGCATAGCTCAATGAATCAAGCCATCCTACTCAATTCTAAATATCCCAAGTGACTGACATCCTCAAGTAGTGAAATATACTCAGCAGGCCAGGCAGCATCCGTGGAGAGAGAAACAGAGTTAACATTTCAGGTCTGTGACCCTTCGTCAGAACTGGAAAAAGTTAGAGATGTAACAGGTATTAAGCAAGTGGAGAGGCAGGGAAAGGGGGAGGGGAAGAAAGAACAAAAGGAACAGTCTGTGCTAGGGTGGAAGGCAGGAGTGGTTAAATATTGTAAATGGGGATGGCAGAATCATCAACAGCTGCCACCTGAAAAAATAGGGGCCGAGGTTATAGTCTGAAATTGTTGAACTCAATGTTAAATTCAGAAGGCTGTAAAGTGCCTGATCGAAGGATGAGGTGCTGTTCCTCGAGCTTACGTTGAGCTTCATAGGAACAGTGTAAGAGGCCGAGGACAGAGAGGTCAGAGTGGGAGTGGAGAATTAAAGTGACAGGCGACCGGAAGCTCGGGATCCCCCTTATGGACTGAACGGAGGTATTCCGCAAAGCGGTCACTCAATCTGCATTTGGTCTCCCCAATGTAGAGGAGACCGCATCGTGAGCAGCAGATACAGTATACTAAATTGCAAGAAGTACAAGTAAATCGCTGTTTCACCTGGAAGGGGTGTTTGGGGCCCTGGAGAGTGGGAAGGGAGGAGGTAAAAGGGCAGATGTTGTATCTCCTGCGCTTGCACGGGAAGGTGCCGTGGGGAGGGGAAGGAGCTATTGGGGGTGATTGATGAGTGGACCAGGGTGTCGCGGAGGGAGCGGTCCCTTCGGAATGCTGAAAGGGGAGGGGAGGGGAAGATGCGTTTGGTGGTGGGATCACACTGGAGATGGCGGAGGATGATCCGTTGAATGTGGAGGCTGGTGGGCTGAAAGGTGAGGACAAGGGGTACCCTATCGTGGTTTTGGGAGGGAGAAGGGGTGAGATCAGAAGTGCGGGAAATGGAACAGACACGGTCGAGGGCCATGCCAACCATGGTAGAGGGGAATCCTCAGCTGAGGAAAAAGGAAGATATATTGGAAGCACTAGTATGGAAGGTGGCATCGTCAGAACAGATGAGACGGAGAAACTGGGAGAATGGAATAGAGTCCTTACAGGAAGCGGGGTGGGAGGAAGTGTAGTCCAGGTAGCTATGGGAGTCAGTGGGCTTGTAGTGGATTTTTGTCGATAACCTATCCCCAGAAATGGAGACAGAGAAGTCAAGGAAGGGAAGAGTCGGAGATGGACCATGCGAAGGTGAGGGAAGGGTGGAAATTGGAAGCAAAGTGAATGTAATTTTCTAGTTCTCAAGTCCTCAAGTAGTGGTTTGAATTGACAGCCTCTAGGTGCAGATGTGAATCAGGCCAGTGAGAATGGCAGGACAGAGGTGGCACAGGAGTGTCTTTTTTTTACATTTTGAGGAGTAAAGTTTGTAAATTACTATAAATATACTGTTTGTACTGGGAATTTTGAATTAAATTTGTCTTTTGGTTTCTAGCTTGAGTCTTAGTCTGGTGGAGTATATATTCATCTGCCCACCAAAGATGAGTTCATGGCACATGCTACATGACAGTAAGGATACAGTCTGGCCATGGAGTGCCCAAACACAGGGATTCCCCAAAAAGCTGGTAGTGGGGCTGTGCCAGAACTTTGCTCAGACCAGAGTCTAAGGGCTTTTTGGCTGCTGCTTTCGAGCCAGAGGCCAGAAATGCATTTGAGGCTTTCAGGCCAGCAGCTGCACTTCTGTTTCCAGCCCTCATTCACAAGAGATATTATTAGACTGAGGCACAAAATGTGGGCCATCTGTTGGGCTGGGTGTAAAATGGGCGGCCAACCCGAACCTGCCCGTTTCCCGGTGGCGAGCTAGGTTAACATGGCCCCTTCAGTCTTTTCCTGTAGTTATCTTACTGCACTGATTCTGATCTTAATCAGTGGGAGCCTGGACTGAAGTTGGGATTTTAATATCACCAGTGCTGGAGAAGAGCAACAGGAAAGTGCTGGCATGGGTCCACCTTTTTTCAGAATTTGCTCTGTCAGGAAGGAATCCTGAGGGAACATGTAACTTGAAGCTTCTACTTTTATTCACAAACAGGGGAAAAATTTCCCATCTAATATGCAATTAGATGTGAAAATTAAAGTTCTGGATGGTGCTGCCTGAAACATGTATCCATAGTTAGAATGAGCCTGACGCACCAAGTGCCCTTTCCTCTTGCCCAGCTCCTTATGTTCTTGTTTATTCTAGCGAGATATTGCTAAAGCCAGGCAGATTTGTACACAGCGATTAGAAGTCACCAGAACTCCCAAGAGTATTGATGTGGAGATCAATCGCCTGAGGGAAAGGATCAACACAGAACAAGAACGTCATGGGAACAAGGTGGAAATTACAAGGTATTTATTTGTAAAGCACATTGCACATCTAATAAATAAAATCCTGTTGCCACTTATTGTGGAGCTAGTTCTTTTAATTCTGTACCTAACATAATGGACTCTAAAATATGTAGGACAGATACCCTCCCACCTCAGAGAAACCTCTTATCTGTCCCCTTCGACCTCCTTAAAAATTGTCCTCTTTTTTGGGGGTCCATGGCTTGGGGGTCCAGCTGGGCACCTTCTAGAGGCCAGTACACCTTATCGCACTAGCCACCAGACACATTCCAGATCCCATATCAGCCGGGGAAATGGGAACTCCGAGCAAAGGCAATTTGTGGCAGTTGGAGGCTGAGCAGAAAATTTCAGATGAGGTCAGGGCCCAATGGATCCAGGTCCTGACCTATTTATGAACTGTTCCTTCAAACACCTGCCGGAGTTACAGCGGGAGTCTGGCAGACCAGCAGATGGCACAAATGTGTTCAGCTATTATTTTGTGTTGTCAGAAGAAATGGAGAGCTTAAAGGAGAAGGATGGTGCTCACCCTTTTAATAGAAGAAACTAATCGTCTTACCAGATATTCTCTGCTTTTTAAAAAATGTCAATTGAATTGCTACCATGGAGGTTCTCAAGTCAGGACTCCCCCAAGCACCCACTAAACAGCTTCAGTGATGTTGATTACAAGGACCAGGTCGGAGCAACTCCATTGCAAATAATATTTGGGTGACTCTGGCTCTTCTCGGGGTCCTTCCATTTTGAGAATAATAAAGTGCCGAGGAGTGGTGAACACCTACCAGAAAGAAAGGGAGAGAGATAGAGATATTGCCAGGCCATCCTTGCACAACTGTCAAAAAACAGTTTAGTAATTCATTAGTTCACGTGTCAATGAGGGTGAATTAAATAGATAGAAGCTTTTAATAAATACAGCCCTATGCCTTGCCCACCTGATCCCCCCAGGAGAATGTTGTGGAGGACCCAAGTGGGCCTCAGATATTCATGAATTACAGAATACATGATGTTATATACTGAATTCAAACACAGATTAATAAGGTACCATAAACAAACAACACTGTGACCTCCCCTCTCTCCCAACAAGAAGTACAAAAATTGTGTGCCTGAGGGAATGAATTGAATTGTTGAAAGCCAGGTGCACTGGGCAATTCTATCAATCACGATGTAGGTAAGCTGGATGGTATATTCGAGAGTTCAAGGCAAATTTGTCATTGACAATATGTTGCAGATTTCCCACCCAAAACTACATGAACCATGCAGTGATCATGAAGTAAGTATCCTGGTCTTCCACAAAGCTTTTATGTGTTTATTTTTCAATCGGTAATGCTCCATTTTCGAATGCAAAGTGGGTGTTCCCCATCAAAAAACGGGTTGGATATCCAAGCTTTTTTAAAATTCGTTTATGGGATGTGGGCATCGCTGGCAAGGCCAGCATTTATTGCCCATCCCTAATTGTCCTTGAGAAGGTGCTGGTGAGCGCCTTCTTGAACTGCTGCAGTCCGTGTGGTGAAGGTACTCCACAGTGCTGTTCGGGAGTTCCAGGACTTTGACCCAGCGTGATGAAGGATGGTGTGTGACTTGGAGGGGAACCTGGAGGTGATGGTGTTCCCATGCGCCTGCTGCCCTTGTCCTTCTTGGTAGAAGAGGTTGTGGGTTTGGGAGGTGCTGCCGAAGAAGCCTTGGCGAGTTGCTGCAGTGCATCTTGTAGACAGGTACACACTGCAGACACGGTACGCCGGTGGTGGAGGGAGTGAATGTTTAAGGTGGTGGATGGGGTGCCAATCAAGTGGGCTGCTTTGTCCGACATAAGAACATAAGAAATAGGAGCAGGAATAGGCCACTTGGCCCCTCGAGCCTGCTCCGCCATTCAATAAGATCATGGCTGATCTTAGGCTCAAAGCCACTTCCCTGCCCGCTCCCCATAACCCTTCACTCCCTTATCTTGCAAAAATCTGTCTATCTCCACCTTAAATGTATTTAATGACCCAGCCTCCACGGCTCTCTGGGGCAGAGAATCCCACAGATTTACGACCCTCTGAGAAGAAATTCCTCCTCATTTCAGTTCTAAAAGGGCGACCCTTTATTCTAAAACTATGCCCCCGAGTTCTAGGTTTCTCCACGAGGGGAAACATCCTCTCTGCATCTACCTTGTCGAGCCCCCTCAGTATCTTATATGTTTCAATAAGATCACCTCTCATTTTTCTAAATTCCAATGAGTATAGGCCCAGCCTGCTCAACCTTTCTTCATAAGTCAACCCCCTCATCTCTGGAATTAACCTAGTGAATCATCTTTGAACTGCCTCCAATGCAAATATATCCTTCCTTAAATAAGGAGACCAAAACTGTATGCAGTACTCAAGGTGTGGTCTCACCAATACCCTGTACAGTTGTAGCAGGACTTCCCTGCTTTTATACTCCAACCCGCTTACAATAAAGGCCAACATTCCATTTGCCTTTTTGATTACCTGCATGCTAACTTTTTGTGTTTCATGAACAAGGACCCCTAGGTCCCTCTGAACTGTAGCATTTTATAATCTCTCTCCATTTAAATAATAATTTGCTTTTTTATTTTTCCTGCCAAAGTGGATAACCTTGCACTTTCCCACATTATACTCCATCTGCCAAATATTTGCCCACTCACTTAGCCTGTCTATATCCCTTTGCAGATTCTTTGAGTCCTCTGCACAACTTGCTTTCCCACCCATTTTTCTATCATCCGCAAACATGGCTACATTGCACTCGGTCCCTTCATCCAAGTCATTAATGTGGATTGTAAATAGTTGAGACCCCAGCACCGATCCCTGTGGCACCCCACTAGTTACCGTTTGCCAACCGGAAAATTACCCATTTATCCCGACTCTCTGCTTTCTGTTAGTTAGCCAATTCTCTAACCATGCTAATATATTACCCGCAACTCTGTGAACTCTTATCTTATGCAGTAACCTTTTATGTGGCACCTTATCGAATGCCTTCTGGAAATCCAAATACACCACATCCGCTGGCTCACCCTTATCCACCCTACTCGTTACATCCCCAAAGAACTCCAGCAAATTTGTTAAGCATGATTTCCCTTTCATAAAACCATGCTGACTTTGCTTGACTGCATTATGATTTTCCAAATGCCCTGCTACTGCTTCCTTAATGAAGGACTCCAGCATTTTCCCAACGACAGATGTTAGGCTAACTGGTCTATAGTTTCCTGCTTTCTGTCTCCCTCCTTTCTTAAATAGGGGTGTTACATTTGCGTTTTTCCAATCTGCTGGTACCTCTCCAGAGTCCAGGGAATTTTGGTATATTGCGACCAATGCATCCACTATCTCTGTAGCCACTTCTTTTAAGACCCTGGGATGCAGGCCATCTGGTCCAGGCGACTTGTTGTCTTTTAGTCCCATTATTTTACCAAGTACTTTTTCCATAGTGATAGTGATTGTCTTTAGTTCCTCCTTCCTTGTGGCCCCTGGATTATCCATTATTGGGATGTTGTTAGTGTCTTCTACCGTGAAAAGAGTCTCTGCCATTTCCCCGTTCCCCATTATTAATTCCCCATTCTCTTCCTCTAAGGGACCAACGTTTACTTTAGCTACTCTCTTCCTTTTTATATACCTGTAGAAGCTCTTACTTTCTGTTTTAATATTTCTTGCCAGTTTACTCTCATAATTCATCTTCTCTCTCTTTATATTTTTTTAGTCATCCTTTGCTGGTTTTAAAAAATTTCCCAATCCTCTGGCCTCCCACCAATCTTGGCAACATTGTATGCCTTCGTTTTCAATTTGACACCATCCTTTACTTCCTTAGTTAGCCAAGGATAGTGCTCCCTTCTCTTAAAATCTTTCTTTCTCACTGGAATATATTTTTGTTGAGAGTTATGAAATGTCTCCTTAAATGTCCGCCACTGCAATTCAACTGTCTTACCCTTTAATTTATTTTTCCAGTCCACTTTAGCCAGTTCTGCCCTCATGCCATTGTAATTGCCTTTGTTTAAGATCAGGACACTGGTTTGAGATACAACTTTCTCACCCTCCAACTGAATTTGAAATTCAACCATGCTATGATCACTCTTTCCTAGAGGATCCTTTACTATGAGATCATTTATTAATTCTGTCTCATTACACAGTACCAGATCCAAGATAGCCTGCTCCCTGGTTGGTTCCATTACATACTGATTTAGGAAACCATCCCGGATGCACTCTATGAACTCCTCCTCAAGGATACAATGGCCAATTTGATTTGTCCAATCAATATGGAGATTAAAATCACCCATGATTATTACCGTACCTTTTTTACAGGCCTTCATTATTTGTTGATTTATACTCTGTCCAACAGTATTGCTACTGTTCGGGGGCCTGTAGACTATGCCCACCAGTGACTTTTTCCCCTTATTATTTTTTATCTCCACCCAAACCGATTCTACATCTTGATCTTCTGAGCCAATATCACTTCTCAACACTGCACTGATCCCATCCTTTACCAACAAAGCCACCCCACCTCCCTTTCCTTTCTGTCTATCCTTCCGAATTGTCAAATACCCTGGAATATTCAGTTCCCAGCCCTGGTCACCTTGCAACCACGTCTCTGTAACGGTGATCAGATCATACCCATTTGTATCTATTTGTGACGTAAACTCATTTATCTTGTTACGAATGCTGCGTGCATTCAGATATAGAGCTTTTAACTTTGTCTTTTTACCATTTCTCCTTGTTTTGGCCCCATTTTCTGTTGCACTCTTATTTTTAAACATTCTGTCCCTTCCTGTCACACTCTGGTTATTATTTCCCCCATCTCTATCCTGCTCTATTGCTTTCTCATTTCTCATTGACTTTTTAAATCCCCGCTCACCTGGACCCTCCCCCCCACTATTTAGTTTAAAGCCCTCTCTACAGCCCTAGTTATTCGATTCACCAGGACTCTAGCCCCAGCATGGTTCAAGTTAAGCCCGTCCAAACGGAACAGCTCTCTCTTATCCCAGTACTGGTGCCAGTGCCCCACAAATCGAAACGCATTTCTTCCATACCAGTCTTTGAGCCACTCGTTCATTTCTCTGATCTTATTTACCCTATGCAAATTCGCTCATGGCTCAGGTAGTAATCCAGAGATTATTACCTTTGTGGTTCTGCTTTTTAATTTAGCCCCTAGCTGCTCATACTCCCTCAGCAGAACCTCTTTCTTTGTCCTATCTATGCCATTGGTACATACGTGACCATGACAACTGGATCTTCCCCCTCCCACTCCAAGTTCCTCTCCAGCCCAGAGGAGATGTCCTTAACCCAGGCAACACAGCCTTCAGGACTCATGCTCTCGGCTGCAAAGAACAGTATCTTTCCCCCTAACTATACTGTCCCCCATCACTACAACATTTCTTTTTACTCCCCCCACTTGAATGGCTCCCTGTACCACGGTGCTGTGGTCAGATTGCTCATCCTCCCTGCAGTCCCTGCCCTCGTCCACACAGGGAGCAAGAATCTCGTACCTGTTAGACAAGGCCAAGGGCTGAGGCTCCTCCATCACTACCTCCTGGATCCCAATACCTGCCTCGCTTGTAGTTACACCCTCCTGTCCCTGACTATGGGCCAAATTGGAAGTAATTACTCTAGTGGGTGTGACTGCCTCCTGGAACTTAGTGTCCAGGTAACGCTGCCCCTCCCTAATGTGTCGCAGTGTCCGAAGCTCGGACTCCAGCTCATCAACTCTGAGCCGAAGTTCCTCGAGCAGCCAACATTTGCTGCAGATGTGGTCGCTGTGGACCTCAATGGAGTCCACCAGCTCCCACATGCAACAACAACAACACATTGCCTGGTCTCCCATCTCAATTAATTAATTAATTAGTTTTTAGAATTTGGAACACGTGTATCTTTTAATCTACACCAAGGCACTTAAATGTAGATGCCCAAGTTTTGAAAAAAGCGAGAAATAGAGAAATACTCACCAACCAATCACTTACCTGCTTTCTGGTGATGTCACACTTCGAGTACTTTTTACTTCTTTACACTCACCGTTGTAGCTGCTCCCGTGGGCCCCGCTCACCTTTAAATCAACCGTTCCCGTGGGCCCCCGCTCACCTTTAAATCAGCCGCTCCCGTGGGCCCCGCTCACCTTTAAATCAACCGTTCCCGTGGGCCCCCGCTCACCTTTAAATCAGCCGCTCCCGTGGGCCCCGCTCACCTTTAAATCAACCGTTCCCGTGGGCCCCCGCTCACCTTTAAATCAGCCGCTCCCGTGGGCCCCGCTCACCTTTAAATCAACCGTTCCCGTGGGCCCCGCTCACCTTTAAATCAGCCGCTCCCGTGGGCCCCGCTCACCTTTAAATCAACCGTTCCCGTGGGCCCCGCTCACCTTTAAATCAGCCACTCCTGTGGGCCCCACTCACCTTTAAATCAGCAACTCCCGTGGGCCCCGCTCACCTTTAAATCAGCCGCTCCCGTGGGGCCCGCTCACCTTTAAATCAGCTGCTCCCGTGGGCCCCACTCACCTTTAAATCAGCCGCTCCCGTGGGCCCCACTCACCTTTAAATCAACCGCTCCCGTGGGCCCCACTCACCTTTAAATCAACCGCTCCCGTAGACCCCACTCACCTTTAAATCAGCCGCTCCCGTGGGCCCCCGCTCACCTTTAAATCAGCCGCTCCTGTGGGCCCCGCTCACCTTTAAATCAGCCGCTCCCGTGGGCCCCACTCACCTTTAAATCAACCGCTCCCGTGGGCCCCGCTCACCTTTAAATCAGCCGCTCCCGTGGGCCCCGCTCACCTTTAAATCAACTGCTCCCGTGGGCCCCGCTCACTTTTAAATCAGCCGCTCCCGTGGGCCCCGCTCACCTTTAAATCAGCCGCTCCCATGGGCCCCACTCACCTTTCAATCAGCCGCCGAGGTCTGGATGGAGTCGAGCTTCTTGAGTGTTGTTGGAGCTGCACTCATCCAGGCAAGTGGAGAGTATTCCATCACACTACTTACTTGTGCCTTGTAGTTGGTGGAAAGGCTTTGGGGAGTCAGGAGGCGAGACACTCGCCGCAGAATCCCTAGCCTCTGACCTGCTCTTGTTGCCACAGTATTTATGTGGCTGGTCCAGTTAAGTTTCTGGTCAATGGTGACCCCCAGGATGTTGATGGTGTAAGGGGGGGCGGCGAGGTGAGGCTTTCGTTGCCTGTGCTATTGCTTGCTCTGGTCTCTGGCCAGACTTTTGCAATAATCACCTGTGAGTGGTTCGACCCACTCGCCCTTATGGTTCTGACACCTGGACTTAGATGCAAAGGAGCAGTAATGCAGAGAAAGTCTCAAAAAGACCTGGTTGAATAGCACGAAATGAATGCCTTTATTGTACAGTGTCCAAAATAATGAAATACATGTCATATGCGCAGATCAAAGAAATTACAAGTATACACACGTCTATAAAACTTGGTCTATACAAATGGGGAACACACGACACATCGTAAAAGGGGGAACACATTACACATTAACCTTAGGAACCACCCTCCCTTACAATACCTAAACTACGTCTGGATTTGTAGGGTCGGGAAACATGCTCACCACTCGGGTTACTCCTGAATTTAAAATGAGGCTCGCAGCTTTTCGCTGCAGCGCCTGGCTGTCACGTGGCTGTAAAGGCTTCTGAGCTCGACTTGTTTACACTCGCTGCCGCGATGGACCCACTTGAGACAGCCCCGATGAACATTCGTCGCGGATGGCCCAGGCTACCCGCTCAAATAACCAGAAGATAAGCCTGTCTTTCCTGATGTCATGAAATCTTCGGTAGGATTCAAAAGGTGGATTTGAACCTACTTCGTCGTTTATCTTCGGGCGCGGTCGGGGTTTTACTGACCGTGGCGTCTCCCACGTGGAATTTCTTCTCGTCACTCGGGCCTCGCTCGGCCGAGATTCTTGTCTTCTTCGCTACCGGCGGCTGGTCGCTCGGGAACACACCGCTGCGTTGCCCTGATGGATCCGGACACCGTTTACCGACGATCGGGATGGTGTACCCTACTGCCTGCCGTGTCGAGGTGGCTCGTTCTGAGGTTCCGTTTCTGGCCGACACGGACCACGAGCAACGAACTCGAACCCGAACTCCACCCAACACTCGAACACCGGACCAGCACAGCACCGCGGGCAGGACACGCACAAGACTGCAAGACCAAGACTCTCCAATCTCCGTAACTCTTCCAATCTGACTAATCCGTAACCGACCTTCACTGTAACTCTTCCAAAACTGACTCCTCCGTAACTGACTCTCGATGAACATTTGTCCTCTATAGTTATACTGTTTGGCCGGGCCTTATCTCCCGCTCAAATCAAGATGCTGTCTTTTGTTTAATTTTGGCGCCCAAAGTTCTCGGTATGGGGTAATTGTCTTCTTAACTAGTTTCAGGATCACCCGAAACTGGCCAACTATCCGTTAATGTCTTCTTCATTGTTGAGCTAGGCAGGATGTGTATACTTGTCTCCTCAACTGGTTTCGGGATTACCTGAAAACTGGCCCAATCACCCGTCAATGTCTCTCTCATTGTTGAGCTGGGGGGGGGTATTTGTGTATTGATGTGTCTGGATGGGCCCCCGATTGTCCAGTGCAATGATTCTCACCGTGCATTTGAAACGATTCAAGCACTTATATCATTGTTTTTGTCCAAAACGCAAATGGGTTGCATCCTGCCTTCCCAATCTATACCGTGCATGGTTTCATTATGAATGTATATTCAACGCCATCTTGTCTGCTCACTATGTTCTGGAAAATGTCTGTCACGATGCTCAGCGGCCATTTTACAGGCTGCTGTACCCTTTTATTTAAAAGCAGCCTTTCGTTTATAAAAAATGTAGAATTGAACCTGCTTCTCTCACATTATTAGAATCGCGATAATTGCGAAACTCTACAATGGTGGGGGATTCGGCGATGGTAATGCCGTTGAATGTCAAGGGGAGGTGATTAGACTCTCGCTTGTTGGAGAGCTGGTTAGATATCCACCTATTTTGCCTATCACATGCATTTGCACTGGTGGAATTGAGGTATGCCAGGTGTGGCAGGAGTTTAATTTGAATAATTTATTGCAGTGCTGAGGAGTTATTTAGGCATTCATAGTTTCCCGACCCGTTATTCACCTGCACCTAACAGTTATCGATCCATCCATTGAAAAGTGGCATGCTGGATTTCTAGGGCCTGAGCTGTGTACAGACGTAGGTTTAATGAAGCCTATAAGATGATCAATTGCGCATTTTGTTTTATTTTTATTTACCTTTGTGGTAATTATTGTGGTGAAATTCCGCCTCCCCCCCCCCCCCCCCCCAACAAATGCAACAGTGCCACACTTATTTCCAATTTGGAATTTCCCAAATCTCTTCTTTTTAGGAAGAGGATCAATGGAAGGATGACAGACTGAATGAATAGGCTGCACCAGAAGTACTCTGCAGCTACAAGCAGTAGCCCCACACCAAAACTGAAATAAATGTTGATAAATATTTTTGGTTTTCTGAAATCTTTTCTGAAGTTTTGAAAGATCCTAATTAAAATGTAAATGTTTTGACCAATGAGCCGAGTACACCTGAGGATTTAAATGTACGGTAGCTTTTATATTTTAATTTCTCAATGCTTTAATACTGCTTTAACCCAGACCCAAGAACAACCTACCTGTTTGCGATAAATCCCATTGAAATGAAACTAGCTCGAAGGCGGGGAGGGAGCGGGGGTTCTGTTTTGAGTTCGAGAAACAACGGCATCTTTCATTTTTTTTCTGCCGGTTTCCCGCCCACAGCCAGCCTGATTGACAGATAGATTTGTTTATTGGGTCGCTTGTTGGGCCTGGAGGAAACACTCCTGCTCCTCCTGGCCCACAAGCAGTGCTGTAAAGACACTTACCTTATGGATTCAGCTCTTCACGCCTCCTTTCACCTGCCGGGTTTCCCGAGGCTAGGTTAACCCAGCCGTCTGTGGTCAAAAATAGAATAACTGTTAAAATGAAGGCAGGCAGCCTCATTAAAATATTTAAATGACTAACCCGCCTCCTGCGAGTGGATTGGTCGCCCGTCCCTCGTCCAGCCTCTGTTAAAACTGGAAGTTCTAGGAGGATTGGGTTCCTGTTCCAGTGTCAGCTGTGGCTCAGCTGGTAGCACTCTCGTCTGAGTCAGAAGGTTGTGGGTTCAAGTCCCACTCCAGAGACTTGAGCGCAAAAATCTAGGCTGACACTCCAGTGCAGTACTGAGGGAGTCGCTGCACTGTCGGAGGTGCCGTCTTTCGGATGAGACATTAAACCTAGGTCCCGTCTGCTCTCTCAGGTGGACGTAAAAGATCCCTTGGCACTATTTCGAAGAAGAGCAGGGGAGTTATCCCCTGTGTCCTGGCCAATATATATCCCTCAATCAACATCACTAAAAAAAAAACAGATTATCTGGTCATTATCACTTTGTGGGAGCTTGCTGTGTGCATATTGGCTGCCGCATTTCCTACATTACAACAGTGACCACACTTCAAAAAATACTTCATTGGCTGTAAAGCGCTTTGGGATGTCCAATGGTCATGAAAGGCGCTATATAAATTCAAGTCTTCCTTTCCTTCTTTCTGTTTCAGATTTTTAACTTTTAACCTCCCACCCGAACCAAATCCACCCATTTTTGGGGGTTAAAATTTCCCCCGAGGTCTTTGAGCCTTTATGTGTACTGCGTTCAGTGGATTCAATTTTAAAAGCCATTAGTATGCCTGAGATTAGTAACTTTTCAGTGTTTTTTGAACAGGCAGTACTCTGAAGTTTTGGAAATGTACAAGAATGCCAAAAACCAAATCAAGAACCTGAAAAAGTTTATGCAGCTGATTGATAAAATAATGGAGAAAAGGCAAAAAGCATATGAAAAATTCAGGAGGTAATTGCCACAATTCATTCAGTACAAGTTTTTGTATTTGTTGAATTATAATTAAGATGCAATGCTATTTCATGTGTACTTTATTCCTTCATGAAAATCTTGTGTCGCTTATGTCCTTGTAAGGGAGTTGGGGGAAAAAATTGGGTCGCGCCCCATTTGGGGCGCTAACTTTTCCGGGGCCCAAAAAAGTTAGTGCCCCTGCACTGGAAATGGCCTGCCCGGCACCTGCCCTTTAATTATCACCGCCCCAGCTGCAAACACGGCACCCTGACCCTGTCAGACATAGCGTCCGGTGGTAGGTCAGAGGGCGCGAGCGAAGTTTGCGGCTGGGGCGCTGCGCAGGGCGATGACATCGCCAGAGGCGTCGCGGGGCGCTACCGCCGCCGCTAACCTCCACTGAATTTCACGGGAGGCGATAGCGGCACAGTGTCTGGGCGCTAGGTGCTTTGCGCCCCGTTAGCTTGGGGCGCTAATGGGAGACGCAAAGCAACCCAATTTTCCCCCCTTGGTGTGTTTGAGGTGATGAATTTAGGCCAGCAGGGTTATACTTGCTCTAATTCGACTCTGCCAGACTGAGCCTCGAGCTTTAAACCAACCAATGTTTTTACTTAAATAAAATGGGTAAACAGTATACAGTATCAAACAGTATACACTTTCCTATTCTCCTTAATACATAAAATAATAAAATATTATTACGTAAAATAATTTAAAAACTGCTCTCTCTCTAAACCTAATCTTTAACCAGAAGTTTACTTGTACAGAAGTTTACTTGTACAGAAGTTTACTTGTAGCTTCAATCTAGCCTAGCTTCCTTGCACAGTTGGTGCGAATTTGAAGCACAGAGCTCTTGTGGCCCTGGCAGGAAAACTGAAATGGACTCTATCTGGTAAAACAGGCTTCCTTCCGAAATGCAATTCCTACCCCTTGAAATTATGCAGAAACAAAAGGCAATAGATGACTGCATCTCTCATAATTCCATTAGATCCACAGCCATGCACAGAAGGCTGCATTGCTCATCAATATTATAAGGATTACTAATCTTTGATATTGGCAAGGAAATCTGTGATTGAATGTTGATGGATTTTATTGGCAAAATACCACTGTGTGACCTTGGGTTTTAACTACTTAAATGCTGTTTCTAACACGTTAAAATTCAACACAGAGAAAAATCCATTTTTGTTATAATCAGCTGTCAATTTAGTTGACTTGCGCTGCATCCTCTCCAGAGCCTGGATGTCTTTCTTCTCCTATGAAGCACCTTAGGACGATTAACTATGTTAAAGGCACTATATAAATGCAAGTTGTTGTGGTTATAATATGGTGTTTAGAATTCTGCACTGAACTCCAATGGGACTCAGCACTCTGTACAAACTCGGAATCACTTCCCGAGATTAGTGCTCTATTCCTCCATCTATGCAGCCCAAGACACTACTTGCTTTTGTTAACATACTCTGTACTTATGGCTTCAATGATCTATCCACCAGTACCCCTAAATCGCTCTCTTGTGTTGCGTCTTGTAGAGTAATACCATTTAGTCTATATTGGCACTGTTTATCATCTTTTCCCAATCTTGTGATTTTGCATTCATCCACATTCGTTGACAACTGCCACCCACCAGCCCAGCTCCCAGACCCTCCTGCATTTGGTCAGCCTGTTTTGTGTTGTTTGCAGTCCCCCCCAGTTTGGTTTCATCTGCAAACCTGAGAGAGTTTTGTTTCTCCCCCATTTTCAAGTGATGTATATACATTGTAAACAGCACCAGCCCCAGCACTGATCCCTGAGTCTCACCATTACTGAACTCCTTCCAGCTGATTCAGCTCCACGTACAACCACCATTTGCTTCCTCTGCTTTGGCCAATTTTCAATCCATTTCAGAAGCACTGCCGTGACTTCAAAACAATCTAAGCTGTGTTGAAATTTAAATACACAACATCCAGTCAGTTCCTCCTGCCTGCAATGTTTGTTTTCTCCTCAAAGTACTCCCGAGAGATTTGTCAAGCATACTCTCCCTCCCTTAAAGGTTACTTATCATTCATTCTTTTAGGAAGCCATCCAGCATATATATGTCGTGTCTGTTGTATCTGATGAATATATTCATAATGTCATTTTCTCTTCTGTTTGAATTAAATAGATACATTTCTCTTCGCTGCAAATATTACTTCATCAGCTTGTTGTCTCAGCAGCACTACCTCGGGAATATTAACTTCGACCATAAGAATAGGGATCTTTCAATTACAGTGAGTTATTTACAATTTATTAGAAGCCTGTTTTTCTTTCTGAGGAATAGATTACATAAAAAAACAGAAAAAAGTTGAAATACTGTAATCAGAAATATATAAGATTAATTATGAGGTTAGCTCTTCCCTCATCTTGTCAGTTATAGAGGGCAAATATTTAGCATTTTTCCAAAGTGTAAATGCCAACCAACAAAACTAGTAAATGTTAACCAACAGCTTCAAAATAGCTGATATTTCCCACAAAACTGATAGTCTGATAACATGTGAAGATAAAAGAGTTACACTGAAGATAAATTTCGAAGGGGCTGCGACAAGTAAATTTAAAAGGGACTACTTGAGGGAAGTAAAATTGCAAGGGGCACCAAAGAGAGGGATAATCAAAAGAGGAGCATCTGAGAGAAGTATCGTTCAGAAGGATGCGATGAAGTGTGTTTGCTATGGGATACTGAAGAACAAGACAGCTTGGCATAATAGATGAGTGAAGAGATGTGATAAAGGTCTGTTGATCAAAAAAGCTTAAGAAAGTTACAGAACTTACAAGGCCAGAAAAATGTGAAGAGGTTATCAAGGATGAGTGGATAGTACTAGACTTGCTGAATGAATCATCACAGTTCGATGAAATGACCAAGCAGCACTGGACTTTGAGAGCAAATCATAAGGAGTGAGAGTTGGAGACAAGTACAACAGGTACAGGATTGCCATATAATGGAGACAATACAAACATACAAAATTGATGGGCAGGAAAAGAGCAGCTGGTCCAGCAAGCCTGCCCCACACCATGATGGCCAGAGCATCATGACTAAACACTTCTTCCTTCTCGTCGCCATGTAATCTCCTGGGAGAGGCAAACAAACGGAGAAAACCCAGGGCCAATAAGGGAAAAAATACTGTGGAAAATTCCTCTCCCACCCCCTCAGGCGATTGAAACCACTCCAGATATAGTGTTATCTATAAAGACACTTATCTTCTATATGATACGATCTCTGTCCCAGTCAAGAACCGGTCCAGCTGCTCATACAGAGAGTCAGCACCCACCGCACCAGCTGGCAATGCATTCCACAGGCTCACTACTCTGTGGGAAAAGAAGAACCGTCTAATATCCAGTCTATTCCTACTCTTACATAGTTTAAACTCATGTCCCCTGGTCCTCCCCAATCTGGAATTATCAATCAATAGGCATGCTGTCCAGTCCTTTCATTATTTTATAGACCTCTATCAGGTCACCTCTAAGTCTACGCTATTCTAAAGTAAATAGACACTGAAGAGGTAACTAGTAGATGGGGAGCAGATTGGGCTGTTTCCAAATTTGAAGAATAGTGACAAACAGACACAGGCGACTACAGACTCATTGGGCTCGATTTTAATAGCCCTGAGGAGGCGGGTTTGGAGGCGGGTCTGCAGTGAAAATCAGAAAAAATGGCTTCAGACACCCAACCCGTCCCCACCCGATTTTCGTGAGTGTCTGTTCAGCCGCTCCCAAACTGACCCGACTGGTACCGATGGGACAGGTAGTTAAGAGCCTGTTAACTGCCTTGCTATCCTATTTTGATAGTTGTTTCCCATTTTCGTGCTTCTGGCTCCTGTTTCCCGACTTGTCAGAAACAGGCCAGCTTCAAGGAGACGCATTGCTGGAGGACATGATTTGTATTCATTGGTGGAGCACTTTAAAAGCGCCCTGAAACATGGCTGACATTCAAATGCAACAACTTTGCTGTTGTAAGTATGGGATAAGATTTTGCACATCTACTGACCTTGTGACTGTTTAAGCTGACACCCATCTGCAGTGTGACCTGAATGGAATAATTTCAGGCCACTTCGACTGTGCGTTTGCAAGCTTGTTGTCTCAAATGAAATCTATAGCAAGGGGATGGGAAACATTTATGCCCTCTCATCCTGGTCCTCATAATCGGAGGAGCAGCAGCCGCGTGGCTCAGTGCAGATCTTCCTGGGAAGAGGAGTAGGAGGAGGACGAGGAAGAATAGGAGGAGGAGGACGAGGGGCGCCTTGCGTGCCCTGTTGTAACCAATGCAGCATCCCTCCAGTTCACTGCTGCCGTCAAGCAGGGTATGCACACTGCTATGCCACATTCACATAAGCTTACACTTCAACCATAGGTGACTACCATATGGCTCTGTAATTGCAGGCAACATTTGTCCAATGTCATACATCATCTCTGCTATACCCGGTTATTTCCTATCACTTCCACCATAAGTATTACAAAAGCAAGTCGCCCTGAGCCCTCAATGCACTTTTGCCATTTTCCAGAACAGATAGGCCACACAATCAACTGTTTGCAATAATTTTTCTTTTACACATGACAAAAGGATAATAAACCAACAACAGTCAGAAAAAAAGACAAAACACCCAAGGTGCTTAATCTTTCGCTGTGCACTCTACAATTTTTCCTCGAGCAGTGACTCCCAATGAAAATCTCAGAGGAGGAAAGCAAGTCCGCAGAGGGTCAAGAGAGGCAGAGGAACTAGTAGTGGAAGAGGATGTCAGAGAACAACCTGCAATGGCGGCCAAAGATATCGGGATAAGATAATTCAGGAGACCTTCTGAGTGCTTTAATTGCATCCTCCTTATAGATTTCCTATCGCAATATTCATCAACCTCCTTATCCTCACCTCTGTCTGCCAGCTTTTGAATATTTAATCTTCTACTTCATTGTTTAATCATACATAAGATAAAAGGATTGACGTAACAAAACTACTAGGCACTTGGTCTAAGCGTTAAACAAAGCTTTAATCAACTGTTTTCCAACATGGAGATCTAGTTGTATCCTTCACTAGTTCCTGTTGAGGAATGTCCTAAGCAAGCTGGCCCATGCCAAAGTATTTATACTCTCCCTGGACAGCGCCACCAGCAGGCTGGCCAGTATTACTTCATATAAGATTCATGTCAAGGATCTCCCACAACCAGTAGCCCAACAGTGCTACAGGACAGTTATTATTAAGCTGAATTCTGCTCTTTATCGACGCTTTGCTTCCCCCTCTTGCCCAGGCATCTTGTCCTCTGTCTTATTCTGGTATTCCTTCTAGATGCCACCTGAAGGCTAAATATGTGAGAGAAGGCTGCACTGCCCTAGTATGAGCCTAACATAGAAGATAGGAGCAGGAGTAGGCCATTCGGCCCCTCGAGCCTGCTCTGCCAGTCGATGAGATCATGGCTGATCATCCAAACTCAGTACCCTGTACCTGCCTTCTCCCCATATCCCTTGATACCTTTAGCTTTAAGAAATATATCTAACTCATTCTTGAATATATTTAATGGCTTGGCCTCAACTACCTTCTGTGGTAGAGAATTCCACAGGTTCACCACTCTCTGGGTGAAGAAATTCTTCCTCATTTCTGTCCTAAATGGCTTACCCCTTATCCTTCGATTATGACCCCTGGTTCTGGACTCTCTGACCATCGGGAACATTCTTCCTGCATCTAGTTTGTCCAGACCTGTCAGAATTTTATGTTTCGATGTGATCCCCTCTCATTCTTCTATACTCCAGCGAGTATAAGCCCAATCGACCCAATCTCTCCTCATATGTCATTCCTGCCATCCCAGGTATCAGCCTTGTGAATCTTCGCTGAACTCCTTCCATGGCAAGAACATCCTTCCTCAGATAAGGTGACCAAAACTGCACACAGTACTCAAGGTGTGGTCTCAGTGGCAGCCTGGGCCTGTTTTCTTTTGGCTACTTGTGAAGGCATCTAAAGGAACTGGAAAGACCTCTAACATGTGCTGCTAGGCCTGATACCCTCGCCCGTTTTCAGGAGTTATCGAATTTTGCCCCCTTGAACTCTAAGAGAATCAAGAGATATGGGGATCAGGCAGGAAAGTGGAGTTGAGGTCAAAGATCAGCCATGATCTTATTGCATGGTGCAGCAGGCTCCAGGGGCCAAATGGCCTACTCCTGCTGCTATTTCTTATGTTCTTATTACTTCTGCTGTTAATTATCAAACTTGACTTTCTGTAGCGAATTTAATGGGCAGTTAATCCGAAAATCCAGTAAGTTCAGAAAAATTGAGTAATTTACATACGAGCAGATCTTTCTTCCCCCATAAGGATTACATGACTGCAAATTCATTTTGTCAGATTGAAGCTTTTTGCAAGAATATAAGAACCAGAGTCTTTTCTCTATACTCTTACTTATTAAAGGTTCAACGTGAAGAAGGAATCAAGACAGCACCAGGTGACATGCGATCCCTTTCTGGTGGTGAACGTTCGTTCGCAACTGTGTGTTTCATCCTCTCCCTGTGGGACACCATGGAGTCTCCTTTTCGTTGTCTGGATGAGTTTGATGTTTATATGGTACGCTTATTTCTAAACTCAATTAATCTTCCAGTTAATAAATGTAGAAGTAGCAACATTTATTGCAACTCATAGCTTTTAACTTGTGCAGAATCATGGAATACTAAATATTGTTGAGCTAGTCAATTTCTAGACAGCATTTGCTCCAGACCGAAGACTTACAGCATCATATTAAGCGTTAATATATGTTTGGAAAATCTGCTGGCTTAATGTGTTTTTTTTTTCTTTAAAGTGCTTCGCATCAAGCGGTTTATCTGTAATGCTCGCACACAGGGGTTATTAGTTGTGCCTTAAAAACATCCTGGCCAAAAACCTGTGGAAGTTCAGGAATGTGCTTGCCAACATTCGTGGGGTCACAGGGAGGCCCCTTAATTCGTATACCCCAAGCAGATGATCGAACCACTAGGGGTGTATCTCAGGCACCCACCTGCCAAAGGAGGATAGGACTCCCAGCAGTGATCCAGATCTAGGGGGCAAGGGGGTAAGGGGGTATCACTTCCCTCACCACCGCCCCCCCCCCCCATGATCTACGCCTGGACCATGAGGTGGGCCCCACTTCCACCATTCAGTGTGTCAGCATGCCTGGTTTCACTTAGCAGGACAGTCTGCTGATTCTATGCTGTGCTGGGGAACACCTGGTCTGGGAGTCCTCACCCCTGGCCCCGCCTCCTTCTATGTCAATCTATGGGATAACAATTGAGTGGTGATCCACTTTGCCAGATTACTGCCCATGTGGCGAAGATGAAAATTTACCCCCTTGTTGGTACACATTAATTTTTAATGCCTAAGTAGAAATGGTATGTTAATTGGCGCTAAAATGCGGAACGAACTTTAGATGGCAACTGATAGCGTTTCTGTTGAAGGACATGCAGAGAGCTGGCTGCATGGGTTTTAGCTGCAGAAGTTAAAAGGTCAGATCTCTGATTTTTATTTTCTTAGTTGAAAAGACGACCTTACCTTGAGTGGAGTATACCTTAATTTTAAAATTGATGAATATATCTAGAGGTAAATGAGCTATTATATTTAATCTTCAGGGAAGTCTTCACAGTTCACATTGGAAGGAGAATCAAAGGCAGGTCAATCCGTGCCACATTTTTATACGCCCTGGCCAGCTTTTTGACTTCTGAGTGGTGTGCCCCATGAGAGGATCCGAAAGAGAGAATCTCGGTTTCGTTCATTCAATGTATAATTTATTTCCACTTGTGAAGAGGCTCAACTAACTCACAGCCTTCCTAGTGAGATATTTGGTTCTCCTTGTAGGTTTATTTCTGAATTAAATAGCTAAATGCAAAATCTTAGAATTCAAGCTGAGGTGGTTAAATGCAAATCTAAGAAGATTACTTCACATAAAGGGTTGTGAGAAGGTCAAATGAACTGTGCCAGAAGGCCATAGGTGCAAAGGGAATTAAGGTGTTTACAAAGGAGATAGAGACTGGAAAGCCAGGGTATTAAGGGACATGGAGAAACGCAAGTCGACAAAAATGATGAAACAGGCTTGAGAAGCCTGTATATTTTTCTTTCATGAACCTACATTTGTATTTGTATTCTTGTTCAATCCAAGGATATGGTTAATCGTAGGATTTCCATCGACCTGATGCTGCAGGTGGCAGAACGTGAAAGCAGTCGTCAGTTCTTCTTTTTTACTCCACTGAATATGAGGTATGTAACCAGGCCTTTTTTTCTAAAGAAATAATGACATAGCTTATGCCTTTGTTAAATTAATGCATATATTAAACAAGTTATCTGAGGGTATTTTATCATCTTAACTTTACATTTTTAACTCTCGAATTTGCCCTGTTTATGTTTAGGGCTGGATTCCAGAGTACCCCTGGCAATACAAAAGTTGCAATTGCAATATGTTTTCCTGACTACATATATTCCCAAAGGTTGGGAAAATCTGTACAAGCCAGTGATGGGAAAGCCATGTTGCTACCATGTACAGGTAGCATCAGTGCACCAGAACAATTGTGCCCAGTAGTATGGTGGGGAGGGCAGAGCACTCTTGAGCCAATGTTCTGTGCTGCAACTTCATTTAAATTACAGAATTGCTGCTGAAGTCAGGGCTGTTGATGGTGTTAGTGCTGTGATGTAAAAACAGTTTATGGATATATGTTGATTGGGCTCTCCCAATGGTTTAGTGGTTGAATGAATCTTTTGGTGGTGTTGTGACCCATACAGACCAGGCTGATCCCACGTCCAATTCTTAGTTTGTGCTGTGTTAGCTTACTATTATGTTTTTGGGTATTACACTGGATATTTTACTTGGGTTTAGCATCAGCAATCACTCCTATAAGAAGACCACTTAAATTTGTTTTTACTTGTCCAATATCTCGGTAAATGTACCACTTGTTATCATGCAATTCTCCTCTCTTCGGTAGGAAGATTGAATACAAGCAAAGGCTTCGGTTATAAATCAGCAGATAATTTATTTAATATAGAACGAGTAAATGAACAATATTTAGTACAAGATGAAGTGCATGTATTACAATGTACAGAGCTTAGGAAGTGAAGCTGGGGCAATTAGAAACAATTATGTCATAGGAAATTATAGGCCTAGAAATTCAATTATGCTGCACCCGTTTCTCAGGTGCTAAACAAGCGCATAAGCATCCAATATGGCGGGCAGGAAGCGTGCGCTCATTACGAGCTGGAAGTGCACCACCCGCCATATTGGATCAGGCTTCTCCATAGGCATCAAAGGCACACACCAAAACTATTTAAAACAATGTATAGAATATTTCATTAAGGGTCCTACGCATCTTGTCGCCTTTCACAAAATCTCAAAGCGCTTTACAGCCAATGAAGCACTTTTGAAGTGTACTCACTGTTGTAGTGTAGCACACAGCAAGGTCCCACAAACAGCAATCAGATAAATTATGAGATAATCTAATTTAGGTGTTGAGAAGTGGAGTCTCGCAATTTATTTTGTAATATTCAGAATTAATTATGCAGTGGTTTCAACTTTATATTAGATGTATGGTGTAGTATAGCACCACAAAGCTGGTAGAATCAATTGCATCTTTAGTTCCAGATTTAAGTTTCTGCTGTTGGAGGAGATGCAAAGTGAAGACAGGTGCCAAGCACCCGCAGAAAGCCACCTACAACTTGATAAGTAACACATCCTGTATTCTGCAGTAGATACGTGAAATCATTGGAATCCTGAAATTGTTTCAGATAAAAGAAATATTAATTTGTACCTGTGTTTGATCCCTCGAGGTAATTTTGAAATATTCTGTTTCAGTTTTTTGCCTGACAGTTGCCTTATTAGAATCCTTCGTATGCATGACCCTGAAAGAGGACAGACCACACTGCCCTTTGCTTCCCAGGATGAATCTGAAGACTCCGATGATTAAAAGACTGTTGACATTTATTATCATGCACTTTTAATATTTTTTAAGTTTGGTAAGTGGATGTCGTAGGACTCTGGGTGTGGGGGGGGACTGCATTATGGGTGCAGTTTGGGGCAGATATGTTTTCTTTTGTCTTACATGTTCTCAGTATAAAACTAATTCAGTGTAACACTAACTTAGTGTAACAATCTGATTATAGATAAAGCCTAGATTATTCCCTCTCTGAAGGTTATTACAACTTGTATTCATTTTGTTCAGGACATTGTATTTTGTGCCTCTAACGTGCAGGAAGCATAAAAATAATTGTAAGACAGATTATTTAATATCTGTATCGCTTTTATTTTGTTGAGAAAATGTCTTTTCAAGCAGTCTGCTGACATGATAATAGTAGTGTGGCCAACTCAATGAATTCGGCAGGAAAAAAATTGTTTTTAACTGCATTGGCTGAGTCCTGTGCCCAATTGAGGTAAAGAGACAGACAGAGAAATAGTCGAGGAATGAAAGGTCACAAATGGAGAATATCCATAAGAATTGGGCAGATCCATACTGGAAAGTCAGAGGGGGTGATTTTCCAAGTATTTGTTGGTGGTTAGGAGACGTAGGAGCAGCACGCCTGCAATTTTTGAAATGCGCCGGCAGTGGCTAAGACTCCCTGTCACCAGACTGAGTCAGAAAATTGCCTTCAAAGTCCCTACACCCTCATGATACTTTGGCATTTTATAGACGTTAAAGTATTGTGCAAATTACAATTTTAATATTTTTGCTAGAAATGTAGGGGGAGAAATTCAGTATCGCCCCGTTTAGGGCACAATTATCGGCCGGGCGCAAAGTTTGGCACTTGCCGCAAATTATCGCCTCCGACTGCAAGCTTGGCTTTTATCGCCCCTGGAGGTGATTGGAGCGCTAAATCAGGCGCTACACACCTGTCTTAAGGCGCAAAGGCCGAGGAGCGAGGCGCTAACTCAGAGCACGGGTGCAGCGGAGGTGATGCCAGTTAGCGATGGAACACGGACACACTGGTGCCGGCCAGTTCTTAAAGGGGAGGGTCGATCTTGCTCTCCAGCCAGACCCTGCTCATTGGAGCCTTGAATCTCGGCCTGGAGAGACCTGTGCCTAGCCAAGGACTATGGAGAGGGTGAGAGAACGAGCTCAGCGCTTCAGCGAGCGGGCCTTGGAGGCTCTGGTTGGCGCGGTGGAGCGCAGAAGATCTATACTCTACCCTGAGAGTGGCAGGAGGCCTTTGCCGCGTGACTACAGAAGAGTGTGGAGGGAGGTGGCTCAGCACGTCTCCTCCAGGAGCATGGTGCCCAGGACCCATACTCAATGTCGCAAAAAGTTCAACGACCTCACTCGGGTCATCAGGGTGAGTGGCTTTTTTTCAATACCTCTCCATCCCTCCATTTCAACCTCATTCTATGGCCAGAGAGTCTTAAAACCCCAATGCCCAACACTCATCCAACACCTATGGCCCTCTCATGAAACGGAGATGCCGGTGTTGGACTGGGGTGGACAAAAATGAGAAGTCGCACAACACCAGGTTATAGTCCAACAGTTTTATTTGAAATCACGAGCTTTCGGAGCGCTGCTCCTCAGCTTGAGGACCCGTCTCCTCAGCTGGTGAATCACCATCTGAAAGCAGGGAGGTACAAGAGTAGCTTTAGCGTGAGGACAGCGGGGCAGTAAGGGAGGAAGGAGTGGAGCGATTTAGTAAGTTGGATTGAAAGTGTCAAAGGCTGGAGTTGTGAGGGACAAGTGGACTGACTTTACCTGACGAAGGAGCAGCGCTCCGAAAGCTTGTGATTTCAAATAAAACTGTTGGACTATAACCTGGTGTTGTGCGACTTCTCATTTTTGTCCTCTCATGAAACACACACGCACATTCCACACCTTGCATACAGTAAGGGCTATTCAACTATGGGAGGCACATCAGGCAAGACCATGGCTGTATATTGTAAGGGCTATTCAACTATGGGAGGCACATCAGGCAAGACCATGGCTGTATATTTATTCAGAAGCCGTCCTTTATCTTGCAGGCCAAGCTATCTCATAATAGGAGACAGCAGAAACAGACGGGTGGAGGGTGGCCTCAGCTGTAACCCCTCAGCGATCTTGAGGCGCGTGTCCACAGGATTGTGGCAAGTCGGGTGATCGGTCCCGTCGCCTCTGGAGAGGTCGACCCCATTCGGGACAGCAATGGTAAGGTCATCAGCTTTCTCTCCTCTCTCATTCCACTTGTCCCTCACAACTCCAGCCTTTGACACTTTCAATCCAACTTACTAAATCGCTTCAGTCCTTGCTCCCTTACTGCCCCGCTGTCCTCACGCTAAAGCCACTCTTGTACCTCCCTGCTTTCAGATGGTGATTCACCAGCTGAGGAGACAGGCCCTCAAGCTGCCAGTGGGAGCGAAGCCGCAGGCGAGGAGGAAGAGGAAGCCAGAGCATCAGTCCCACCATCTCCCGAGGAAGCACATGCCCACACTGGGAACACGCCTTCCCTGGAGAGGAGCAGGGGGGAAGGGTCTGATGAGGGTGAAGCTCCAGGACCCAGCGGGCTGCAGCAACGCGATGTGGCTAGGGAAGCTCGGGGGCCTTCTCCCCAGAGGGAGAGTAGGCCAGCGAGTCCTGCTGCACTGGACGCAGAGGAGGAGCGGCTCATCGCTGAAATGAACACCCAGGCGGTGCACATGCACACTCAGCTCATGGGTGCAGTGGGAAGGGTGCCCGAACGCATTGATGGACTGGCAAGGAGTGTGGAGCACTTTGCTGTAGCACAGGCCGATGCAACGCAAATGCTTAGTGCTGCAATTCAGTCACTGGCTGCCGTGATCCAATCTCAGACTGGTCTCATGCAGTCTCAGATTGAGGCCACGCAAGCACTGACTGCTGCCATTCTCGCTGGTTCGGCCACATTGCCCCGGGGCTCTCACCGCGCCGCAGCAGGCCAGCAATCTGTGCTCCAGCAGATTGCTCCGGATGGCGAGGTGCTGCCCCGTGGGAGTGCCAGTGTGTCGGTCGAGCAGGGAGGTGCTGTCCTCTCTCAAGATGACAGCATTTCTGCTGCCACCACTGTCACTTCTCCACTGCACTTCCCACCGCCTGTAGCCCAGACTGCTGCCGCCCATGCAGAGTTGGTGCAGTCTGCAGCCGGGCCCTCCAGGCCCAGAGCTGGTCGAGGTCGTCCTTCAAGGGCATCTGTAGTTTCAGGTTCTGACAATCAGCAGCCTTCCACCAGCCTTGCTGCAGCCACTGGGGTCCCATTACGGGGGAGCAGTCGGGTGGGAAGGGGGCGAAGTGCGCAAGGGAAGGAGATCACCCTCGAAGGGCAAAAAGTAGGAGGAGTGACAAAATGTTGGGAGTTTTTTTATTAAAGGCCGAGGTTCGTGTTCAAACTTTTGTTCAGTGTTTTGGCCATTATCTCCAGTTATGTTAATTAATGATTTTTTGTGTTTGTTTCTATTAGTTTGTCATGAAGAAATGACACACACAGAGTTTGTAAAATAAAAAAGTTTTTGTATTCAAAATGTACAGGTATGGCCTTTGGAATCATTGCTGCCTTAGCCGGCTTTGGGGTTGCGGGTTGCTTTCCATCATGTTGTTCTCCATGCCAGAAGCCATTTCCTGAGTAGGGGCCTAGAAGCTGCTTGTTATCAGTTGTTGATGGACGGTCCTTGCAGTTTCAACATTGTGGGCCTCCCTCCCGCCTTGGTGCTGCTGCTGATCATCCTCCTCCTCTTCCTCCTCCTCCGGTGGTGCACCAAGGCCTGGTGGCATTGGCTGTGTCCTGAGGATTGCCAGGTTATGCAGCATGCAGCACACAACTATGAAGAGAGACTCGCTCAGGCAAGTACTGCAGGGCTCCTCCTGAGTGGCCCAGACAGCGGAACCGTTGCTTGAGCACGCCGATCGTCTGCTCAATGATGTTCCTGGTGGCGATATGGCTCTCGTTGTACCGCAGCTCAGCAGGGGTGTTGGGGTTACGGAGCAGTGTCATCAGCCAGGTGCAGAGTGGATAACCCTTGTCCCCGAGGAGCCAACCACTTGGGTGATGCGGTGTCTGGAAAAGGTCTGGCACACCAGTCTGGTGCAGGATGAAAGCATCATGGCTGCTGCCAGGATAGCGGGCATTGACGGCGAGTATCAGCTGTCTGTGGTCACAGACCAACTGGACGTTTAAGGAGTGGAACCCCTTGCGGTTTCGGAAAACCTCTGCATTCTCATGCGGTACCCGCAATGCCACATGCGTGCAGTCAATGGCGCCCTGCACCATGGGGAAGCCCACTATCCTCGCAAAGCCCAATGCGCATTCATGCTGTTTGGCTCGAGTCATGGGGAAAGAGATGTACTGGCGTCTCCTTTTATAGAGGGCATTTGTAACCTGCTGGATACAGCAATGGACAGCGAACTGGGAGATATTGGCGATGTCCCCAGTAGCTGCTTGAAAGGAGCCGGTGGCATAAAAATTCAGAGCCATTGTGACCTTCACTGCCACCGACAGAGATGTCCTGGTCCTCAGTTGAGGCTGCAGATCTGGCTGCAGCAGGTGGCAGAGCTCAGTGACCACCTCCTTGCTGAAGCGCAGCCTGCGCAAACACTGATCCTCAGACAAATGAATGTAGGAGAATTGTTCTCGGAATACCCTGGGAGGGTAAGGTCTCCTGTGCAGAGGCTTGTTGGCCCTCCTCCGTCTGGCCATGATTGCCACTCTCTCTCTGCGTCTCTGATGCCTCTGATTCTGCAGACGCAGGACGACGCCCCGAATCAGTGCAGCCCCAATAGTCTCTTGACAATCGAAGTAATGAAGGTCAAATCCAAAAGTACCTGCAAAGTGATGCTCAGTAGCCAAAACTACTTCACACAGTGTTGATTCTATGCAGAAGTCTCTCCTCTCTGTCCGAGTGAGTGGTGCAAAAATGTCTACCACAGAAAAAGACAGGAAGAGGGAGCCTTTAAATAGCAACCCCCCCCCCCCCCCCCCAACCCCTCACTGACTGGGAAACGTTCCAGTCTACTTGTCGTTGCTTGTGGCAGGCGGAAAGGAGGGGGGCACCACTCAATATCCGGTCCGGGGTGCCACCAGGGCATTGCACACTTGACTGATGTCACGATCTGCGGGCGCAGGAGATCGGGGCGGTAAACTTTTGTGCTGCCGCAAAAACTCTGGTCAATTTCACGAGCGGCGCAAACATCACTGCGCCCGGGCGCTAACGGGAGGCGCAAACCAACTGAATTTTTCCCCCGTAATCTTTTACTTGTGTATAGTCAACTGGTTGAGGAAACAATGGGGTGGAATTTTCTTTGCTGTGGGATAGCGATGGATAAGGGGTCATAGTTGGGTGGTAAAACCTGCGTTCTCTGCCCCCTGCTACTGCTGGAAAGGCCACCAGCCACCCCTTCCCCATCAGCTGCATATCGAGGTTGGTAGGGAACGGTCCTCGGTTCTTTGCCGAAATCCCTGTTCACTGCTGTTGCCTCTGCCATCCCCAAGGCCTATCAAGGGAAAGGTTGGCAGTAGGCCTGAGGGCAACAGTGGTAAGTCCCAATATCCCTCAATGGAGTGAGGCAGCCGAACAGTCGCCTCCTCGCCATCCATAATGGCCCAAAATACATACTTTTTAGGCCCTGGTCTTGAATGCTGCAGCAGTCACTGTCTGGATTTTCCTGTTCTACAATGGAGGTCACCCTCTTGGTGTCCAGGATCCCACCCTACAAACGAGATGACCCTTGACCCAACAAAATAAGTCAGAGTCACAGCGGTGGGCAGATGTCGCACTCCAGCGCTACCCAACTGTGAAAATGAGAATCCAGATCAATGTAGCCAAAAGAAATTTGAAGAAATACTTAAGTGCTTTGATTGGTCAGTTTTATGGCATTTGTTGGTTCGTGAATGATAGATTGGGGAAAAAAGTGACCCAATTGCTCAGTATTGTGCTGCTTACTCATTCCTCATTGTTAACTTTTGCTACCTGTATGGTGAATAGAGTTGCTCTTAATTCATGCATGGATACTTGATTAATAAGTTAATAGATATTAGTTATTTGAACCAATCTTAATTTTTTGCCCAACAGATGCATGACGCCATTGATATGTGATGTCTTGCAAGTGTGATGCCTTGCAAGGTATGATGCTATGACTGTGTACATGATGCAAGATTTTTAATTATATGGATGGATCTTCACGTGTTTTAAAATTGAACTGTGCATTTTAACCAGAAGAAATGACAAATATGGTTTTCATGTTAAAGTATGTCCATGCCACTGTTTATTTGTTTCACATAGTAGCACAATTTCATTTTAACAGTTCTGGGTTTTGTTTTCTGCACAATTTCATTTAGAAGATATATTAATGATTTATGTATCGATTCATGACATTTATAAAAGCCATAACAAACATATAGGTACTGCACCGAACACTTTTACCAACATTTTGTTTACATTGCGTACATAAAAGGGAAAGGTTTAGTAAGCTTTATTCATTACCCTTTTGCCAGAATAGATAAATCATTGTCCTGGTTAAGTGAAAAATATAATTTTTAAGTTTCAAAACCTTAAATTTGAAGGGGTAATTTTCCAACTTCACACTGCCACTAGGGAGTCTCACCTGCTGAGAATCCATATCGAAAATTTGTGCAGAACTTGCTCACATTTCTGCTATGCGCTCCCACTGGAATAAAGGTAACCTGTTATTTTTAAAGTTATAATTTGTGTGTATTTAGCTTAACATAGTCATGTTTTGTATTCAAAACTCTAAATTACCAATCAATAAACAATCTATTAAAGGGGAAGTATATTCTAACGATGTCTTCATAGTTCTAAATGTAATAAGGTTTTTTGCATTCAACCTTTTATTAACTTGATTTCGAACTGCTTTGGGCAATCTGGAAACAGGCATTTTGTGTAGAACTTGTCTTCATTGGGCTGAAATTCCAGCACAATTAAGCCTTTTGTGCCACATTGCTGGAGCAACACATGCTAATAATGCAGCAGTGAACTGACTGCTCTGAATTTTCCACTAGTTTATTTAAATTATTATTTATAGCTGTCAATGTAGCCTTAGCCTTGTGCAGGGAGCCAGCCCAATGGAACAAGTGGACAATACAACCAGCAGGTCCAAATTAAAGGGATGTGCGCTTTTAAAATAAGTGCCTGCATGGCGGGACAAATATTTCAGTGCTTGTCAAGCTTCAAAACGAAGTTCAGATAGTTTTCAAGCCTGGCCATGGCTAAGGGAGGGAGAAGGGTCAGGCATAAATGAAGTGAAGAAAACCCAGTGCGGAGTTACAAAATAGATTCTTTGGACATAGTGATACAGCACTTAATCCACTGTTTAATAGATGGTTGAATGGGCATGTGGTTGCATGAGGAGAATTGCCCAATTTCACACTGAAAGGCACCATTCCCAGAGAAGAGCAGCATACTATTCTTGCCAGCGGGCGGTAAGCATGCCCAACACTGTGTACACCAATTGCGGGACCTGGTAACAGATGGAGAAGACGACAACACACTTAAGAGTTTGTCAAGAAAGCATGACCCAACAGTACCATGTATCTCGTGCATGGCTCAGAGATTCCTTGCCACAAAGTGTTGTCTGTTTTTACATGCACTCCTCACCTATACCAAGCCCTCACACAACTTTACAGGTCATTTTTGGCATCTAAGGCATACCTTCTAGATGCAAAGTAGAATCCAAAACTTTGCCAGACATTTTTCAAGGCCATATACCTCGTCATTTTAGAACAATCTAGACTGCATGATTCATAGTTACTTACTGACACCCAAATTGGTGCAGGCTGTGCACAAGTCAGTCACTGTGCATGGGCCCCTTCAACTTCCAACAACTCGAGATGACTAATGCAACCAGATGCTCCCTTGAGAACATAATCTTAAGATGCAGAAATGCCTCCCAGGACAAAGACACAGAACAAATGTACATCTCTGCTGACCTTCCCAAGAGGCTAAGGCTGGGCTAGTAGACCACCCATGCGGGCAATGGTGGGTCTGGGCAATTTGCTTTATATGCAGGCAGATGAATCCTCTGAAAATGCTTGTTGTCCTCTAGACTGTGCGGGCAAGAGGAAGTTTAAAAGAACTACTCATCCTATCAGCAGGGGCTGTTGAAAATTGTAGTAAAACTCCCTTGAATGGTAGGTGGTAAAAAGAGGAAAAAAAGTACAAAAAGAATCTAGATTAAAGTGCAATGCAAAACAACAACTGCACTTAAACAAATGCAACAAAATAAAACCAAAAGAGGTCATAAATAAAAACACTCAACAAATGAACACACATCTTCAAGAAAAGTAGCAAGAATTTTCGGCATGCCTATGCATCTGCTGCTAACTTCTGTGCGCCTTCTATTAGCCCCCTGACTGTAGATTCCCAGCTCAAACCAGCGGAAGAGTCAAGACTGCGAGGCGCACCCCCATTAACATTTTATCCAGCTCTTTATTGAGGCTGGTGCCACATAGCAGTACAAGTCTCCTGCTCGCCCAGTGCTGCCCTTGGAAACCCAGGCAGTACATCCAGAGCACTTTTGTAGTACACGGTCCCTGCCCCCTAATTCTGCGCCCAGCACACATTTATGCCAGGGGTGCATAGGAGCAGAACTTCAGCCCCCATGTGACACCACAAAGTCTGCTAGTCTGAGTTTTGCTCCAGTAACAACATGAATGGTAACTGTGGTTAGCACTCTTCATAGACAGTGGAGGATGTCACAATTGAATATAGGCAGTCGTTCTAAAGCCTAAAACAGAGTAACAAGGGATGGCTGAGATACTACTAAATGCTGGATCTTTCCCTTTTATGATTTACGATTATGGGATACTTGTGTAGAGTATACTTCCCCTTTAAACCGGTTTAGCAATGCAAGGGAGAATGTTGGGAAATAGTATTGTTAAGAATGACTCTGATTGTTTTCAACTGAGTCACAGATTATGGTACAGTACTCCTAGAATTAACATTAGATCACAAGCAGAATTTCTTACTCGCACATTTCATTAAGTAGTAAAGAAAACAAGGCCTTTCTAATTATGTTGTCTATTTCTCCCTTTTTAAAAGAATAGCGTATTTATCTTAAAACTTACTAATGTAGTTTTACATTTTTCTTCTCTCTCTGTAATGACATCAGTTAAAATGTTTCTAGGATTTCTATGAATATAAACCCCAACTGCCAATAAGGTGCAAGTGGAAAAGCTCTAAAAACAGTTTAAAAAGTCACTATCACATTTCCTGGCAGCTGGTGACAATTTGTAAAGTGGAGTTGCTACTTTAGGTATTGCAGGAAAAATCTAAACTAACATCAGATACACGAGAGAATCTTACCGCTGGGTATTTTTAAATGTTTGCTGTTCCTACAAAATCTTTCTGTCTGTTGAAGAATTTCTTGAGCGCCCATGTTTGAATAAGATGCTAATTATAAATGCTGAATCCATTGCCAAATAGTGCTGCAGTTTTCTGAGATATTTAGTCCTGTCTTTGCATAATTTTTCAGGGTTCAAAGAATCGAGGGAAAACTTAACTGGACACAAATACTTTTTGCTAAGCAAGCAGATCTGTGTAATGCAGGCTGTGTTTTCTGATCAGGTAATCTGTTGCCAATATTTCCAAAAATTCATATCTCAGATCTGCTACAATGGTTAGAGGAAAACGAAATGATTTATTATAAACAGGTACTTTGACATGGAAATTCAGTTTCATTCCCAGTAAGTGAAACACATTGCAAGCTCCAGTGGAACATGAACAATAATAGCATATTTTAATGCAACACGATACTGATGCACAGGCCTCTGAGGAATGAACTTTAGATGGTAATGAAATTGCGCACACTTTACTTTTGGCAGTTTTTATATTAATTTAAACTTTTTTTGCATATGACATTCTCATGCACACAAGTGTTTCAACACAAGAAGCAAGTCCATTTAAAGGTAGTCCAAGCACTTTGTTTGTGTGTGTGTGTGTGTGTGGATGTAGCTGCAAACTGAATGAAACATTTGAATTTTGTGCAGTCCATTATATGCATTACTGACGGTTCATTTCTGAATGTCACATTGCAGGAGTAACACAATTGAAGGATCACTCTTTGCCGCTTCTTTGAATTCATCCAATGTAATCTGGTCATCATTGTTCTTATCCATCTTACTGAAAATCTTGTCGACTCGCTGTTCTGGCGTCAAACCATCTTCATTCATTTTCATCATTATGACTGTACCCACCATTTTATAAATAGCCTTCATGGAAAAAAAAACCAAAATAATTGATTTAAATTTAATGTGAAAATCAAAGAAAATCATATATTTTGCACTGTTTTGAACTTTTTGTACTCCCACTACATGGAAACATTGTTTAAAGAATGTGGAACTCACTACCCCAAGGAGCAGTTGAGGCGAATAGCATAGATGCTTTTAAGGGGAAGCTAGATAAGTACATGAGAGAGAAAGGAATGGAAGGATACGTTAGATGAAGTAGGGTGGGAGGAGGCTCGTGTGGTGCATTGACCAGTTGGGCTGAATGGCCTGTTTCTGTGTTGTAAATTCTATGCAATGAATCAGATTTCTTCAACTCTTGCGAGGCCTGAGATATTATATGAATTTATATTCCTTTGATTATATCACACAATATAATCCCTATGGCCACCACAGCTCTCTTTTTTTAAATTAACTTGTTCAGAATTCAGCTGTGAAATCTTATGTACAGATGAAGTATCTCTGCGCTCCTCCAATTCTGGCCTCGTGAGCATCCCCGATTTTAATCACTCCACCATTGGCAGCCGTGCCTTCAGCTGCCAAGGTCCTAAGCTCTGCAATTCCCTCCCTAAACCTCTCTACCTCTCTCTCCTCCTTTAAGACGTGCCTTAAAACCTACCTCTTTGACCAAGCTTTTGGTCACCTGCCCTAATATCTCCTTATGTGGCTTGGTGTCAAATTCTGTTTGATAATCGCTCCTGTGAAGCACCTTGGGATGTTTTACTCCGTTAAAAGGTGCTATATAAATGCAAGTTGTTATTGTTGTATGGCAAATTGCCAAACGGCCAGAACCCTGTACCATCAGAAAAAGACAAGTTGGATATATGGAAAAAGAAAGATGCATGCGCAGGGCACACTCCAAATGAGGATTGCAGCTTGTCAAAGGTATTGGCCTGGAATTTGCGGTCCGGATGGCGGCAAACTGGAAGCGTTCGCCGTTATTTCGCCTTTGTAACTGACCGCAACTCCGGATTTAGCGCATGCGCACCCTAATGTGGAAATCCTGAAGTTGCGGTCTATCATTCACTGCTCCTCCACAGGTTGTGCTGT
This sequence comes from Squalus acanthias, assembly GCA_030390025.1. Taxonomy (NCBI): domain Eukaryota; kingdom Metazoa; phylum Chordata; class Chondrichthyes; order Squaliformes; family Squalidae; genus Squalus; species Squalus acanthias. The sequence continues at coordinate 49,102,786 of CM059433.1, read as the reverse complement.
GACCCCCCCACTCCCTCCCGACCCCCAGAGCTGCCAATCAGTGTAATCTGACCAAAACTTTGGCTCATCGGCGGCAATACCGCTGTTAAATACCCCATCAAAAGTTAGACCCTTTTGAAATGGTGTAACTGGGGTTTTAACAGCGTATTGACTGCTAAACAAACATTACGGCCCTGAATAATTCATTTAAATTTTGTGGAGTGTCAAATTTATCCATTTTAATAAAAATCAAATAAGAAACTTAAAAAAAATTTTTTTTTTTTTAAGTTTGTTCATCTTTATTTCAGGTTTGCCTTTTCCTCATTTGAGAGCTCCAATCGTTGTTCTGCTCTCTAACATTTTTAAAAAGTTAGAATCGAAGGAGCTTACCCACTTCCTGGTTCTCGGTCTGTGAGAATTCTGCGTTTTGATTGGCTGCTTAGACAGCTTGTTGACGTCACACCAGCTAATGGAATCCCCATTAACTTGCGCTGATTTCAATTACACATCGGAAAAGCTGAACTTCTCGCCACAGAGACCATGAGATCTTTGTGGGACGGTTACTTCAGGGACAGTGGCGAACGCCTTTGCTTCACCGCTGACCGCAAATTATGGGCCATTGTGTTCATTCAGCTGTGAGTAGTGTAAGTTAGTAGAACAGTGAATCAGGGAACAGTTAATGCTCTCAAGATCTCAAAAAATATCAACAGAGTCTTAAAGCTTAGCTTCCAAGAGTAGTTGGTTTTGCTGGTATGGCCGATTTTAATGTTGGACAGATAAAGAGCATTTGGTGGGTCCAGCAGCCAGCCACCCATTGTTGCCTCATTTACATGCTGCCGGTGAGCTGCGGGCACCAGCAGCTACCTTGCTGCAGATCAATGGTTATGGGAGGGTGAGAAATAAGCCAGCTCCCACGCTGAGCCAGGTGACAATCAAAGCCTGGGAGATGGAGGCAATCCTGGGGAGACCTCAGGTAGGCCTACAGCGAGTCAGACTTTTTTTGTGGACCTGTTGCTCCTCCTGGCCCACCAAAGAAAAATTAACCATTGCTGGTGCCGTCTTTTGAGTGGTCGCCAGCAGTGCCTTTAAGGACCGCTGGTTAGGCCCCGCAGTACTGGGTACAAATGGGCAAAGTATGTCTGCCCGTTTGTACCCTGAAATTTCAAGTGGGGTCCTATGGACAATTGGCATGTTACAAGTGGTCTCCCGCCTGAAACAGGCGGGCGCTCTGGCCACCCATCTCTGGACCCTACCCAAGATGGCGGTAACAGGCATGCCAGCGTAAATGGGGCAGTAAGTGACCGAACACCATTTTCAGGCTCCTACCCTGTTTACGCTGGGCGGATAGAGTTAAAATCGACCCTAGTGAAGTGCCTATCTACAGGTGTAAGGCTGTACGCAGGCCCAAGGATTGCTGTGCTTAGGACAGCCCAATTTCTGGTAAGGGTCCTTAAACAGATGTTAGACCCCTCATTAGCATATGCCTGTTTTAGGCAGCCGCCCCAGACCCTTGAAAAATGGCCCTACTCAATTTCAGATCCTGGGGTGCCAGACGTTGCACCCCGAAATTGGTCCATTTTACACCCGTTTTACGCCTGTACAACAGATGCAACAAAGACCAATTTATACCCCATGGTTTCTTGAAATCTCCACTAGAACAGATTTATACTTAAAATGCAAAGTCTAGAATAACAGATGCTGGAGAGGGAGTTACGAATCTTTAATACTTGATTTCTGACAGTCTTAATCATGACAGTGAAAGTTGACTTGTTTATGAATTTCAACAGGATATCAAGGTAGAATTGCATTATTTAGTTTCACACTCATTTTATATAGAGCTTGCATGGTGGAGCATTAATAGCCTGTGACATGAAATGGTGGAATTTAAGTTCACACCTGTTTTCCCTTCACACACACAGTTCCCTTTCTGAACCTTGTTGTTTGGGAAAGGGCCAAGTGGAAGCCAGTCACTTTACCATAGGGAGGGAGAGAAAATAGAGGATGAGTCACTCATGCATCTCCCAGCAGGTGAATTTAGAATACCATTGACAGAACAAATCATATGCTTACTTTGTCTGCTGTAGGTTGTGTATAATATTGAGAGAAAGGCAAAGAGAAAATATGAATGCTTAAGGGTCTAATCATGCTAATAGTGAAGATTTTTCTTTCCATGAAGGGAGTAATCAGCAGGTGTTTTTCTTTCACCTGAACTTTTGCCGTGATGTATAAAGGCCAATTTTGTTCATTCATCAAAGGACTGAGGCCCTCATTCTGGCACCAATGGCCAGGCAGCACGGCCACATCACCAACTTCACTCCCATTTTAGGCACCGTTTGCAAAGTGTCAGGTAAAAGAAAATCCAATGTGGGGGCACGATGCAGGGTCTATGGGCAAGTAATGATGCTGCACAGGAATTGCTAGATGGAAAAAAGACCAAAATCCATCTAGTTTGCCTACTACTATCCTGGTAGTCACAGGATACAACGATAATGTGCTTCTTCACCTTGTATCTCAAGACTATTATTTTGTTTGAATGACATGGCGGCATAAGATTCAAAGGATACTAAAGAAATGCTCACAAATTGCAGGACTCTGATGCTCTTGGAGGAAGACATTCTGGCATATCAAAAAATGAAGGCTATAGGGAAAGGTGAAGCAGAAATGTGAGTTTTTTTAGCCTTGAAAGGCTGGGACATAAATTTAGCATACGGGTGTAAAACGGGTATAACACTAACTAATTTAGCTGGGCAGAGGCCTGTGGTTCAGGACTTTGGTTCAGGCCACTGCTAAACTGGTTGGGGCCTTTTAGGCAGTTGTGGTGGCTGCCTGAAATAAGCGCAGGCCTCATTCCAATTTTAAAATGAGATTCCTGCGCCATTTCTGACCCAGATTCCTAAATTCGATTAGACTAATCAGAATTTCCACTGCTGAAATTCTGACTAATATTTGTCAGTTTTGAGTGGCCTAATCAGTGGTCCCTTTAGGACTGCTGGAGGGCACTCAAAAAAAGGCCCCCTCACTTCGAGAAATGTTGCATTTTGTGCCCTCCTCCTGATCACCTTCACCCCCGGCCTTACCCGTGAGACTTGACACCGGCCGAAATTGGTCAGGCCTTGACCAGCAAGCTGGGTCAGGGCATCCGATTGGCACCTCCAGCTCATCGAAATTGTGATGATGAGGCCCCGGGACCGATTTATGACGGTCCTCGTGCCTCTCCAATCTGGCTCGCAGTTGCTGTGCGCCGCCGGAATTGCACCCGATTTTGGGCTCTGTCCAATTTCCACCCCAAAGTGTCCGAGAGGTAATCTTATAGTGATATATAAAATGATAAACAACATAGAAAAGACAAATTTGGAAAATTTCTTTAACTTACCTTGAGAGAGCAGAACAAGGGGCCCACAGGTTCAAAATTGGTAAAAGGCAAATTTAAGACTGCCATCGGGAAGTTTTTCTTCATATAAAGAATGATCAAGACATGAAATAGACTCCTAGATGGAGTAGTTGAGGTGAAAACTCCGTAATCATTTAAGAACTATTGTATGATGCAATGGGGTACTTTACAGCAATTTTGGATGAATAAACTAATATGGTCCCAAATGGCCTTCCTCATCTGTAATTATTTTATGAAAAAATAATGCATGTACAAGAAAAGGACATAATGCATCTCAAAACATGCAGATGAACCTATAATCACACTTTCCAACCAGCACTGAAAACTCAAACACAACTTTAAAGAGTCAACTCTTAAAGGCTGGGCCAGCCAAACAGCCATATCTTTTATGCAAATGTGCTGTGGTATGTGTGTGTGTGGGGGGGGGGTCATAAAATCCAGGACTAATTTGCATAGGAATCAGAAGTGAAACAAGGCTCACGCTGGCCGGCAGATTGGCCTGTAAAAAGTGCGAACAATGAAAGGAGGCACACAGGAATGAGGTGCATGGACCTCTGTGGCAGCTCTTTGACCCATGCTCCCAATCCTATAAAGGATATTTTCCAATTTGGGGCTCTTGGAGGGGGCAGGTGGGGGTGGAACCTCATCTGCCAGAAGCCTTATTGGAACTTCAGGCGAGCTGTACGTTATTTTCTGATCATATGGTCAGAAAATCATCCACAGCGCACAAGTGAATTTCTGGAATGTGCAGTCGGCGGGCATGGCTCCCCGCCCAAAGCACACAGTCAAAACTTTACCCAAATAATACTAACTCAGTATTCACAAAGGGGTAGAATTACATTGTGATATCAATACTGGCAAATTATATTGTTGTGGGGTTGAAAAATCATATCTTTAAAAAATGTTGTACTGTAGATTGGTGAAGCACCTGATATTTAATGTACATTATAAACAGATCAGTGCTGTTTTCCTATTTTAAAAACATTTTTTCTGAACACTAAAATATTCTACCCTATTGAAAGTCATCATTTTTATGTTCTAACCAAGTGTTTAATTTAGGTACATTTGTACTTAAAAGGCAGAAAGAATGGCAGCCCTGACCGCTTTGAATTTGACCTAAAATAGGGGTGTGATTGTACAGGTTAGCGGTTATTAAACGGCAGAACTTATGGAGGAATTATTCCTTACCTCTATGATCTCCAACATTTCCACTCTTGTTATTTTACCATCACCATCTAAATCATACATATTGAAGGCCCAGTTTAGCTTCTGTTCAAAGCTGCCTCTTGAAGTAATAGAGAGAGCGCAAATAAACTCTCTGAAGTCGATCGTCCCATCACCGTTTTTATCAAAGGTCCTGAAGGCATGTTGAGCAAACTTGGATGCATCTCCGTAAGGGAAAAACTGTAAGAAAAAGAATGTATTAAATAAAGAATTCAAATCAGGATTCTTTTTCATTTGTTATGCTCCATATAGCATAGATCATTTGTTCTTGTAGGTCAAAGATTAGCCATGATCTTATTGAATGGTGGAGCAGGCTCGAAGGGCTGTATGGCTTACTCCTGCTCCGACCTCATGTTCTTATAAGGTAGCCAATGCACTAGAAGCCTCGGAGATACTTGTCTGAAGACATTTCAGATCATTATCTAATATTCCTCAGCACACCCTAACCAGAGTTCCTTCTACACACTTACAAACAATAATTGAATTAGTGCTGTGCCAGGGTCAGGTGCCCCTCATTTCAAAGGATCTTCAACCAACTTTTGGCGATTCTTGGAAAGAAGTAGGTTCTATTTGCATTACTTTGTTGACCACACAAATATTAAGCTTTAGAAATTTAAATAAATTAAAAATAGTTGCTCTGCTCACAATCATTCAGGAAGTATGTTCACACAGCATTGGCCTGAACCCTCTCTACTTTTATACTGTTTTCATCTCTACTTCTAACCAGAAAGTCAAAAGCTTTGTACAAGAATGTATCGAAAGGAAATAGGGTACAAGTGCAAGGATGTCCAGGAGTCAACAAATGTGGCAAACTTCAGTGGCATAATCCAGCCCTGTAAATGTACCATACAAATGGAAGTGGTCTCCATGATCTCTCAGAAAGAGGGCCACCATATTTAGATTGTCAATAATTTTACTCAAGTACTGCACAGCAGAAATGTGATTTCAAAGAATCATAGAGTGATACAGCACAGAAGGAGGCCATTCGGCCCATGGTGCCTGTGCCAGCTCTTTGAAAGAGTTATCCAGTTAGTCCCACTCCCTGCTCTTTCCCCATAGCTCTGCAAGTCTTCCCCCTTCAAGTATTTAGCCAATTCCTTTTTGAAAGATATTATTGAATCTGCTTCCACCAGCCTTACAGACAGAGCATTCCAGATCATTGCGTAATTTTTTTCCCCTCATGTCACCTCTGGTTCTTTTGCCAATTACCTTAAATCTATGTCTTCTGTTTACCGACCCTTCTGCCATTGGAAACAGCTTCTCCTTATTTATTCTATCAAAGCCCTTCATGATTTTGAACACCTCTATCAAATCTCCTAACCTTCTCTGCTTGAAGAACAGCATCCCCAGTTTCTCCAGTCTCATCACATAACTAAAGTCTTTCATCCCTGATACCATTCTAATAAATCTCTTCTACACCCTCTTCAAGGCCTTGACATACTTCCTAAAGTGTGGCACCCAGAATTGACCACAATACTCCAGTTGAGGCCAAACCAGTGATTATAAAGGTTTAGCATAACTTCCTTGCTTTTGTATTCTATGCTTTTTATAAAGCCAATGACCAAGTATGCCTTTTTAACAGCCTTCCCAACTTGTCCTGCCACCTTCAAAGACTTGTGTCCATACAGCCTAAGTCTCTCTGTTCCTACACTCCTTTTAAAATTGTACCATTTAGTATATATTGCTTCTCCTCATTCATCCTACCAAAATGTATGACTTCACACTTGTCTGCATTAAATTTCATCTGCCATGTGTCTGCCCATTTCACCTACTGGAGTCTGTTACTATCCTCCTCACCGTTTACTACATTTACGAGTTTTGTGTCATCTGCAAACTTTGAAATTATGCCCTGTATACCCAAGTCCATGTCATTAATATATATCAAAAAGAGGAGTGGTCCTAATACCGACCCCTGGGGAACACCACTGTATACTTCCCTCCAGTCTGAAAAATAACCATTCGCCACTACTCTGTTTTCTGCCCCTTAGCCAATTTTGTATCCATACTGCCACTGTCCCTTTAATCCCATGGACTTTAATTTTGCTAACAAGACTATTATGTAGTACTTTGTCAAACACCTTTTGAAAGTCCATATACACAACATCAACTGCACTACCCTCATCAACCCTCTCTGTTACTTCATCAAAGAACTCAATCAAGTTAGTCAAACATGATTTGCCTTTAACAAATCCATGCTGCTTTTCATTTATGAGCACATGCTTTTCCAAATGGCAATTAATTTTGTCCCGGATTATTGTCTCTAAAAGTTTCCCCAGCACCAATGTTAGGCTGACTGGACTGTAGTTGCCAGATTTATCCCTCTACCCTTCTTTAAACAGGGGTGTAACATTAATAATCCTCCAGTCCTCTGGCACCACTCCCATATTCAAGGAGGATTGAAAGATTGTGGCCGGAGTCTCCACAATTTCCATCCTTACTTCCCTCAGTAACCTATGATGCATCCCATCTGGACATGGTGACTTTTCTACTTTAATGACTGCCAACCTTTTAAGTATGCCCTCTTTTTATCTATTTTAATCCTATCCAATATTCCTACTACCTCTTCCTGCTACATTGGCAGCATCCTCTTCTCTAGTGAAGACAGATGCAAAGTGCTCATTTAGTACCCCTGCCACGCCCTCTGCCTCCACAGGAAGATCTCCTTTTTGGTCCCTAATTGACCCCCACCCTTTGACTACCTTTTTACTATTTATATGTTTATAAAAGACTTCTGGGTTTTCTTTTATGTTAGCCACTAATCTATTCTCATACTCTCTCTTTGCCCCTCTTATTCCCTTCTTTAGATCTCTTACTTTCTATATTCAGCTTGGTTCTCTGCTGTGTTATGGACTTTACATTTGTCATAAGGCTCCTTTTTCTGTCTCATTTTAATCTCTAAATCGTTTGTCATCCAGGAATCTCTAGCTTTGGATGCCCTTCCTTTCCCTCTCGTGGGAACGTGTCTATTCTATACCCAAACCATCTCCTCTTTGAAGGCCTCCCATTGTTCAATTACTGTTTTGATTCCAATCTGCCTGAGCTAGATCCCTTTTCAACTCACTGAAGTTTGCCCTCCACCAGTTAAGTATTTTATGCTTGATTGTTCCTCGTCCTTTTCCATAACTATTCTAAACCTGATGATATTATGATCACTGTTTCCCAAATGCTCCCCGACTGAAAAATGCTCCACTTCATTCCCAAGAACTAGATCCAGCACTGCCTCTTCCTTGTTCAGCTGGAAACACACTGGTCAAGAAATGTACACATTTCAGGAACTCTTCCCCTTCTATCCCAGTCTATATTAGGATAATTGAAGTCCCCTATTGTCACTACCCTGTAGTTCATACATCTTTCTGTAATTTGCCTGAAAATTTGCTCCTTTATCTCCTTCCCACTATTTGGTGGCCTATAGTATACACCCAGTAGTGTAATACAGTAGTTCCTCTATTGTTCCTAGATTCTGTCTTTGACCCCTCAACTACATCATTTAAAAAAGAATATCCTTAAGGATGCATATTCTGAAATTGTAAAACTGCAGTCATGAAGTGATGGAGGTGATGGCAGAAGTGTTTACTTCTTCCCAAATCTCTCCCACCTGGTAGGATTCTTAAATTTGTAACCTTCACATGCTTTCAGACCTGACACTTTTGTTTCCACCTCCATATTCATAATGCCATAACACATCCCACACATCAGTTCAAACTTTTACACAGTGGCAGGACCTGTTAACTGCAGTAACTCTTCAGCAAAAACTCTCTTGAATAATAGACACACAAGATATTTTGAACATCAGAACAAGTATGATATGGTTCAGATATGCATTCTGTTTTTGCATCAGCTAGGAACTCAATAAGATGTGTTTAGTTGTGATCATTAAAAGGTAGTTTCATTTTATTTACAATTATGATTGTTAAAGAATTATTCATCTACAAAAGCAGGTTTTCTGTAATACTAAATAAAACTGCTTGTAACAAGAAATTCAGGTAGATTACCCAGGTGGGTAGAAACTCCAGAAATGCTGTTTATTATGGGTCAGAAATTGCTGGGACTACACAGCACTCACCGTTATTGATTCCTACAAAATCAAGCAATTTGTGGAGTAAGAGATATGCCTGAGTTCTGATTCTCTGCAAATTGCTGGACGACGTGTGTCACTCCACCGTTATTAGCCAAAGCTGATAAAAGTCTCTTCTCATCAGATTGCTGGATTGAGGACGTTAAACAAATTATTCCTGCCGCATCAATTTAGGGCTGGTAATTAATAGTGTAGAGGACCCTGTTAATGACAGGATTTATGGTCCTGACATGACACTCAACCTTCGAGGCCCATACAGGGACCAATTAAACGATGGAGTCTCACTCCAGCAGGTAGTGACTATTTACCTCTCAATCAACATAGAGTCAGAGTCATAACGGCACAGAAGGAGGCCATTCAGCCCATTGAATCCGTGCCGGCTCTCTGTGGAGCAATCCAGTCAGTCCCATTCCCCCGCTCTATCCCCGTAACCCTGCAAGTTTATTTCCCTCAAGTGCCTATCCAGTCTCCCCTTGAAAACATTGAGTGTCTCGTTTCCACCACTTCTGGCGGCAGCGAGTTCCAGGTCATCACGACTCGCTGCATAAAAGTTTATCCTCACATCCCCCCTGTATCTCTTGCCCAAAACCTTAAATCTGTGTCCCCTAGTCTTTGTACCATCAACTAGTGGGAACAGCCTTTCCCCGTCAAGCCTATCCAAACCAGTCATATACGTGTACACCTCATCAAATCACCCCTCAATCTCCTTTGCTCTAATGAAAACAAATCCAGCTTCTCCAACCTGTCCTTGTAGCTAAGATCCCCCATCCCCGGAACCATTCTGGTAAATCTCCTCTGCACCTTCTCAAGGGCCTTCACATCCTTCCAAAAGTGTGATGACCAGAACTGGATGCAATACTCCAGTTGTGGCTTAATCAGTGCTTTATAAAGGTTCAGCATAACTTCTCTACTTTTGTACTCAATACCTCTATTCATGAAGCCCAAGATCCCATATGCTTTGCTAACCATTCTCTCAATATGTCCTGCCACCTTCAGGGACATATGCACATTAACTCCCAGGTCCCTCTGTCCCTGCACACTCTTTAAAACTGTGCCATTAAGTGTATATTGCCTCTCCCTGTTCCTTCTGCCAAAATGCATTACCTCACACTTCTCTATTAAATTCCATCTGCCACTTGTCTGCCCATTCTGCTAGCCTTTTTATGTCCTGCTGCAGTCGATTGGTATCATCCTCACTGTTTGCCACACCCCCAAGTTTGGTGTCATCGGCAAATTTATATATATAATAAAAAGCAGTGGCCCCAGCACTGACCCTTGGGGAACACCACTGTCCACCATCCTCCAGTCTGAAAAACAGCCATTTACCACAACTCGCTGTTTTCTATCATTAAGCGAATTCCATATCCAAGCTGCCACTGACCCACAATTTTGTTAACCAGCCTTCTATGTGGTACTTTGTCAAACGCCTTCCTAAAATCCATGTAGACAACATCCATTGTATTCCCTTCATCAATCCTCCCTGTTACTTCATCAAAAAATTCAATTAGATTAGTCAAACACGATCTGCCTTTTACAAATCCATGTTGGCTCTCCTTAATTAGCTTAAACCTCTCCAAGTGCCCATTAATTTTTTCCTTGATTATTGTTTCTAAAACTTTACCCATCTCTAATGTTTAACTGACTGGCCTATAGTTACTGGGATTGTCCTTACACCCTTTCTTCAACAATGGTATCACATTTGCCACTTTCCAATCCTCAGGCACCTCCCCCTCATCTAGGGAAGATTGGAAAATTATGGCAAGCCTTTCCGCTATCTCCTCCCCCAATTCCTTTCGCAACCTGGGATGCAAGCCATCTGGACCAGGCGACTTATCCACTCTAAGCATACCCAGCCTTTCTAGTACTTTCTAGTACAGACACTTGGGTTGACCTGGCCCACCTCATTCCCCAGCACCAGATCCAGCAATGCCTCCTTCCTAGTTGAGCGAAGAACATATTGGTCAAGGAAATGCTCCTGAACACATTTCAGAAATTCCTCCCCCTCCTTTCCCTTTACCCTAGCATTATCCCAATCGATATTTGGGTAATTAAAGTCCCCCAATATCACCACTCTATAGCTCTTGCATATCTCTGTGATTTCCCTGCAGTTTTGCTCCTCTACCTCCTGTCACTATTTGGAGGCCTATAGAATACTCCCAATATCGTGATCATACCCTTTTTGCTCCTCAACTCTAACCAAATGGATTCTGTCCTTGTCCCCTCAAGAACATCCTCCCTTTCCAACACTACAATGTCTTCCTTAATCAGCACTGCCACCCCACCTCCCATTTTTCCTTCCCTATCTTTTCTGAACACCTTGTACCCTTGCATATTAAGTGCCCAGTCCTCACCGTTTTTAACCTCCATTTCCGTTATTGCCATAACATCATATTACCACATGACTAATTGTGCTTGTAGCTCACCAACCTTATTCACCACACTTGGTGCGTTCACTGAAACAGATTATCTGGTCATTATCACATTGCTGTTTGTGAGAGCTTGCTGGATGCAAATTGGCTGCCACGTTTCCTACATTACAACAGTGACTACATTTCAAAAGTACTTAATTAGCTGTAAAGTGCTTTGGGACATCCGTTGGCCATGAAAGGCGCTATATAAATGTAAGTATTTCTTTCCTTCCTTGATCATGATGGATGGGGCCACTGGTTTTATATTTAATGCATCAAGAATATTTGTACATTTCGCACACCTACCTTGCGATTCACTCATTAACTTCTCAAGGACCAATCCAACAATTCTCAAACACAACTGGGTTACAATGTCCTCTTCTTCTGCTTATTCTTTTAAATTCTTTTCTTAATTTTCCTTTGTGTCTCTTCTTTCTTTCTCTCTTAATCCACTTTTTTTCTTTTCCTCTCTTTATTTCTCTTTCTGTCTCTAATTGGATTCTAATTTACCCTATTTCCTTCTCCGTCATTCGCTCAGTTTCTTTCTCTATCCTTTTCTTTCATTGGTTAAGGTGATAAGCCATTAGGCATGACGTTCATCAGGTTCCAGATGTGACATCAACATCGTTACGCCATTATCCTATCAATATTCCAACTATTTACAGTGTAAGCATTCACTCCCTCCACCACCGGCGTACTGTGGCTGCAGTGTGTACCATCTACAAGATGCACTACAGCAACTTGCGAAGGCTTCTTCGGCAGCACCTCCCAAACCCGCGACCTCTTCCACCTAGAACGACAAGGGCAGTAGACACATGGGAACACCACCACCTCCAAGTCACACATCATCCTGACTTAGAAGTATATCGCCGATCCTTCATCGTCGCTGGGTCAAAATCCTGGAATTCCCTACCTAACAGCACTGTGGGAGTACCTTCACCACACGGACTGCAGCGGTTCAAGAAGGCAGCTCACCACCACCTTCTCAAGGGCAACTAGGGATAGGCAATAAATGCTGGCCTTGCCAGCGACGCCCACATCCCAGAAAAACGAATAAAAAAGTATAGTGCAATGTTGGAGATCGTGGGGGAGATCAGGGTCGGTGATCGCAGGTAGTTCGGTGAGAGATCGTAGACGTGGGGTGAGGGGGGGGTGGTGTTGACAGGTTAGCTTATTGGCCCTGAAGGAAACACTCCTGCTCCTTATTAATTAATTAAACTCTGATCTTATGGAATGGTGGAGTAGGCTCGAGGGGCCGTATGGCCTACTCCTGCTCCTTATGTTATGTTCCTCCTGGCCCACAAGCAGTGCTGGAAATGCATTTACCTTATGGATCCAGCCCTTCTCACCTCTTTTTACCTGGAAACCTGGTCAACACGAGTTAAAAATAGAAATCCTGTTAAAATAAAGGCACATAGCCTCCTTAAAAGAGTTCAATGACCGTCCCGCCTCCTGAGAGCCGATTGGTCACCCGCCCCTTGTCCCGCTTACATTAAAATCGGAAGTAAGCAGTTCAAGGTGGGCAGGGTTCCTGTTAACAGATTTTTTTTTTTTTACATTTTAACCTCCCATCCAACCCCAACCCACCCATTTTTGGGGGTTAAAATTCCTTCCACTGTTCCTGTCCTTCAATTATGTAAATACAAATTATTTTCAATAATTTGTGTTTTCTTTTTTCTCATCTATAATTGAAAAATATACTGTAGGAGTAATGAATGGTTGTAATCGGTCTGCAACAAGAGGTGACTCATAGAATTTTGGGCACAGCTGTAAAGAAGAAAGGGAAATTGAAGACTGGCAAAAAATGCATTTCAGACACTGCAGAGAAAACAAGTGGCCATTTTGCGGCTGTTACCACCCTGTTATCGCCAGGCGAAGGAAGTGAAAATCAACCTCATTGCTTCTGTCGATTTCTCCTTCTGGTCTCTGTTCTCCTTCAGACTATTTGCTCTGAAGTATTTTAGGAATGACTTTAATTATATAAAAGCATATTGTTATCCTGATCAAACTAAAACTCTCTTTAAAAATCCACCAACTGAATGATGTTATAGCTACTAGCAGTCAGAATCCAGATCAAGAACCTGTCAGACGAGCGCTTTCCCAATTTTGTTTTCTATTTAAATTGCATAACAAGATATATCTGTAAAGAAAATGAAGAGGCTGATGTTAGAAAAATTTGAACCTAGTGGTTTCTAGGAGCACAAAATGACGAGTAAATTATACTGTGGTACCAAAAGGGCAATTAGAGACTTGCTATCTGAACGCATACTCCAACAACAATGGTCTGGCAAGTGATGGACCTAGAAATTAGTTTCCATCAACAAGTTTCTAGGATACTCTCTTTCGACACTCGGATAGTTATGTGGAAAGAACTGAAACATGTTACACAGGTTACACTGCTGAGTTTATTCCTCCACATGGCTACCTAATTCATTACAAACCTAACCATGGAATTCATTATTCTCCAGGCAGGATAGTTTTCTATTTAGTGTTAGGGTGATGCTGGCACTTTTGCATTTACTCAGGGCTTGTGCAAGAGTAAAAGGTTTTGAGACTGAATCCTTTCCATCACACCAAATACTCAGATACCAAGAAACTAAGCAATCATCATTTTTGGAGTTCATTTATTAATTAATCAAATAGAAATCTTTATTTTTTTTTAAATGGCCTTACTTCTGAAAGTAAGTTTAATCAATTAGGAAAAGCAGTCACCTTACCTGATTTGGACATCAAAGAAAAATACATTAAACAAGACATGGTCCTTTGTGAGTCCAGTATGGTGAACCGTGATGTTTAAAAAATACAGATTTTCCTTGGAGGTGGTGGTTCTCTTCTCTATTTGGTAGACAGAGTGTAATTAATACACCTTCGGTGCTTAACCTTCATTGATTTAGATGTCATCTGAGTTTTCTTATCAGCTGAGCATGCACATGACACAAAGGTTGACTGCTTGCTGCACTCTCATTTCTACAGCAAATTATATACTTTACATAATCACAAAAATGAGTCTCAAATCCACAGGTTCTGAGGCCTGGAAATTACAGTATGCTAATAGATATGAATGGTTAGTGCATTCATCTGAATTATCTCCCCGCTGCTTTAGCAGAGGTGGGTTAACACCTGGTCTAACATAACAGAGAGAGATATTTCAAGTGAACGTGTTAATACTGCCGCTAACATCACAACATGTCAGTTTAAACTTTCACAGCCTGCACTAGTCAATTCTGACACAACATTCCACAGATGGCATGTCCTGAGTCACAGTAGCACAGGAACCACTGTACTTTGCAAATTTGCTATCCTTATAACCTTCAGTCTGGTTTATAAACAGATATAGAATCATAGAATGGTTACAGCACAGAAGAAGGCCATTCGGCCCGTCGAGCCTGTGCCAGCTCTCTGCAAGAGCACTTCAGCTAGTCCCAATCTCCCGCCCTTTCCCCGTAGCCCTGCAAATTTTCTTCCTTCAGGTACTTATCCAGCTTGTTTTTGAAAGCCGTGATTGAGTCTGCCTCCACCACCCTTTCAGGCATTGCATTCCTAACCACTCGCTGAGTAAAAAAGTTTTTCCTGATGTCGCCCTTGGCTCTTCTGCCAATCACCTTAAATCTGTGTCCTCTGGTTCTTGCCCCTTCTGCCAATGGGAACAGTTTCTCTCTATCTACTCTGTCCAGACCCCTCATGATTTTGAACACCTCTATCAAATCTCTTCTCTATCTTCTCTGCACTAAGGAGAACAACCCAAGCTACTCCAGTCTATCCCTGTAACTGAAGTCCCTCAGACCTAGAATCATTCTCATAAATCCTTTCTGCACCCTCTCTAAGGCCTTCACATCCTTCCTAAAGTGTGGTGCTCAGAATTGGACACAATACTCCAGTTGAGGCCCAACCAGTCTTTAATCCAGGTTCATCATAATTTCCACGCTTTTGTACTCTATACCTCTAGTCATGAAGCCCAGGATCCCGTAAGCTTTTTTGACTGCTTTCTCAACCTGCCCTGCCACCTTCAACGATTTGTGCACATATACCCCTAGGACTCTTTGTTCATGCACCCCCTTTAGGATTGTACCCTTAGTTTATATTTCCTCTCTTCATTTTTTCTACCAAAATGTATCACTTCGCACTTTTCTGCGTTAAATTTCATCTGCCACGTGTCTGCCCATTTCACCAGCCTGTTTATGTCTTCCTGAAGTCTATCACTATCCTCCTCACTGTTCACTATACTTGTGTCATCTGCACATTTTGAAATTGTGCCTTGTACACCCAAGTCTAAGCCATTAATATATATCAAGAAAAGCAGTGGTCCTATAACTGACCCCTAGGGAACACCACTGTATACCTTCCTCCAGTCCGAAAAACAACCGTTCACCACTACTCTCTGTTTCCTGTCACTTAGCCAATTTCATATCCATGCTGCCACTGTCCCTTTTATTCTATGGGCTTCAACTTTGCTGGCAAGCCTATTATGTGGCACTTTGTCGAACACCTTTTGGAAGTCCATGTACACCACGTCAACCGCATTACCCTCATCAACCCTCTCTGCTACCTCATCAAAAAACTCAATCAAGTTGGTCACGATTTGCCTTTAACAAATCCGTGCTGGCTTTCCTTAATTAATCCACACTTGTCCAAGTGATTGTTAATAATCAGGGACAAAATTGTTTCTAAAAGCTTCCCCACTCCCAAGGTTAAACTGACTGGCCTGTAGTTGCTGGGTTTATCGTTACACCCTTTTTTGAACAAGGGTGTAACATTTGTAATTCTCCAGTCCTCTGGCACCATCCCTGTATCTACGGAGGATTGGAAGATTATGGCCAGTACCTCCGCGAGTTCCTCCCTCAATTCCCTCAACATCCTAGGATGCATCCCATCCGCTCCTGGTGACTTATCTACTTTAAGTACAGCCAGCCTTTCTAATACTTCCACTTTATCAATTTTTATCCTATCAAGCATCTCCTCTACCTCCTCCTTCACTATGTCTATGGCAGCATCCTCTTCCTTGGTGAAGACAGATGCAAAGTATGCATTTAGCACCTCAGCCATACCCTCTGCCTCCATGTGTAGGTCTCCTTTTTGGTCCCTAATCGGCCCCACCCCTCCTCTTACTACCCTTTTACTATTTATATGCCTATCGAAGACTTTTGGATTATATTTTATGTTAGCTGCCATTCTATTCTCATACCCTCTCTTTGCCCCTCTTATTTTCTTTTTCACTTCTCCTTTGAACTTTCTATATTCAGCCTGATTTTCAGATGTATTCTTGACCTGACATCTGTCATACGCACTCTTTTTCTGCTTCATCTTATTCTCTATCTCTTTCATCATCCAGGGAGCTCTGGCTTTGGTTGCCCTACCTTTCCCCCTAGTGGGAATGTACCTCGACTGTACCCGAACCATCACCTCTTTAAAGGCAGCCCATTGTTCAGTTACAGTTTTGCCTGCCAATCTTTGATTCCAGTTTACCCAGGCCAGATCCATTCTCATCCCACTGAAATTGGCCTTCCTCCAATTAAGTATTTTTATTCTAGATTGCTCCCTGTCCTTTTCCATAGCTAATCTGAACTTTATGATACTATGATCACTGTTCCCTAAATGTTCACCTACTGACACTTGCTCCACTTGACTTACCTCATTCTCCAGAACCAGATCCAGCAATGCCTCCTTCCTCGTCGGGCCAGAAACATACTGATCAAGAAAGTTCTCCTGAACACACTTCAGAAATTCTTCCCCTTTTTGCTCTTTACACTATTACTATCTCAGTCTATATTAGGATAGTTGAAGCCCCCCATTATCACTACTCTATAGTTCTTGCATCTCTCTGTAATTTTTCTGCAAATTTGCTTCTCCATATTTTTCCCACTATTTGGTGGTCTATAGAATACACTTAGTAGTGTAATGGCACCTCTATTATTTCTTAACTCCAGCCATATAGATTCTGTCCTTGACCCCGCCAGGACATCCTCTCTCTCCAGCACTGTAACATTCTCCTTAACCAATACTGCCACACCACCTCCTATCTTTCCTTCCTTATCTTTCCTGAACAACTTATATCCAGGAATATTTAATACCCAATCCTGCCCTTTTTTGAGCCAGGTCTCCGTTATTGCCACGACATCATATTCCCATGTGGAAATTTGTTTTAGCCAGTAAAGTTGCCGGAACTGGAGTTAACGGCCGCTGAAAATGGCCGCAATGCTAATGGAGCAAAATTCATCTGGGGGGATGGATCTTGTTGGCGCAGCACTTACCTGCCATGCAACGCCATTCTGGTGGCATTGCTGGAGGCATCTGAGCCGAAGTTTGTGTGCAGGAGCGGCGTTGCAGCTTCCCACAGCCTCTGGGAGCGAGGCTGTGGAGCTCGCAAGGAATTGTGGGCAATGAAGAGGCCTGAGAATTAAAGGGGCCATGCACACTGAAGCAATACAAATTAAAATCCAGTGAAACAATGCAGTTTTCAGCCCTTTCTGCCTTTTAAAAAAACATTTAACATTAAAAAGTCCCAAATGTGAATATTCAGCTCTTAAAGCTGAATTCCCTTCCTAACCTCAAAAAATGGGAAAAATGCTCAGCATAACACAAATGGCTCAGCAAGCCAGGGAAGAGGCACCCAGGGTCTCGCACAAACACTCCAGGAGGTCAACACTGCAACACAGGCCCTCTACCCACAGGGGCCAGGAGGCCCTCCAGAAAGAATGATGTGGGAGTACATCACCGAGGCCGTCACTGCCATCAGTGTCGCCCCCACCACCTAGCTCCAGTGCCCAAAGAAGCTTCATGACCTCAGACCACTGGTCAAGGTCAGTAAATGCATCTTCAAAAGCCGTCTCCTACCAACTGCACCACTAGCCTCACACACTGCTCAATGCACGACCCACACCTCCAATCACTCACCTACCAACAATCTGCACCAATCACGAAGCACATCACCCATTCCTAGCCTCACCTCACCTCCTTGGAGGAGACGGTGCAGGCCATTCTTGGCAGGAGCATAGCGGAGCCCTTGGCCAGCAGTGGGGCTGAAAGAATACACGATGTTGGTATCCTCATATGTTATCCTCCTTCTGGCATGTACCTCATGCTTTCCCGCCCTCCCCTCACCACAACTCCACCCTTGTGCCTTCCTCATTTCACACATCCAAGAAATGCAGCCTGCCCAGCCAGTGGATGACCAAGAAGGAGAGGAGCGTGAAGAACAACAAGAAGATTGATTTGACACTACCAGCCATCAGCTCCTCAAGGTCAACCAACAAGGATAATTTGCAGTGTCCCCCACTGAAAGTCAGTAGCCTTCCACCAGCCATGCTGCAGCCACTGAGGTAGCACTGCGTGACATCACTAGGATAGGCAACGGCAGACACAAGACAGTCACTAAGAGAATGCATACGGCTGATGAGTTGATTTCTTGATGTCACACTGGATGGATAGACGTATATAGGTGGATTGGAAAGTTTGCCTTGTGGTGGCTTTTATTTCAGCAGCGTGGCCAAGAGGACGCTGTGACAGTTAGTAGTAGATGGAAAGTAAGGTGTGGGACTAATGTTGAAATGGGAATTGGGGTTGTGGTCACTGGGACCGTAGGCGGATGATTCCATCCCGGATATCCCGGCCAGAAAGGGCCTGTCTGGGATGCATCCTTCCATCTGATTCCTCCTCTTGTGTGTCTTCCTCTTCCCTCTCCAAGCGAATGCTGTAAATGTGAAATGGCAGCTTAAAATGCTGGAAATACTCAGCTGGTCAGGCAGCATGTCGACCTGAGACGTGAACTCTGTTTTTCTTTCCACGGATGTTGCGTGACCTATTGAGTATTTGCAGCATGTTCTGTCTTCTCAAAGGCCTTCATTTACCATCTGAGCCCTTGCAAGCATCCAGCCGCACTCCCTACACACTTAAAAAACTTTTCACATCTATTGCAGCAAGCTACCACTTAAATAAAATTAAAAAAAAAAACCAAAACCTTAATCCAAACTTACCTGAACGATGTGTGTGTCCCTTTAAGAGGTGCAGACATTGCCACTGTCAGCGCTAGAGTCAAAGTTCGCACTTGTGACGTAAAGTCGGGGTTGCATGCCGATTTACATCACAATGCTGCCATTTTGTTGGAGATGCCGCTGCCAGTTACTGGCAGCAAAAAGATAGGGCCCAAAATGGCAGTTGCTGTGGGACCCGCCAGCCGTTTTAGCGCCGTTTAATGGCATTACGGAGTGTCGCTCAGGACACGAATTTTCTCACCCAAAGTGTTACAAATCTGAATCCCGACCAGGACCTGCCTCCAACCCAGCCACTTCCAGTTTTAACAGAGGTGGGATGGGGGGGTGGTGGTGGGTGGGCAGCCAACACGCTCCCAGGAGGCAGATCATCTATTTAAATATTATAATGAGGCAGGAAACCTCTGCCTTAACCTCCACTTTGAATTTAACTTTAGCTGGTCGGGTTTTGAAGACCTCGTGAAACTCGCCAGCTAACGCAAGGTGAGGACTGTTGGATCCAGGAGGTAAGTGCCTTTACACTTACTTCCTGGATCCGGAGTCTCTACCTAGCCCACCCCCCCGCAATCGGAGACCGCCCCCCCCACCCCACAAGGCTTCCGATCCCCTCCCCCCAGACCTCTGATTCCCAGACTAGTTGTGAACCCCGACAGCGTTGAATCCAAACCTGAGAAGTTACCATCTACTGCTCCTGTTACTGGTCCCAGATTACCCATTGTTAATCGTATTCAAAGATATCTGCAAAGTTCAAGGAAACCTCCCAAGTATTTGGACTTGTAGATAGCCATGAGTGTGATGGTTTTCATTATGATTCTAGTGTTGGGATAACCCAGCTCCCCTGGGTATTATTGGAAGAGTGCAATGGTTATTTTTTTCTGATCTCATTATTGTAAGCTGTAGCTGCTGAATTTCTTTACTTAATACTTTTTAGCTGTTAATCAGGTTCATTCTTGGAGTGGAGTATTTTCACCTTGTAATTCTGAGGGGCGAAAGTGATATGTATGGTACTTGCATATTGTTAACTGAACACTAGATGGCCCCTCAAGTGAGTAAGCGCATGGTAGCAATTACACTTCTCTTGTATTCCTTTGTTATTCTTTGATGGAAGATTCTAGAAAGTCTGGAAATAAAAGCAATTAGTTATTACCACACCAACTCGAATATTTATTCAGACATAACAGGTGCATGTGGAACCTGACCCCATGTCTTCGAATGATGTGACCAAGGGGCAGAATATAGATGAGCAAGAAGAGGGAGTCAAAGATAGATCCTTGGGGAATGCTGGAGGTAACAGTGAGGGTGCAAGAAGAGAAGCCATTGCTGGAGATGCTCTGGCTATGACTGGATAGGTAAAAGTGTAACCAAGCGATGACTGCCCCACTGAGCCCAACAATGAAAGAAAGGCGGAGGAGGAGCATGGTGTGGTCGATGGTGCCAAAGGCTGCAGAGAGGTCGAGAAGTAATAGCGCACCACGGTCAGAATATACAACACTGCATCGTTACATTTTCTGAGAATTTTGTACGAGAAATTTCTTGACAGACTTCAACCAGTAGCACTCAGAATACAAATGTTTTACCAATATAGTGTAAACATTCTGCTTGTTAAAAGAACAGCCCAAGACTGTACTTCTGGTTTCAAATCTGGAAACCACCATGATGAAAACAAAACAAAAAGAATCTAGTGTAAGGGATGTAAGAAAAAAGACCCCTGTTAAGAAGGCAAAAAGCTTGATTTTTTGAGGCTTGGCTTTACAATTACTGTAATGTCAATCCAATAATGAGGATGTGATGCAGGAATAAATTTCCATGTTCAAAATACTTTGGATTTCCTGCTATACAGCTCCCATCAGATAGCATTGTTTAGTGACCAGGCACTTCTATACTACCTTTAACAAAGAAAAATGTCCCAAGGCACTTCAAAAGAATTATGTAAACAATTTTTCTTGATGGATTTATAATCGTGCGCATAATGGAACATGCATAGGGAAAATTACCAGAACTACATGGAAAATGCTGAGGAAAAGTCATGGTAAGAGAAGTTTGACCAGGAGTGTTCCATTTGAGTTTCATGCATAGTTTTTAAAGCAACAAATCTTAATATAATTTAGATACACTCATTCCATTAATAACTACAGCAAATTCAAAACTGATATGAAGAACAATTTACCTCAGTTGCCTGGACAATCATTTTGTAATACCCCAGTATTGTCAGATTAATAAGTTTGGAACCAATGTCACATGTTTCGTTTGATCTTCTGCAATCACATTTTATCAAACACTTTTGACCTATGTAAAGGATTAGCTCTGTATATTATTCATTTTTAATGGGCCAAAAATTGATGCCGCTACGCGAGAGTACGCACTGTGTACTCTCGCGTATTCTCTCTCCAATTGCCGGTTTTCTGCATGCACTGCGCATGCGCTGAAAACCGGCACTTGGTCTTTGGAAAAGGGGGCGGTTCCTCGGTGCACCGCGTGCGCGCTACAGGCTGCGCGCACGCTGTGCACTTAGTGCTTTGGACGCGCAGGTAAGGACGGAAGATTTTAGAAATGAAAAAAGGAGGAGTAAGACCCACTTTTAACAAGGTAAGTAGTGAATTAAGTATTATTTTGAATTTTTTTTAACAGGTATATCTTTTTTAGAGACTTTAAAGACAGGTAAGTTTATTTTTATAACTTTTTAAAAGATTTTAAATTTTTCAAAAATTTAATTTTTTATTTAAAATGGTTAATTTATTTAACTATACTTATTTTATTAATGTGATGGTTTTTTTAAATTTAATTGAGGTTTAGCTGTTATTTTGGGGGTGTGTAAGACTCATAGCTTTCACAGCACGTATGTGAAACTTATGA
The DNA here is from genome assembly GCA_030390025.1 of Squalus acanthias. Lineage (NCBI taxonomy): Eukaryota > Metazoa > Chordata > Chondrichthyes > Squaliformes > Squalidae > Squalus > Squalus acanthias. The sequence continues at coordinate 49,080,871 of CM059433.1, read as the reverse complement.
ATGGAAGATGGTGTGCTGCCATTGGCTCTAACTGAGTCACGTGATCCCACAGCTCGCACGAATTCACTACGCCGGTGGGATACGCAAGCACTGCCCAGCTGATGTCTAGAATATCAAGTTCGTGCGAGCTGGATCTGAAAAAGCCAACGCGGAGTGAGAGATCGCATCTGCTCCTTACCCCCGCGGGAACAGAGCGAGATCAATTTCTGGGCCAATATTTGCTCAGGATGCACTAAGATACATTCCATGTTTTTTTTTAAATCACACAACCTCTGTTAAACTGTAATACAAAAGCGAAATTATGCGGATGCTGGAAATCTGAAATAAAAACAGAAAATGCTGGAAATACTCAGCAGGTCAGGCAGCATCTGTGGAGAGATAAACAGCGTTAATGTTTCAGGTCAATGACCCTTCATCAGAACTGGAAAAAGCTGGAGATGGAACAGGTTTTTAAGCAAGTGCAGGGGCAGGGAAAGGGGGGAGGGGAGGAAAGAACAAAAGGGAAGGTCTGTGATAGGGTGGAAGGCAGGAGAGATTAAGAGACATTAAGAGAGATTAAAAGATGGTGCAAGGCAAAAGGAGATGGTAATGGGACAGGTTAAGAAACAAAAGATGGCTCTAGATGAAGTGTAAATGGCACTGGCAGAATGAAAACAGCTGCCATGTGGGGAGAGAGAAAAAAAAATAATAAATAAAATTAATGGGAAAAAAAAGGATAGGGGCAGAGGTTATGGTCTGAAATTGTTGAACTCTATGTTGAGTCCAGAAGGCTGTAAAGTGCCTAATCGAAAGATGAGGTGCTGTTCCTCGAGCTTACGTTGAGCTTCATTGGAACAGTGCAAGAGGCTGAGGACAGTGAGGTCTGAGTGGGAGTGGAGCGGAGAATTAAAGTGACAGGCAACCGGAAGCTCGGGGTCACCCTTACGGACTGAATGGAGGTGTTCCGCAAAGCGGTCACCCAATCTGCGTTTGGTCTCCCCCCTTTCCCTGCCCCTACACTTGCTTAAAAACCTGTTCCATCTCCAGCTTTTTCCAGTTCTGACGAAGGGTCATCGACCTGAAACGTTAACTCTGTTTCTCTCTCCACAGATGCTGCCTGACCTGCTGAGTATTTCCAGCATTTTCTGTTTTTATCTCTGTTGAACTGTATCCTCCAGCTTGCTTCTTGGAATTTAATCTAATTTAGTGTTTTTTTAATTCATTTTTTTATTGCATATCCGATGAAGCATACAAGTTATAACTTGTTCCGGTTTCAAGCATACTTTTCCACCTGACCAAAATCCAATATTTTATGAGCTGAATCCAAAGTGCTTCACTGCAATGGGGTAGAGTTTCCGCTTTCGGCGGAATCGGAAAGTTGCGCCTAAAATGCGCTCAAAATTGTGCTGGTTAGGTTCAAGTTTCCGCTAAAAATCATTTGCATAATCACAAATGTAAAATCTTCCACGAACCAGTGCAATCAGGCAGCATAATAGAACGTAATTGTTTATCTTTTTTTCTTTCCATGAACAAGTATTCCTTGATGTATTCCTGGTGCAGTTTTATCAATACAGCTGAAAATGGGTTTATCACAAAAAATAAGCATTTTTAATAAGAGTGCCTAGTCCACCACCTGTGAGTAACCTGAATTAAAATCACTAAAAATGACTTTAAAAGAACTATGCAGACCGATTTCCTACTTTCATTGATGTACACGAGTAAATTCAATATTTTTTGATATGGAAAAACTTTAAAAACATGCCTACTAACTCGTGTCTGTGTGCCGAAGCAAATTAGCACAATTTGAAGCGCCATCCCAGAGCAGCGCAATCAGTGGAAACTCGCTCTGTCGACCTGGGGGCATGGCCAGTTTTGTGGGCAGGGCCTAATCCAGGCAAATTGAATCTTGAACCAGCGAGCAGATTTCAGAAACTCGAGCGCAAGTGTTTTTGGGCGTAACTCAATTATGTTTTAAATTCCCCGATCTGTTGTGCTGGTTCGGCCAATTCTGCCTGGGTTGCGCTGATATTACTGGTGTAAAGGAGCAGAAACTCCACCCCATTATCTGTGACTTGTATTTACATAGTTATAAGAAAAAAATAATACATTTTGCAATGGCTAGAGACAAGTGTCTTGGAGTTTGAAAATAGTGGGACAAGTCACCGTTTTGCTAAAGTACTAAAGTTTATTACTATGTTTGCAGTGTAGCCTGAGGCTGTGACCTGTTTCACTCCTTTCCCAAAATCTTTCCAGGTTACCAAGAAGAGTGCATTTCAGATCTGCGTTCCAGATGGTAACCATCACATAGGGAAAATAATTCTTATTCAGTTACCTTTAAAGTTTGGTTACAAAGTAGTTTATGACATTTAAGGACGTTCACCTTCTAACATTCAAGTCTAGTTACTATGGCTGCGATTTTATCAATCGATGCGGCTTGGGAGCGGGTCAGCTGGTTTCCGGGTTCCAGTCCCGCCCCCAACTTCATCCGGCCCACGGACGTGATTTTACGTCGATTGGCCTTGTTAAGCCCGCCCTGCGGGCTTGCCGGCCAATTAAGAAGAAGCCAGTCAGATGACGCCATTTGATAACGCGTCATCTGCCGTTTTTTTTAAAGGGACCATGCACATTTTTTCTTTGACAGCATTGAGGTGCTGCAAACACTGACAATGACTGTTCACAGGTGAGTTCTTGCACCCAGGCTCTCCAGTGACTCCCTCCTTAGGCTAGAACAGATGACAGCTGCAGGTGAGGTTACAGAAGCGATCTGTCACTCGTGAAAGAGGTTCTCCCAATGAGGTGAGACTAGACAGCCAATTCAAAACTTCTTATCTACAGAAAAGTCTAAATGCATTAAAAATGAATTTCCCAACATTTCCTTACCTGTGAAACTCACCAGTGTACCATTGGATCCTTCACACCACTTCTGCAGCTGTCATCAATGCAGAAACATTACAGCAGACTCACAACACGCCACACTTACCTGACGTGGTGTCCGGACGTCGGGAAGCCCGAAGTAGAAGTATCAAAATTGCAAAAGAGCCTGTTAACTGCCTGTTAACAACCTTTAACAGGCAGTTAAGTGGCTATAATCCTCAGGGACCCAACACTTGGGAAGATTGATTGGAGGCGGGTTGACAGCGGGTTTCCTGCCCGTTGTCAATCTTTGCGATTTTGCCGGATGTCCCACCTCCAAACCCGCCCCCCGAGCACCAGCAAAATTCCGGCCTAAGTTTTAGGTGGGTAAACACAATTTATATTGTGTGTATACTTGTGCGCATGTGTGTGTGTATATTTGTGTGTGTATATGTGTGTGTGTATATTTGTGTGTATATTTGTGTGTGTGTATATTTGTGTGTGTATATGTGTGTGTATATATGTGTGTGTGTGTGTATATATGTGTATATGTGTGTGTGTGTGTGTATATATGTGTATGTGTGTATATGTGTGTGTGTGTGTATATATTTGTGTGTGTGTATATTTGTGTGTGTATATTTGTGCATGCATGTGCATTTGTGTGTGTGCGTGCACAGGAGGAAAAAGCATTAATTTACAATATTGCTTTCTTTTGCAATTGAGCACTCAGCAGTGAGAATCAAGCCATCAGCAAGGAAAAAAAAAATAATTTTTGATAATGTCCACTACGGGGCAGAAATTGCGGTCTCCGTGATGGCGTACTCTGAGTGCGCCGTCGTAATCCATCCGAACCGACTGTTAAATCAGTATCGCTGGCGCAGAGTTGGGCTATTTGCCCAATAACTGCCCATGGAACTCTTACAGCTGGTAAAAGCGTAGGCGTAGGGCCTGCTTTCATCAGCGTAAGGGTATATATAAGCCTTAAATTAAACATTTAAAAATCAAAAGTGATGCACATACACTTTGAATAAGTTTATGCAAATATTGGCCCGGAGGTTTAAAATTATTTATCAAAAAATTAAATTTTTATTGTATTTAATGTAATGAAGGGACTTATGAATAAAATTGAAATTCAGTACATTTATATTTATTAGAATTCTGTAAATTGTTTAATTATTTGGGGATTCCATTGCTTGTCATTAAGGGATTCCCTTCATAAATGACTGCAATGGAATCCTCCTTTGAGATAGGAGGACCGGGGCCCACGTGATCCCAGGGACGCTTCCGAACCGCCTGCGTCCCTGGGTTCTGTGGGCCTTTACACAGACGTATGTCCGGAGGCCCAAGACTGGAACTCTCTGCAGCCTGGGCGCATGGAGGTATGTGCGGAAATGTTTCGCGGGTCAGGGGTGTACTCCAGAGATACGCCTCCGACCACAATTTCTAGCTCAATATGAATCGCTAACACACTCCTGTGTCAGTGTTGTGATAAGGTAATGGACATACATTTATCAGGTTTTTTTGTATGTTTGCATCTTCTGATGAAGATGCATTTCTACTGCACAGCTGAAGAGGCCAGGAGGATTAAAGTGTTTCTAGAGCTTTTGAGAGACAATGGCATCTAGAAATATTGAGGACTACTGCTCTGATTTTGAGCCATCAAGAGAATGACTCCACCTCTGTATTGGAGACTGCGATCATAAGTTGGCATGTAACTTCATCTATCTCAATAGGAGTTATATTGCACCCGATTTTGGAAACGGATTTGGTTACTTTATGCTGGTCCTTGAAGCTTGTTTAAGAATTATTCAGTAGCTCTTTGGAGCTGATCTAAGTTGAGCCTCTGCGGGGCAATTGTACAACTTTGCACTCCCAGCAGTGAGCCTCACCAAGAGCACAAATCAAAAATTCCGGCAGGCATTGCTCATTATTCTTCAACCATTTAATCACAGCCAGCTTGCCCTCCTGCAGGAACAAATTTCCAGCTGCCTCAGGTAAGTGCCAGGGGGTGGGGTGGATGATGACGATGACGACGACAGCAGGAGGGGTGCCAATCACGGCCAGCACTGGAGTGCTGTAGAGCTGAGAGGAGCACTCTTGCTCCTCCTGTCTCACCATCAAAATTAAAAATATCATTTTTGTACTTACTTTTTGGTGGCAACCGCTTGCTAGTCTGCTTCCGTGCCAGCAAACCCTGAGTGGAGCAGGCCCCGCGCTGCGCCGCTCAGGGAAGCTCAATTTCTCAGAGGGGTCCTAAAAACAGCCATTAGGGCCCTCATTAGCATATGTAAGAGTCTAATGCTTGCTTTAATTGGCCGCCACAGACATTTGAAAAATGGCCTGACCCATTGGGTCAGACATCTTTCAGGCATCCTTGGGGTGCTGGATGTTGGTCTCTGAAATAGGTAATTATTCCACCCGTTTTATGCCACAATGCTGAACTCTTCTGCCATCTTTGCTTCTGTGCCCACTTTCTTTGGCCAGGAGGCTTCCACCTCCACAGCAGATCCTTTCTCCTATCTTCAGAATTCAGTTCCACCTGGACCCCTCCCCGGCTTCTTACCCTCTCTTGATCTTCATGGACATCACCCACGTCAGTTTTTCCACTCCCTTCACTCACTCAAATCTCTGAACATAGAGCACTCCGTTCTTTCAGGTCCAACCCTGACATCATTATCAAACCTGCTGACAAGGGATGCACTGTTGGTATATGGCAGAAAGACCCATCCCTTGAGGAGGCTGAACGTCAACTCCCTGACAACTCCTCCTCCCCCTGGACCATGAATGACACCATTATTGAACACCAAGCCATCATCTCCCAGACCGTCAAGGACCTAATCTACTCTGGAGATCTATTCCCCCATGGCCTTCAGCTTCAGCCCCCAACCCTGCACAGCCCGCTTCTACCTCCTCCTCAAGATCCACAAACATGATTATCCCAATAGACCAGCGATTCTGATGGAAGGGTCATAGACCTGAAACATTAACCCTACCTTCCTCTCAACAGATACTGCCTGGCCTGCTGAGTGTTTCCAACATTTTTTGTTTTTATTTAACATTGGGAAAACTCCCTGATCTTCTTCAAATAGTGTCACTGGATCTTTTACATTCACCTGAACAAGCTGCTTAAAGTCTCTTCTGAAAAATGCAACGCTCTGGTAAGTTTCAGCCTGGATTACATGTTCAATTCCAGTGGTTTTTGAAGAATAATCAAAGATATAGATCATGCAGAGATAAGCAATGTTTAGTTTAGAGACTGAGCAAAGAACTTCAGATGACAGTTACAAAAGTCACAAGCCTTGAACAAGATTAGAGATAAGATTTTTTCCTGCTCATAGGATAATGAGTATGTAGAACAGAGTGCAAAATAAAAGTAATTAATTTTGGGTCAATATAATTGTATGAATAGCTGTTAAGAAAGGGTTGTAGTGATATTGATATATTTGTTGGATTCACGTGCATTAGAAAAAGAGTATAGCGAGCTTTTGGAGGGGGTGGGGAGGGATGAGTCCATGATTGATGGCACAGGCATGATGGGCCAAAGGGCCTCCTTCTGTGCTGTATCATTCTATGATTCTGTGACTTTGGATGGAGTGGATTTACTAAGCCTTTTTGTGTACCAAACTTTCTTAGATTCATATGAAAAATGCAGATACTTAAGCTCTGACTTGACAAGTGAAGATGAATAAATAAGGGATCATGGATGGTTTTGATGGATTAAATAAGGAGAAACTATTTCCAGTGACAGAAGGGTCGGTAAACTGGGGACACAGATTTAAGATGATAGGCAAAAGAACTGGAGGCGACATGAGGACATTTTATTGGGTTTTTTTATGCAGCGAGTTGTTGTGATCTGGAATGCACTGCCTGAAAGGGTGGTGGAAGCAGAATCAATAGTAACATTCAAAAGGGCATTTGATAAATACTTGAAGGGAAAACATTTATAGGGCTATGGGGACTGAGCCGGTTGAGTGGGACTAATGGGATAGCTCTTTCAAAGAGCCGGCACAATGGGCCAAATGGCCCCCTTCTGTGCTGTATCATTCTATAAAGGTCTCTGCACAAATTGGATTTTTAACAGAAACTTTTACCTCTTTATTATCATGTTGTTAAATTTAGTCTAGATATGCCAGTGCACTGTAGTTTAAGATAATACTGTAGAATTAAGAAAGCTTACTTTTCTAGGTTGGGAGTTCTATTTGTTCTGTTAGATTTACTGCGTGGGCGTAAAACTGGCATTGCGGATCAGCGCCCGTTATCGAACTTGCCATAGTTTATTTACATTGATTTCAATGGAAATGAAAATCCAACGGTTTCTATCATGGGTGGCCGATTCGTAACGGCAGTTTTACATCCAGACGGGAAGTTGAAAATTTACGCCTATTATCAAATTGTTTTTCAAATTCAGCCAAAGCTCAATATAGCAACATAATGGGATAGATATTGAGGCCTCCTGCCCAGTGGAAATGGGGTGGTAATGCCCCGAAAAGGTTGGGGGATGACAATATTGCAGTGCCCTGAGACAGCTCCGGAACACATATTTCCGGCTGTGGCCCGCCGGCCAAATGCTAATGAGGCCCAGTCCCGCCGTAACCATCAGGTGGTCATGAGTGCAGTCCGCTGGCCAGCAGCCCAAACTTCGCTCAGTGGGAAAATCTACCCCAATGTTACAAATATTGGGTTCAACACAACATATGATTAAACTTTCTAGCTACTCGTGATGAACAAGTTAAGGAAAGAATCATAGAATCATAGAAAGTTACAGCACAGAAGGAAGCCATTTCAGCCCATCGTGTCCGCGCCGGCCAACAAAGAGCTATCCAGCCTAATCCCACTTCCCAGCTCTTGGTCCGTAGCCCTGAAGGTTACAGCATCCCAAGTGCACACCCAAGTACTTTTTAAATGTGGTTAGGGTTTCTGCCCCTACCACCCTTTCAGGCAATGAGTTCCAGACCCCCACAACCCTCTAGGTGAAGAAATTTCCCCTCAAATCCCCTCTAAACCTTCCACCAATTACTTTAAATCTGTGCCCCCTGGTTTTTGACCCCTCTGCTAAGGGAAATAGGTCCTTTCTATCCACTTTATCTAGGCCCCTCATAATTTTATACACCTCAATAAGGTCTCCCCTCAGCCTCCTCTGTTCCAAGGAAAACAAACCCAGCCTATCCAGTCTTTCCTCATAGCTAAGATTCTCTACTCCCGGCAACATCCTTGTAAAGCTCCTCTGTACCCTCTCTCGTGCAATCACATCTTTCCTGTAATGTGGTGACCAGAACTGCACGCAATACTCTAGCTGAGGCCTAACTAGTGTTTTATACAGTTGAAGCATAACCCCCCTGCTCTTGTATTCTATGCCACAGCTAATAAAGGCAAGCATTCCATATGCCTTCTTAACCACCTTATCTACCTGGCCTGCTACCTTCAGGGATCTGTGGACATGCACTCCAAGGTCCCTTTGTTCCTCTACACTACTTAGGGCTGGATTTTGTCTTGGGGTCGGGTTGGGGTCGTGTAATCCGCATTTCGTGTTTCCCCCCCGACTCCAGATTAATGTGGATGCCTGATGCAATTTTCACTTAATTGGGCAATTGAGTTGGAGCATGTGGGAACCCATGAACTAATTAGTGTTTTCAGTCTGAAAGCCGCCTCTGATGATGTCATCATTGCTGACTGGCTACTCTCAGAGACTGTTGGTGAGAGAGGACCAGCCTGGTTTTTGATGTGGGTGGACCTGGATGCAAAAATGGGTGGTGGTGGTGTAGGGGGGAGAGATAGAGAGAGAGATAGAGAGATAGAGAGAGAGAGAGAGAATTTTTTTGCCAAGCAAGTCCCCCCAGGCAGTTTCTGAAGACATTCAATGCAGCAGCATCAGAGGCGGCGTTCAGACCTAATACTACTACTACTATCTTCATCACATCTCTGTTGTAATAGTGGACCTGCAGCCGATAGTCAGCTATCCACTTGTGCTCCCGCCAGGTTTCACTGGAGTGTTTCACACCAGGCGTGCTTCACGTCAGAAGAGGGTTAAACTAGCTACAGCATTTCAAAATGGCATTACAGAGCCAATTTAGAGCTTGTTAAGGGCTTTAATGGCCTCTCCCGCCTCTTGAAGGCGGGACGGAGTCGGTAACCCCGCGACTGATTATGTCAAAATTGCGTGGAGGCGGGATGGAGTCGGGATGGGGTCGGAAACCCCGACCCCGCAAATTTAACCCCCCACACGCCTCCAAACCCGACTCCATGGGTCATTCAAAATCCAGCCCTTAGTATCCTACCATTTAATGTGTATTCCCTTTCCTTGTTAGTCCTCCCCAAATGCATTACCTCACACTTCTCCGGATTGAATTCCATTTGCCACTGTTCTGCCCACCTGACCAATTTATTGCTATCTTCCTGCAGTCTACAGCTTCCTTCTTCAGTATCAACCACACAGCCGATTTTAGTATCATCTGCAAACTTCTTAATCATACCCCCTATATTCAAGTCTAGATCATTGATATATACCACAAAGGATGGAAATTCTGGCATCTGATATAAACAGCATCATGGTAATACTTTTGTTACCTATTGTGGGCTAAATAAACACAGATCCTAGCATATTCAGACAGTAATGGCAATCAAGGAAAGAGAAAATAAAAAAAGAAATCTGTTTCGGTTACGTTATGAGGAAACTACATTCTATAAAATGTTGCAATACCCAATGAGTATTGTACCTCGTCAGTAAGAATGGAAGATTCACTTTTCTCCTAATAAGAACATAATAAATACGAGTAGGAGTCGGCCATTCAGTTCTTTGAGCCTGCTCCACCATTCTATAAGATCATGGCTGATCTTCTACCTTAACTCCACCTTCCCGCACTATCCCCATATCCCTTGATTCCCTTAGTATCCAAAAATCTAGCGATCTCCATCTTGAATATACTCAATGACTGAGTCATCCACAGCTCTTTGGAGTAGAGAATTCCAAAGATTTACAACCCTTTGAGTGAAGAAATTTCTCCTCATCTCAGTCCTAAATGGCTGACCCCTTATTCGGAGTCTGTGACCCCTAGTTCTAGACTCCCCAGCCAGGGGAAACATCCTCACAGCATCTGCCCTGACAAGCTCTTTAAGAATTTTATATGTTTCAATGAGATCCCCTCATCATAGGCTCTGGAATGACTTATCTGGTGTGAAATGACATAAAATCACTGACAAAATAGTAATTGAAGCGCTCTCTCTATTCTTTGCCAAATCTGGATTCTGTTGATTTGCATGCAGCATAAGTGAAATATTCAGATAAGAAAAGGAACATTGATGTCATTTTTATCTGAAGGTTTTGGTTAATGAACAATTACAAAGGAAGATTATACTACTTACGAGCTGCAGTTACAACAAAGTAGTATAAAAACACATAATAATTGTTTAATTGCATGCTGCTTATTTATATAATAGAGAATGATGACATTCTTTATATTTCAATATGTTTTTTAAATTCTATTTGAAATATTCAGGATCATAGATGTACAGCATTATTTTTACAGCTGTTCATAGAAAAGGCTTACATATAAAGGACACAAAGTGAATTATCATAGTCAGAATTTCAAAACTCATGGTATAATAAATTAAACCTTTGCACAACACATCTTTGGTTCAGCCCAGAGATGTTTACAGCCAAGGATTTATGCTTCCACTGAGCCACCCATTCTTTAGTATTTTTTTTTAAACCATCCACTTTAGATGTGGTTATTTTTACTGCATAAAAGAGAGCGCTTCAATTACTTTTCTTTCCATTTCACAGTAACTGTTGGCTCCTGAGTACATCACACAGCAATATTTAATATTTGAAGAACAGGTTCCAACAGTGATTTCAACTTACAGCCCTGACTTTTTCAAGATAATTTTGTCGTTTGGCTATAAATACCGCTGCAGGGTAAAGGTCACATCTTATTCTTTGTATCATTAATGAGCCAACTCTATTAATGAAGTGTCAGTATGAAGTACTGTATTCACATGAAAAAGAACAGAATACACATGAGTTCACTTTGTACATAAATATTTATGTTGCATGATCACTTACATCTATTTTATATATTTATTTTCACTGAATACCATTAATTGCAAATTCAGTCAAAAAGTGACTATTTTGAGATTACCCATTCTGCTATTTTCTACCAATATTGCACATAACCAGGTTTCATGTTGTGTACAATGGACATAGCTTGTTATTTAAAATTATTTAATAAGGCTGACTCTCATGGGGTGGGGGCAGGCGAGAAATCATGAGCTATGCATCCGTGACTTCCCAACCTATACTTCATGTGAGCGTCACTCCTCACTGGGAGCGCTTCATCGCAGAATCAGCCCAATTATTCTAAAAGTGTTCCGGATTATATAAATGTAGCATAAAATCTGGTTTCTGTCTACACTAATTAAAACTATGGGGTGGATTTTAACAGAGTGGGTTTCGAGCGAGTTGATTTCCTGCCCATCAGAGGCAGCAGGAGGCTATGGCAATTTTAAGCCCCAGTATGAGCGTGACGAGGGTGCGGAGTGGCTGCCCGCAGGCAAAGATGGGACAGCTCTTGGCTGCCCTCCGGCTTCCAGGTAACTGAGGGGGAGGGTCACGCAGGAGGCAAGGTGGGGGCCAAAGTCTGGGGCAGGAGAGGCCTCAACACTCCTTGTGCAGCCCAGGGGAACACTTCTGCTCCTTCTAGCTCCACAAAAGAAAGCTTTGGACTTACCAGCTTCTGCCCAGCCAGAAAGCCGTCGCGGCTTCCGCACTCAGGCTCTGGTTAAAACTACATCGGGGGCCTATTGACATAATAGGACCTCAATTTGCATAAATTTATGACCATTCCCCCCCACCCTCCCCACCACTCTTACCCACCTGCAGGTTAACATCATGAATGGTTGGAAATTGTCTTGAGATCTGAGCAGGTAAGTCGGCTACTTGTTTTCAACTACCCATCCGGCGGACGGGTAGGGTTAAAATCTACCCCTGTAGATACCTTGGGCTGAATTTTTCCTTTGACGAGTGTGCGTGTTTGCGAGGGGGTGGGTAATTAAAAGCGCGGAAATAGACAGCGCGTCAGGAAGCCGGCTTCTACCTTTAACTCAGGCGCGTTAGGCAGCGCATGAGAGACCCCCTTGGGAGAGGCGGGCTACCTAATTAAACCAATTTAGAGATAGTTAAGAGGCTATTAGCAGCCTTTTTAACCTGATGTTGCAGCTTTTACTGGCTGTCCACGGGATTCCCGGGCTTGCTGAACCTCACCAGTGAAAGCAGAGTGGCCATTGTGGGAGCTGAACAAATGACATTTAAAAAAAAATCACATAAATACTGACACCACGCACCTGTTTCCTTGTCTAAGGGAAAGGCTATTGCTGACACCAATTGTGGTGAGAGTTTGCTTTCAGGAGTTTGCAGGTGATTTCTACAACTTTAGAGGTCACTCTCACTACATTGGAGGATTGTGCATCTGATCTCTACTTCACTTCTGTCAAATATCAGATCAGCATGGGTGCCGCTTATACTGTTTCATCTTGCACCTCAGATGAGGATCAAGATGAGCACCAGCAGCAACAAGAGCAGCAGGAGCAGCAGCAGCCTTCTCCTCACTGACCTGCCGGTCCACAGGAGAGAGGGGATGAGCACGGGGTGCAGCTCGCAGGAGGTGATACCCCCAACACAGGGTATACAGGCAGAGGATCAGCTTCCTGGACATGACTGAACACCAGTGCCTCAGGGTATCACGTCAGATCATGGCAGACATTTGTAGCCTGCTGGAAGAAGACCCGCTGCCAAGTGGACCTGGTGGACACGTGTTACCAGTGGCTGTCAAAGTCACCACCGCCCTCAACTTCTCTGCCTCAGGCTCCTTCCAGGGATCTGCAGGAGATATTTGCAGGATCTTGCCCACAAATGCATCACCCAGGTGACCGATGCCACGTTTGCCAGGGCAGGCACTTATGTACACTTTGCTACTTATGAAGCCAATCAGACTGAGCGACCGCTTGGCTTTGTGGCTCTGGCTGGCTTCCCACAGGTGCAGGGCGTCATCAACTGCACACGTGACCATCAAGGTGCCCCGAGATCACCCAGGAGTTCATGAACCGTAAGGGCTTCCACTCCCTCAATGTGCAGCTCGTCTGCAACCACAAAAAGATCATCATGCATGTGTGTGCCAGATTCCCAGGGAGCTGTCATGATACATTCATCCTGCGCCAGTCCACCCTCCCTCAGCTCTTCGCACCTCCGACCAGACTTACCGGCAAGCTGCTTGGACACCAGGGGTATCCACTGAAGACGTGGCTGATGAAATCTTGAGGAGGCCAAGCAATGAGGCCGAAGAGCGCTATAATCAAAGCCAAATGATGAAGAGATGTGCAATAGAGCAAGCAATCAGGATGCTGAAGATGCGCTTCTGGACAGATCTGGAGGAGCCCTTCAATACGCACCAGCCGGGGTCTCCAGAATTATCGTGGTATGCTGCGCTCAGCACAACATAGCGCAGCAGCATGGATTGGAGCTGCAGGAGGAACAGGAGGAACAGGAACCTGAGGTGGAGATGGCACCAGCAGTGTCACACATTGCTGTCCGGGAGGCCCAGGATGCCCTCATCATGGCACGGTTTAGTTAGGTTGCACCAGTGCACCCGTCTGCTCCCAGATGCTGTACCAACTTCCCCCTCCCCACCACAAAGCAGTCCTAAAATGACCAAACAATTCCTGTCACACACACTCATTGCTCGAAGTTAAGTACTGTAATGTTTTACCATTCACTCCAACTGACAAGGCCACTTGCCAGGCAGCAGGCAAAAATGGACAAGATGGGAAAGTGGTGCAAAGAAATAATTTTATGTGGCTCAAAAAGTTAACAGAAGAATTAACAAACTAACATTTTGTAACATACCCTTGTGCATGTAGAATTCTTTAATCTTCCTCTTCCTGTAACCCCTGTGGCTTCTGCAGAGGTAGAGGCAGGCTGCTCACTTCCCTGCTCTGAATGCTTAGACACTTTTGGCAGATGTCCTCTGGGTTTTGGAGCCCATGAGGGCCCCGCCAAAGACTGCTCCACTTGCACCTGTGCAGGGGCAGATTTGGCCATCGGAACACGAGGCAGCATGTGGGCCTCTGACTGGGGGAAAAGCGGGGGGGGAAGACAGGGTGCTGCAACGGGGGAGAAGTGGGAGTGTTTTGAGCAGAGTCCCCACTTCCATGTCTCCTTTCACCATCATCCCTCTCACGGCCCACCCGCACGTCCCTACTACCAAGGAACTGGAGAGCACTTTGCTGCACTTCAGCGGGGCGATGAACGGCCAAGTCTAGGTTTCTATCCATCCTAGATAAGGTGGCATGCAGAGTCTGCAAGCTGTTGATCAGAGCAAGCATGCACTCGTTTCAATGCCATGTTTGATGCTCCATGCAGGTGGCCACCCTTTCCATGGATGAACACATTAATTCCAATGGCCTGCGACATCATGCCAGTCATGCTGGAGATGGACTCCTCCATTCTCCCTGCAAGCGAGCACATCACAGCTGGAAATCCTGCCAGAGCCTCCTGCCTTTTCTGTTGCTCCTCCAGAATCAACCACTTTGTCGACGGCCCCCGAGGTTCAGCATCTTTGTCCAGCTGAGACACCAGGTGACAACACTACTTTCTGACTTAGTGGACCCACCGATGTGTGCGTATCTGCGCTGGTGCTTGGTGTGCCTGGGTCCTGTGATGGTGCGCCCTCAGAGTCTGCGACCTCCTCTGAGGAGTCGTCTTCCTCCTCTGGCTGGACTGTCTTGGGGACACTTGATGGGCCTGTAGGAGAGTTAAGACGTGAATTAGAACTGTTATGGTAAGAATTTTTAAAATTAACATTATGCACATAATCATATTTCACTGGCTGCTAATATGAAGTCAACATGAGTGACTGTTGTTTGCCATGTGGGTGGGTGATATTTAATTCTGTCAGCAGGTAGCTGGGAGTTCTCCCTCTCTCCATCTCCCACCGCCAGCAGGTCCAGAACTCTGCTTATCTCCAGCGCCTCCTCCCGTGCTGCATCAGTGGTGTCATCACTGGAGGGGCACCTTCAGTTTGCTGCCTCTCCCCGGGTCTTCTGTGCTCTCTTCTCCTGCAAGGAGGGTAACAAGAGTAAGAGTCATGGAATGAGTGGAAGGGATGGATGGACAACATCTGTAGAGGGTGACTATGAGGGAGAGGCGTGACATTGCATTAAGATGAGGGTGAGTGTCAGTGGTGGATGGTCAGGTGGGGATGTGAGTACATAGATAGAGAGGGATGGGTGCACATGCAAGGTAGGTTGGTGTGAGGGGTGATGTGCAGGAGTAGGCTTGGGAAGGCAGAGTGGGGGGGGGGAGGGGTTGGGGTGTCATGCACATCAGGATGTGGGGCAATGTGGCATTGTACTCACCTTTCCTGACCTCTTAGGTCGCTAAAGCGCTTCCTGCACTGGATCCAGGTCCTGCCTACCACACTCCTGCTGCTCACTTCTTCAGACATCTCCAGCCATGCTTTCTTTGTCTGGGCAGCTGGCCTCTTTCTTCCATCAGCAGAGAACAGGATGTCCCTGTGGGCCACAACTCCTTGGAGTAAGATTTCCAAGGAGGCATCACTAAATCTCAAGGCAGCTTTCTGTCATTGAGCCTGCATTTTTCAGTATAGAGGAATATCAACTTTTTTCCAAACAACCAACTCAGTCTTTCCACAATGCACTCTCTACTCCAACAACCTCTCCACAATGCACTCTCTACTCCAACAACCTCTCCACAATGCACTCTCTACTCCAACAACCTCTCCACAATGCACTCTCTACTCCAACAACCTCTCCACAATGCACTCTCTACTCCAATACCCTCTCCACAATGCACTCTCTACTCCAACAACCTCTCCACAATGCACTCTCTACTCCAACAACCTCTCCACAATGCACTCTCTACTCCAACAACCTCTCCACAATGCACTCTCTACTCCAACAACCTCTCCACAATGCACTCTCTACTCCAATACCCTCTCCACAATGCACTCTCTACTCCAACAACCTCTCCACAATGCACTCTCTACTCCAATACCCTCTCCACAATGCACTCTCTACTCCAATAACCTCTCCACAATGCACTCTCTACTCCAACAACCTCTCCACAATGCACTCTCTACTCCAATAACCTCTCCACAATGCACTCTCTACTCCAATAACCTCTCCACAATGCATTCTCTACTCCACCAACCTCTCCACAATGCACTCTCTACTCCACCAACCTCTCCACAATGCACTCTCTACTCCACCAACCTCTCCACAATGCACTCTCTACTCCAATACCCTCTCCACAATGCACTCTCTACTCCAACAACCTCTCCACAATGCACTCTCTACTCCAATACCCTCTCCACAATGCACTCTCTACTCCACCAACCTCTCCACAATGCATTCTCTACTCCACCAACCTCTCCACAATGCACTCTCTACTCCAATAACCTCTCCACAATGCACTCTCTACTCCAACAACCTCTCCACAATGCACTCTCTACTCCACCAACCTCTCCCCAATGCACTCTCTACTCCACCAACCTCTCCACAATGCACTCTCTACTCCAACAACCTCTCCACAATGCACTCTCTACTCCACCAACCTCTCCACAATGCACTCTCTACTTACCAATCTTCAACTGGCATTGGTGCATTGCTCCTTTAAATACCTCAGCTGACTTCGGGTCATACATGACATCATCACGCCTACTCCAGTTAATTGGTCAGGAAACCCGGAAGTCTGATTCCATTTCGCGCCTCTTCAACTTCCGGGGTTCTGACAAGATCCACCCCCCCCACCACTGCCAGCACTTCTCCAAGGTAATAAAGTGGAAAAACTACACTAACTAAAGGTTTTACTATTCACTTTGTTACTAAAGAGAGTGAAATCATATTAGCTTTAACACTGCATTGTACAATATTTGTAATATATTGGTTATTGACACAAATTGCACATGGATGCATTAATAAATGCTGACAAATATTACCACAAAATTTCAACCCCACTGATAGACACTATAGAGGGCTAAGGATGAGGTCCTATAACTAACTCACCACAAGCAATGATTCTATTCGCAACACACGATAACAAAATGAATATCTGATACTTGTAGTGCGAACTTTGTGTGATAACAGTACGTTACACCTTATCAATGTGTTAATTTAAAATCTTACGCCTAAACACTTTTACAAAAGAATAATTAAAATGAAAGGTTGAGCATCATCTGTAGAATTATGATTAGAATTAATGTTTCTGTTTATTTTCACCGATTTGGTTTTTGGAATATTTTATGTTTACCATTGAGTGAGAGAACTGGGTCTAAGAAAGGTGTTGCGACTGACAGTGTAGTGGTGATGGTGGGAGGATGTAAATGACCATGTAGTCAAAACTAAATCATTTGTGTTACTGACTAATTCAACTTTCTCACACTTGAGCTCAGTTAATCATACGAGTCATTTCTCCACCGATATCACCAGTGCTCACTGTGAAACAGAAATGTTAAACAAAATGATAATTTTGCAACTGTTGGATTTTTAGATTAGATATTGAACATGAGTCACTTTTTCCAAGTTTTACCTCAGTGAAATCATCAAGAACTCATCGGGCTGATTTTAACTACTGGTGGGGAATAGGCGGGCAGCGGACAGACTGGTGCATGCTCTGCCCATTTGTGCCTCAAAATAGCAGTCTGAGTACTAGGTGCGTCACGGGATCCCAATTTCATATTACAAGTAGCCTCCCGCCTGAATCAGGCAGATGCTCCACCTGCACATTTCAGGATTCTCTCCAAGATGGTTGTGGCCAGAGCAGCAGTGTAAACAGGGTGGTAAGTGACCCATTTTCAGGCCACAAGCGCCCAGTTTAGGCCGGGCGGAGGGAGTTAAAATCAGCTCTCCCAAGTCATGTAGGCAGGCATTAGGTTGATAGCACCAATATAGCAACAATTAGCGGTAAATTTTAGACAGTGCTAGGGTATTATGCCCATTTGGAAGTAGGATGCAACATACACGGTTTTATGAACAGGAAAAGGCAATTCGGCTTGTCAAGCCCATCCTTTTCAGTTTTTCTCAACACCATTTATTCACCTTCTCAAAATATTCCTCAATTTCTTCCTCTCCAGAAAGACATCTAGTTGTTTCTTTAATCTATTTATATTATTTGCTTCAGTGGCCTTTTCTGGCAAGTTCCTTATGTAAACAACAAATCTATTGAAGTTTACACAAGAAAGTTCTGATTGATGTTCCTTTTTATTCTTAACTCATTTTTAGCTTGTGTCGATGGTATTTGCCTAAACAAATTGCTTGGATCAACACCATCAATTTCTAATCATAATACCTTTTAAAAGCTTTCTGGCTGTCCCTATTTAACCACATTGGTTTTTATTCAGTTTTGGCTTAGCTCAGTTGAATTGTGACCGTAGCATTACTAACAATTGCATTACTACTTGTTACATTTCTTCAAACTATAATTATGCTATTAACCTTTTTTAAAAAAACAAAATGATTTTGCATTCCCTTGACGCATGCTCTTTTATTGTCCCCCATTTTCGTGTCACTACCCTTTTCATGAGCGTTTACATTTTAATCACTGGAATATCTCAACTTTGACTTTATGGGGTCCAGGATAGCTGTGATCCTATGGGTTGTTTGAGTCAGTAAATAAACCACCTGCAGAAACAATCCAATATTCGATTCTAGGGGATAAATAGAGAAGGGAAAGGCTTATTAACCTTAGATAACCTATGGCAATCTCTTAAAAAATATGTAAAATTACTCTTGTGCTCTTCTACATTCTGGAGTGTTAGGCCTAAAGCAGCCTTAGATCCAAATCATATCATGTTGGATCCCTGGACCTGGAAGAAAAAGACTTGCTCCTCATCAATCTAAGCTGTACTGAAATCGTGATCTATTTTTCAGTGCTCTATTGAAGGCCATGAATGTAATCAAGATACAGTAATACAGTCATTCAACTGTGAAAGGACAGGAGGCAATGTGCACAGAGCGAAATGTGATCTGATGAATATAGAATGGAATTTTCAAGGAAAGAGTGGGTAGGGGTGAATGATGAGAAGAGGAAGTAATGTATCTAAAGAAAGAAGAATGTGGATGAGTTAATGGAACAAGAGTCAGAGGATAAGCCATCACAATAACGATACTTGAGAGGAGACTTAGTAGTGGTGAAGATAATTTTGTTGGAGGCCAAATGATAGCAACTTGTTCAGCAGCACATGGTGCCAGACCCTGAGAAAGGCTTGAGAGATCCAAGACAATTACAGATGATTCACTAAGTATTTAAAACAGAGCTGCAGCTCGGTGCAAAACAAGCAACAAAATCGCTAGCGGAGCAGCTATGCCAACAGCCATATTGGCAATTTATGGATTGGACTGCAACTTTTAAAGGTGATGGACATACGATCAGCTTATATAACAACATAGGAATGTACAATACTGGAAGAGACCACTGTGGTCTATTTGGCTAGACCCTTGTTTTTTCTTATTCGTTCCTGGGTTGTGGATGTCGCAGGCAAGGCCAGCATTTATTGCTCATCCCTAGTTGCCCTTGAGAAGGTGGTGGTGAGCTGCCTTCTTGAACCGCTGCAGTCCGTGTGGTGAAGCTACTCCCACAGTGACGATGACGGAACAGCGATATATTTCCAAGTGAGGAGAGTGTGTAACTTGGAGGTGGTGGTGTTTCCATGCACCTGCTGCCTTTGTCCTTCTAGGTGGTAGAGGTCGTGGGTTTGGGAGGTGCTGTCGAAGAAGCCTTGGCAAGTTGCTGCAGTGCATCTTGTAGATGGTACACACTGCAGCCACGGTATGCCGGTGGTGGAGGGAGTGAATGTTTAAGGTGGTACATGGGATGCCAATCAAACGGGCTGCTTAGTCTTGGATGGTGTCGAGCTTCTTGTGTTGTTGGAGCTGCACTCATCCAGGCAAGTGGAGAGTATTCCATCACACTCCTGACTTATGCCTTGTAGATGGTGGAAAGGCTTTGGGGAATCAGGAGGGAAGATACTCGCCGCAGAATACCCAGCCTCTGACCTGCTCTTGTTGCCACAGTATTTATGTGGCTGGTCCAGTTAAGTTTCTGGTCAATGGTGACCCCCAGGATGTTGATGGTGGGGATTGGCGATGGTAATGCCGTTGAATGTCAAGGGGCGATGGTTAGACTCCCGCTTGTTGGAGATAGTCATTGCCTGCCACTTATGTGGCGCGAATGTTACTTATGATATGCATGATATCCCTAATACCCTCATCAAAATTTTCTCCAGGTACTTATTCAACTTTATCTTGAATCTGCTGGCAAAGGATTTCATAGATTCACCATCCTCCGTACGTTAAAATTCAATTGTCTTTTCATTCCCCTCCCCCTTCTAAGTTTGAGGCTGTGACCTCTTGTTGTAGAACATAATGGGGCCAAAATTCTTCAGCTGTTCCTGCAGATTCCTACCATAACTCCAGTAAGAATGCACCAGAACAGCTACAAACTCCACCAACACCCAGATGAACTGGATTCCAGACATGCGCCTGAAATTACTGGGGCCTGGTTTGAGGGTGGAGCTTCACCTGCTCCAAACAAGGCCACTGATATGGAGGGACCAGGGTCAAGGGCAGGGACTCCCTTCGCCAGGTGTTCACACTTTTATGGCCTTTCAGAGTTCTGACACATCTTTGGAGGTTGGTACACGGAGAAAGAAGAGGCCTTAGGATCTTGGGGAAGTAGGATTCACCTTGAGGGTCCAAGCCTGAACCCCTGAAGAAAGATAACTAATTTTTTTTTTAAAAGTGGTTTCATCGGGCCCCTTCCAAAGATCCAGCAGATCTGACCGGGGTGAAACTTGATGTTAATCATAGTTGACCAGAACTGAACAATGGAACTGATGATATTTACTAACATCATTGAGATTTGAGATGGAGGAGGAAAGTGAGCCACAGGGTGGCTGTAAGGACATAATTGACATCAGCTACCCTGGGTTAGGGATGGGATAAAAGAATGCTTAGCAGCTCGAATGATGGATTTACATAAGTTATGAGCAGAGATAAAGATGGCTCAGGATGGCTCAGACTGTTCAAATACCAGATGCGACAGGCAGGATTTTTTTTAACAACAGAACTCTAATTCTTTCCTGATTGCACAGTTGCAGCCATGATTGATGCAATGTTAGATGAAATGTAAGGGGATCAGAGAGGTATAAAACCTTCCTTGAAAGCTAGAATAACATCAGTTACTTCATAGAAACAGACATTTTTGCACAAAAGGCCATTCAGCCATTCTTGCTTACACTAAAGCCCCTTCCCTTTCCCCACTTTTTCTCTAAACTATAGCCCCCTTTCCCCACTTTTTCTCCAAACGAATCCCATTTTCCTATTTTCTCCCCACACCATTTTATTTTAGTTAATTTATTATTCAGTACCTTTTTGAATTTAACTTTAATCATCATTTGTGGCAAAGAATTCCAGGTATCTATGCACATCTTGAGATCATGACCTTATGTCTTTGACTTACCAATGGAAATAATCAACTTATGTTTGCCTTGACTATTCCTTTTATTATTTTGGGCTTTTATAGCAAAGTCCTCCCCCCTCAATATTCTCAATTCCACAGGTTTCTGGTGCCCTCTGATACACTGCCCTAGTGTTTGTTCTTCATATGTGAGTCTTGACACGCAAGCAGGCTATTCCACCATGCAGTTATTATAGCAGAGCCCGATTCTGTCTTCATCCAGTATGTCTGGGAGGTGTTGCTGAATAGTGCTCAGGAACTGAGGGGTGCTGAGGTGAATTGTACACCTATTGCAAGGCCAGAGCACATCAGATAATTAACATATTTTCTACATTCCTAAAAGATTATTTATCTTTTTTTTCTTGTAATTGCCCAGGCCTCTAGTGAAATGTGATCTGAACTTATTTTTTTCATATCGACTATTTTCCATCCTTTACCACCAGAGTCCTGGAAGTCAATTCACTTGCAAGTGGCTCATTTCTACTTGAGCTCGAGTTATTGCAGCTAACTTACTGTTAGACGGCTCAACTTATTACCGACAGTAAACTGAACAGCAATTAATATTTAATATTAGTATTTAGGCAGTAAATGAGAACAGTTAACAACCTGTTACCACCAAAAGTACCTTTGTATCACAAGATCACAAGCTCATTATGAAGGAAGGCCATGATTAATCCATGTAGCGAGGTCGACAACATAGGCTCTCTATGATTAAATGGAAATAGTATTATTTTTATTTTCTTAATTATTTCACCTGAAACTAAGTATCAACTTTTTGTTATTATTAACCCATGGGGACCAGTGAAGAATTCTTTTTAAAGAGGAGTTTATTTGACTGAACTTGAAGAAGCTGTTAAAAAGCTGTTTTCACTTGTCTCTGCTCCCCACTCTGTCTGCAATTGTTATAAAAAGAGATTATAATCAACACATTCAGGATGCTGCAATTGCTGTACTGCACCAGGTGGTTCCTGTGACTGCTAAATTAATCACAGCAGTGCACTTTATTACAACGCTGAATTCAGAACAAATGGTGCTGCACAGAGCCTCTCAATGTAAATAACTGATTGTTCTGTAGAGGATCCTGCACGGTGATGTATGGGAGTGGGGAAAATGTAATAACTCAAACCACAGATAAAAATAATTTCTTACCCTTCAGTGTGTGGAATTCTTTTTATGCAGTGAGAATTTTTAATATATTTTGATAGATTTTGGTAAATACAAGGATAAAATTGGGTAAAATAATGCCTTTCCCCAAAGAAGAGAGAAAGTAAGAAAATTTCTCCAGAGAGAAAATGAGAAAATCCAGGGCACTTTTGCACACCCGACAATTGCCAGTTACAGAGTAGCACAGGCCTGAAAGCAAGTCACTTGGCTTCACTTATAGGATTGTTGAGACCTGAAGGTAGAAGAGAAAATGCAAAATAAACGTACCAAAATCAGTTTAAAAAATGAGTAAACATGTTGGGCATGGTAAAGCTAAACATTTTCACCAATATTTAATCAAGAATATAAAGAGGATAATACAAGAATATTACTATTTAATGCCAATGCTATATCTACCAATTGTAAAATAAAACAAATGTTATTCTCTAGTTATGGAATAATTTTCAGTCTATAATTTTAAGCAATATTACATCTGCAGTTACATACTTTCTGTTGCTATTATGTAACTGTAAAACTCACTCTGCCTCTATCAATAACCAGAGAACCAACATTAGACCCTTCAATACTTAAATCTTACCCTGCTAGACCCTCCTATACTAATCATGAATGTATTCATCCTGTCATTCTGTCCCTCAGTTCTGAGCTATCCTTCAATCTAGATTTACACTTAAGTTTTGATTCTATTACATATTGGCCCTGAATTTCTGATCGGAGGCGTCCTGCGGGCGGATGACTCCGATCAGAAAAATTTCTACGAACCTACCTGCTGGTTCCGTAGATACTGAGGCTTCTGATCCTGGGCCTCTCCCCTTCGAAATACGTAGAGGCCCACATATCCATGGGGCACATGCGGTTCGCAAGCGCCCCTGAGATCACGTGGGCCAGCTCAACCAATAAAGAAAGAAAGACTTGCATTTATATAGCGCCTTTCACGACCACCGGACGTCTCAAAGCGTTTTACAGCCAATGAAGTACTTTTGAAGTGGAGTCACTGTTGTAATGTGGGAAACATGGCAGCCAATTTGTGCACAGCAAGGTCCCACAAACAGCAATGTGATAATGACCAGATAATCTGTTTTTGTTATGTTGGTTGAGGGATAAATCTTGGTCAGGACACGGGGGATAACTCCCCTACTCTTCTTCGAAATAGTGCCATGGGATCTTTTACGTCCACCTGAGAGAGCAGACGAGGCCTCGGTTTAACGTCTCATCTGAAAGACAGAAGGGAATCCCCCTTCATACTTTTGACAGTTCCATACGCACGGAATTTTTTTAAAATATGTTTTAACGGGGCTTAATATAACCTTACCTTATTGGACAGGGTTTTTAATTTATAAGTGAGTGATAAAATCTTATTTTTCTATTTTTTTAAACTCTTATGCTGGTAAAAGCAGGCCTTATGCTGTTACCAGGCGTAAGAATTGTATGGCCTTTCAGTGGGCGGAAGTTGAGCAAATAGCGCAACTCTCCACT
Source organism: Squalus acanthias (assembly GCA_030390025.1). Taxonomy (NCBI): domain Eukaryota; kingdom Metazoa; phylum Chordata; class Chondrichthyes; order Squaliformes; family Squalidae; genus Squalus; species Squalus acanthias. The sequence continues at coordinate 49,056,879 of CM059433.1, read as the reverse complement.
CGCAGAGGCACTTTTCTTGGGCATGCATTGGATCTATCAAGAGAATTCTTGACAGGTCGCAAGTTCCGGGTTTCAGCGCATGCACTTCGCATGCCTAAACCCAGAACTTGCACGGCCCCTATGGGCGTGCACACACCTTGTACGCACCCGTGGGGGTCGGAAATTCAGGGTCATTATTTCCTTCTGTAGTAAGGAAACTCAGGGATACCAGACATATCAAAATGAGGTTAAGACTATTTTTTACCTTGCAAAATATGTCCTGAAATTGAGCATTCAAAAACTGCAGCACCAGAAAGTCCACCAAAGAGATTAAATGAGTTACTTGTTCCCCAACTTCATAGTTCAATGTAATCTCTCATTCCTTGTGACAGACGAAGGCAGATCCTGTCCTGGCTGTTCCCAGACTCAGACATTTGTTTACGGAAGACAAAGTTAACTGAGTTTCTAAAAGAATCTATCACTACAGAACTGGAAGACTTAGCAGTGACAGACATCATACTTTGGGTTTCTCTAAATTTATGAATCATCAAAAGGAGCTTTGCTTAGGCTCCCAGTGTGTTCACTCAAGGTTCCTTGACATACTTCTCTGGAGCATGGCACTGATGAGATCATTTTAGCAGTATCAATACTAACACACTGAACACAAAAAAACAAGAAAAGCTTATTTTAAGCTCTGGCAATGCGACCACCATGAAGATAAAACAGAACTCTGTTAAGTAGAATCGTGCAGAAGAACAATCCCCATGTGGGCTCTACTCTCATCGTGACAATCTGGCAGTTGGTACTGGAATGAAAAATCGAATATTCTCTCTGGACGTATTTCCTGTGGTTATCTACTAACAGAGTTCACTGAGGAAGGAAACACACAGAGAATTTCAAGCATTTGGTTGGGTGGAAGCCAAGAGGATCTTCAGCACTGCACCATCTGTCGGTTGAGTCTGAGGAATTCTTAACCAGTTGCAGCATAATATTACGTTCAACCTACAAGAAGCAACCCAAGTAGCAAATATTTAAAGTTCTGATTTTTCCAAAAATTAGGTGCTAAATATAAATGCTGCTTGATTTCCCTTATGCAATATAAGCTACTTCTTGCCATATGGGATTACATGAGAGAAGCAGGGTACTGACTATATTTAGCTAAGTGATATTTGGCACATGTTTTTGTGACGTGTTCAGAGTCATGTACCTATGCAATGAGATTGCTTTTGAGACACTCTGGGGGTTAATTGGACCAAAGGGTGAAAACAGGCGCTAAATGGGTGCAGTGCTAATAAGACTAGCCCTGTTTGAAAGTCTGATTTAGCACACAATTTTGGTCCCAATTGCTGATTACCATAATTTGAACTTGCCTGGAGGTGCTAACCAGATACCTGCAGGTTTTGCACTCAAGTTCTGATTAGATGCAATTTTCGTGGAGCAGTATATGTGGGCTCCACACATCCACTTTCACTGAAGGTGTGGAGCGCACTGGCTGACACACAGCGACACGTTTCAGGATGGCTCAGGGACCGAGGAAGAGGGTGCACAGGTTCTCAGATGTGGCACTGGAGGTCCTGGTGGAGGAGGTCCAGAGGAGGAGGGATGTCCTGTACCTGCAATGGTGGGGGGGGGGGGGCGCGGAATGAGGCCACCTTGCCTTCCTGTCCCTCTATCCTGCAGCAGCTGGTACTGCTCTGCCTGGCCTCATGTCCTCTTCCCGTTCTCCTCCCGTTCCTCGTCCAGACCAAGGGGGACCCCTAGCAAGATGCCGATGACAAGCACTCCCTTTCTCCTGGTGCCTCCAATAAGGTGTCCAATAAGAAGGAAGTCCTCAGAGAATTTCCGGATAAATGTTGCAAGTGTTGGTGAAGTCTTGACAAAGTGTCCCAGAAAGTCTCCCGCTGTGTTTCAGAGGATCTCTTCACAGCTCCAGCAGCAATCAACATGCAATAGTGAGTATCCCTTTAAGTAGTACTTGAAACTGACATCAACACAGTGTTTACTCCCAATCAGCAGGTCGCTGTTAGAAGAGGGCGTTGGGTCAAGCGCTAGCCACCAAAATGCCGTGCAACCTCTTTAATGAGCGCTAGCAGGCAATTTAAATGGCAATCAGCTGTTTAACAAGCCTCCGGGAGGCCATTCCTAGTGCTGGCCGCCTGCCAGTACCTGCCCCCTCTGCCGTCCCCGGCCTCCTGACCCACCCCCCGCGGAGTGCCGGCTGCGCTCCGTAAGCCCGGCAACTCTTGAGTGCCGGGCTCTTTCGCCGGCCCTCCGATCCCCAGTGGCCCAGCTGGGCCCCCGGGTCGCGCGGCACAAGACCCCTCCCCTTTAAGAAGGGGAGGAAGGCCTGCAATACTGCGGCACGTAGCGTCACGATATTCCCTCGCAGCGCCCCAAGAGAGAGGCGGGATGCTTCCAGTAGCGCCCCCCTTCCCTCTTGGGGTGCTACCACTCAATTTCGGCCGCGGGGGCACTCATTTTTAGCGGCCCCGGCAAAGTTAGTGCCCCAAAGGGAGCGTGACTCAATTTTTTCCCCAAGGTCTCTAATGAGAGCGGACCTGCGGGAGAGCGAGGGGAGTGGCCGCAGATAAAAGTAGGCCCAAGATCCCGGAGGGAGTGCAAGCGTCAGGGAGCGAGGTAAGTGACGTCAGCACAAGGGAAGGAGCTGATTGGTGATTTTTTTTTTAAGTCTTAAGTTTATTTCTGTTAAGTTACTTAATAGTCTATTATGTAGAGGCATGGCAGGGCACCTCGGTCCCATGGAATGCACATCTTGTGTCATGTGGGAACTCCAGGACTCTTCCCGTGTCCTGGACAACCACATGTGCAGGAAGTGCTATCAGCTGGAGGAGCTCAAGCTCCAGGTTTCTGAGCTTGAGCAGCAGCTGGCGTCACTGCGGTGCATCCGTGAGGCTGAGAGCTACGTGGATAGCACGTTTCAGGAGGTGGTCACCCCGCAGCGCAAGAGTGTGCAGGCAGAGAGGGAATGGGTGGCCATCAGACAGACAAGGAGGACCAGGCAGGTAGTGCAGGCATCCCCAGAGTGCATCTCACTCTCTAACTGCAGGTGAGGGCGATGGTTCCTCTGGGGAGTACAGCCAGAGCCAAGTCCACAGCACCACGGGTGGCTCAGCTGTACAGAGGAGGAGGAGGAAGATCAGGAAAGCAGTAATGATAAGAGATTCGATAGTTAGGGGAAAAGACAGGTGTTTTTGCAGCCGCAGACGTGATTCCAGGATGGTATGTTGCCTCCCTGCTACCAGGGTCAAGGATGTCACTGAGCAGCTGCAGAATATTCTGAGGGGGGAGGGTGAACAGCCAGAGATTGTGGACCATTGTGAATCAATGACATAGGTAGAAAGAGGGATGAGGTCCTGCAGGCAGAGTTTAGGGAGCTAGGAAAGAGATTAAAAGCAGCACCTCAAAGGTAGTAATCTCTGGATTACTCCCGGTGCTACGAGCTAGTGAGTATAGAAATAGTTGGACAGAACAGATGAATGTGTGGATAGAGAGATGGTGCAGGAGGGAGTGCTTTAGATTCTTGGGACATTGCGACCGGTTCTAGGTGAGGTAGGACCTGTACAGGCCGGACGGGTTGCACTTCAACAGAGCTGGGTCTAATGTCCTTGTGGGGGATTTTGCTAGTGCTGTTGGAGGGGGTTTAAACTAATTGGCAGGGGGATGGGCACCAGGATGTAGCATTAGAAAGGAGAAACATGATGCACAAAGGATTGGGAGAGACAGATAGCACAAGAGTAAGAAGGTATTAGGTGGGATCAGACTAAGAGGTCTAAGATAGGTTTACAATGTATGTGTGTGAATACACGAAGTGTGGTAAATAAGGTTGGTGAGCTGCAGGTGCAAATAGACACATAGGAATATGATGTTGTGGTGATAACAGAGACCTGGCTCAAAAAAGGGTAGGATTGGGTACTAAATATTCCTGGAATCAGATGTTCAGGAAAGATAAGGAAGGAAAGGAGGTGGGGAGGCAGTATTGATTGAGGAGAATATTACAGTGCTGGAGAGAGAGGATGTCCTGGAGGGGTCAAGGACAGAATCTATTTGGTTAGAGTTGAGAAACAATAGAGGTGCCATTACACTACTAGGTGTATTCTACAGGCTGCCAACTAGTGGGAAGATATAGAGGAGCAAATTTGCAGGGAAATTACAGAGAGGTGCAAGAACTATAGAGTAGTGATAATGGGTGGCTTCAATTATCCTAATATAGACTGGGATAGTAATAGTGTAAAGGGCAGAGAGGGGGAAGAATTTCTTAAGTGTGTTCAGGAGAACTTTCTTTATCAGTACGTTTCTGGCTAAATGAGGAAGGAGGCATTGCTGGATCTGGTTCTGGGGAATGAGGTGGGTCAAGTGGAGCAAGTGTCAGTAGGGGAACATTTAGGGAACAGTGATCACAGTATCATAAGGTTTAGATTAGCTATGGAAAAGGACAGGGAGCAATCTAGAATAAAAATACTTAATTGGAGGAAGGCCAATTTCAGTGGGTTGAGAATGGATCTGGCCCGGGTAAATTGGAATCAAAGATCGGCAGGCAAACTGTAATCGAACAATGGGCTGCCTTTAAAGAGGAGATGGTTCGGGTATAGTTGAGGTACATTTCCACGACGGGGAAAGGTAGGGCAACCAAAGCCAGAGCTCCCTGGATGATGAAAGAGAGAGAGAGTAAGATAAAGCAGAAAAAGGGGGCGTATGACAGATGTCATGTTGACAATACAAGTGAGAACAAGGCTGAATATAGAAAGTTCAGAGAGGAAGTGAAAAAGGAAATAAGAGGGGCAAAGAAAGAGTATGAGAATGAGAATAGATTGGCAGATAACATAAAAGGGAATCCAAAAACCTTCTATAGGTATATAAATAGTAAAAGGGTAGGAAGAAGAGGGATGGGGCCGATTAGGGACCAAAATGGAGACCTACGCATGGAGGCAGAGGGCATGGCTGAGGTACTAAATGAGTACTTTGCATCTGTCTTTTGCAGGGAAGAAGATGCTGCGAAAGTCATAGTGAAAGAGGAGGTAGTTGGGATACTGGATAGGATAAAAATTAATAATGAGGAGGTACTAGAAAGGCTGGCTGTACTTAAAGTAGATAAGTCACCAGGACCGGATGGGATGCTAAGGGAAGTGAAGGTGGAAATTGCTGAGGTACTGGCCATAATCTTCCAATCCTCCTTAGATACAGGGATGGTGCCAGAGGACTGGAGAATTGCAAATGTTACACCCTTGTTCAAAAAAGGGTGTAAGGAGAAACCCAGCAACTACAGGCCAGTCAGTTTAACCTCAGTAGTGGGGAAGCATTTAGATAATCCTAGACAAAATTAACAGTCACTTGGACAAGTGTGGATTAATTAAGGAAAGCCAGCACGGATCTGTTAAAGCAAATCATGTTTAACTAACTTGATTGAGTTTTTTGATGAGGTAACAGAGAGGGTTGATTAGGGCAATGCAGTTGATGTGGTGCACATGGACTTCAAAAGGCGTTTGATAAAGTGCCACGTAATAGGCTTGCCAGCAAAGTTGAAGCCCATGGAATAAAAGGGACAGTGGCAGCATGGATATGAAATTGGCTAAGTGACAAGAAACAGAGAGTAGTGGTGAACAGTTGTTTTTCGGACTTGAGGAAGGTATACAGTGGGGCTCCCCAGGGGTTGGTACTAGGACCACTGATTTTCTTGATATATATTAATGACTTAGACTTGGGTGTACAGGGCACAATTTTGCAGATGACACAAAACTTGGAAGTATAGTGAACAGTGAGGAGGATAGTGATAGACTTCAAGAGGACATAGGCAGGCTGGTGGAATGGGCGGACACATGGCAGATAAAATTTAACGCAGAAAAGTGCAAAGTGATACATTTTGGTAGGAAGAACGAGGAGAGGCAATATAAACTAAAGGGTACAATTCTAAAGGGGGTGCATGAACAGCAGACCTGAGGGTATATGTGCACAAATCATTGAAGGTGGCAGGGCAGGTTGAGAAAACGGTTAAAAAAGCATATGGGCTTCATAAATAGAGGCATAGAGTACAAAAGCAAGGAAGTTATGATGAACCTTTATAAAACACTGGTTCGGCCTCGACTGGAGTATTGTGTCCAATTCTGGGCACCGCACGTTAGGAAGGATGTGAAGGCCTTAGAGAGGGTGCAGAAAAGATTTACAAGAATGGTTCCAGGGATGAGGGACTTCAGTTATGTGGATAGACTAGAGAAGCTGGGGTTGTTCTCCTCAGAGCAGAAAAGTTTGAGAGGAGATTTGATAGAGGTGTTCAAAATCATGAGGGGTCTGGACAGAGTAGATGGAGAGAAACTGTTCCCATTGGCAGAAGGGTCGAGAACCAGAGGACACAGATTTAAAATGATTGGCAGAAGAACCAAAGGCGACATGAGGAAAAACCTTTTTACGCAGCGAGTGGTTAGGATCTGGAATGCACTGCCTAAAAGGGTGGTGGAGGCAGACTGAATCGTGGCTTTCTAAAGGGAATTGGATAAGTACCTGAAGGAAAAGAATTTGGAGGGCTGCGGGGAAAGGGCGGGGGAGTGGGACTAGCTGAAGTGCTCTTGCAGAGAGCTGGCACGGGCTCGACAGGCTGAATGGCGGCCTCTTTCTGTGTTGTAATCATTCTATGATTCTATTATTCCAAGATGGCGCCTTGCACTAAAGGTGGGCTAAACTGGCGTTGCAGCGCAAGATCCCATATTGGCCATCTCAGAGGCTCTTTGGTGCCTAAAGTATTCAGGGAAAATCGCCCCCACTGTATTCTAATTTTGGCATGCAAAAGGAATCTTGCCTGTCAAAATAACATTTTTATAAATCATCGCGAGAATGTTATGGAGAGGTGTAATAGGAACACACTCCACAACACATTCTGCACCTCTCCACTCATTTAGAAACTCTGTGAAGTTGGGGCTGGACTCTCCTGCTAGCCAGATCATGAGTAAAATTGATAAAGACCTGAGAGTAGTTGGTTACCTTCTCAGCTATATCTAGAAAGGTGTGAAGGGAGGAACCAAAAATAAATCTCCGAAAGGAATAAACAGTCCCAATAGGGCAACGCTTACACAGAACATTTACCTTGCCATTTTATCTGTATAGTAAAGATATTATTCCCAGGACCCTGAAAACAATCTTTCAAACTTTACTGCATTTCCAGAGCACACTATTGTACCCCATCCTCATATGCTGGTAAAACTTTATCTTGTATCAAGTAATTCTCTATATTCAGAGAGAAATTACTTACTCCTACATTATGGTAAGAAATCTTACTTCACCATGTCTAGAGTGAGCCTTTTGCTTAGTGATAGCATTCCTGCCTCTGAGTCAGATGGTTCAGTGTTCGAACCCTGCTCCAGACAGTCCTGATGAACAGAGATTGGAGCTCCCCCTCTGAATTCTGAGTTAACATCCAGCTGGATACTCGTGTCTGGTGGCTGTGGATGGCGTCTCCTCATGGTATGGAAGCTCATAAAACCCTCCCACCGTATAGGACGAACCACCCAATCAGCTGGTATAAAGGTGGTGAGTGGTATAAATATGGTTACAGCCATGGAAGCAACTTTCATGTCATGGCTTGTCAGACTGTTAGTCAGCCTATGAATCCTTCCACTACTTCACACTGTTCTCCAAGGGAAGAGTGTGAAGATACGACAATAACAGCCACAAGTCTGCTGCATAGATTGAAAAAAATCTGACTCATGAATGCACTTTATGTCTACTAGAAGCTGTGAATGTCAAGTTTGTTTTTAGTTATCTATTGCTAGGTTAGTCAACATCTTAATTACTGTGTTTGTGGATGTTTTCCGACAATGATTCGCAGATTTAAAAAAAATTTGCAGTGGTGGCTGGTACATTATGATATCTTTTCAGTCAGGGATTAGACATGCGAATAATCCGGTGACAAATGAGTACAAGTCTTACTTACTTCTCAAATGGATTTAATTGCTGTGGACTCATCTGAGTATTGTGATAATATAGATAGAGTAAATAGTTGTAGCCTTGAAACTGATAGGGCAGCCATGACAAAAGAAGTAAGGGATAACATGGATGGCTTTATTATGCTTTTAAATGCTGTTCTCACTCTTGTGGCAAACAATGTTATGTGGCAGTAAAAATCCAAGAAGTGTGTTTTGCCAGGTTACTCAATACATAAGAGTGATTTACAGTCAAATTCTACAAAAGCAAATTCAGGCATACACTTCACTAATTCTAATTATCTTTTAAAGAACACTTTCAAATCCCAGTTCTATTCTTACCCCTAACTGTCACTGTTTATGTTCTGCCAGCACCATACATGCAGTAAAATGCTATTTGTACCAACCTGACTGGCAGTTTGACCCAAGAAAGACTGCCTCCAAAAGATGGTCAATCTACTAAACAATTGATTCCTGGAAGTATTAATTGGAGAAGACACTACAAAGGTAATTTTACAAGTTTCATTGATTAATATTAATGAATGGAAAATTATGGGGAGTGCATGCCCAAGTTCCTGAACTCCATTCTCAGAGGGCAAGGCTCTTTTCCAGGAGTGCATACTTGTAAATGATCCCTTAGCAGTATGCCACCCATCACAGGGGGTTCTACATCTGAACTTAATGGCTTTGTTATATTTGCAGGGAGGTCCTAGACAGGTTCAAAGAGCTCAAAAGCAATAAATCTCCAGGGACAAATGGTATATTACCAAGGGTGCGAAGTGAGATCAGGGACAAAATCTACAAAGTGCTGACAGTCATCATGAGGGAGTCAATGACTACAGGATGGGTACCATTGGATTGGAAACAAGCCAATGTGGTACTTCTATTAAAAAAAAAATCAGTAAAATAAAGTTGGTTAACTTAAATGTGAAGATTACTTATATGAAAATAACCTAGCAAAAGGTATCCAATAAGATTTCAGAAAGGGAACCTTCTTGAAATTTTTAACGAACCTCCTTGAAATTTTTTGAAGTGATATCCCTGATGGACATTAGAAAATACTAGACTTCCAGAAAGCTTTCAATAAAATTCTACGTGAAAGGTTACTGCACAAGCTTAAGACAGGTAAAACTTGGAGGTAGATAAGGAATTGGCTGACAGAGGGAAAGTGCAGGCACTAAATAGAGGAATTATCTCAGGGTAAGAAGATGCCCCAGGGATTGATGCTGGGTCCTTTCTGTACCCAATCTGCAAAAATGACCTAGATTCAAAAACATGTGAAAATTGGCCAAATAGATTATACTAAACTAAGGACCTAGTCAAGTCTGATAAAGCAGCCAAGGAAACACAACAATAACTTGGATTTATACAATGTCTTTAATGTAAAAAAAAGTCTCATGGTGTTTTACAATTAGAAATAGACAGGGAAACAGATGTTGAACCATGGAGGGAGAGATTATACGGGGCAACTGAAAGCTTGGTAAAGTGGATGAATTTTTAAGACGACTTTTCAAAGAGGAGAGAAAATTGGAAAGGCAGAAAGGTTTAGGGAGAGAGTTCCAGAGAGGGGGTCCAAGGGGATTGAAGTGAGCAGAACTATGGTAGATGAAATGCAATGTCGAGAAGTACAAGATGTTACGTATTGGAATTTTAAAAAATGGAATATATTTGCTCAATAAATGATATTGAACTAGCTAGGGGAAAGGCTAAAACAGATCTATCTGGAAGTGAGAGTAAACTCAACTCTTATCATGTACAATTACTGGTAGACAACAATTAACAAATCAAACAAAAATACTGAACCAAACTGGCAAATCAGCAGAGTATAGGGTCAGTTTACGAATGCACGTCACTAGCAGGTTGCCTCGCCCACTGTGGTGTATGTAGCATGTCCATAATTTTTCAATATGTGCAGCTAGCAGGCAAACCTCCCCACCAGGAGCGCACATTTGTAAATTCAGCCACTAAAAGTCTGAGAGCATTATGCTGAGGTTTATAGACTTATAGTCAAGCTGTACCTTTAACTTTGTACCTCTTTGAGCATCTTTCTTTATTTGGCTTACTTGGAGGAAGATGAAAAATGTAAGGATGCTGATAAAGGAACATTACCCCAGAAAAGACTTCTCGGAGTCACCCTTATGCTCTGAACAAAGCATACAGATCAAGGCCAAAGTGATATTCATGGAATCATCAAAAGAACAATGCATATGAAAGTTACGCTTCATTTAGTAGGCAGTGACAGAGTTAGGAACACAGGAACAGGGTAGGCCAATCAGCCACTCGAGTCTGTTCAGCCATTCAATTAGATCATGGTTAATCTGTATCCTAACTCCATCTACCCACCTTGGCTCCATATCCCTTAATACTCTTGGCTAGCAAAAATCTATCGATCTCAGATTTAAACATTAACTGAGCTAGCATCTACTGCATTTTGTGGGTGAGAGTTCCATACTTCTACCACCCTTTGCATGAAGAAGTGTCTCCTAACTTCTCTCCTGAATGGCTTAGCTCTGATTTTAAGGCTATGTCCCCTAGTCCTAGACTTCCCACCAGCAGAAAAAGTTTCTCTCTATCTACTCTATCAATTCATTTCAAAATCCTAAAAACCTCAATCAAATCCCCCCTTAAATCTTTTAAATTCCAGGTAATACAAGCATAGTTTGTATAACTTTGCCTCATAATCTAACCCTTGGAGCCCCGGTAACATTCTGGTGAATCTGTGCTGCACTCCTTCCCAGGCCAATATATCCTTTTTTTAAATTTGTTTTTATGGGATGTGGGCGTCGCTGGCAAGGCCAGCATTTATTGCCCATCCCTAATTGCCCTCGAGAAGGTGGTGGTGACCCGCCTTCTTGAACTGCTGCAGTCCGTGTGGTGGAGGTATTCCCACAGTGCTGTTAGGTAGGGAGTTCCAGGATTTTGACCCAGCGACGATGAAGGATCGGCGATATACTTCTAAGTCAGGATGGTGTGTGACTTGGAGGGGAACTTGGAGGTGGTGGTGTTCCCATGTGTCTGCTGCCCTTGTCCTTCTAGGTGGAAGAGGTCGCGGGTTTGGGAGGTGATGCCGAAGAAGCCTTGGTGAGTTGCTGCAGTGCATCTTGTAGATGGTACACCCTGCAGCCACGGTACGCCGGTGGTGGAGGGAGTGAATGTTTAAGATGGTGGATGGGGTGCCAATCAAGCGGGCTGCTTTGTGCTGGATGGTGTCGAGCTTCTTGAGTGTTGTTGGAGCTGCACTCATCCAGGCAAGTGGAGAGTATTCCATCTAAGGTTGCATGTTGCAATATGACTGCAGCCAGCCTCCAGGGCAAGCATGGCACCACCTGTTGCAGTAGTGTTAGCTGCAGCCCTGAACTTTTTTGCCTTTGGCTCCATCCAGATTGTACGCATCAAAGGTTGCACATATGTTGCTTTATATGCACCTGCCCATAATAGTGGAGCCTTCATGAACGATAAAGGCTTCACTCACTCTATGTGCAGCTAATCTATGGCCATCTGTGCAGGGTCATGCAGGTGTATGCTTGCTTTCCTGGAAGCAGTCATAATGCCTCATTTTACAATAATCACCCATTAGACACAAAGTGCAAGGTTGGCTCTTTAGAGACCAAGGTTATCCATTGCAAGCCTGGCTTATAACGTCAATGCAGCATCCATAAACAGCTGCTGAATGCAGTTATAACGGAGGTCTGTGCATCATCAAACACATAGGAATGGCGGAGCAGTTTCTGATACTTCAACTGGTTTGGGGGCTTCTCGATATTCTGCTCAAACCCACTGGATTTTGGATGGATCTGGTACAGGGGTGGACAATCTGCTGGGAGTCATTTCACCAGATTTTCTACTGAAAGTGACCTTGTCCATCCAAATATAGGTGGGCATATTCAAAATGGCTGATAATCATGGGAAGATGTCAGATGATGCACTTATCATTACTGCCGTAGCAACACTCAATGCTAGGTATAATCAATTGCGAAGCGCTCTTTTAACTCAAGGGATTTTGACATTTATGGACAAGGGTTTTTTTTTTAGCTGCTCCGCAGACAGATGGCCATGATCCACTGCTGCAGACTCCCAACGCCCTTAGCAGAGACTATCCTCCTTCCAATGATTTGTACTCCTGATGCAGGTGGGAATCCTGCTACGAGCCATCTGAAATTATCCTGATGAGGTTAACCTCATAATATTGTGCTCTGACAAATGGATGGGTGCAAAGCCCTCATGCAACTTTATGCTGGGGAAAATATTGACTTGCATTGTGAAGAAACACATCACCTACCTCTGCTCCAGAAGAGCAGCTCTAATTCAGAAGGAAATGCCCAATCTCAGACCTCGGCTATCTGTGAGTAGGAGTCGCATTAACAACATTTAGAACTTAATTACAATTTGCAATGAAGTACTTCACTTGTTCGATAGCAAAATACTGCGGATGCTGGAAATCCGAAATAACAACAGAAAACGCTGGAAAAAACTCAGCAGGCCAGGCAGCATCCGTGGAGAGAGAAACAGAGTTAACGTTTCAGGTCGACCTGAAACATTAACTCGGTTTCTCTCTCCACGGATGCTGCCTGGCCTGCTGAGTTTTTCCAGTGTTTTCTGTTGTTATTACTTCACTTGTTATTGGGAATTGGAGATTGTTTTAATTCAGGGACTGGATTCTCCTCTGTGGTCCCTCCTGAAATGAGGTAGGATAGTGGCAAAAAGTGAGCCTACCATCACCTCACCACCCCAACCTCAATTGTCTTCCCCTCACCGATACTGCATCTGCCCCTGGCTACCCCTTCCCCATCTGCCCCTGGCTACCCCTTCCCCATCTGCCGCATGCAAGTACAAGTGGGAATGTTGAGAGGGCAGACCCCATCACTGTCAGAGGTAGGACTACCACATGAACTATGATATTTATTAAACAGTGAAGCACCAGAATTTACTACCAGTAATTATTTATAAGTGTTCTTAACAGATAAAGGAAAAGGAAAGGATTTGCATTTATATCGCACCTTTCAAGACTTCACGACATCTTAGAGTTTTATAGCTAATTAAGTACTTTTTGAAGCATAGTCAAACGTCACAAACTGTTTATTTTAAATAGTTTTAGATTAATTGGGTTGATGCTATCTTTAAAATAGCACACACAGTGATTTCAGAACAGTGTGTTAAGTATTCATAAGCTAATATTGTACATAATCATTTAAAGACCCAAGGAGTCACTTTACCCCCACCACAGGCCTGCATCTGCAAACCCTGCAGAACACAACAATCACAGTCTATTGAAACAGTCCTCCGGCAATATCTTTCAGGTTTATTAGAACTCTTTTGTCATTATCTATGCTATGCCAGCTTACATAGAATCTACAGCACAGAAACAGGCCATTCGGCCTAACTGTTCTCTGTTGGTGTTTACACTCCACACCACCCTTCTTGCACTCTAATTACTGCTTCCCACCATGTCCCCATATTCCTCCATTCCCTTCTCCCTCATGTATGCATCAAGCCACCCCTTAAATGCATCAATGCTGTCTGCTTCAACCACTCCATGTGACAGCGAGTTCCACATTCTCACCATTCTCTGGGTAAAGAAATTCCTCCTAAATTCTTTATCTGATCGGTTAGTGGCTATCTTATATTTATGCCCCTTGTTTTGGACTCAAGTGGAAGTACTTTCTCCACATTCACCCTATCAAGCCTCTTAAGAATTTTAAAAGACTTCTATCGGGTCTCCTCTTAGTTTTCTCTTTTCCGGAGAAACTCAGCCGCCTCAATCTTCCCTGCTAGTTGCATCCTCTCAATTCTAGTAACATCCTTGTAAATCTTTTCTCCAGTGCTTCAATATCCTTTTGCTTCTATAGTGACCAGAAATGGATGTAATACTCCAAGTATGATCTAACCAAGGACCTATATAAATTTTACATTACCTCCCTGCTTTTGTATTGTCCAGTTATTGTGCAGAAATGAACCCCGGCACTTTGTTAGCACACTTTATATTTGTTGATACTTTTAGCAATTTATGTTTCTATATTCCCAGATCTCTTAGCTCCTCTACACAATTGTGTTTCTTACATTCCAAGGAACAAGAGGCCTCCTTGCGGCTTGCAGAATGGGCAGATAAATGGCAAATTAAATTCAACGTAGCGAAATGTGAGGTGGTTAATTTATGTCTTCCTGTATGTTTGGTATTATCTGCAGATTTTAACACCATGGGGGTGAAACTCAAAATCAGCAGGGTGGCAAAATAGGCAACATATAACTTGCACAATTTTCCTTTCCATTGAAGTCCTCCAATTTCTGCATCCAAATCATTTATGTATATGGTGAACAACTGTGGTCCTAGCACAGATCCCTGTGGGACACCATTTCCCACTCTCTGCCAGTCTGAGAAACTCCCCTTAACTCCTACCCTCTGTTTTATGTTTTGTGATCACCTTTCAATCCATTCTGCTACCTGGCCCGTAACTCCACATACCTTGACCTTTGCCATGAGACACTTATGTGGCACCTTATTGAAGCCCTTCTGAAAGTCCACATGTACCACAGCCACTGCAGTGCCATTTTCTACTCTGTTACTGAGCAAAGAATTTAATAAGATTGGTTAAAGATGATTTTCCTTTTAGAAATTCATGCTGACTTTTTTTCTATTTTCCATCTCGAGATGTTTTATTATCACACCTTTTGTCAAAGATTCTGGTATCTTTCCTACTACTGACATTAAGCTAACAGGCCTATAGTTCTCTGAGTTAGTTCTATCTCCCTTTTTAATGATTGGAATTCCATTTGCTGTCTGCCTGTCCTCTGACCCTATTTCTTTTACAATTGAATTTTTATGTTTGTATACTTGTGCCTCTGCTATCTCCTCTCGAGGTTCTTTGTGTATCGCAGTTACAATCCATCTGGACCTCGGGTCTTGTCCTCAGGTTTGGTTAGTATCTCCTTTTTTTCCTATCATAACTATTGTAGTATCCCTCTTGACTAGAAACATAGAAAAATAGGAGCAGGAGTCGGCCATTCGGCCCTTCGAGCCTGCTCCGCCATTCAATATGATCATGGCTGATCCTCTATCTCAATACCATATTCTCGTTCTCTCCCCATACCCCTTGATGCCTTTTGTGTCTAGAAATCTATCTATCTGCTTCTTAAATATATTCAGTGACTTGGCCTCCACAGCCTTCTGTGGTGGAGAATTCCACAGGTTCACCTCCCTCTGAGTGAAGAAATTTCTCCTCATCTCAGTCCTAAATGTCCTACCCCGTATCCTGAGACTGTGACCCCTCATTCTAGACCCCCCAGCCAGGGGAAACATCCGCCCTGCATCCAGTCTGTCTAGCCCTGTCAGAATTTTATACGTTTCAATGAGATCCCTTCTCATTCTTCTAAACTCTAGTGAATACAGGCCTAGTCGACCCAATCTCGCCTCATACGACAGTCCTGCCATTCCAGGAATCAGTCTGGTGAACCTTCGCTGCACTCCCTCTGTGGCAAGTATATCCTTTCTTAGGTAAGGAGACCAAAACTGCACACAGTACTCCAGGTGTGGTCTCACCAAGGCCTTGTACAACTGTAGTAAGACACCCTTGCTCCTGTACTCAAATCCTCTTGCAATGAAGGCCAACATACCATTTGCCTTCCTAACTGCTTGCTGCACCTGCATGTTTGGTTTCAGTGACTGGTGTACAAGGACACCCAGGTCCCTTTGTACATCAGCATTTCCCAATCTATCACCATTTAAATAATACTCTGCCTTTCTGTTTTTCCTACCGATGTGGATAACTTCACATTTATCCACGTTACACTCCATCTGCCATGTATTTTCCCACTCACTCAACATGTCTAAATCGCCTTGAAGCCTCTTTGCATCCTCCTCACAACTCACAATCCCACCTAGTTTCGTGTCATCAGCAAACTTGAAAATATTACATTGGGTTCCCTCATCCAAATCATTGATATATATTGTGAATAGCTGGGGCCCAAGCACTGATCCCTGCGGTACCCCACTAGTCACCGCCTGCCACCCCGAAAAAGACATTTATTCCTAGTCTCTGTTCCCTGTCTGTTGACCAATTTTCAATCCATGCCAGTATAATGGCCCAGAAATTAAACATGGATGGTTCCTGCGGGGCTAAGGATTCCCCGCGATATCGCACTCCGCGCCTACCTTTTTGCTCCGGGCCCACACGAACTTTAGTTTCAAACGCTCTCTCTGTTGGAACCGTGCAGTGCTTGCGTGACCCAGAGACGCAATTAGTTCATGCGAGCTCTGGGATCACGTGATTTAGTTAGAGCCAATGGCAGCACACCATCTTTCATTCATAGTTTTGACGGCTAGAGCTGTCAAAGCTATGAATACTACACACCCCCAAAAGAACAGCTAAACCTCAATTAAATTTAAAAAAAAGCCATCACATTAATAAAATAAGTATAGTTAAATAAATTAACCACTTTAAACAAAAAATTAAATTTTTGAAAAAATTTAAAATCTTTTTAAAATTTATAAAAATAAACTTACCTTTCTTTAAAGTCTCTAAAAAAGATAAACCTGTTGAAAAAAATTTAAAATAACACTTAATTAACTACTTACCTTGTTAAAAGGGGGTCCTACGCCTGCTTTCTTTGTGTGTAAAATCTTCACCACTTACCTGCGCGTTCAAAGCTGGAAAAAAAACTAAGTGCACTGCGTGCGCACAACCTGTAGCATGCACGCAGTTCACTTAGGAACCGCCCCCTTTTCAATTCACGAAGTGCCGGTTTCCCGCGCATGCGCAGTACATGCAGGAAACCGGCAATTCATGATCTAATACGCGAGAGTACACAGTGCGTACTCTCGCGTATTAGGTTTAATTTTCGGGCCATTATCTCCAATCCCATGTGCTTTAATTTTGCACACTAACCTCTTATGTGGGACTTTATCAAAGGCCTCTGAAAATCCAAATGCACCACATCCACTGGTTCTCCCTTATCTATTCTACCAGTTACATCCTCAAAAAACTCCAGTAGGTTTGTCAAACACGATTTCCCTTTCATAAATCCATGTTGACTTTGTCTAATCCCGTTGATATTTTCTAAGTGTCCTGTTATCACATCCTTTATAATAGACTCTAGCATTTTCCCTACTACTGATGTTAGGCTGTAGTTCCCGGTTTTCTCTCTCCCTCCTTTTTTAAATAGTGGGGTTACATTTGCCACCCTCCAATCTGCAGGAACTGTTCCATAATCTAAGATGACAACCAATGCATCCACTATTTCCATGGCTACCTGTTTTAGTACTCTGGGATGCAGATTATCAGGCCCTGGGGATTTATCGGCTTTCAGTCCCAAAGCTACCAAAGAGGACTATTATCATTTCCTCTTTGGTAGCTTCTTCAGTGAAAACTGAGGCATAGGCCTCGATTTAACCCCTCGGGCAAAGAGTTGAAATCCTTAAAATCACAATCCCGCATCCGAGCCGACGCTTTCCTGGCTGCCATAATATTTGCAGCGGCAACTCAGGCCCTCGACAAGGCTCCCACTAACAGCAGGTGGGGGCCTACTTAAGATTCAATAGTCATGGCCCAATGAGGTCATCAGAGCCGCAAGGTCATTTTAAGGGACACGTGGTGGGAGGAGCCGACTGGCTAGAAAGGCCCAGGTAAGTTTTTAAATTTTCCCTTTCTTTGAACTCCTTGTGGGCCAGGAGGAGCAGGAGTGCTCCCCTCAGGTCCCGCCAAGAGACCTTGACCCTCCCCAGTCCCAGCCTCTCTCCGATCTTCGGGCAATCCTGAGAGACAGCTTTCCTCTATTGTAAATGTGAGGAAACCCCGGCCTCCCCATCCCACTGTAATGCGAGGGAATCCCCACCACCCACAGACTGCCGGGGGCCGTTCCCATGGGTCCCCGGCTTCGGCCAAATACTGCTCCCACCCACCGTCCAGGCAGTGAGTTTGGCTGGGTGTCGGGCGGGCGTCCGGGAAGTTTTATTTAAATGAGGCCCTGCATTAAGATCAGCAGAGCCGCCACATCCCCTACCTAGCTGGGGGCTCTGCTCGCACCCACCCTCGTTAAAATTGAGACCAAACTATCTGTCCATTTCAGTATCATCACGTGAGTTCATCTTGTTAATCTCTTAGTGGCCTTGTCCCTATCTTAATTCTCCTTCTGTTACTTATGCGCCTATAGAATACTTTACTATTTCTTTTGACAATCTTTGATATTTTAATTTAATATTTCCTCTTTGCCTTCCTAATTGACTTGTTTACCTCTTTTCGAAGCTGATCATATTCCCTGTTGGCATCCTCGCCTGTATTGTTTACATTATGGAACACTTCTCTCTGTCTGCTTTAAATTAAATTGCAATAGCAAAATATCCACTGTAAAGGGATGACGTGGAATTTTGGCAGAGACGTCCATTTGTCCTTTCAGCTGCAGCAGCCCACAGCCAAATATGTTCAGCTATTGTCTCTCACACTAAACGTAATTTTACACTACCAGGTGTTTGAGGCCCAGGAGCGAGGCCGAGGCCCAGGATTGAGGACGGGGCCCAGGAGCGAGGACGGGGCCCAGGAGCGATAAACGGGACCCAGGAGCGAGGACGGGGCCCAGGAGCGATAAACGGGACCCAGGAGCGAGGTCGAGGCCCAGGAGCGAGGCGAGGCCTAGGGGCGAGGTCGAGAGGAGCAGCGAGGACAGGACCCAGGAGCGAGGCCGAGGCCCAGGAGCGAGGACGGGGCCCAGGAGCGAGGACGGGGCCCAGGAGCGATAAACGGGACCCAGGAGCGAGGACAAGGCCCAGGAGCGAGGACGAGGCCCAGGAGCGAGGGCAGGACCCAGGAGCGAGGGCGGGACCCAGGAGCGATAAACGGGACCCAGGAGCGAGGACGAGGCCCAGGAGCGAGGTCGAGGCCCAGGAGCGAGGCGAGGCCTAGGGGCGAGGTCGAGAGGAGCAGTGAGGACAGGACCCAGGAGCGAGGACGAGGCCCAGGAGCGAGGGCGGGACCCAGGAGCGAGGGCGGGACCCAGGAGCGAGGACGAGGCCCAGGAGCGAGGGCGGGACCCAGGAGCGAGGGCGGGACCCAGGAGCGAGGGCGGGACCCAGGAATGGCGCAGCATAGACCAGCAGTGGGGTTGGGAGGACCACACTGCAGCCTATGAAACCCAGGCAGAGAGGACCTGCGGGAAGGAGGGAGGAGGGCAGTAGGAGTATGCTTGTGTGTGTGTCCTAGGCCGATGTAGCAGAGCCTGCGCTCCAATCGTCTTGGATCCCCTTGCCATTCGACCAAGACCTTGCTCCATCAAGACCGTGTGGTAGCTGGTGTGCAACGGCCACCCCACATTAAAAGAACTCACGCACAGGCATCTTCCACCCTTTAAAATGAAGTTCGGGACCTGGAACGTCAGGACAACCCCAACAGTGACAGACCGGAACACTGTACTGCTATGGTTGCCCGGGAGCTCAGACGTTTCGACATTGACATCGCCGCCCTAAGCGAGACCCGGCGTGCAGGGGAAGGCCAGTTCAAGGAGCAAGGTGGTGGTTACACCTTCTTCTGGAAAGGCAAACCTGAAGAAGAACGCCGCCTCCATGGGGTAGGCTTCGCCATAAAAAATGAGCTAGTTGGACGTCTCAGAGACTCCCCTTGCAGAATAAACGAACGCCTCATGACTCTACGGCTCACCCTAGCCCGAAACCAGTGCGCTACGGTCATCAGTGCGTACGCCCCAACACTGGAAGCCACAGACGTGACCAAAGAGGAATTCTACTCCAGCCTCAAACAATCCCTGTCCCGAGTTCCAACGGGTGAGAAGCTGATCCTCCTTGGCGACTTTAACGCCAGAGTTGGAAAGGACACAGACCTCTGGGGAGGTGTGATCGGCAGAGAGCGGGTAGGGAAAGCCAACTCCAACGGTACCCTCCTCCTGACGAAATGCTTAGAACATGGCCTTGTCATAACCAACACCTTGTTCTGTCAGAGAGACAAGTACAAGGCTTTGTGGCAACACCCTCGCTCCAAGCACTGGCATCTGCTGGACTACGTCATCGTCCGAGCGAGGGACCACAAGGACGTCCGCATCACCCGCGCCATGACAGGAGCTGACGACTGCTGGACAGACCACTGCCTAATCCACTCTGTCATCTCCATCAATGGAGCCCCAAAACAGCGGCGGCAACAGAAACAATGCCGCAGGAAAATCAACGCTGGAGCACTCAAAGACTCTGCTAAGAAAGCCCTATCCAGCCTGCGCCTCACAACCAACCTGACGACTCCCAGTGATTCAGAGACACCGAGGGCAGAATTTTCATTGACCCGTGGAGGCGGGTTTGGAGGCGTGTGGGGTGGGAAAATAGCAGATTCAGGGGTCCCTGAACCCATCCCGCCCCCAACCCGGTGGCATAGTGGTTAGCACTGTTGCCTCACAGCGCTAGGGACCCGGGTTCGAATCCGGCCTGGGGTGACTGTCTGTGTGGAGTTTGCACATTCTCCCCGTGTCTGCGTGGGTTTCCTCCGGGTGCTCCGGTTTCCTCCCACAGTCCAAAGATGTGCGGGTTAGGTTGATTTGGCTATGATAAATTGACCCTTAGTGTTAGGGGGATTAAATACGTGGGGTTACGGGGATAGGGTGGGATATGTGTCGGTGCAGGCTCGATGGGCCGAAATGGCCTCTATCTGCACTGTGGGGATTCTGTGATTCTGATTCTGTGAACCCGCCTCCATGCCAGTTTCACAGGAGGCGGGTACCCGACCTGTGCTGGGACCCGCCTCCCCGAGATGGGAAGGGGATTAGTGCCAATAAACTGCCTGTTAACAGGTAGTTAACAGGCAGTTTTTTGCCTAATCCCTATTTTTAGCCCTGAAGTGTTGATTTCCCGACAGGTCTGAACCACGCCGATTTAACGAGGCGGACCGTCGGTCTGGAGGGCTTGGAGGGGTCGAGATGTCCAGGTGTGCAGGTGAGTGATGGGTGCATGAGTGCAGAGATAAGTGTGTTTGGTGTGTGTAAAGTGTTTTAAGAACTTGTACTTACCTTAACTTTGTCCTGCAGGCTAAGGTGTCGGGAGTCCCTCACATCCACGGCACAGAAAGCAGAATGGCAGCGGAGCTGTCAAAAGCTGCAGTCTCTGCTTTCTGTGCTGGATTGATTTCTAACTGAGTCTAAGTACAGGGACTCATGTTAGAAATCATATTGTCAGGGTTTGACAGCTTCAAAGAGCTGTCAAACGCTGATATTTCATCTGTCAAAAGCTCTTGACAGATGAAATTTCAATGGCTGACGTCACCTGTATCCAACGGACCCTTGATTGGCCTGCTGGGCAGGCTTAACAAGGTCAATCAAGGGAAAATACAGTGGGTTGGCCACAAGTCGATGGAGGCGGGACTACAACCCAAAAAGTGGGAGTCCCGCCTCCATCACGTCCCCATTGACAAAATCCAGCCCAGAGTGTCCACAGTGCCTGGTCTGCACTCAAGGCCTCCATAATCAACACCTGTGAAGAGACGCTTGGTCACTCGACCAGGAAACACCAAGACTGGTTCGATGAGAATGACCAGGAGATCCAGGAGCTAATAAGCTGCAAGCGCAAGGCATTCCTGATCTGGAAACAGCAACAGAACTCGAGAGCAAGAAAGCAGCTCTACAGATGCCTGAAGGCCGAGGTCCAACAAAAAACTCGCGACCTAAAGAACAGATGGTGGATGGAGAAAGCGCAGGAGATCCAGCAGCTAGCTGACAACCACGACGTGCGTGGATTCTTTAGCGCAGTCAAGACAACCTACGGCCCAAGCACCCAAGGTCCTACCCCACTGCGGGCCAAGAATGGAGAGGTACTCATCAAGGACAGAGAGGCAGTCTGTGCCCGCTGGAAGGAGCACTTCGAAGATCTCCTTAACCGAGACTCTGTCTTCGACGCGAGTGTCCCCAACTCCATCCCGCAGCATGCTACCCACCACCATCTCAGCATAACTCCAGCCCGGCATGAGGTTGAAAAGGCCATCCGACAACTGAAGAACAGCAAGGCAGATGGAATCCCTGCCGAGGCGCTAAAACATGGCGGAGAAGCACTATTGGCGCGAATACATGAACTCATTTTTCTTATTTGGAAGGAGGAGAGCATGCCATGGGATCTCAGAGACGCCGTAATTGTGATCATCTTCAAGAAAGGTGACAAGTCCGATTGCGGTAATTACAGAGGAGTCTCCTTGCTGTCTGCCACAGGGAAAGTCTTCGCAAGAATCCTCCTCAATCGCCTTCTCCCAGTGGCTGAAGAGCTCCTTCCAGAGTCGCAATGCGGATTCCGCCCAATAAGGGCACAATGGACATGATCTTCACCGCGCTTCAATTACAAGAGAAATGCAGGGAACAGCACCAACCGCTGTGATGTAAGAAAACTACTAGGCACTTGGTCTAAGCGTTAAACAAAGCTTTAATCAACTGTTTTTCAACATGGAGATCTAGTTGTGTCCTTCACTAGTTCCTGTTGAGGAATGTCCTAAGCAAGCTGGGCCCATGCCCGAGTATTTATACTCTCCCTGGACAGCGCCACCAGGAGGCCGCCCAGTATTACTTCATACATGGATGACAAGATTCATGTCACGCTGTACATGGCCTTCTTTGACCTCACAAAGGCCTTCGACACTGTAAACTATTAGGGATTATGGAGTGTCCTCCTCAAATTCGGCTGCCCTCAAAAGTTTGTCACCATCCTCCACCTGCTTCACGACGACATGCAAGCTGTGCTCCACACCAACGGATCTACCACAGACCCAATTCACGTACGGGCCGGGGTCAAGCAAGACTATGTCATCGCACCAACGCCCTTCTCGATCTTCCGGGCTGCAATGCTCCATCTCACCCTTAGTAAGCTCCCCGCTTGAGTGGTGCTAATCTACAGAACAAACGGGAAACTGTTCAACCTCCGTCGCCTCCAGTCCAGATCCAGGGTCGTCCCATCCTCTGTCATCAAATTACAGTATGCAGATGACGCTTGCGTCTGCGCACACTGAGGTCGAACTCCAAACCATCGTCAACACCTTCACCGAAGCGTACGAGAGCATGGGCCTTACACTAAACATCTGTAAGACAAAGGTCCTCTACCAACCTGCCCCCGCCACACAGTACTGCCCCCCGATTATCAAAATCCAGGCCGAGGCCTTGGACAACGTGAACCACTTTCCATACCTCAGGAGCCTACTGTCAACAAGGGCAGACGTTGATGACGAAGTCCAACACCGCCTTCAGTGTGCCAGTGCAGCCTTCGGTCGCCTAAGGAAGAGAGTGTTTGAAGACCAGAACCTCAAACCCAGCACCAAGCTCATGATCTACAGAGCAGTAGTGATACCCACCCTCCTGTATGCTTCAGAGACATAGACCATGTACAGCAGGCACCTCAAAGCACTGGAGGTGTACCACCAACGCTGCCTCCGCAAGATCCTGCAAATCCATTGGCAGGATAGGCGCACCAACGTCAGTGTTCTCGCTCAGGCCAACATCCCCAGTATCAAAGCTTTGACCATGCTCGATCAGCTCCGATGGACGGGCCACATTGTCCGCATGCCCGATACGAGACTCTCAAAACAAGCGCTCTACTCGGAGCTCCGGCACGGCAAGAGAGCCCCAGGTGGGCAGAGGAAACGCTTCAAGGACACCCTCAAAGCCTCCTTGAAAAAGTGTAACATCCCCACCGACACCTGGGAAACCCTGGCCCAAGATCACACAAAGTGGAGGAGAAGCATCCGGGAAGGCGCCAAACACCTCGAGTCTCTTCACCGGGAGCAAGTGGAAGCCAAGCGCAAAGAGCGGAAGGAGCGCATGTCAACCCAAGCACCCCACTCACCCGCCCCTTCAACCACTGTCTGCCCCACCTGTGACAGAGACTGTAGGTCCCGCATTGGACTCATCAGTCTCCTGAGAACTCATTTCTAGTGTGGAAGCAAGTCATCCTCGGTTCCGAGGGACTGCCTAAGAAGAAGAGTAAGAATACTTTAGTATTTCTTTTGACAATCTTTGATATTTTAATTTAATATTTCCTCTTTGCCTTCCTAATTGACTTGTTTACCTCTTTTCGAAGCTGATCATATTCCCTGTTGGCATCCTCGCCTGTATTGTTTACATTATGGAACACTTCTCTCTGTCTGCTTTAAATTAAATTGCAATAGCAAAATATCCACTGTAAAGGGATGACGTGGAATTTTGGCAGAGACGTCCATTTGTCCTTTCAGCTGCAGCAGCCCACAGCCAAACATGTTCAGCTATTGTCTCTCACACTAAACGTAATTTTACGTTACCCCCATCTTCTTAATTACACACCAAATCAAAGGATGCCTGAGCTGTCTTGGCAAATGGATTGGAGTCTATCTGAATGTTACAGAAAACATTTGAACACTTCAGATTTTGAAATATCATCAGCAATTTAATTTTCAAACTTTCCTCAAAAGGATGATGCAATGTACGGAGGATGAGACTTAGGAAAAAAAGTTAGAAAAAGCATGTTGTAAAAACATTTATAACAATGCCACCTCTCTATAATATTAACTTTGGGAAGCATATCAAAAATGTGTTATAGTAAGGAGAACATTATAGGGGAAAAAGTCGGTTGCTTTGCACCTCCCGTTAGCGCCCTAAGGGTGGCCCAGCTGGGCCCTGGGTTGCGCTGCACAAGGCCCCTACCCTTTAAGAAGGGTAAGCCTGCAATACCGCGGCACATAGTGCCGCGATATTCCCTCGCAGCGCCCCAAGAGGGAGGCGGGGCCCTTCAGTAGCGCCCCGCTTTCCTCTTGGGGCGCTACCGCTCAATTTCGGCCGCGGGGGCGATAAATATAGCGCCCCAGCGAAGTTAGCGCTCCAAAGAGGGCACGACTCAATTTTTCCCCCTATTAGTCTTCTATATCTGTAGCAAATTGAACTCAATTTATGCTTATCCAAACTCAGTTTGGTAGCCAGATGTTTTCATCTGTTTATGCCCTTTCACAGTGCAGAGATGGAATGGCACAGTCTGTTACTAGCAAGGATCATGCTACCAAAAGTAACTCACCTTACTGCCATGTACCCAAGTCATCAGCTTTCTGTGTCTATGTGCGTTTGTTAACACTACAAAATTGTGAAATGAGGATCTATCTTTTATGATGCTACAGAAGAAGTTTGCCTGTGTATAAATGACAGGTTTTGTGAAGAACCTGCACAGAATGAATAATGAAGTAACAAATAAAGTGTAGTGCCTAATTGCACCATGAGAATAGAATATCTAATGTAAGAATATATGTCACTTTGAGAATGGGAATATTTAAACAGAGCAGATCCCTCCAGCAACAAATGTCTTGCAGAGTTTGATTGGCTCCCTGTGCTGGGGGAACAGTTTGCACTGTCAGGGAATAAATCTGAATACTGCAGATTGTTCCGAAGCTGCTGACCTAGAGTTAGAAGTTTCTGTTTAGTCTCAGCTGTTTTCCCTTGCTTGTTCCCACCGCACCACCACTCTGGTTACACTGGGGCTTAATGTCAACCTATTGCAAAGTCACATTCAAGTTTGCCATTGTGTTATAAAAATGCTTGCAGAAGGAATCTCTTATACGGTTTCAGTTCATGAGAAAACAGTAAACAATGCAACGCCAGATAATCAGGGTGAGGGGCTGCTTTGTAATACTAATGCAGTTCCAGATCTGTGGAAATAAAAACTACTTTTCACAGCAGAAGCATCACAATCACAAACAGTTACACTTTCCTTTGATTTTCTTCCAAACTACAAAGTCACAAAAGATTTATAACTTTTTATTAGAAGGGATGGATTTGAATGGAATAATGTCACGGGGATATTTTTGCCACTTTATGACCCTGATCATTATTTAACTGTAACATTATCACTCATGAATTATATATTCAGCCTCAATTACGAAAATAGAATTCAATACAGAAAATCAATTCAGTAATTGCTGGGTGGATTATTGTATGGTACTTGTATTTTATTCAGAGAAACATTATATATTGCTCTAGTTTACAGCAAGTATATCCTCTGAGGATGAATAAGTTGAGCATTAGATCATTGAAACAAAGTGACTTTATTAGGCAACCATTATGCTATCATTTTTTGGGTCAATGCAAAGTAGTATCAAATAAGAATTGATATGAAAATAGCAAGGTTGTTGGTCTGATGCCTTAGAGCAGTTGTTGTGAAATTGTATCTTACAAGTAGTCTCACGCTGATTAGAGGATAACTACAGCCAGATGCAATTTCATATTTTACAGTAACTCAGGAGATCCATTAGATCTCTTGGGAACTTTATAAGCCTCATGAGGGTCAATTTAATTAACTGAAATCGACATTAACAAGGTGGTAATTGCCTCAAAATGAGGTCAGTAGACTTACCGCATCATTTACACCTCTCTGGCCGTCGCCATTCTTAAATGGGGCATCCCATTGGCGGCCAAAGCGCCTGCCTGTTTCAGGAGATGGGCCTCTTTACTACACAAATCGGTGTCCTATCACATAGTTAGGACCCCGATTCCAATTTTAAGAGACACAGACGGAGCATGCACTACGCACAGCCAGTCTGTGTGTCCTAGCGGTAAGTGGCCTAACCCGCTGTCCTTAAAGGGATTGCTCCAAAACAGCCCCAAAACTTTTTCCAAGTTATATTTCTGTGGAGCCGGGTTGTTCCTCCTGGCTCCACAAAAATACTGTGGACCGCTGCTGTCCTGGGCTTGCAACTTAACAGCCCCCACTTCCAGGACCTACCTGTGGGCTGGTGTCGTGTCTGAACCACCCGATATTGCTCTGAAGCTGGCGAGCTCCAGCAGAAAGCCCAGGTTAGTTGCTGGATTATTTCTTCTGGCTGCTGGTGCAATTGTACGCATTTTTGGAGGTTTCCTGTACTTGGTTCTCTCGCATGTTCAGCCATTCTTCAAGATATTACAACACAGTTTCAGTGCACAAAGGACTCCCACCACTTCTTACAGCCACAATGCACCTCCCCTTTAAGAAGTACAGGCTGACTTTCTGCAGCATTATTACCATGTTAAACTCTGTACCTCATATTTCAGATTATATATGACATCCCCAGCTAAAATTATGTTCCTGTGAAAATGAGTCATCACACTTCATGATCTAACTGAAGCACATTTTAATATCTCTGAATTTAAAAGAAATTAAACATTGCCAGATATATTTTGTATAATGATGCATATTTATTATGCTTAAGCACCTCAGCAAAATGCATTTCTCTGCGTGTTGAGACTATTTTTTCCTCAATATTTAAAGTTATTGAGATAATCTTACAAGAAAGTCTGGTACTAAAACACTTTTGGGATAGGCAGAAAGAAAAATTGGGCGGGGTGTAGAACAGGCAGCCCATTCGCAACAGCTAGCTTTCCTCCCACGCCGAAAGTAAAAATGACCCCTCTGTGTTTTGAAAAGAGGTAATCTCCCAGTGTGGAAGTACAATATTGAAATAATTTAAAATATGGTTCACAGATATAAACCACCACCGGGAATTTCCTTGGGGCGCTCTCCCATAACTGCCACCATAACTTCGGCAGAAGATCAGTGGAAAGCCCATTTGCATGGTGTATCTGGACTTCCTGCTGATGTTCTGCCAAAGTCACAGCGGCCGATCAAGAGAACCCCCGAGGGAATTCCCAGTGTAGTTGATTAAGTAACAGGTGGATGGCAACAAGGTTTTAAAACAAAATTATTCTGGGGATGTGGGCACATTGGCAAGGCTGGCATTTATTGTCCATCCCTAGTTGCCCTGAGAAAAAGTGGTGATACAACCGAGTAGCTTGCTAGGCCAGTTAAGAGCCAATCATACTGGAGTAACATATAGGCCCCAGGTAAGGATGGCAAGTTTCTTTCCCTAAAAGGACATTAGTGAACCGACAGCTTCATGGTCACTTTTACTGATACTAGCTTTTTATTTCAAGATTTTTTTTAAACTGAATTCAAATTCTCAAGCTGCCATGGTTGTATTTAAACTCACCTTCTCTCGATTATTAGTAACATATCCACTACACTACCATAGGGCAACACGGTGGCATAGTGGTTAGCACTGGTGCCTCACAGCGCCAGGGACCCGGGTTCGAATCTGACCTCGGGTGACTGTCTGTGTGGAGTTTGCACATTCTCCCCGTGTCTGCGTGGGTTTCCTCCGGGTGCTCCGGTTTCCTCCCACAGTCCAAAAATGTGCGGGTTAGGTTGATTTGGCTATGATAAATTGACCCTTAGTGTTAGGGGGGGATTAAATATGTGGGGTTATGGGGATAGGGTGGGATATGTTAGGGGGAATTAAATACGTGGGGTTACGGGGGTAGGGTGGGATATGTGTACTGTGGGGATTAAAGCAGGGACAGGGTACTGGATTTGAATGATCAGCCATGATCGTATTGAATGGTGGAGCAGGCTCGATGGGCCGAATGGCCTACTCCTGCTCCTAGATTCTATGTTTCTATACCCTCTTCTGTTACTAATCTTCTATTACTTACCAATCAATTAGCAACCTCTTTTTAAAAAGACTATATTGCAGGCTCTGGTTTGAAAATGGCACACACTTAGAACAATGCAGGACTGGCAGATCCCAGTTATACTACAAGCACTGGATTGCTCTGTAAAATGCAGTTCCGCTCACTGTTATCGAAAAGGTAGTTAAACTTCAATGTTAATAAAGAGCCACTGGGAAGGGTAACTCTTCTCACATTAAAAAGATTAAAAATGAGGTTTAAGTTTTAAAGTTTGCTCAGCAGCAGTTGCAGTTATACATTTTTCCAAGTTTTTGGCCTCTGTAATGTTGAATTATAAATAATAAAATAAGTTTTTAATTCCATACTGTGTTTTTGCATAGATACTGATCAAACAGTGTTTACAGTGGAAGAAAAGCACAAAAGTCCGCCAGCCAGCTGGTACTAAGTACCAAGGCCTCAATTAGCTCTTGCTAAGGATGGATCACTAAGCTGCCATTTACAAAGTGACATGCTTCTTACTGACAATTTTAAGTAACATAACCTTTCTGAAATTGTGAAAGTAGTTTTCCATTCCACCCTAAAACAGATTGACTGGATTCTGTTGTCTCTCTCAATCAGTTTTCACTTATCATCGTCTAATCTTTGAACACATCAAATTCAAGCTATTTAAAACTACTCATGATCATTTTTTAATGATACCTTTCCTGCAAAGCATCTTACACCTCCTTTATTTTTCAGACACTTCTGTTTATGTGAGGTTAATAATTACAAAGTGTGTAGGTGTCAATACAAAAAATGTAATCTTGCTGGATTATGCAACCCATTTGAAGCACTTAGGTAGTCATACCACCATGTCACAAACTGGCTTGCCAAACTTCCCTTCCCTTCCCTCACATTTGTAGCTCTCCTTCTCTTCCTCAGATCCTGTAGTTTTTTTCCCTCCCTTATCTTCTGTTTTGTATTCTTTTTCTACTTGAGAAGGATTTGTTTTCATGCTTCCCCATCCACACTCTCTCTGTCCATGTAATCTTGGTGAGCGACTACTGCAGAAGTCAGTGGTGGTCAACTTCTCTTGTTTCAGAAGGCCACTATTAATTTTTCTTGGGGGATACTGGACATTCTTTTCCTTTCTCAAGTGTCATCCAATTCTAATACATGGGAATGAAGTTTTTTAGTTCCTTGAGCTTGTCTTGTGGGCTTTTGTGGCCAGTCTATTTCCTACACAGCTCTTTCTTTTTCTAAGGCAAGTACATGATGAGCTTATCATAAAGATTTTAATACTGCAATGCTAATGGCCCATTTTTGATACTGTACTGTGTTGGGGCATTTTGTCTCAACCTCCACTTTATAACATATCTGTTTCTTCTACAACATGTTTCCTCTTTTTTGTCAAAATCTGCTTTATAATTTTCAGCTTCTCTGTAGTCTTACTCTCTGGGAACTAATGGCACAGTAGGTCAGCACACTTACCTTTCACCTATGACACCTGGGTTTCAATCCAGCTCTGACAGATGGGATAACATTTTCCTTTCTTTGGTCAAAGAATCATAGACAGTAAGAGTGTTGTTAATAATTCTCCTTATGTGAAAATATTTCAGGCAATCTGAACCAAATTCCTGGTGGATATTGATCCTCAGCTCAAAGATGTCCCAAATTGGCACTAAAGAACTTAAATAGAAATGTTACACACTCAGCATGGAGCCTTGCTGGATGAGAGTACAGGTAGGAAATAATAGCAAGCCTCTGCACCAGTAGCAGAGCCTTGCAATCTTGGCCCTTAAATTAGCAATCTCACTCAGAGAAGCCACTAGGATGCCTGCTGTAAAAAAAAATATGCAATGGGGATGGTCTTCAAGTTTATTCATTGGGAGAGTTTTCTGCCGTCTTGTCCCAACACTGTGGAACTCCCATCCTAAACCCCTTCATCTTGTTACATTCCGTCCCACCATCAAAATTCTTCTTATATCCCATCATTTCAACATCATCATAGCCTCCTGCCTTAGTCTCCACCCAGTCCTGTTGATTAATGACTCTATAGAGCCCTTGAAGGTTTACTCAGGCAGATTCAGGTAGACGTCCAGCATATGACAGAGGTTTAAAAAGCTACTTTGAATCAGTCTTCATTACAGATGACAATACTGAGTTAACAATAATACATCAGACAGTTGACTGTATAGTTTGAAAGTGTCAAAATGGATGCGGATATAGTCCTGGATAGAATAAGTGGTCTCAAAACTGGTTGGGCTGTTGGTCCTGATGGCATTCATGCAGGGTGTTCAAGAAATGGGAGCTGTGCTCAGCAAACCCCTTGCTCACAAATTCAGCAGCTCATTGTTCCCATGGGCTAGAGGGAGGTCCAAGTGATGCAAATATTCAAAAAGATCAATAAGTCAGAACCGGGAAATGACAGGCCTATTAGCTTGGCTTAGGCTAGTTGCAGAAGGGATCATTAGAGATACTGGCCCTGAACTTTACTGGGGTGGAATTTCTAACCGGGGGAAGGAGTTCTGGTCAGAAAACCTGGAAGTTTGCCTTTTCCCGAAGGCTGTGGAGTTCTGACTCACAGCGTGTGTGTTCATTTTATTGAACAGGTTCTCCTGATTGATGGGCTTGGCTCCCTGTCGGGAGGGGAACGCTACAACAGAGGCCACAGCCGAGGAGCAGGTACGTTTGTGCTGCTCAGGTAGAGATCGTGGGGGGTTGGGAGGGGGGACGTTGGGTGGGTACAGAGTGGCTTTCAGGGTCGGGCGTGATCGCAGGGGGTCGGTAATCGTGGCGGGGAGGGAGGGGAATTGGTGATAGTGCGGGGGGGGGGGGTTCCGATTATGGGCAGGGAAGCAAGTTAGCTTGGGGGGCGGGAGGCACTACTGCTCCTCCTGTCCCACAAGCAGTGCCATAAAGGCACTTACCTCTTCCACGCAGCAGTCCTCGCTTCCTTTTAGCTATAGGTTTTCCTGAGGCCCGGGAAACCCGGCCGGCCAGGGTTAAGTTTAAAATGCAGATAAAATCTGAGGCACTCAGCCGCATTAAAATATTTAAATGAGCAACCTGCCTCCTGGGAGCACATTGGTTGCCCGTCCACCGTCCCTCCGTTAAAACCGGAAGTGGGCGGGTTCGAGACAGATTGGGTTTGGGTTTCAGATTTTTTAATTTTTACATCCCACCCAACCCAAATATACCTGTTGTTGGGCTTAAATTTCCCCTCACTCTGTATGACCACCTTGATAGAAAAGTGGTTATTAGAGACTCTCAAGATGGCTTCTAGAAAAGTAGCTCTTATTTCACCAACCTTGTTGAAATTTTTGAGAAAGGTACTAGTTTGGTGGATGTAGGTAGCCTGGTTGGCATTGTATACCTGGATTTTCAAAAAACTTTTGACAAGGTGCCACATAATAAGCTAATTAATAAGATAGAGTCCTGTTGCATTGTCGGACAGATATTGAATGCATTCTCGTAAACAGAAGGTTGTTATTAATGGAAATGGATCTGCATGAAGACAGGTTACTTGTGGAGTCCCACAGGGATCAGTGTTAGGGCCATAGCGCTTCACAATCTTTATCAATGATCTGGATGAAGTTTTGAAGAACTGTTCACTAGTTCACTATCAATAAAAAGATTTGCGTGGGTGGTAGGACCTTAGATGAGAAAAGTAGATTAACAGTAGATCTAGATGCAATGGGGGAATGGGCCTGCATCTGGCAAATGTAATTTAATATAGATAAATGTAGTGTTATGCACGTGGGTATGGCCAATGCTAAGCATAAGTACACCATGCAGAGTTGCGAACTTAAGGCTGTTGAATGGAGAAAAGACTTAGGTGTTATAGTACATGAATCTCTGAACATTCACAACCAGTTCTGTGAGGCTATAGCAAAACCAAATAGAGCACCAGGATGTACTGTCAGACCCTGGTTAGGCCTCATCTGAAAAACTGTATCCAGTTTTGGTTTCCTCACATAGCGGGTGATATAGAGCCCTAGAAAATATTCAGAGGAGGGCCACTAATTTGATTCTATCTGGATTACTGCCCATCTGGAGCACTGTTCAGTTTTAGGCACCGAACATCAGGAAAGATATATTGTCCTTGGAGGGGGTACAGCACAGATTCACCAGAATGACACCAGAGCTTAAACAACAAGAACTTGCATTTATAGAGTGCCTTTAACGTAGAAAAACATCCCAAGGCGCTTCACAGGAGCGTAATCAGACAAAAACTAACACCGAACCAAAGGAAGAGATATTACGATGGATGACTAAATGCTTGGTCTTGTTAAGGGTTAAATTAGGAGGACAGGTTGCATAAACCTGGTTTGTGTCAGCCGTGGTTCAGTTGGTAGCACTCTCGCCTCTGAGTCAGAAGGTTATGGCTTCAAGTCCCACTCCAGAGACTTGAGCACGAAAATCTAGGCTGGCACTTCACAGTACTGAGGGAGTGCTGCACTGGTGCCATCTTTCAGACGAGACGTTAAACCAAAGCCCCATCTGCTCTCTCAATTGGACGTAAAAGATCCCATGGCACTATTTCGAACAAGAGCAAGGGAGTTATACCCGGTGTCCTTGCCAATATTTATCCCTCAATCAACATCACTAAAAAACAGATTATCTGGTTATCACATTGCTGGGTGCAAGTTAGCTGCTGTGTTTCCTCCATTACAATAGTGACTACAATTCAAAAGTACTTCATTGGCTGAAAAGCGACTTGGGATACCAGGAGGTCATGAAAGGCGCTATTTAAATGCAAGACTTTGTATTGCCTTGTGTTTAGAAGGTTGAGAAATGATCTGATCAAATTCTTTAAAATGATAAAGGGATTTGATAGGGTAGAAACAGATGAACTATTTCTTCTGGTGGGGGAATCCAGTACAAGGGGACATAATCTTAAAATGAGAACTAGGCCATTTAGGAGCGAAATCGGGAAGCACTTTTTCACACAAAGGGTAGTGGAAATCTGGAACTCTCTCTCCCAAAAGGCTGTGGATATTGGGGTAATTGAAATTTTCAAGACTGAGATCGATCGATTTTTCTTTGGCAAGGGTATCAAGGGATATGGAGTAAAGGCGGGTAACTGGAGTTGATGTACAGATTAGCCATGAACTCACTAAATGTCAGAACAGGCTTGAAGGGCCTATTCCTGTTCCTATGAACCAATTTGTGACTCATTGTTAGTGGGTGTCAGTTATTTTAAAAATCTCTTCAGAGCTGTCGATAAATGTAGTGTACTCTACATGGACAGAAAAACCTTTAGCTCTGAAGATAGCATTTCTAGAAGTTACCAAAAATACAGAGTAGTTTAATTAAGCAACAGCTAAAGGATAGGCAGCTTTCTATTTTAGTATTTCTTCCTTGTAAGTGTGATGCACTTACTACTGCTATTTCTTTTATTTTTAACCAGTTTTCTTTCCTGAAGTCAATGAGTCAATTTTAACTGCCTTCGCCTGGCGGTAACGGCCTCAAAATAGGGTTGTTTGCCTTGCCGCCTGTTAACACCGACGATGCGGCACGCTCCATTTTGAAAGGGGCCTACCACCAGTATAAACATAAATAGGACCCCAATTTCTATTTTAGGTCAGAGCTGGTGGGAGCCTGCACCATGCAAGTTCCGACCAGTTCCACAACGATGGATCCGAAGAGGCTCGCTAAAGGCAAATATCAAATTATATTTGTCGAAGAACAAGAGTGCTCCTCTGGGGCCCACAAAAATAATGCAAGCTGCTTCCACCACACTCTGCGAGTGCGACTGCCCCACCGCGCCCCCCCCCCCCCCCACCCCACCAAATATACCACAATGGCTTTTTGTTAAATGTACATATAGAGAGGAATTTTAACCTAAAAAGAAAATCAGGTGAGTTGGGGTCGTGTGGTAAGTTAAAGTGCTAAAAATCTGAATCCCGATCACAACCTGCCCACTTCCAGTTTTAACGTCTATTTAAATATTATAATGAGGCTGGAAGCCTCTGCTTTAACCTCCATCTTGAATTTAACATTAGCTGGTCAGGCTTTGCAGGCCACGTGAAACCTGCCAGCTAATGCAAGGAGAGGACTGCTGGATCCAGGAGGTAAGTGCCTTTACATTTACCTCCTGGATTCAGCGTCCCTACCTAGCCCACCCACCGCGATCGGAGACTCCCCAGGAGGCCTCTTATCCCCCCCACCACCCCCCCGCAACAAGGCCTACGATCCCCCCACCACGAGGCCTCCCACCCATGCTCCTCCGGCCCCTGCTCGTTTTCCGATCCCTCCTCTCCCGTGCTGGTCCCAGCCCCCGCTCCTCTTTGGCTGGATCGCATGGTCCCCCAGTTGTGTCCTAAAGTGGCATCAGGATCCTATTGACACCATTAGGCCCTGTTTTAAAAACCAACAGCGGGAACAGGACAGCAAGTTCTTCCCTGGGGATTTTTTGGGGCGCTACCATCCCGTTTGCACCAGTCAGGAGGCTTCCAGATGTCCCCTTGGTCTGTATGGCTCAGTATCACAACGATGTACGGCATTTACCAACTGAGCTATTGGTGCAGCAGTTGGTTTAATTTCACTGACAAGAGTTCCAGTTGTATTCTGTAACAGATGTCTTTCCAGGAAAGCCCAAAGGATTACAATAACAATTCCGTTACATAACACATCAGAGTTACGTTTTACTTAAAAACCAAGGCACAGATTACTGCATGGTGTCAAATCACAATTTAATAAATGAGCAAGAAATTATATAGTGATGTGAACTGCTAACATATTCTAGCAATCTTCTGATCAGCTATGCCACCAGAATCCACATGCATGAATAAACATCAGCATGTATGACAGTGACCTAAATCAACTGAGAAATCTTTACTGATTTGGTGTGGGAATGAGGTGATGATGTAGAATTCCAAGTTTTTATTAATTCAGGAAATTATCTTTCAGATCCTTTCTCTCTTGATTTTGTTCACAAACCTTTGTAAGGCAACCTATTGGATTCTAATGGGCTGGACTTCCCTCAAACGGTCTGAAAAAGGCAGGACTTCCACCTGTCCACGGGGGAGGGAGGGGGGCATTGTGGGGGAGGGAGTCTAATAATAATAATAATAATAATAATAATAATAATAATAATAATAATATGAACGGTAGATTTTGAGTGGTATTGCCGCTTCTAACATACTTACTGCGAGGGAGTGAAGGAAATGTTGGTGTTGCATCATTTAAGACGCTGCAGCTGTTTAAATCGGGGCAAGCTTTTTGGAATTCAGAAACCACACCATAGGAAGTAAAATAACTGCAAAAATGACAGAGAGGTGCAGCCTTGGATTATTCAGCAGCAGGAAGGGCATCCACGTTTTCTGATGCAGCAGTGAATGTGCTGCTCACAGTGACTTCAATGGAAATAAAAATTGGGAGTGATGCAAAACAGCCGATTTGCTATCACCTGTTTTATACCGTAGCACAAAGTCAAGATCTACCCCAGCTTGTTTAAGAACATGCAATCTTGGAAGCTTTTCAATGTGATTTAAACTGATGTCGTAAAAATGCATTCAAAGAAATAGAAATAGAAAATACAGCAAAGATCTCAGAGGATAAAAAGATATTTTAAAAAATATGCTCAAAAAAATCACAACAAAACACCAGAAAGTAAAATACCTGCTGCACCCAGAATTCTGGACTTCATTTTACACCCATTTTGAACCAATGCAGGAACTTCCGTGTACGGCTTCTTACCCTGGGGTGGGGGGGGGGGGGGGGGGGGGGGCGGGGTGGCAGAGCCATAATAATGAGCTGAGATGTGTTAAGGCACAGGGATCGATTGATGGACATAAAAGAGCAAGGAAATTAGGCATAGCTCAATTACATGCTTAACACACCTGCGCCCGAGTTTCACAATCTTTTACGATGGGTATTTGCTTTATGCCCCCCCCCCCCACCTCCGATTGCATGGGCACAAATACACAGGAGATCCCATCCTATAGAATCGTAGAATGCCACAGCACAGAAACAGACCGTTGGCCCCATCAAGTCTATGTCAGTGTTTTTCTCTAAATTAATCAGCTAGTCCAAGCCCATTCAGTCCCTATACTCTAAATATTCCTCTTTTTCAAGCAAGTATCTAACTTCTTTAAAATAATTTATGGACTCTGCTTCAACAATGGTTTGTGTCAGAAAATTCCAGATTCTAAGCACCCTCCGTGTGTGTAATTATATACTCAAACATCCTCTTTAATTCTTTTTTTGGTTATCTTAAATGTGTGACTTCTTGCTACCATCGCACCAACCAGTGGAAAGAATCTATCACTAGTTTACCCTATCATAGTCCCTTATAAATCTTTAAGACCTCTATCAGGTCGCCCCCTAATCCTCTCATCTTGAGTAAAAGAAGCCCCAAATTCTCAAGTCTCTCTTCATAACTGTAACTCCTCATCCATGGTAACATCTTATTGAATGTACACTGTACCTTTTCCATTGCTTTTAAATCCTTTCTATAATGGGATGCCCAAACCTGCAAACAATACTCCAACTGCAGCCTTGTACAAGCTCAATGATACCTCTTTACTTTTTATTACAAGCCTTACAACACAAAGTACAATAGAAATGCTTTTGTTTCAAGGTTCAGTTCATTATAGTAGAATTCAAGAAGAGCTTGGGGCACACAGCTTGCTTTGACAATATAATTCTCCCTGAATCACAGCAATTTAACAATTTATTGGGGCAATAATTGGATTATACTTATGCACAAAAATCAACAGCCTCAAGGACAGCCTCAGTGTGAGCCCCACACATGCAATATATTTAATTATTTCATGGAAAAGAGACCACACACATAATCATTTTCAACCAACAGCTACAATTCACAACAACTCCACTCAACAGCCATCATATTTCATAAAGACCTCTGAATATATAACCGGGTTAAAATTTCACTGAGGTTCCATCGGTCTCTTACCATAACTTCAGTGGGAGACTGGTGGAGTTACGGCAGAGGATTGGTGGAATCCCAACAGAATTTCCAGCCCCAATAATTCAAAATGTTTGTTTTTATACCTGTTTTTCCATACATCCCAATAAACTTGTATCACTCGTAATTTTTTAATCAATGACGTTGGCTCAGATCGCCTGTTTGGGGAATAGATGAAATCCTCTAACATGTTTTACAAATTGGAAACTTATATACTATCAGCTGCTTTTTTTGACCCTCAGAATAATGTCACTATGAGCAAAATTGATTTATAATTGAAATACTTATACCTTTACATACAGTTGCTGGAATTCATCCAGGTTCAGTCTGCCACTAGGACAGTCTTTAAGAAATCCTTTGTACCACTGTTTGAGTTCGTGTTCATTAAATTCTGTGTTCTTCACCAGATCTTCCATCACCTCAGGGGCAAGTTTGCTGTTCTGTTTCCCCATTGTCCCTGAAAAGACATGGCACGGCATTTAAACAGGTAATTCATTATCATTTTAATTCAGGATTCTCAGGCACTCTATGAAGTGAGAAAACACCATAGCAGATGCATTTTATTCTTAGGGTTTCAATTTTCCAATGACAAGTGATTAATTTCATTCACTAAGACTAAGACAATATAAAAGATCATCAGTGAGGTGATGAAGAGACAAAGGGCAAAAGAATGTGTAAATACAATGATAATACCTGGCATCTTCAGTACACAAGGAACTATAGTGAAGATGGCACCAAGTGTAAATAATCATTTTCATTCATTTAAGTTATGCCAGATTCTGACTTTCTACTGCTTGATTTCTGACAATAAATAAATAGTCATCTTGATCATCAATCTTGAGAGGATGGGTAGTGGGTGGATTTTTTCATCTAAAGTTAGAGCTTTATGCTGTATCTGACCCAACTTGAGCTTGCTGAACACTGGAACAATGGTAATGCAGCTCTATCCCAGCATTGACTTCCACCACTTTGGCTTGCAAAAAGTTCATGTAATAACATTTTTTACATATTCTAGATACAAGACTTATCACTGTTCAACAATTAAAATTTTACATTGCAGTGTTATTTATTTCAATAAATCAAATTAAAATATGCTATAAGAATGTGATGCAAGGTTACCTTTTACCTTAGCCTGTTGAAAATCTATTTGAATACACAATATAAATCAATTTGTAGGAGGCTAAAAGTTAATTCAGTATTTTGCATATATTTTTAATGAATCTAAAAATCAAAAAGTTTTTTATTACTGTTGGATAATAGATCATAGGCAGAGTATGAATAGAATGTATTATACTTTGCAAGTCACGGTCGAGCTGTATTTAAGAGGGAAGAGAACGCTGGCCAGAGGAGGTTCTTACTACACTGCTCAAGTGTCCCTAACAGACTCATAAGATTGCATGCAGAAGAGAGAATAGCTGGTTACAAAAAAGCAAACGTGCAAAGGAAAGAGCATGCAATATTACATTAAGCTACCAATATAGATGTGCAGCTGATCCACAAATCAGAAGCATCTTGTAACTGTTTGTAGAAGGGGAGCAGTGAACCTGGGATCGACAGAACCTAAATTAACTTAATCTACTTTGATTTCCAGCAAAGTAGATTGGGAAATGCATAGCCAGATTTCACAGATGTGCCTGATCCAACTTAATTCCCCAGAAAATTCCAAGTGAATCTAACCTTAGTCGTAGTGCCATAGAAGAGTTTATTTCCAATGATTACAGAGGGCAGTGAAACAAACAGCATCATGCTTTGCTGCAAGTATATAACAGTGATTGATCTAGATTACTGTTGCACAGACTCTGGCTGAAAACAGCCTCAGATTCACCACAGAGTATCTTTGCTTGAGCTAATGGAACAAAATCGAATTGTTGTCAGTTTTAGTTTACTTATTGCAGTGTGCTGTCAACCAGCAAGTTGCAAAACAGGTTGTCGAAATGCTGCCTTTTCTCAGAAAATAAGCTAGTTATTTATAACATTCTTGTTTGGCAGCCATTATATTAAAAAGAACTATTCAGCAATGTGCAAAATAAAAGTGTTCCATTTAAAGTTAATCATTCAAAAATGTAAATCTAAAGCCTTTATTATTTTCAGTATAACATTTCCACCTGTGGTACATAGACTGTGCAATGAAAATCTCTAATGTAAAATGGTTTTTAAAACTTGGAAACATATGCAGAGAAAAAGGTATTCTATTAATTCAGGTGGTGTAAATAAATAAGGAACTGAGCTGCCTTACAAATTACAGCGTAGTTAATATTAATGTCTGGGGCATTTTAAGCTATCATGTACTCTGCATATGGCATTTACACAATCATTTTATATATCACTTTTCAATTGCCTATGGGGTTGCACATGCGGAGTCAAAATCAAGTGCAGTTTTCAGGTGAAGTGGAGTTAGAAGATAGGAGATAACTGGACTAGGCTACACAGATGCAACTTAGTCCCCATTTTGAAGTCATACATTCTGTCATTTATTTATTTTCATAAAAATTCCTATGTCTACATTTATAATGGAAATTGCGGACGTAAATTTGTCATGCTGTAATGATACCTTCCTGCCAGTGGTAGCACTACAACACCTCCATTGGAAAATATGCCCCTTATAGGTTTCCTTCTCATCCTTTTCCCCCAATCACAAAGTGCTTCCCTCATCACCTCTCTCCCATTGTGCACATATCCTTTCACCTTCCCACTATTTATTCTGCTTTCTACCAGACCCACACTCCACTCACTTCCCCTTTTAACTACCGACGTGGTGAGAGGCCAGAGGCACCCGCATCCTCAACTTGTTTTCATCCCTACCTTCTTATCCGTTTCAGTCAAAGGGGCTTTGTTCGCTTTCAAAATTCAACCTGTTTTTTTTAGGAAATAAAATTAGAATTAGGAAGGACACTGCCTGCCTGTGTTTCTCTCTATCTCTCAGAAATGTTAGAATGTATGTGATTAGTATTAACCTTTTCCAAGTGTCAATAAAACACAGGTGGAGAGATTTAGTTAGTTGGTTTTAAAATTGAATTGGTGTTTCTTTTGAAAATTGAAGTAACATTACATGTACTCATTCTGCCCTTCACGCATGGGTGTGTAATCAAAAAAACTGCCATTTTGTTCTCTCTCTCTCTCTCATATACACACACGGGGAGAAATTTGTCCCCGTTGCGCCTGTTTTTAAGGTACGTAACATCCTGTACCTGGTCTGCACATGCATTATGGGCACCGCCATATTGGTAAAGGCTTTCCAGGTGTCTCTGGTAGCCGTCTGAAGTAGACGTGGGGCTTCTTGCATACGTTAATGAGGGGCTTAATGCTTGTTTAAAGACCCCTCATCAAATTTGTCAGCACTGAGCTCGATCCAGTTTTCAAATGCTTGCTGCGTGCTAACCAACGGCCACAAAAAGGTAAATATTTCAAATCTAACTTACCTTCATGTGGAGGGAGTACTCCTCCAGGCTCTACAGCACTCCTGAAGGCTCTCACCCCTTCCGCTTCCCCTCCCCCTCCCTCCTGGAACCATGATAGAGTTCCCCTTGTCCTCACCTTTCACCCCACCAGCCTCCACATTCAACGGATCATCCTCCGCCATTTCCGCCACCTCCAGCGTGATCCCACCACCAAACACATCTTCCCCTCACCTCCCCTTTCAGCATTCTGAAGGGACCGCTCCCTCCGTGACACCCTGGTCCACTCCTCTATCACCCCCAACACCCCTTCCCCTTCGCCCGGCACCTTCCCATGCAAGCGCAGGAGATGCAACACATGCCCTTATACCTCCCCACTTCCCACTGTCCAGGGCCCCAAACACTCCTTCCATGTGAAGCAGTGATTTACTTGTACTTCTTGCAATCTAGTATACTGTATTCGCTGCTCACGATGCGGTCTCCTCTACATTGGGGAGACCAAACGCAGATTGGGTGACTGCTTTGCGGAACACCTCCGTTCAGTCCGTAAGGGGGACCCCGAGCTTCCGGTCGCCTGTCACTTTCATTCTCCGGTCCACTCCCACTCAGACCTCGGCCTCTTGCACTGTTCCAATGAAGCTCAATGTAAGCTCGAGGAACAGCACTTCATCTTTCGATTAGGCACTTTACAGCCTTCTGGACTCAACATAAAGTTCAACAATTTCAGACCATACCTCTGCCCCTATCCTTTTTTTCCCATTTATTTTATTTATTATTTTTTTTCTCTCTCACATGGCAGCTGTCTTTCATTCTGCCATTTATACTTCATCTAGAGCTATCTTTTGTTTCTTAACTTGTCCCATTACCATCTCCTTTTGCCTTGCACCATCTCTTAATCTCCCTTAATGTCTCTTCATCTCTCCTGCCTTCCATCCTATCACAGACCTTCCCTTTTGTTCTTTCCTCCCCTCCCCCCTTTCCCTGCCCCTGCACTTGCTTAAAAACCTGTTTGATCTCCAGCTTTTTCCAGTTCTGACGAAGGGTCAGCGACCTGAAACGTTAAATCTGTTTCTCTCTCCACAGATGCTGCCTGACATGCTGAGTATTTTCAGTATTTTCTTTTTTTATTTCAGATTTCCGCAGTATTTTGCTTTTGTACTCCTGAAGGCTGCTGCCTGCCTATGATCGACCCTTCTACAGTTCTCTATCCCCTCCAGGACTTACCATAGAGCCACTGCCAGCAAGGCAGCCAGCCCAAATTGGAGGCCAGAGGCAAGCTGCCTCTGGAGGTGGGGACGGGTGGCCGCAACTCGCCAGAAATCTATTGAAGAGGCCCAAGACCCAATATCAGTTGAGCCTCGGGCCTCCTGCTTCCAGTGCATGTTCACAGCACAACAACCATTTTGGGTCACATACACACACACATTTAAGTTTGCTGCACATGCTTAGACTATATAATCCAAATTCACAGCGTCACACCTCTAGGTAAAAATATCAAGTCCAAGGCAAGGCTTTTGGGATAAGCTTTAATGAAGGAATGAAAAGACACAAAATATAATTCAATGGATACATTTAATAATGCTATTTTGAAATATATTTTTTTATTTTGGTTAGACCCTTATTTTGGACATTAGAAATTTCAGTTGGAGAATTGTGGGAACCCCGTAGTCAGACTGTATAATCAGTGACAAGCTTACATAGGCATTTCCATTATAAATGTGGACATAGGAATTTATAATGGTAAAAAAATTACTCAAAAATCATGAAGACACAGGAAGTCAAGTGGCGCAGATGGGAAATGCATGCCGATGCATGGTTATTGGGCCAGATATTCCGATCCCTAGGGACATTGGAAATGCCGGTTTCAGGCATGCACTGCGCATGCGCTGGAAACCGGCATTTCTGATCTGTCAAGAAAGCTCTTGACAGATCCTCC
Organism: Squalus acanthias; assembly: GCA_030390025.1. Lineage (NCBI taxonomy): Eukaryota > Metazoa > Chordata > Chondrichthyes > Squaliformes > Squalidae > Squalus > Squalus acanthias. The sequence continues at coordinate 49,014,321 of CM059433.1, read as the reverse complement.
ACCTGCCCTGGAGAAGGGCCTCTGCAGGGGGAGAGTTCCGTTTTTTGGAGACCCTCCACCCGCAGAAAACCCTTACAATTCTTGCGCCTGTAAAAGCAGGCGTAAGGCCTCCTTTTACCAGGATAAGAGTTGAATAAAGTTAAAAAAAAAATTCCACTGATTTATCATTTAAAAATACTTTAAAAAAAGGTACGTTTATTTTTAGCCCCGTAAAAAACTTTAATTATTTTTTTCAAAAATGTAAAGTTTTGTTTAAAATAGTTAATTTATTGGACTTTCAAGTCATTTTAAAAATGTGATTTAAAAAAAAAATGTATTTAAAGTTTTACTATGTTTTGGGGGTGATCTCCATTCATATATTTGACAGGTCTTCCTGTCAAATGTATGAAGGGAGACTCCCTTCTCTGATTGGCTCCCCATGGCCCACGTGATCCCAGGGACGCTGTGAACCGCCTGCGCCTCTGGGATACATGGGTCCTGCGCACTGGCAGTTTGGAGAGGCCCAGCAGCGGAACTGTACTCAAGTAAGGGCACAGATTTTTCCAGATCGCAGGCCTCCACGATCGGAATATCTGGGCCATTATATTATAAATAGATTTGATTTTTTTATTATTTGTAGTTAAATAGCAATACTTGTGGTAATTTGGAAAGCAGAGAAATAGATTGGATTGAAGTCTAGGTGCTTCCCTATGCTGTAGGCTGAGGAGCTGAGAGACACAAAACTGAGGTGTTGCAGCACCACCATTAGCAGGAAGTCACAATTAAAGTGTGATAAATTTACACAGGCAGTTTACATTCTAAATGTTGCCATAAGAAGTTATAATTGGGAAAAGTTGACACAAAAATATGACAACTGGAAATAAGGTGTTTTGGACAGGAAATATACACAGACATGAGGCCCAGAAATCTGTGGGTCTTCGATCCTGGTGTATGCACTGGGATTCAACCATTGGGAATCTCCACTATTGACCCTGCCAGAGTATCAGGGCGAGGCTCCCTAATTTAAATATTACTGGCTGGCACCTGTGCCATTGTGGGTGCATCTTGGTCAACTGCTGGAATGCGGGGTTCGGGCGGGCAGATAATGTAGTGTTGGACAGCTGCTCACTCGAAGGTCTGCAATTTTCTTTCCTCTTTTTCTGAAGGCAGTGACTCACGTGCTTTAACTCCAGCCCCAAAGAACATTTCCTATTGGATCAGTGTGAATTCTTTCATTTCCCATATCTGCCACCTCTTGTGGCCTCTAGGAGTAAGACTTAATGGCCCAGACTTTGCTGGAGCAGGGCATCTCCTGGCATGCCCTGTTAGTTAGACTTGTTTGTGCAGATTTAGGTTTTAAAATGTTTTGCCCATAAAGTTGCTGGAAGTGCAAGATGATAACGGTGCAGTGAGGGCAACAGGGCATCTGGGGCCTTAGTGAATGACAGGACCAACAGTGTATCTCCTTAACCAATGAGATTAAAGGATTGAGAAATAAGCAGAGGAAGGACTGAAAAGGAGGGTGAATTAGAGTGGATGAATTCAGTGTCAAATTAGGTGCAGAAAGAGAAATAAAAAGAGAGGGAAAGAAAGATTGGATTGAAACAGAAAGGAAAAGAAATTAAACATTCTAAAGTTGACATTTTTCAAATCTCCAACAACAATTCACAACCTGAAGGAAAGAGACTCCACACTTTTAATTGTTCACTTTCTGGGCCAGAGAGGTTGATTACATGATAATTGTTAATGACTGGCAATTAAAAAGGAACTTACACTGTTAATTACTAGACTTAACTTTCTATGGTGAGTTTAATGGACAATTAATGTGCAAATGCAACAACTTCATGAAAATCATGAGGAGGTTAAGCACGAGATGCCATTTTCATGAAGCTAATGGCGGAGCAATGCAAATTGTCCAGCAACTTGTGGCGATTTGCAATTCACGGGGTATCTCTTCCTCGCCACTTTGCACATTTATAATGGCGTGGGTCGTTCACACACCGTTATTTTTTCAGAAAATTCTGTGCCATTGCTAATTTGTGTGGAATTGTTGATAGTTGAGTGCTATCAGTACATATCCACTACGAATTGGTTGATACTGCTGGAATCATTTTACGCAGGACATTTATTGCCAGCAGGGAAAGGAGATTTTTATCCTATCAGCCTGGGTTAGGTGCAATCACAGGTTCTAAGAGTGAAAGGCCAATAATATTGACCCATTGCCCCACTTTGTCTCAATTTATGATGTTTGTTTTATTGGCCTAGAAATTTGCGTGTCCGGCTTGCCACGGGGGTAAGGATCGCGCGCGCTCTTACCCACCGCGCCTGCCGTTGTGTTTTGGGCCCACAGGAACTTCGGGTCCTGGGCCTCTCCCAAGAGCCGGCGCGCAGTGCTTGCGTGTTCCAGGGGCGCAGTTAGTGCGATGCGTCCCCTGGGATCACGTGGGCCATGGACAGCCAATGGCAGCAGACCATCTTTCATTCATAGATTTGACAGGAGACCTGTCAAATCTGTGAATTGGAATCGGCCCCAAAAGAACAGCTAAACTTAAAATAAATTTTAAAAAACCATCACATTTATAAAATAACTATAGTTAAATAAATTAACCACTTTAAACAAAAATTTAAATTTTTGAAAAAATTAAAATACTTTTTAAAAGTTATAAAAATAAACTTACCTTTCTTTAAAGTATCTAAAAAAGATAAACCTGTTGAAAAAAATTTAAAATTATACTTAATTAACTACTTACCTTGTTCAAAAGGGGTCTTACGCCTCCTTTTTATTAGCGTAGTATCTTCAATACTTATCCTCGCGTAGAAACCTGAAAAAAAATCTAAGTGTGCTGCGTGCGCGAAGCCTCTAGCGTGCACGCGGTTCACCTAGGAACCGCCCCCTTCACCATACCGGAAGTTCCGGTTTCCCGCGCATGCGCAGTGCATGCAGGAAACCGGCACTTCGGAAAGCAATACGGGTGAGTACGGACTGTGTACTCACCCGGGAACGGCCGAATTTTTGGGCCAATATGTTTTAAACCAACCTGGAGGATCCTTAAGAGAAGATCTAAAGCAAGCATACAACAGTTACATTGTTTAATTAGACTTTCTTTATAGACTGCAGTTATGTTGCAATCCAGTGAAGCTCCACAATGGAACTATTACTGGAAAATTAAAACTTGGATAAGTTAAAATGTGCACTTTATAACTTTTGTGAAAATTCTTTTAAGTATTAATTGGTTTTAATTACAGTTTTCGAGGTCATGTCAAAAGCTTACAAATTCAGTCTCTGCATCTGCCACAAGTACACTGGACAGCTTCTCTTTGGTTTGTACTTAAAGTCAGTGTTGGGTTTGTACATAAGAATTAAAAGCCATTTAACCACTTTTTAATAATGATGTTAAAAAATTTTACAAAATCATGCACGCAAGAGGCCACGCATACATACAAATCTTAAGTCACTGACAAAAATGGAGTTAACATAAGTAGTCAACATCTGTTTATTCAGACTTTTTTTCCCCCCCCTCACGCTGGAGTTTAGTTCCATGAGCACTAGCACCTTTCCAGATCTTCATGGCATTCTCGACAGGCTTGACCTACATAAAGGAACCATAATTTTTGCTGTAACACTGCAGTCCTTCACCTAAAGCTTATAATCTGTGCTCATCTTTCCTGCAGCACTGAAAGAGTCCTAACCAAAGTTACAAATGCCATCCTCTGTGATGCCAGTTCGTTATCCCTTCTCATCCCCCTCAACCTCTCTGTAGCCTTTGACACCGTTGACCACAACATCCTCTTCCAATGACTTTCCTCCATTGTCCAGCTCAGTGGGATTGCCCTTTCTTGGTTTTACTCTTCCCCATAATATCATAGCTAGGGCATCTCCAGCAATGGCTTCTCTTCCCGTTCCGTCACCTCCAGTTCCCCATGGAAATTGTCCCTCGCCCCCCTCCTCTTCCTCATCTACATGCTGGCCCTTGGCAACATGATCCGCAGGCATGGGATCAGCTTCTACATGTACGCTGACAACACCCAGCTCTACCTCTCCACCACCTCTCTCAACCCATCCGCTGCCTGTGTGTTGTCAGATTGCTTGTCCAAAATCCAGTCTTGGACGAGCTGCAATTTCCTCCAGTTGAAGACTGGGAAAACTGAAATCATCATCTTCGGCCCCCCCATGACAAACTCTGTACCCTCTTCACTGATTCCATCCCCCTCCCTGGCCACTGTCTCAGGCTCAACCAGACTGTTCACAATCTCAACGTCCTATTTGACCCTAAGCCAAGCTTCTGACCACATATATTCTCCATCACAAAGACTACTTACTTTCACCTCCGTAACATCGCCCACCTCAGTCTATTTGCTGCTGAAACCCTCAGTCATCACTTTGTCACCTCCAGACACAACTATTCCAATACTTTCCTGACTGGCCACCCATTCTCCACCCTTCGTAAACTTCAGTTCATCCAAACATTTGTTGCCTGAATCCTATCCCACACCAAGTCCTGCTCACCCATCGTCCATGTCATTGGCTCCTCAAACTTAAAATTCTCAACCTCATGTTTATATTCCTTCATGGCCCTTCCCCTCCCCATCTCTGCAGCCTCCTCTAGTCCTGCAACCCCACTCCTTCCCAAACTCTCTCTTCCACTGACTCTGGCCTTTTATACACCCCCCCTTCCTTTGCCTCACCAGTAGCTGCAATACCTTCAGCCGTCTGATTATATCTTTTTGATGCACCTTATGATAGTCCTCTTTTAACAGAAGCACTAATCCTTTTATTTTAAGTGTTAAAATAGTGGACAGAAGAATGCCAAACAAAAAGATTGGTGTAGTGTTATCACAAATTTGTAAGCCATAGGAGAAGTTTCATTTATATTGAGAAATATCCAGCTAATTGAATGAGAAAAATTGAAGAATATAACATTTCAGCAGCAGTTCTGAAATAACACAACAGGCTCAGTATAATAATCCACTGTGGAAAAACAGCTCTTACTTTGTAAACATCAATCGTAAACGGGTCCAATTTGAACGTCAAAGTGAAATGTAACTCAGCTGCTATTTACCACAAATTTCCATTTTTAATCAATTGATTAAAATCAGCATATTTCAACTGTACTAGTTCCTGTTAACAGCAGAAAGTAATTTTTTTTCTAGTTTAGTCAATAAAGTATAGACTGAAGAGATTTGAGTATGATATTATGTAATGCATGTAATGCTTTATAATGAGGTAGTCAAAGAAGTATTTATCAATAATATAATTAAATATACAATTATGCACTGGTAGCAGTTGAATATTTATTTCACAAAGTCTCAGTTGATTTAAGAGAACAATGGGGCATTTTTCCTCAATGAAAAAGCTAGTGTAATATTCGTTATTCCATATAATTTAAAAATAAACGGTAAAACATCCAAAAATCATGTTTAAACTATGATTCATTTTATTTGTAGGTTACTCATTGACTTCTCTTATAGAATCTTGGTGCTTTATGGATCTGCTGTTCCAACAGTTACAGATTTGTTCATAAGGCCCTGTTGAAGCACTGTGCATAACAATAATCATCAGTTAGTAATTCCACATCTAAAACATATGCCTTGAAATTGTGCTGTGCAATATTAGTAACAACCTGTGTAAATGGGTTAATGCCTGTATTAAAATAGCAGACAAAGGAATTGTATCCGAACTGGTTAATGTTTCCTTTACTGATATTGCACTGTGATTTCGAGGCACTGGAGAATAATCAATACCCAGGAATGATTACAATTCAGTAATCTCATTGAAGGGATCAAATTAGTGTCATCAACATCAACAGCAATGCTCAAGTAATTAATAACTTTCATACAAACCCTTGAAATCTCTCCCAGCTATCTATCTACATATCTAGAATACTATAAATATGCGCATCTGCATGCGTTTTGCCCGTCATACTTGACCATCTTCCTATTTTACATCATACTTGCGCCTATAGAATCATAGAATGGTTACAGCACAGAAGGAGACCATTCAGCCCGTCGAGCTTGTGCCAGCTCTCTGCAAGAGCACTGCAGCTAGTCCCACTCGCCCGCCCTTTCCCCGTAGCCCTGCAAATTTTTTTCCTTCAGGTACTTATCCAATTCCCTTTTGAAAGCCACAATTGAATCTGCCTCCATCAGCCTTTCAAGTAATGCATTCCAGATCCTAACCACTCGCTGCGTAAAAAGCTTTCCCTCATGTCACTTTGGTTCTCCTGCCAATCACCTTAAATCTGTGTCCTCTGGTTCTTGACCCTAATCGGCTCATTTTTAAAATCGAATAAAAAGCAGAAACTGAACCAATCATTTTGTTCATAAAAATATTTAAAATCCTTTCAGTCACAACAAATCAGACCTCAGCAAGTATGGGAAATAATGACAAACTACCAATACAAGTAACAAATTGCTCAATATGGCATTCCAAAAACCTATCATCTGCCATGGGCTATGGGGGGGGGGGGGGGTGTTGGCGGGGGCGTGTAGAGAAGCAATTGTGAGGACTGTGAGGTCGGGGGAACACTCCTGCTGCTTCTGGCTCCACAGGAACGCATTTTAACTAAAAAGAAAATCTTACCTTTTGTTGATGGCCAGTACTTAGGCCACAGTGACTGCTGTAAAATCCTGCTCACTGGAAACAAATTTCCTAGGAGAGGTCCGTAAACAAGAGTTGGCCACTCATTAACATATGCAAGGGGCCCAATGCCTGTTAAAGCAGCCACACGGGACATCTAAAAAATGGCCCCAATTAATTTAGCTGTGGCCCGAGCACCCACGCAGATTGGGCACGAGCCGTCCCATTGCTAAATTTGTCAGCGTTGCTCCTGTTTTACACCTGAAAAACAGGTGCAATACATGTCAATTTCTACCCCTTGTTATCTTAGGCACAAGAAGGTACTTCCAACATATGTTGTATGGTCCAGCTGCTCGTGTACAGCTGTTTCCCGAGCACAAGTATCGCAACCATTCTGGAAGACAATAAGGCTTGGCCATCAAAATGGCCTCCTGCCAGCACTATCGGCTGATGGACCCTTGCAGGCACAACATGCCTGGCGCAGCTATGCAAATAAATTTGTTCCTGGATTTCGGATGGGGTTTCCTGTTTAGGGCTAGGGCAGACAGGGGTTCTGTTCTCCCGCACTCGAGTCAGTGGAGTGGACTACCAGAAATTTCAGGACCTAAGTGTTTGTTTCCCTTGGTAATGCAGTTTTTTAAAAATTCGTTTATGGGATGTGGGCATCGTTGGCAAGGCCTTCTTGAACCGCTGCAGTCCATGTGGTGAAGGTACTCCCACAGTGCTGTTAGGTAGGGAGTTCCAGGATTTTGATCCAGCGACGATGAAGGATCGGCGATATACTTCTAAGTCAGGATGGTGTGTGACTTGGAGGGGAACTCGGAGGTGGTGGTGTTCCCATGCGCCTGCTGCCCTTGTCCTTCTAGGTGGAAGAGGTTGCGGGTTTGGGAGGTGCTGCAGTGCATCTTGTAGATGGTACACACTGCAGCCACTGTACTCCAATGGTGGAGGAAGTGAATGTTTAAGGTGGTGGATGGGGTGCCAATCAAGCGGACTGATTTGTCCTGGATGGTGTTGAGCTTCTTGAGTGTTGTTGGAACTGCACTCATCCAGGCAAGTGGAGAGTATTCTATCACACTCCTGACTTCTACATTACAAAAAGGAGGATATATTTCATGATCATAAGTGTTGCTTTTAAAGAAGAGAACAACATTTTAGAACCTGAAAATTACTATACCGGAGTAATACTTACTGTACTGGTGTTTAAACTATTTTCCAATTATGTTCTTTTTATGGACACAGGTGATCTTCTCCAGACTTCTGGCAGGATTACTGTGGGGGAGATCTTAACTCCCTCTGCCTGGAATAATCGGGGCAGCAATGTGACTAAAATGGAGGTGGCGCTCTGGCACCATTGTTCCCCAGAGCCTTCCACTGGGTGACCCAGGTGCCCAACTGAATCGGGTGGGAGCCTCATTAATCTATGCAAATTGGGGTCCTACAACGACATGATTCAACCTACGACATGGTCCCTGATGCAACTTTAACTTCTTACGGACCAGAGTGTGTGCCATGGATACGCCATTCGGTAAAATCTGGTAGTACAGCAGAGAGGCTCGAAAATGTAAGTGCTAAATTATTTTGTGGGGCCAAGCAGGAGTGCTTCGCTGGCTCCATAAGAATAATGTGGGGCTGCTTCTGCCCTGGACCCACCATGATCGCACCTTCCTCTGAACTTACCTTCCTGCTCTGTCGGCCTCTGGACCATTCAATATTGTGCCAGCCAGAAGCTGGTGAGCAGCAGAGAAGTGCCCATACTCCACTGACAGCATGTTAATAAGGCTCGGCCATCAAAATGGACCGAGTCTCCCACCAGCACTATCTGCCAGCCTGCCAACTGGTGTTTTCAGCCAGTGGGCAGCCCGATAGTTAAATCTGCTGTGTGCGAACTATGAAATGCATGTGCGTGAGAGCAGTCATCAGTGCCCTCTCCCCCCAACTGGAACTTGGGAACTAAAGATGTATTCTTACCTATAGAAATAGTTCAGCATAATTCTGTTACAGGAGATTGGTCGACTGAAGATGCTAGGGTCGGTATAATTCATCAATGCTATTTTCTGGGTTTCAGCTGTTGAGGGTGGAGATAATACAACTGAATGGACGAGGAATTCATCAATCAATCAAATCGGGAACAGGCCAATACATACAGAGCTAGGGGCTAAAATACAGTCGGAGTGACATAGTCCCTTTCTGGAGCTTAGCCATTTGGAGAATTATTTCAAATCAAATTATTTAGTACTTTTGGTGATCATCATCACTGTTATTACTTAGTGGTTTGTGCACTAATGATTATATATTACACATTATCAGAAAGTATTAACTAACATTGAATGATCCAAGGCATTATTAATGATAATAATTAATACAAAGATTAGTGCATTACTCATGATGACTAATGCATAACAGGAATGGTTTAGGCACAAAACAGAGCATGATGTGCATTAAACAGCTAATATTGCTTACTATTTAATTCACTGCTGCCTGACGAATGGGATTATTTTTTTGGCACAGAATTAAAGTAAACACAATAAAATGCATTAGGCACCGTACATTTTAATATTACAAAAGTCTGTTTTAATGCATTTACCATTTTTGTGAACTGTATATCAAATTAATGCCTGAATATTTTAAAAGGCATCAATTACAAACATTTAAAAAGTGTAAAAAGCCTAATGATATTCCCAATGATTATTTTACATTTAAAATTAAACATTATTAAGTGCAAGGTTCTTCTAAAGAATATTACCAAAAAAGATAGAAAGTGGATTTATTAACAAAGAATAATTCAAAATGAATGGTCCATCCAATTCAGAGAATGTGGAGAGAACATAGAGGGCTAGAAATTCATTATAGCCCAGGAATGGGAGGTATCATTAAAAAAGTTGGAGAATTAGCGCCAGGCGCTAATGCTTTAGACTGCACGCAAAATTCATTGTCACTGCTCAAAGAAATGATTGGAGCGCTAATTCAAGCCTTAAAGCTCAAGCTCATTAGCGTTATACTCAAAGGGTGGACCAATATTGCGTGCAGTCTGATCGCGAGTCATCATTGCCACAGGCTATTTCCAGTTCTTAAAGGGGAGGTTCTTTGATGCTGCAGAACCTCATTCTCAGCACTGCTGACTGTGCAGCTGCCTCAGCAAGCAGCAGCAGGTCAAGGAGAACGAGCCGGACGACTGAAGCAGCTGTACTCATGGCAGATCCACACCCCAGGGAGAGAGCCCACAGATTCTGTGATCAAGCATTGGAGGCGTTGGTGTTCGCTGTGGAGAGACGGAGGGCGGAGTTCTACCCACCAAGTGGCAGGAGGCCCTCGCCGCAAGTCTTCTGCACCAGGTGGAGGGAGGCAGCGCAGCATGTCTTGAACAGCACTGTGGTCCCCAAGACCCACACACACAGCAGGAAGAAATTTAACAACCTCACTCAGGTGGTCAGGGTGAGTCTATGCTTCAACAAATGCTACATACCACCATCTGAATCACAGTCTTCACACACTGCCCAAAGCAGCACTCACCCACCAACACTCACACCCACATCTCACACCTTGCACACAATGATAGCTATTCAACTATGGCAGGCACATCACCCAAACACATTGCTCCACACTCACTCACTAACTTACTTTCCTCTCTCTTGCAGGCCAAGGTGGCTCACAACAGGAGGGAGCAGGAGAGCACAGGCGGGAGACAAGCCGACATCCAACCACTATCTGAGCTGGAAAATAGGGTGCTGGAGATTATTGGGCACCAGGTGGGGGGCACCATGGCCACCGGCGATGTTGACCCCCTTGGGGACAACAACGGTATGTTTATCCCTACTCCTTCTTCTCACATCCCACTTCCCCCTCACCCCACAAGCGTTTCACACTTTCCAGCTAATCATGCTGTATGCATGCATTTCTCCTTTCCTGCCCCCCTCCCCTCACCTTAACCTGACTCTTGTGCCTTTATGCTTTCAGATAATGAGCAAGCGCCTGAGCAGCCTGTCCCTGAGGATACCATAGAGAGCGAGGCAGGAGAAGAGGAGGGGGAAGAACACACCGCGTCACTGCATCTCTCACCCACAGGCAGCAGCTCAGATACTGGCACTACGCGTTCTTTAGACGCTAGTATAGTGGCGGGATCTGCACAGGCTAAGGCACCGGGGATGAGTGGGCTGCAGCAAGGCCAGAGGGAAAGGGTAGCTCGGGGGCCAGCTTCCCGGAGGGCGAGTTCGCGCGTGAGATCTGCTGCACAGGACTCTGATGAGGACCTCGATGGGGAGGTGTTTAGAAGAAGGGTGATGGGCATGACACGGAGATGATAGGTGCAATGGCAAGGGTGCCCGAGAGCCTGTCGGCGATGGTAAGGAGCATGGAGGAGTCCGCCTCCAACATTGCACAGAGCTCTGCGCACACCGTGGAGCCCATCATTTCCAGTCTGCAAAGGATGGTGGACTCCCAGAGAGACTGTGGCGACCCAGACCTGATGCCGCATGTGATGGGCGATCTGGCAGCTTCCATTGCAGCACAGGCAGAAGCGACGCAATGTCTTAGTGCTGTAATGGAGTCTATGCTTGGTGGCATCCAATCTCAGACTGCTGTCATGCAGTCTCAGCTTGATGCCATGCAAGCTCTGATTGCTGCCATCGTGGCTGGGTCTACCACCGTCGACCGGTGCTTTCACGGTGTCGCAGCAGGCCAGCAATCTGTGCTCCAACAGATTGCTAGGGATGCTGAGGTGCTGCCCCAGGAGAGTGGAAGGGGGTCAGTGGAGCAGGAACCTGCTGTCCTCTCTCAGGATGACAGCATTCCTGCTCCTACCACTGCCACTCCGCCATTGCCCTTATCACTGCCTGTCATCTAGCCAGCCCAGACTGCTGCCGCATGGACACTCAGCAGCTTTCCACCAGCCCTGCTGCAGCCACTGGGCCAACACTTTGTAGGAGCACTAGAGTAGGCAAAGGCGCAGGTAACAAGAGGCACTACGGGATTGCACAAGGGTGAATAGTTAATATTTTTGGTGTAAATATGTGTTCACTGATTTGTGATAAATTTATTCATTCAGTTGGATTCTTTTGTGGTGTGTCTCATTTCAGCTTTGCGCTGTGATATAGCCTGCGACAGGGATGGAATGATGGGGATGTGGTGAGCAAAGGGGATCTGCGATTGAATTTATTGGAACCGCAGTCTGATGAGGCGATCACGGACTGCCCTCCTCCTCCTCGTCTTCCTCTTCCTCCTCCTCTCCCTCTTCCTCATCCTGAGGTGGTCTCGCGATCCCTGGTGGCAAGGGCTGGGCCCTCATGATGGCCAAGTTGTGGAGCATGCAGCAAACCATCACAAAGGGACTCCCGCTCAGCTGAGCGGTCAAGGCAGTGGAACCATTGCTTGAGCACCCCGATGGTCTGCTCGATTATGTTCCTCGTAGCAGCATGGCTCTGATTATGTGAGTGCTGGGTCGGAGAGTTGTGGTTGCAGAGGGGCGTCATGAGCCAGGTGGAGAGCGGATAGCCCTTGTCTCCGACCAGCCAGCTGTGAGCTTGATGTGGTGGCTGGAAGAGTGCTGGCACACCGTCTGGCGCAGGATGAAGGCATTGTGGCTGCTGCAGGATAGTGGGCATTGACGGTGAGGATTCGCTGTGTGTGGTTGCACACCAACTGCACATTAAGTGAATGGTAGCCTTTACGGTTATGGAAGATGTCAGGATTGTTATGCGGTGCCCACTATCCTGGCAAAGCCACATGCATGCTTGTATTGCTTCTCTCTGGTGATGGGAAAGGAAATGCAGTCCCTTCTCCTACTGTAGAGAGCCTCTGTGACCTCCCGCATGCAGCGATGGACGGCAAACTGCGAGAGGTTAGCTATATCTCCTGTTGCAGACTGGAAGGATCCACTGGCGAAGAAATTGAGGTGACCTTGACTACCACTGAGAGAGCCGTGGTCGCCCTGATCGGAGGCTGCAGGTCTGGTTGTAGGAGGTGGCAGAGTTCTGTGACCACCTCCTTGGTGAAGCGGAGCCTTCTAATACACTGCTCCTCACTTAATTGGAGGTAGGAGAAGTGCTCTCAGAATATCCTCGGAGGGTAAGGCCTCCTGGTGAGAGCCCTGATGGCCCTCCTCCTCCCTCTGGCCACATGTTCCACTCTTTCTCGCTGCCTCCACTCCCTCCACCATAGATCCTGGAGGGCCAGGTCGACTGCCAGTACAGCCCACATTAATGTAAGCCAAGTGTAGCAGTTTGATTTTTTAAAGAATAAATGTAACTACTTTTTAGTTACCACAATACTCCTGATACAAAATAACCTTTAAATTACTGAATTAAACTGATGTACAATGTCAAACTGACAAGAAAGCACTGAAACTCCACTAACCTGACAGCTGCGACTCATTACTCATGATCCCTTTGAGTAACGTCCCTGGAGCCGGCTTCTGGCTGCTTCACGCAAGCTCTCCATTACTGTTTGGTCGAGGCGCTAAGGTAGATGGTGACAATCAATTTCACAGATCAGGCAGCCAGTGAGCGTTGCACGCTCACTGATGTCATGATCTGCCTGGCATTGAAGTCCCCGGCGGTACCTCGTATCAGCGGGACCAGATTTGCCGTGAGTCACTGATTTGCCTTGCCCCGGCATTACTGCATCAGCTGCTGGCGCTCACAGGAGGTGCTACGGAACTGAATTTTTCCACCAGAGATTTTATTATAGAAATTACATGTACTATACTTTGGGGCTTAAGGAATTAAGTATTTGTATACAAAGTTTCATATTTAATTTGATCTATTTTATGAAGTTAAACGCTTAGCTTTTTTAAAAGTTCCCTTTCAGGATGTGGGCAATGCAATTATTGCGCATCCCAAGTTGCCCTGAGTTACTGGTGGGTCTTCTTCTAAACTGCTGCAGTCATTGTGGTGAAACTGCTCTCACAAAGGTACTGAATAATTGCACCTCATTGTGATTGCTTGTATAATTAAATGAGTTACTAGGCTGCTTTTAGAGAGTCTACCTTGTAGTGTGGACTAGTAAAACATTAGTGAACTTCTTCAGCTTTTATGACAATCCTGCAACTTTCATGGTCATTTTATTTGTGCCAAACCACACATTCCCAGATTTATTACATTCAATTTCATAATCTGCCGCAGTGAGAACTCCTGGGGCTTCCAGTCCAGTACCATAACCATTACAATGTCACACCTACCAAGATTCCATTAGTGAATGTACGTGTACATTGTCATTTGTAATATTTTTAATACGACATCATGTTTATTTTCCACACATGTTTTTTGGCCAAGAGCACAGCAAAATGAGCTGGGAACAGAATGAGGAATATAAAACAGGAATATAAAACAACCTTCCCAGTTCTGATGAAAGGTCATCGACCTGAAACGTCAACTCTCTTTCTCTCTCTACGGATGCTGCCTGGCCTGCTGAGTTTTTCCAGCGTTTTCTGTTGTTATTTAATATAAAACAGGAGTTTGGCGAGAGTGGGAATTAAGTGCAGCAGAGGAAGGAAGTGCTAAGTAAATTAACAGAGTAACAAAGTGTTCAATTATTTATTCACACTTTAATACTTAACTATATAGTAGATTAAGGGCTGGTAAACTTAAAAAAAAAAAATTAATAAAAAGTGGCAAGGGCAAAAACTTAACGAGTAGCTTTAAGTATGTAAATAAAAATGAAATAACTAAACGCTGACGTCAACAATAGAAAAAATAGGCTAAATAAACTAAACTGAGCAATAAAAGGAACTAAACAAATTCAAATTAAATCCATCTTGATAATCATAATTAGTATTAAGGGTGAATCGGCTAGCACTGGAAATAGATAAATAAATAACTGCTATACAATAAATAAATAAATATAGAATAGATAATGGCAGCACAGTCCAGGTGTTGGGACTGCAGAATGTGGCATTTGTGGACAGTGAGTCTGTCCTTGATGACCAGACCTATGGAAAATGTCTCGAGTCAATCCGCCTTAGTGTCGTCGAGCTAGAGACACTCTGACACATATCAGAGGGGGAGCAAAATGGCGGGGAAACTTAGAGACCAAAATCTGGGACAAAATTAATTTCACTTGGAAAAACATGGGCTAATTAATGGCAGCCAACATGGATTTGTTAAAGATAATTTGGAAAAGGAGGAGGAATAGCAATATTAATAAAAGACACAATAACAGCAAAGAAAGGGTTTCAGTAAGGGTGAGCAGGCATTAGAAACTCAATGGGTAGAACTAAGGAACAGCAAAGGAGGCAAGACTCTGGTGCAAGTTGTCTACCAACCTCCTGACAGTAATGATGTAGTGGGAGTGGGGGGGGGGGGGGGGGGCGGGGGGAAGGATGTATAAATATGGAGATCAGGGAAGAATGTAACAAAAACAGTGTGGTAATAATGGGAAGTTTTAATTTACACAACTATGGTCAAGAAATGAGGCAAGAGACCGTATCAAGCATTACCTGGCACTGAAAGAAATTGTGGCACTTAAAAAAGAAGGCAACAGTGGAGATGAAAAGACAAATTGGATGACCTGCAAAATTAATCAAGGAAGGAGTAACCTGTGTTAAGTAGTTACTAGAAGGAGCAATGGGAAATTGTATCATCACAAACTGCAAAGGTTTACTTTCTAAGCTGTTAAGAGTGTCTACAGCTTTATCAGATGCAGTTCCAACATGCACATCAATTTTTTGGAGTTTGCCCTAGAGAAGGAAGATAACTGACCAGAAAATTATGCTGTTCAGATTGCAGGAGATGGTCAGGAAAAGCTTTTGATGCAGCCAGAGCTCGGTCAAATTCCCACGAGGCTCTCTCTAACTCTCTCTTCATCAAGGACTAAATCTGCCTTGTCAAATGCAGAAGGCTAAGCAGTCAGGTAGCACTTTTTGCAGAACAACAGAGCCATGCTAGCTCATGGGGGATATAAAGTTTGCTATTTGTTAAATCATTGAAATCATAAACCTCCTGCTGCATGCGAAACCCATTGGTGGTGCAGAGTCTTGGACAATTTAGCCCATAGTATATGGTATCCTAAGCTGCCACAGCCACCAGTGTCCATACAATTTCAGAATAAACAGTCAAGCATTTTTAGTACAGTATACAGAATTTTTTCCACTCATTTTCTTTGAAAGAAGGAAATACAATGCATAATTATGCTGGTACACTGCACCATGAAACTATAGAATGTGCGACTCTGCTTGTGATTTACTCAAGAGTTTCTATTCTGTGAGGGAAGCAGCATACAAAGAGCCAGCAACATGCTGCTGTGAAATTATTGAGAGATTAGCAATAAATAAGATGAACATCAGAGCTGGCATCGTTATGGAGGACCCAGAATGCTGTATATATTATAGAAGCAAACATATACACTTTCACAAGGAGAACCAAAAGATATTTATTGAGCTAGGATTTGGCACACTGATGTTTATTTGAAGCAATCAATGTGTCCTTGTGCTTAATAGGCCCCTTAGGCCAGATTTTCAAAAGATCGTTTCCCATTAGAAGGAATGAACAAGGACAAGTACAGGAGGGGTTTCAATGTGTCACTAATGTTATTAAGAGCACAGCTAAGTTCAGTTAGCTGTAAACATCACAACAATGCCAAAGATTAGATCCCTGTGGCTTGGCAATGCAGTGCATTATTATAAAATTACAATGCATCATAGAATTATAGAACATGGGGTTTTACCTATGATTTCTCATATTGTCGTTTCCCATTATGAGCTGGGGTGTATGAGGGAATGCATCAACTAAAGGCACTTTAGGGTCTTTCTTCAGAGGGATGGTGAAAGCAAAACATCAGAAGAATTCAGGCATCTCTTTTGCAGGTGTTTACATGATCAGTAAGTTCGCAGATGACACGAAAATTGGTGGAGTGGTAAATAGCGAGGAGGGAAGCCTCAGGTTACAGGACGATATAGACGGGTTGGTCAGATGGACAGAACAGTGGCAAATGGAATTTAACCCTGAAAAGTGTGAGGTGATGCATTTTGGGAGGACTAACAAGGCAAGGGAATACACAATGAATGGTAGGACCCTAGGAAGGACAGAGGATCAGAGGGACCTTGGTGTGCATGTACATAGATCCCTGAAGGCAGCAGGACAGGTAGATAAGGTGGTTAAAAAGGCATATGGGATACTTGCCTTCAATAGCCGAGGCATAGAATATAAGAGCAGGGAGGTTATGATGGAGCTGTACAAAACGCTAGTTAGGCCACAGCTGGAATACGGTGTGCAGTTCTGGTCGCCACACTATAGGAAGGAAGTGATTGCATTGGAGAGGGTGCAGAGGAGATTCACCAGGATGTTACCTGGGCTGGAGCACTTCAGCTATGAAGAGAGACTGGACAGGCTGGGGTTGTTTTCCTTAGATCAGAGAAGGCTGAGGGGGGACCTGATTGAGGTGTACAAAATTATGAGGGGCATAGATAGGGTAGATAGAAAGGAACATTTCCCCTTAGTAGAGGGGTCAATAACTAGGGGGCATAGTTTCAAGGTAAGGGGCAGGAGGTTTAGAGGGGATTTGAGGAAAAACTTTTTCACCCAGAGGGTGGTTGGAATCTGGAACTCACTGCCTGAAAGGGTGGTAGAGGCAGGAACCCTCACAACATTCAAGAAGCATTTAGATGAGCACTTGAAATGCCATAGCATACAAGGCTACAGACCAAGTGCTGGAAAATGGGATTAGAATATACAGCGCTTGATGGCCGGCGCGGACACGATGGGCTGAAGGGCCTCTTTCTGTGCTGTATAAATCTATGACTCTAGCCTTTAGCATCAAGTAACCTGTTTACCTTCCTGGGAATGGCATTCTTTCTATTGATGATGAGAGGCTTCAGTACAAACCAGAAAATTCTTTTTGTAAATCACACTGACGTTTTCCACTAAAATAACTGACAGAAGGAATTTCACCCCATTGACTGGGAAATGACCTGCATGGGAGATCTAAACAAAACTGAGATTTTTTTTAAAATGCGGTTGAGGAAACAGAGTAGTTCCTGGTCTAAAATTTATGGGGTAGATAGTCTGCAGGTTTTTTTTTGCCATAACTTCGGGAGAACATCAGTGACAATCCTGGAAAAATGGCGTAAATAGTTGTTTATCCCTTTCTCCAGACATTCCATTGAAGTTATGGGGAGATTAGGGAATCCTTGTGGAAATTCTAACACTACGGCCCATATTTTCTGATCCCTATGGGTTTGTACGAGCTGTGTACACACCCGTAGGGACCTTGTAAGTGCCGGTTTCAGGCATGCGAAGCGCATGCACTGAAAATCGTCACTTCCGATCTGTCAAGAATCTTCTTGACAGATCGGACGCCTGCCCTGGAGAAGGGCCTCTGCGAGTGGAGTGTTCCGCTTTCTGCAGAATCTCCGCCCGCTGAAATCCTTTCTTACGCCTGGTAAAAGCAGGCGTAAGGCCTGCTTTTACCAGCATAAGAGTTTAAAAAAGTTTTTTAATTTTTTTTCCCACTCATTTATAATTTAAAAATACTTTTAACAAAAGGTATTTTTAGCCCCGTAAAAGACTTTAATTTTTTTTCAAAAAATTATATTTGTTTAAAATATTTAATTTAATGTAATTTTAACTAATTTTAAAAACGTGATTAAAATAAAATTATTTCACGTTTTGATGTGTTTTTGGAGTGATCTCCATTCATACTTTTGACAGGTCTAAGCTGAGAGACCTGTCAAAAGTATGAAGGGGGATTCCCTTCTTTCATTGGTTCCCCATGGCCCACGTGATCCCATGGACGCTTGCGAACCGCCTGCGCCCCAGGATACGTGGGCCCTGCGCATTTCGTAGTGGAGAGGCCCAGGAGCAGAAAAGTCCGGACCTCCAAGGCCCTCAGGTAAGGGCGTAGATTTTTTCCAGGTCTACATGTTTATTTAGAAATCCACCTAAATATAATCAAAAATGGTATCTAGTATTGAATTTGTCTTTAATTTTCTGCTATTCATCTTTTTCATATTTAAGTGACAATTAATATTAATATCAATGTAAAATGTGGTTTAGTCAACACTTTTCACTGTTTTTGGGAATTGTGAAAAGACGGTGTAAACCCTTAAAGTCAAATAGAATACTTATCTATGCGTAATCAATGAAAGAAATATTAGGCCCAAAACTCTGCCCCTGTGCTGGGTGCATCACAAGTGTTGTTGCTGGAGGGGTGCAGAAAATGTGGCGAAACCCAGTTCCATTGGGAATGGAGGCCTGGAAATTCCAATGGCAGGGTTGTAGATGGATCTACTGCTGGGTCCATCATGTCAAGGAGGCTTGACTGGTGGAGTTCCCAGGCTTCTTGAGGAAATTCTACACAGTTGCTTCTTGATAGCCTCAACAGAGCAGGCATAGGGTTTGTTAGGAGCCCAGAAAAAGCCCCAGAATGCCAGAGGAAGCAGGTGATAAATCCTGAAGAGGCCCAATAACTCCTTTGATCAGGGTGCAAAATTGTGGCCACCATTTCTGTGAGGCCCTTCCCGAACTGCATCTGCTGCGTTGGAGTGGCATGGAGCAACTTCAACATTCAGGTGGGCACTGCTGATGCCCATTCTAATGGCTCCTTCCCCTACAATTTAGGAAAAGTTCAGTAGCCTGCACCTTAGATGGCTGTGACTTCCACTCCACCACAATTGCACTGGTGGAGCAGGCCCATCCGAATTTCAGTCCTATTCTGTTCATATCATTGCTTTTAGGCACAAGAAGGGCTGATTCCATGACAGGGTGGGGGAGAAACGGTCTGTGCTCTTTGTAGCCTTCATGCTGGCTGCATGCAATTCTGAGCCTTATGAATTCTGTGGGGTTGGGTCAGTTAAATAATTAATATTTGCTCTCTGCACGTTTTTAAACTCACAAAGAGCTCATTGTTCATGGGAGCTGGGGGAATCTTGAGTGCAGCAGTTGTTAAAGTGAGAGGAAACTTATTTTTCTTCCTATCTTTCCTCCTTCTGCCAGAACTGCATTTACCCCTCCAAATCCAGGGCAGCCATTGGCAAGCCCAATGGAATGTCCATGCCGAGCAATGCAGTCATAGCTGAATTAGCAAGAGTGACCGTGGCTAGAGGTGTGTGTCCGTGGCTAGAGGTGTGTGTCCGTGGCTAGAGGTGTGTGTCCGTGGCTAGAGGTGTGTGTCCGTGGCTAGAGGTGTGTGTCCGTGGCTAGAGGTGTGTGTCCGTGGCTAGAGGTGTGTGTCAAAGGAGTCCTGATTGCAGAAAAACAGCAGCAAGCATCAAAAAATAGTATTGTACTAGCAATACTGTAAAAGTTCAGTATGCCGAGTCAAAAAACAGCAACAGGAAATAAATTTTCCTGTATCAGGCAATCTAGCTCGAAGGAATGCTGGTCTACAGGAAATAGCATGGAGTCATGGCAGCATTCATTTTAAATGGCCCTCTGCTAATGAAGAACCACGGTGCCCAAAACCATGGGAAATTCATTGTGGGATCAATCCGCATTAATTTAAATAATTTTGGGGCAGTAATGAGGCCAGCACTCACTTGTAATGCAGCCTCCAAAACTGATGAGTTGAACTTAAAATTAGGAACAAAATATTAGTACCGGTGTATCACAATCAAAACGTGGTTTCTGTCACACTTCCGGCAAAGTTAAGGTGGCAGAGCGGGAGCAGCTCCGAGGAAATTCCTGGCCAGTGTGTGGTCCTGTATCTATTTGATGCTAGGCAAACAAAGCAGCGTTAGTAATTATTTTCCAGGATTTCCATGTTATGCAGCTATTGACTCACAAGTTCCCATTCATGTGGCAGAGAACCACATCACCAGAATTATAAATAATTGTCCACTGTATGGGACTCAAGCTGCTTCAATAATGCCAGTATAGAGGCAGCATAATGCGTTCATATAAAAGCACTGTCCTTATCAGTTGGCCACAGGGATGACGTTTGTGCTATTTAAGCTTTATTTTGGAAGAAGCTGTGAAGTCTGGGAATGGCCATTTTAACTTCCGATACCATTTGCAGCCATTTTTCCGAGTGACTCCCAGCACAAAAACGGCAGCAGCATGTGCCACTACATAGTTAACAGTGAAATATGCACTTTGTTCCATTTAACAAAACATTGAATAAAATAGATTTTTTCTGTGGAATGTTGTTACAAGTTTCCCTACCATTACGAAAAGCCTCTCTGGGCCCTGAAATTCCTGGGGGTCGGGGGGGTCTGTTCCACTTCCCCAAGTGCGCCGTAGTCTCAGGTTGGAGACACTGCCCCAAATCCCAGGGACAGGATGATTCACATCAGCGTCACCCACACAAACCGCCTGTGGAATGTCAGAGCTGCACCATGCTTGACGACAAATAGGAGGCCCTGAAGGAATGTTTTCTCTATTCTTCTGTTCGCAATGGAGCAATCAGGCATTGTGTCCCTTCTGGGATTGATTATCTTTCCCTAGTAGAACTTTGGGCCCTTTTACAGGTCATAGGTCTCAGCTGGCGTGAGCTGCTGAGGTCTATGAAGGGCATAAGGGCAGAATTGCCTGAGAACTCGCCAAACACATCGCCGTGACATGAAGGAGATGGGTGGAAGATTCACCCATGACCCCATACGGAAAAGAACGGGATGGACAACATGGGGGGGAAATCTAGAGATCATCCAGGATTCCACCTAGGCTCCAATCAGGATCTTGGGGCCCTAGAATTTGACTAACAGACCTTTGAACATCCTGGTCTCCTGGCACACCACCCCCTAACATCATAGAAACATAGACATAGAAACATAGAAAAATAGAAGCAGGAGTAGGCCATTCGGCCCTTCAAGCCTGCTCCACCATTCAATATGATCATGGCTGATCCTCTATCTCAATACCATATTCCTGCTCTCTCCCCATACCTCTTGATGCCTTTTGTGTCTAGAAATCTATCTATCTCCTTCTTAAATATATTCAGTGACTTGGCTTCCACAGCCTTCTGTGGTAGAGAATTCCACAGGTTCACCACCCTCTGAATGAAGAAATTTCTCCTCATCTCAGTCCTAAATGTCCTACCCCGTATCCTGAGACTGTGACCCCTCATTCTAGACCCCCCCAGCCAGGGGAAACATCCTCCCTGCATCCAGTCTGTCTAGCCCTGTCAGAATTTTATACGTTTCTATGAGATCCCCTCTCATTCTTCTAAAATCTAGTGAATACAGGCCTAGTCGACCCAATCTCTCCTCATACGACAGTCCTGCCATCCCAGGAATCAGTCTGGTGAACCTTCGCTGCACTCCCTCTGTGGCAAGTATATCCTTTCTTAGGTAAGGAGACCAAAACTGCACACAGTACTCCAGGTGTGGTCTCACCAAGACCCTGTACAACTGTAGTAAGACATCCTTGCTCCTGTACTCAAATCCTCTTGCAATGAAGGCCAACATACCATTTGCCTTCCTAACTGCTTGCTGCACCTGCATGTTTGCTTTCAGTGACTGGTGTACAAGGACACCCAGGTCCCTTTGTACATCAGCATTTCCCAATCTGTCACCATTTAAATAATACTCTACCTTTCTGTTTTTCCTACTGAAGTGGATAACTTCACATTTATCCATGTTATACTGCATCTGCCATATATTTGCCCACTCATTCAACTTGACTAAATCGCCTTGAAGCCTCTTTGCATCCTCCTTATAACTCACAATCCCACCTAGTTTTGTGTCGTCAGCAAACATGGAAATATTACATTTGGTTCCCTCATCCAAATCATTGATATATATTGTGAATAGCTGGGGCCCAAGCACTGATCCCTGCGGTACCCCACTAGTCACCGCCTGCCACCCTGAAAAAGACCCATTTATTCCTACTCTCTGTTCCCTGTCTGTTAACCAATTTTCAATCCATGCCAGTATATTACCTCCAATCCCATGTGCTTTAATTTTGCACACTAACCTCTTATGTGGGACTTTATCAATGGCCTTCTGAAAATCCAAATACACCACATCCACTGGTTCTCCCTTATCTATTCTACCAGTTACATCCTCAAAAAACTCCAGTAGGTTTGTCAAACACGATTTCCCTTTCATAAATCCATGTTGACTTTGTCTAATCCCGTTGATATTTTCTAAGTGTCCTGTTATCACATCCTTTATAATAGACTCTAGCATTTTCCCTACTACTGATGTTAGGCTGTAGTTCCCGGTTTTCTCTCTCCCTCCTTTTTTAAATAGTGGGGTTACATTTGCCACCCTCCAATCTGCCGGAACTGTTCTATAATCTATAGAATTTTGGAAGATGACAACCAAGAATTTTGGAAGATG
This sequence comes from Squalus acanthias, assembly GCA_030390025.1. Lineage (NCBI taxonomy): Eukaryota > Metazoa > Chordata > Chondrichthyes > Squaliformes > Squalidae > Squalus > Squalus acanthias. The sequence goes on along the minus strand of CM059433.1, from coordinate 48,991,558 downwards.
ACATCCAATAACCATCTGACTCCACACTGAGTCCCAACTGTAAACAAACAAAATGCACATGCACAGGAGCCTATCTTTGACGCAAAACACTACAATTTCCAGATGCCCCCCAAAAGATTGCATAGTATAATTGTTGCCTTAGATGCTGATCAATCAACAAAGGGCATACAGGGTTTGGAGGAGAAACTTTGCCAAGGGCAGAACCTGAGAGAAAGGTGAGTTTGCATGCCTTGCTCATTTCATTTATTTTCAGGAGGAATGGAAAGTGTCTCTCAGCACCATCTCTCCAAAGGATGAAGAAACTGAAGCAACAGCAAAAGTAAATATTGAGAAAAGAGGAAGATATACTGAAAAAGAGAGAATGAAATACTGCAAAGAGAAGAGAGAGATAAATATTATTAGGAAAAACAACACTAAAGGAGGAGAACCAGATTTTCCTGTTATTGTGCCTCAGCATATTGATTACCTGGACGCAGCACATAGAGGAGAGTTGTTTGGACTTCCTTCGGGACTTGTAATCCTTCCTCCCCAGTTTTCCATTATGCATTGCGTTCAGACAATCCAACACACCCAGGCACAGTAATAAGAAGCTCCGCCTCCAAAAGAGTGGGAGAGAAAGTATCAAGAGAATTAAATACCACGAGGGATAGACAAATATAATTAATGAGATAAGATATATCTATATATCTGTTTTGCACTGCAGCTCTGTCACACTTCAGATGTCATGCTTTAAATTTTCCACTTCAAAATTTGAAAAGTATAAAAAGAAAAAAAAGCCAGCGATTTAGTGCTGCTTCCTTCTGAGCTGAAGCCAGAAATTTACAAGCACCTGCTAATCTTCAAACCTCCTGCACCAACAACAATTAGCCTCGAACTGACCTCAGGATATACAGCAGTTAAGACTCTGTGACCTTAAAGGGACAGCCCATCTTAAACACAGCTCCATCTGAGAAGCAGAATAATACACTGTGCATTGTATGGTAAATGATCCTGTGGATATATTTACAAAGAGCAACACTACTGGACATCATCTAGTTTATCTATGTACTGCTTCCCATTCCTGTCAGATACTGGGATTCCTGCAGTTCTGACAGAAACGAGGACCGCAATTTCACCTACCGAGGCAGGTTCAGGGGGGTCGGTGGCGGGGTGCGACCCTGCTGCTGGCTCCAGCCCACTCTTTGAAAAGATTTTATGATGATTTGGCTTGTTAAACCCACCCTGCGCGTTTCCCGGCCAATTGAAGGAAGCGTCATCAGCCGGTTTCCTTAAAGGGACCATGCGCAAATTGATTTTGACAGTTCTGCTGTCAGTGTTCTACAGCATTGAGGTGTTGCAAACACTAACAAGCACTGCATAGAGGTGCACGGCTGTACCCAGGCTTTCCCATGACTCCCTCCATATGTTTATGGAGGGAGTCACAGCACGCAGGGAGGTTGTCTTCCCTTGGGCAGAAGAGACCTCCCCAGGAGATCAATGCAGCCAGGTTGCACATTGCACAGGAGGGCAAAAGTAGGGATGTCATCAGGAGGACCAGGCTGCAGTGGCGCAAACCTTTCAATGATCTCAGTAGATCACGAAACGTTACTGCAAATCCGCACTCAACTTCATTCTGCTGTGCCACTCATCACATTCCCATCACTCTGCCTTCCCTACCCTACTCCTGCACATCCTTACTCACACCAACTTACCTTACACCTCCACCCATCCCTCTCTATCTACATTATAATTTCCCCATCTCACTAGCCTCGCCTCACACTCACCCTCATCCTAGTCCAATCATATCAACTAATAACACACAAGGTTAGGCACTTGGGTGTTTTATGCAATGTTCATGTGAAGTTTCTGTTAATGTGCTGTCAAACATTGAAATTTTTATTTTCAACCCTTTGCGTTCTTGGACAGATCTGTGTGCACCTTTGGAAGTGGCTTAGTGAGTTGCAGTGAATGGTGAGACATAACGGTACCCCCATAATGGTAATGAGCATGAAAGGAATGGATTGGGCATTGTAGGGATGCTTTATGTTGTTGGTGTGGGGTGGTGCCAATCTGGCGCATCGTGTGGTCGCCAGGGAGTACAGCGTCAAGTAAAGTAAATCTGGCTATGGTGAGGCCATCGCTGGCATCCCGGGCAGCAATGTGGTCATGTGCTGATGTCCTGTGTCAGTTGATTGCGGAGAAGGTTGGTGTTGTTGCTGGTGCTACTGGTGTGTCTGGTTCTGCTGGTGTTGGGGCTGATAGTGGTGGAATTCTGAGGACCAAGGTGAGAGAGTGTAAACCGTATACATTCTGATGTAATAGATGGCAGGTGACGATGAGATGACAGAAGCAAATCTGTCAATGGTGAGAGAGGTTGTTCCATTGAGGTGACACTGGATACAGTTTGCTCCAAACACTTGCAAGCTGCTTAAAGTTCAATCTGTCTTCCAAATGCAAGGAGCAACAGTTTTTGAGCTTAGAAAGTGAACAGCTGTGCGATGGGAGCTTTTATACAACTTTTGCAGCTGTCAGATAATTCAATGCTGAATCCACTAACAACATGCTGAGCTGATGTGATCCCCGAGCAGCGGGGAAGCCGTGGGGGAACACATAAAATTGAAAGGTAAGCTTAAAATACTATTTAAGTGCCACTTAACAATCTCTCATGATCTAAATTGCCTCCCCTGCCGCTTGGTGTCGGGTCTGTTCAGCGATGACAGACCCGACATCTGGGAGACTAGCATGGACAATTTCCACCCGACCCACCACCAAACGCGCCCGCTGACTCTCCGAAAAATTCCCCCCTAGGACTCTCCCTTAGTGTTCCAAATCTTAGCACTCTTCCCAGTGCTGTCACCTCAAGCCCCAGTACCAATCCTAATTCTCCCAGACCCTAGGACTACCCACACAGTGCTGCAATATTCCTGAAGACTTCTGTTGCCAATTCACTTGCACCCCCTCCCAGCATCGATAGGTGCCAGACCCCAGGAATCAATTAATCAACCATACACCAAACCCCACTCCCCAAGGCTACCAATCCCCATATTTCCCCTCTGATGTGCTGCCATATGCCAAAACCACTCCCTAAAGTTATCAAAGCTCAGCACTCCCATAACTGCTGTAGAGCACCACAATCACATCCTCTCTCTACTACTAAGCCGAATACACCTACCTCCAAGCTGCCAACCATCTTGCTGTGAATCCAAGGTTCAAAAAAAGTAAAGGGCACTATTTTTAGCGCCCCGAAAAAATTAGTGCCCCCGCGGCCGAAATTGAGTGGTAGCACCCCAAGAGGGAAGCAGGGCGCTACTGGAAGCATCCCGCGTCTCTCTTGGGGCGCTGCGAGGGAATATCATGGCGCTACGTGCCGTGGTATTGCAGGCCTTCCTCCCATTCTTAAAGGGTAGAGGCCTTGCGCAGCGTGTCCCGGGGCCCAACTGGGCCACTGGGATCGGAGTGCCGGCAAAAGAGCCCGGCACTCAAGAGAAGTGCCAGGCTCATGGAGCGTAACTGGCACTCCGCGGTGTGGGGGGGGGGGTGGTGAGGGGGGTTGCTCAGGAGGCCGGGGACGGCAGCGGAGGCAGGTGCTGGCAGGCAGCCAGCAGGCGGCCAACAACAAAAATGGCCGCCTGGCACCTCGCCTTTAAATAGCGCTGCCCCGGCTGCAGGTAGGCCTCCCTGACCCCGTCACACATAGCGTCCGGCGGTAAGTCAGGTGGTGCTACCGAAGATCGCGGCCGGGGTGCGAGCGGGGCGCCAACGGGAGCCACAAAGCAACCAAATTTTTCCCCCTAAGGAATTAATATTAAATACACCCTGACTTACCATGAGTGATGCCACAGGAAATATTCTAGTTAAGAAATAAATACGGAAAACAGAAACATATACTGAGAAACAGAGAGAAATTATATTCATGTTAGAAACAAAAAGTGGTAAAAGATTATAATAAAGGCACTTATTTATGATTTTCACAGAAAGAAATGTATAGGGCTGGATTTTGAATGACCATGGAGTCGGGTTTGGAGGCGTGTGGGGGGTTAAATTTGCGGGGTCGGGGGTCCCGACCCCATCCCGACTCCAACTCGCCTCCACGCAATTTTGACAAAATCAGTCGCGGGGTTCCCGACTCCGTCCCGCCTCCAAGAGGTGGGAGAGGCCATTAAAGCCCTTAACAAGCTCTAAATTGGCTCTGTAATGCGATTTTCAAACGTTTTAGCTAGTTTAACCCTTTTCTGACGTGAAGCACGCCTGGTGTGAAACACTCCAGTGAAACCTGGCGGGAGCACAAGTGGATAGCTGACTATCGGCTGCAGGTCCACTATTACAACGGAGATGTGATGAAGGTAGTAGTATTAGGTGGTGTGAAAGTCACGTCTGATGCTGCTGCATTGAATGTGTTCTGAGACTGCATGGCATTTGGTGTGAGAGCACTTGGATGGATGCATAAAAATCTCTCTATCTCTCCCCTTTCCTCCTCCCCTCCCCCCCACCGTTGCATCCAGATCCACTCACATCAGAAGCAAGCCAGGGAGGTCCTATCCTACCAACAGTCTCTCAGACTAGGCAGTCAGCAATGATGACATCATCAGAGGCGACTTTCAGACTGAAACCACTAATTAGTTCATGGGTTCCCACATGCTAGAACTCAATTGACCAATTAAGTGAAAATTGCATCATTCTGCCACATTCAACTGGAGTCGGGGGGGAAACACGAAATGCGGATGACACGACCCCAACCCGATCCCAAGACAAAATCCAGCCCATAGTCTCCTGAAACAGCAGTAAAAATCACAGATTACTATGCAACAACATGTGCCTATTTACAAAAATTGGGGTGGGGGTGGAATTTTAACTCTTCCTACTGGGCGTGATCAGAGGGGCGAAGAGTTAAAATAGAGTGGTTCTGTTTCCCACTAAATCTCCAATTTTAACACTGCTGGTTTTGGAGTGGATGAGGTGCCTGCTGGACTCAGACAGGAGCCTCGTGTATAAATGCTAATTGTAGTCCTATGATGATATCAATAGGACCCTAATGGCATTTTAACTGTGGCCAGGTTGGCGGCTGGTGGGAAGAATGAACAGGCCCTCCAAGTAAGTGAAAACATTTCCTTTCCTCCAAGCCCACAAGGAAAGTCACAGCCTCCCCTGCTGCCGAGTTACTCCCCGCCCGCCCTCCAGCAGGACCCTCCCAAAAACCCCAAAAATAGAGCAGCAGAAACAAATACTGAGAAAGCGAGAGAGAGAGAAACAGAAGTGAAGGATGAGAGGCTTTTGTTGTTGTTGCAGATTTACCAATTAACGATATCTATAGTTAGAGAAGAGTGAGAGGCTGAGAGAATTTATGGTGGGCCCAGCCCCCACAAAATTCAGAAATAAATAAATCCAACCGTGGCCACGATGTAACCATGTACAGGAGTCTGTCTCAGATAAACAAACTCATGACTTTATTCAGTTCAGCGGATGAGGTGCCCGCAGGTGGGAGCCTCATGCACAAATGTTAATTGGAGTCCTGTGGGGGCAAATTTGGCGGGGGGGGGGGAATCAGCAGTGGCTGGTTGGGTGTGGAAATTTCCCCCCCCCCCCCCCACTGTCCCGCTGTCAACCCGCTGCCATGCGCCTTTCCCAGATGTCGGGTCCGTCAGCGCTGAATAGACCCGACACGCTACGGCGGGGGAGGCAATTCAGGTTATTATGACCTTGTTAACAGCCCATTAAGAAGTATTTTGAGCTCACCTTACCATTTTACGAGGTCCACACTGCTCGGGGATCAGGTCAGGTAAGCAGGTCAGGTGAGCAGGTCAGGAGTTGTATGACCATGGAATCATCTCATTACTTGACAGCTGAAAATGTGCTATAAAGGCTCCCATCTCATAGCTATTCACTTTCCAAGCTCAGAAGCTGTTGCTTACTGCATTTGGAAGACAGATTGAGCTTTACGCAGGTTGCAAACGTTTGGAGTAAACACACTATCCAGTGTCACCTCATTGGAACAACCTATCTCATATTGACAGATCGCTTCTGTCATCTCAAGTTCACCTGCCATCTGTTACATTAGCATCGATGCCCTTGAAACTCTCTCACATTGGTCCTCAGAATCCCACCATGATCAGCCCCAACACCAGCAGCACCAGGCACACCAGCAGCAGCACCAACAACACCAACCTTCTCCACAATCAACTGATGCTACACAGGACATCAGCACCCGACCACATTGCTGCCCTGGAGGCCAGCGATGACCTCACCATAGACAGATTTACTTCACTTGATGCTGTACACCCTGGCTGCCACATGATGTGCCAGGTTGACACCACCCCACACCGACACCATAAAGCATCTCTACAATGCCCAAGCCATTCCTTTCACACTCATGACCACTGCAGGGGGTAATGTTATGTCTCACCATTCACTGCAACTCACTAAGCCACTTCCAAAGGTGCATACAGATCTGTCCAAGAATCCAAAGTGTTGAAAATAAAGGTTTCAATGTTTGACACCACATTAACAGAAAATTTACATGAACATTGGCTAAAACACCCTTGTGTGTTGTTAGTTGGTATGATTGGACTAGGATGAGGGTGAGTGTGAGGGGTGGCTAGTGATATGGGAATGTGATAATGTAGATAGAGAGGGATGAGTGGAGATGCAAGGTAAGTTGGTGTGAGTAAAGATGTGCAGGAGTAGGGTAGGGAAGGCATAGTGATGGGGATATGATGAGTGGCACAGCAGGATGAGGTTGAGTATGGCTTTGCAGTAATGTTTTGGGATCCAATGAGATCATTGAAAGGTTTGCGTCACTGACAGCACAACTGTCAAACTAAATTTGTGCATGGTCCCTTTAAGGAAACCGGCTAATGACACGTCATCAAATGACGTCATCAGACCCGCTTCCTTCAATTGGTGGCAAACGCGCTGCGCGGGCTTAACAAGTCCAATCAGGGGAAAATCATTTTGGATAGCGGGATGGAGCCAGCAGCGAGGTCGAGACCCGTTACCAACGTCACCTGCCACGGACCTGCCGAGGTTGGGGAAATCGCGGCCCTGATGTCAGTAGGACGCTAATGGCATTTTAACTGCAGCTGGGGGTATGACAAAAAAGAAATGCAGACAAAAGCTGTTGGGGAGTGGGAGGAATTGGGAGAGAAATCCTCAGAGATCTGATTGAGGTGGTAGAAAGAGAAAGCAAGAAGACAGAAACCTTGTTGGAGTTGCAGAGAGGGCAAGTTGATAAGGTGGTTAAGAAAGCGTATGGGATACTTGGCTTTGTGAATACAGATATTGAATAAAAAAACAAGGAAGTCATGTTAAATCTTTACAAATCACTGGTTCGGCCTCAGCTCGGGATATGGTGTCCAATTCTGGGCACCACACTTTAGGAAGGATGTCAGGGTCTTGGAAAGAGTACAGAGAAGGTTTACCAGGATGATAGACTTTAGTTATGTGGAGAGATTAGAGAACCAGGAATTGTTCTCCTTAGAGCAGAGAAGGTTAAGGAGAGACCTAATAGAGGTATCCAAAATTATGAGATTTTGATAGAGCAAGTCGGGAGAAACTGTTTTGTCTGGCAAGAAGGTCAGTAACCAGAGGTCATAGATTTAAAATAATTGGCAAAAGAACTAGAAGGGAAAGGAGGAGAAACTGTTTCACACAGAGGGTTGTTAAGATCTGGAACACACTACCTGAAAGGGTGGTGGAAGCAGATTCCATAGGACCTTTCAAAAGGCAATTGGACGTGTACTTGAAGAGGACTCATTTGCAGGGTTATAGGGAAAAAGCTGGGTTGTGGGACTAAATTGGACAGCTCTTTTCTAAGAGCCAACACAGGCACGACGGGCCAAATGGTCTCCTTTTCAATGGTTGGGTTCCATGATTCTTTGAAGACAGATTTGAGAAAACCTGTTGGCAGTAGAAGACCTTTGAATATTAGAGCAGAGATACACTGTTGAAGTGGAAATGAGAAGAGAGCATCTCTTGCTCTAATGGGATCAGAAGGGACAGTTGGTATTGAAGCTTAAGGGCCCCACGTTATAAAGCAACGTATCCTCTGACTTACTATGAGCAATGCCACTGGAGATCCATTAGGTCATGAAATTGACCCTGTAGTTGCTGGGAGCACAACATTTGTTACCAAAAGACAACAGATTTTCCAATGGCCAATCTAGTACATACATCAGCAATTCTAGTTCCAAAAATGATGATTAACTCTGCATTTAAGTTTCTGTATACAAGGGACAGAATTCCAGATAAAACACTCTATTCATAGGCAGCAGTACAGCAGCAGAATGTGAAGCTTCACTGCTGGCAGCCTGTGGGGACTTTTTGAATTGACTCAGACTGCGACAGGAGCTCTTGCATTCCTAGTATAATAAAGGGATGGTGCTGCTCCAGTCACAATCAATAGAGGACTGACGGTGCAGCCACATTTCTTTGATTCTAGAAAAGGAGAAACTCTACCACAGAGTTAGCTAACCTCATCAATTCCACTGCTCTGTAATCCTATTACCTGTACTGACTCCAGGAGCAAGCAATTGGTATTCTCTGTAACCTGCCACATGGAATTACAATATTCCATTCCTAGGTGGATATCGTTTTTCCAGAACACTGAAACTGTTAATGATGACAAATAGGGGCAATAATTTTGGTGCATGTTGTTGTGATTTGTTATTCTTCGTCCAGATTTTCCACCTATTTTTGCCACTTGTTTGCCCGTGTAAATTAACGTGATTAACAAAATCATGGAACAGGCCCCAAAATTTCTGTGTTCCTTTAAGTTCAAGGATGCTGATTTCATAAGAAATCCCGGCATTAGCTAATTTCCATAATGCTAGGCAGGACAAGGATATTTGTCCCAACAGCAGCAGTTCAGATACACTGTGCGTGTGGGGGGCTGGTGGAAAATTCGGGAACAGGTGCTCATTGAAAAGGCAGAGCAGGCTGTGGCAAGAAGCAATGCGATGACAATCGGCAAAGGGGGAAAAAGGCAAACATTGAATTTTTCTTAGGCTGATGTTGAAGTTTTGTTGTCAGAAATCAGAGAAAGGACAGATACTATTGTTAGAGAAGAAGCCATCAAAGACAACAGCAAATATGTCATGTGGAAGGAGATAACTGGCTGCAAGTGGTACCTCAAAAACCCCATCATCATCAAAATCTTATTCAACATCATTATGGGAGTACCATCAGCACAATGACCGCAATGGTTCAAGAAGAAGTACGCTACCACCTTCTCAGGGCACCTAGCGAATGGCCCAAAAATTCGGCCCTTCCCGGGTGAGTACACAGTGTGTACTCACCCGTATTCATTCCCAAAGTGCCGGTTTCCTGCATGCACTGCGCATGCGTGGGAAACCGGCACTTCCGGTATGGCGAAGGGGGCGGTACCTAGGTGAACCGCGTGCGCACTAGAGGCTGCGCGCACGCAGCACACTTAGGTTTTTTTTCAGGTTTCAACGCGAGGGTAAGTATTGAAGATTCTACGCTAGTAATAAGGAGGCGTAAGACCCCTTTTGAACAAGGTAAGTAGTTAATTAAGTATAATTTTAAATTTTTTTCAACAGGTTTATCTTTTTTAGAGACTTTAAAGAAAGGTAAGTTTATTTTTATAACTTTTAAAAAGTATTTTAATTTTTTCAAAAATTTTAATTTTTGTTTAAAGTGGTTAATTTATTTAACTATAGTTATTTTATTAATGTGATGGTTTTTTTTTAAATTTATTTGAGGTTTAGCTGTTCTTTTGGGGCCGATTTCAATTCACAGATTTGACAGGTCTCCTGTCAAATCTATGAATGAAAGATGGTCTGCTGCCATTGGCTCTCCATGGCCCACGTGATCCCAGGGGTCGCATCACACTAACTACGCCCCTGGAACACGCAAGCACTGCGCACCGGCTCTTGGGAGAGGCCCGGGACCCGAAGTTCCTGTGGGCCCGAAACACAACGGCAGGCGCGGTGGGTAAGAGCGCGTGCGATCCTTACCCCCGCAGCAAGCCGGCCACCCGAATTTCTAGGCCAATAATACAGCCTTACCAGTGTCACCAACATCCCAAGAACAAATTAAAAAAACATAAGGAAATGAGATTGGCCAAAACAGGAGTTTAGGACTGAGAAAGAGTTGGCCTGTATCTGTAAGATTCAGTAAGTAAGTGATAAGGTTGGAGTATAAATGAAAGTGGGAGTATAGTAATGGCAAAATCAGGAGCTAGGCTAGAGATGTGTGCGATATGCATGATGTGGAAATCTTGGATCTGCAAAGTATCCAACAGTAGTACTATGAAAAAAGTATGAGAGTTGTGTTGCTTAAGCTGAGGAATACTGAGCTCAAGGACCAGATGTCTACACTCCACAATATATGTGGGGTGGGCAGATTTTTGGAAGACCTATTCTGAAGGTCTTCAGAACCCCACAGATGAAGCAGAGGGTATGGAGAAATGCCAAAGAAATAGGACTATTGGATAACTGTAAATTGCTGTAAAAAGTGGAGCTAATTTACAGAACAAACGGGAAACTGTTCAACCTCCATCGCCTCCAGTCGAGATCCAAGGTTGTCCATCCTCTGTCGTCGAATTACAGTATGCAGATGATGCTTGCGTCTGCGCTCACTCGGAGGTCGAACTCCAAACCATCGTCAACACCTTCACCGAAGCGCACGAGAGCATGGGCCTTACACTAAACATCCGTAAGACAAAGGTCCTCTACCAACCTGCCCCCACCACACAGCACTGCCCCCCGATTATTAAAATCCACAACAAGGCCTTGGACAACGTGGACCACTTTCCATACCTCGGGAGCCTACTGTCAACAAGGGCAGATGTCGACGACGAAATCCAACACCGCCTTCAGTGTGCCAGTGCAGCCTTTGGTCGCCTGAGGAAGAGAGTGTTTGAAGACCAGGACCTCAAACCCGGCACTAAGCTCATGGTCTACTGAGCAGCAGTGATACCCGCCCTGCTGTATGCCTCAGAGACATGGACCATGTACAACAGGCACCTCAAAGCACTGGAGAGGTACCACCAACGCTGCCTCCGCAAGATCCTGCAAATCCATTGGCAGGATAGGCGCACCAACATCAGTGTTCTTGCTCAGGCCAACATCCCCAGCATCGAAGCTTTGACCATGCTCGATCAGCTCCGATGGACGGGCCACATTGTCCGCATGCCCGATACGAGACTCCCAAAACAAGCGCTCTACTCGGAGCTCCGGCTCGGCAGAGGAAACGCTTCAAGGACACCCTCAAAGCCTCCTTGAAAAAGTGTAACATCCCCACCGACACCTGGGAATCCCTGGCCCAAGACCGCACAAAGTGGAGGAGAAGCATCCGGGAAGGTGCCGAACACCTCGAGTCTCTTCGCCGGGAGCAAGCAGAAGCCAAGCGCAGGCAGCGCAAGCACCCCACCCACCCGCCCCTTCAACCACCGTCTGCCCCACCTGTGACAGAGACTGTAGGTCCCGCATTGGACTCATCAGTCACCTGAGAACTCATTTTTAATGTGGAAGCAAGTCATCCTCCGTTCCGAGGGACTGCCTAAGAAGATTGGATAACGCTTTCGGAGAGCCACCCTTTGACACTGTTGATATTATAGCTCCAATAGACATTAAATGCAGCCTTGCCAATTCTGACCATATCTTGAGAACAGAATGGGCATTTCTATTGCAGAACCATGGAGTCCATAGTGAAAATGCATGCTTCTGTTATTCTGACCTCATCTGTGATGCCTGCATAATTGCACTGCACAAAATGGTTCATAAACTGCACAAATGACAAGTTATGAGTTGAGAGCAGCCCTTGGCTGGGGAGCAGAAAATCCAGCAAAGCAGCAGCAACCATTAAAGGACAAGTTTTGTTGGTGACACAAATGTTGATTATTTGTTCATAATGATACAACAACAACTACTTGCATTTATACAGTGCCTTCTAATATAGTAAAACATCCCAAGATGCTTCACAGGACCATTATCAAAAAAAATTGACACTGAATACATAGATATTAGGACTGATGACCAAAAGTTTGGTCGGCCACCAATGGTGGAGCAATGAAAATTGGGGATGTGCAAGAGGCCAGAATTGGAAGAGTGCAGAGATCGCGGAAGGTTGTAGGGCTGGAGGAGGTTTCAGAGATAGGGAGAGGCGAGGCCATGGAGGGAATTGAAAACAAGTATGAGAATTTTAAATCTGAAGCTTTGCTGGACCAGGAGCCAATGTCAGTCAGTAAGCACAGGGGTGATGGGTGAACAGGACTTGGTGTGAGTCAGGATACGGGAAGCAGAGCTTTGGATGATCTCAAGGGTGCAAGGTGGGAGGACAGCCAGGAGAGCATTGAAATAGTCGGTCTGGAGGTAACAAAAGCATGGATGAGAGTTCCAGCAGCAGATGAGCTGAGGCAGGGGTGGAGACAGGCAATGTTACACAGATGGAAGTCTTTGTGATGGGAAGGATATTCGGTTGGAAGCTCAGCTCAGGGTGAAATAGGACACCAAGGGTGCGAACGGGCTAATTCAGCCTGAGGCAGTGGCCAGGGAGGGAAATGGAATTGGTGGTGAAGGAACGGAATTTGTAGCAGGGACCGAAGACAAAGACTTTGGTCTCCCAATGTTTAATTGGGAGAAATTGCAGCTCATCCAGGACTAAATGTCAGACAAGCAGTCGGACAACACAGAGGCAGTGGAGGGGGTCGAGAGAGGTGGTGGTGGTGAGGTAGAGCTGGGCGTCATCAGCGCACATGTGGAACCTGAAGTCACATTTTCAAATGATGTCTCCAAGGGGCAGCATGTACATGAGAAATAAGAGGGGGCCAAGGATAGATCCTTGGTATACTCCAGAGGTGACGATGCAAGGGCAGGAGGAGAAACCATTGCAGGAGAGTCTCTGGTTACAGTTGGACAGGTAAAAGTGGAACCAGGTGGGGTGATCAACCATGTCAAAGGCTAGAGAGGTTGAGAGGATGAGGCAAGATAGTTTACCATGGCCACAGTCAATGTTCCCTGTAATTATTTTTGGGCTGCGTGGCTCCTTTGAAAGTCCGCGCATGCGCGTTTTTTCAATTTAAAATCTGGCTCACCGGCTGTGCGGGACCCCTGGAGCACTGCGTGGCTGCGCAGCTTAAAGGGAACGTTGGCCACAATTACATAGCATGTCATTTGTGACTTTGATTAGGGCCATTTCAGTGCTGTGGCAGGAGCGGAAACCTGATTGAAGAGGCTCAAACATGGAGCTGCGAGAAAGATGGGAAGCGACAACACGCTCAAGTACTTTGGAGAGGAAAGGCCGGTTGGAGATGGGTTGGTAGTTGGAAGGACAGAGGGATAAGGGGTGGGGTTTTTGAGGAAGGTGTTGATGATGGCAGATTTGAAAGGAAGGGGGGCAGAACTTGAGGAAAGGGAACTGTTTACAGTATCATAACAACAACAACTTGTATTTATATAGTGCCTTTAACATAGTAAAACGTCTCAAGACGCTTCACAGGAATATTATAAAACAACAAATTTGACACCAAGCCACATAAGCAGAAATTAGGGCAGGTGACCAAAAGCTTGGTCAAAGAGGGCCTGGAAGTGAAGTTGGGTGGTAAGCAGTTTAGTGGGAATAGGTACTGATAGAGCAGAAGGTGGGTCTCATGGACAAGATGAGCTCAGAGAAGGCATTAGGTGAGACAGGAGAGAAACTAGAGAAATATGTGAGTTCAGGGCTAGGGTGGCAGGAGGAAACCTTTGTGGAAGTTTGGCATGGTGGGTAAAGGGAAGGGAAAGATGTAGCAGAGGCAGCTGAATGGATGGTCTCAATTTTAATGACAAAGAATCCCATGAGCTGCTCACACTTTTCGTTGAAGGCGAGGGTGGAGGGTTTTAAGGAGATGGTTGGTAATTGAGAAAAGAAGCCAGGGTTAACTTTGAATTCCGGGAGGATCCTGGAGCAGTGATCAGTTTTGGCCGAGGAGAGCAGAGCCCGATAGTGCTTGTTGTTGTCCAGCCAGATCTGGCAATAAATGGGTAAACCAGTTGTGTGACATATACTATGGATGCTGAAGCCAGCCCTGTTCTCCTAAAAGCCAGCCACCATATTTGTTCTCCTTCAAATAATGCAGCACCGTGGAATGCTGAACAATGAATGCATCACAGCTGCTTCCTGGATAATTGCCACTAATGTGCATGATGCTATTTTGTGGTCAGATAATATCTGCAATTGAATACAGACGCTTTCTGTTTATAAAAGGTCAGGGGGTTGGATATGAAGAGCCCTGATGCCAAATTTGTACCACGTCCAACGCTTTGCACTCAAGCGAACACTACCATCCAGTAAAATCTATGAGTCCTGTCCAGCTGATATTTCCTTTCCAAAGGAAAAGTGAGGAAGATGTTGTTCCTTGAAAACACAGCATTTTCACTTGCTTGATACATGTGTGCACTGCAGACTGTCCAATATGTTAGATGTCTCCTTTGTAGCTTGGCAGATCCAGTAACATGATCCAGATATTATCTGCAGGTCATTGTGTAGCAGGTGGCACTACTATGTGGCAGCATGTCTTGTGAAGCCAAGGACCAATCTGCTTTGACACATCCAGGTACATGTGAAGGGGTCTATAAGTGCAGGTCCTGCGGTAGTGACAGGTGTGACTGGACTGAAACATCTCTGGTGTCCTTGCACCTGCATTTGTTGGGTCCTCACAACTCCTCTTCCTCATCTAAAATCAATCATTCAGCATTATGGGAATCCCCAAAGCAATTACCATCCTTGCTTCTTTGCATAGTAGGATTTAAATGCTAGCAGCAACCATGAACAATGAAGCAAAGTATTGCTAGGGGGAAAAAATGAAAAATTGGAGGTGCACTAAGTACAGCCAACTAATACACTTGGTGCATTTTTCTCCATGAAATTGAAAATGCAAAAAATATATTTATCTGCAATAAAAAAATCACATTCAAGAAGTCTTTTTGGGGAGGCCAGATACTGGTACTCCCCATGTGTTAAGTTTTTATGGGTGAGTAGCACTCTTGTGGGAGCAGCCCCATTCACACTCTGGAGATTTAGTGTGGTAACTTTCAAAAGATAATTTAATTTATTTATGCGGCCATATACCAGCAGCACAGTCTCACTTGTTGCACCCATTTTGTTCCTCAAAAAATGAGGCACCCTGCAAATTAGTTGAGAGTGGTCGGACATCCAATTTTCCAATCTGTGCTGATCCCCAGCAAGCCTCCAAGCCATAGACATATTATAAAATTGGGCCTCACATTGAATACATTTGTTTTATTGCTGAGAGAACCCCATGAGTGTGGGATAAATTTCATAGATTTCACTCTCCCTGAACCTTTTCAGAATTTACTGAAACTCTATGATTTTAACTTATCCTGGACATCATTTAAAGAAGCAATTACATTGTTGCATCTTCAAAAAATTAATTACTTAGCTTAGCTTTATTAATGGCATATTCTAACTTTCTGACCTTGAGAATGCCATCATGAAATGTTAAAAAGTGCTTTCATTTACCAAATATTCACTGTTTGTAATCCCACTTTATGACGGTGATAAACCTTCACGTGAACAGATGTAGGCTATTTAACACAAGATAATTTAATTGTTTTTTATTCGTTTATGGGATGTGGGCATCACTGGCAAGGCCAGCATTTATTGCCCATCCCTAATTGCCTTTGAGAAGGTGGTGGTGAGCTGCCTTCTTCAACCGCTGCAGTCCGTATGGTGAAGGTACTGCCACAGTGCTGTTAGTTAGGGAGTTCCAGGATTTTGACCCAGCGACGATGAAGGATTGGCGATATACTTCCAAGTCAGGATGGTGTGACTTGGAGGTGGTGGTGTTCCCATGTCCTTCTAGGTGGTACAGGTCGCAGGTTTGGGAGGAGCTGCCAAAGATGCCTTGGCAGTTGCTGCAGTGCATCTTGTAGATGGTACACACTGCAGCCACGGTACGCCGGTGGTGGAGGGAGTGAATGTTTAAGGTGGTGGACGGGGTGCCAATCAAGCAGCCTGCTTTGTCCAGGATGGTGTCAAGCTTCTTGAGTGTTGTTGGAGCTGCACTCATCCAGGCAAGTGGAGAGTATTCCATCACACTCCTTACTTGTGCCTTGTAGATGGTAGAAAGGCTTTGGGGAGTCAGGAGGTGAAACATTCGCCGCAGAATACCTAGCCTCTGACCTGCTCTTGTTGCCACAGTATTTATATGGCTGGTCCAGTTAAGTTTCTGATGAAGCAGCTGAAGATGGTTGGGCCTAGGACACTGCCTTGAGGAACTCCTGCAGCGATGTCCTGGGGCTGTGATGTTTGACCTTAAATCATCACAACCTTTGTACAAGGTATGACTTCAGCCAGTGGAGCATTTTCCCCCTGATTCCCACTGACTTTAGTTTTACTAGGGCTCCTTGATGCCACATTCGGTCAAATGCTGCCTTCATGTCAAGGGCAGTCACTCTCACCTCACCTCTAGAATTCAGCTCCTTCGTCCATGTTTGGACCAAGGCTGTAATGAGGTTGGGAGCCGAGTGGTCTTGGCGGAACCCAAACTGGGCATCAGTGAGCAGGTTATTGGTGAGTAAGTGCCACTTGATAGCACTGTCCATGACACCTTCCATCACTTTGCTGATGATTGAGAGTAGACTGCTGAGGGGGTAATTGGCCGGATTGGATTTGTCCTGCTTTTTGTGGACTCCTGCACTTGTTCCTGAAGTTCCAGCACCGCTCTTTTTCTGGATGGCCCCAGAGGCACAGCGTCAACATGCAGCTGAGCAGAGCTAGGAGCGCCCTGCAGCCTCCGACGAGGACTCTCCACTGCTGTCACTTTCTCCACCATCTGCTCCTGCTCACTTTTGAGCTGTGATACACCAGGTGACAACACTACTCTACCTTGCTGATGATTGAGAGTAGACCGGATTGGATTTGTCCTGCTTTTTGTGGACAGGACATACCTGGGCAGTTTTCCACATTGCCGGATAGATGCTAGTGTTGTAGCTGTACTGAAACAGCTTGGCTAGAGGTGCGGCTAGTTCTGGAGCACAAGTCTTCAGCATGATAGCCGGGATGTTGTCGGAGCCAGTGCGCTCAGCCGTTTCTTGATATCATGTGGAGTGAATCGGATTGGCTGAAGATTGGCTTCTGTGATGGTGGGGACCTCAGGAGGAGGCCGATATGGATCATCCACTCGGCACTTCTGGCTGAAGATGGTTGCAAACGCTTCAGTCTTGTCTTTTGCACTCACGTGCTGGGCTCCACCATCATTGAGGACAGGGATATTCATGGAGCCTCCTCCTCCCATTAGTTGTTTAATGGTCCACCACCATTCACGACTGGATGTGGCAGGACTGCAGAGCTTTGATCTGATCCGTTGATTGTGGGTTCGCTTAGCCCTGTCTATAGCATGCTGCTTCCACTTTTTAGCATGCATGCTTCCCCAGGTTGGCACCTCATCTTTAGGTGCGCCTGATGCTGCTCCTGGCATGTTCTTTTACACTCCTCATTGAACCAAGGTTGGTCTCCTGGCTTGATGGTAATGGTAGAGTGAGGGATATGCCGGGCCATGAGGTTACAGATTGTGGTGGAATACAATTCTGCTGCTGCCCCACAACGCCTCATGGATGCCCAGGTTTGAGCTGCTAGATCTGTTCTGAATCTATCCCATTTAGCACACAACATGATGGAGGATGTCTTCAGTGTGAAGACGGGACTTCATCTCCACAATGACTGTGCAATCACTGCTACCAATACTGTCATCTGTGACAGGTAGATTGGTGAGGACGAGGTCAAGTAGGTTTTTCCCCTTGTGTTGGTTCTCTCACCATCTGTCGCAGGCCCAGACTGGCAGCTATGTCCTTCAGGACTCAGCCAGCTCGGTCAGTAGTGGTGCTACCGATCCACTCTTGGCGATGGACATTGAAGTCTCCCACCCAGAGTACATTCTGTGCCCTTGCTACTCTCAATGCTTCTTCCAAGTGGTGTTCAACATGGAGGAGTACTGATTCATCAGCTGAGGGAGGGCGGTAGGTGGTAATCAGCAGGAGGTTTCCTTGCCCATGCTTGACCTGAAGCCATGAGACTTCAAGGGGTCCAGAGTCAATGTTGAGGACTCCCAGGGCCACTCCTTCCCGACTGTATACCACTGTGCCACCACCTTTGGTGGGTCTGCCCTGCCAGTGGGACAGGACATACCCAGGGATGGTGATGGAGGAGTTTGGGTATGATTCTGTGAGTATGACTATGTCAGGCTGTTGCTTGACTAGTCTGTGGGACAGCTCTCCCAAATTTGGTACAAGTCCCCAGATGTTGGTGAGGAGAACTTTGTAGGGTCGACTGGGCTGGGTGTGCCGTTGCCATGTCCGTAGCCAGTGCCGAGGTCGATGCCGGGTGGTCCATCCGGTTTGATTCTTATTATTGTGTTTCGTAGTGGACTGGAGTCACATATAGGCCAGACCAGGTAAGGACGGCAAGTTTCCTTCCCTAAAGGACATTAGTGAACCAGATGGGTTTTTACGACAATCCGATAGTTTCATGGTTACCATTGCTGATACTAGCTTTTTATTCCAGATTTATTTAATTAACTGAATTTAAATCCCCCAGCTGCCGTGGTGGGATTTGAACTCACGTCTCTGGATCATTAGTCCAGGCCTCTGGATTACTAGCCCAGTAACATTACCACTATGCTACCGTTCCCATATACAACTCTCTATTCCTTCATCCGAGTCATCGATGTAGATGGTGAAAAGCTGAGGTCCCAGTCTTGATCCATGGGGAACACCAGTTGTCACATTCTGCCAATCACTGTGCATTCCCTTTATCCCTGCTCTGTCTTCTACCTCCCAACCAATTAGCTTTTTATTCCAGATTTATTTAATTAACTGAATTTAAATTCCCCAGCTGCCGTGGTGGGACTTGAACTCACGTCTCTGAATCATTAGTCCAGGCTTCTGGATTACTAGCCTAATGACATTACCACTATGCTACTGTTCCCGTACCAATTATTCAATATGCAATAGATTAACAATATCATTGCCATTATAGTGCTGATTCTGCTTTGAAACCAGGACTTGCATTAGAGTGGTGCAAGCTGGCAGCAGGAAATTAAACTGCCCTCTCTACATTACTCTGTACTTGGGTAAGTGGAACTCTGTTTAATGAATATTTAATCACATATATGCCTGTTTTCCCTCATGTTACTTCAAGAATCCAAACAGATTACAAGTTGAAACAGGAAAACTGGTAATCATTTAACAGGTTTATTTTTTTTTTAATGTAATTTTTTCAATTTTTTTTAAGAAGAAAGATCATACACTAGTTTTGACATTTGATGTAATTGCAAATGTTATTAATAGGGCATTGACAAGATGGCACATTTGCAGTGATTAACACAGCCCAGGTCTAAGATGGATGTGTGTTGACAGCAGCACAGCTGGACAGGGGCTATCCCACCCATTGCAGTGGGATTTTGGGTTGAATCATTTCTTCTATACACTGGGGCCAAAATGTATTTTATGAAGTATGTGAGAGGTGATCTGTTGTATAGGTCTCCAGGAAGAAGGCCAGACTTCTTGATGTTCTCTCAGTTCGAGACAGAAGCCATACACCAAGCACTCTGTTGGCATATATTCCAGGTGCCTGGTTCCACTTATTTGTGGTGGAATGATTTCACCACATTGGCAGAACTCACAAAAAGCCTAAAAAGTACATGAGAGAAAGATCTAGGTTAACAAATAACAGCAGAAGAATGAAAAGGAAGTTGGGAACAAACTCTCACAATCACTACTTGCAGTAGACTATGTAAGCATCAAGTAAAACTCATACACTGAACGTACCGCCCACCACATAAACCCCTACCACACGTCAGATGAATGCCAGAGTGAATGTAACCAAAGTGGCAACTTATACAAAGCTTCTTGTCCTTCCTCCAAATCTAACCATTTTGGGTCATAATCTATGATGCCACAAAAGGATATATTCAGCATTAGAATCATAGAATGGTTACAGCACGGAAGGCGGCCATTCGGCCCGTCGAGCCCGTGCCGGCTCTCTGCAAGAGCACTTCAGCAAGTCCCACTCCCCGGCCCTTTCCCCGTATTAATGTCACCTCAGAACTACTTGTCCTTAGGACTGTGAGATCCACCTGAAATCACAGAGTACTGCAACTCTTCACTGTTAGTGGAAATTTTAATGTTATTAAAGAAAACAATAAATGTTATTGTCTTTACCAATATTAAAAAAATATAGGTAGCTCAGTGGGCCACTTGGAATTACTTTGTGCATCAGTGAAACATGAAATTGGTCTAATGTACGCTGAGCCAAACAACCAACAATGTTTTTCCAGCGTTTTCTGTTGTTATTTCGGATTTCCAGCATCCGCAGTATTTTGCTATTGAACCAACAATGTGATCTGGATTTAGTTTCACAATGGTGATCTTGTTCTAATTGCTGTAAAAATAAAAATACCATTCATTGCCTGATATATAATACTGTAGTCTGCTTACGGAGCAATTAAAAACAATACAAAGCTTATAGTTTTGGTATAAGTGCACTGAAGCCATTTTTACTGCACAAATCATTGTAGAATTCAGTTCCAAGCAAGTGTGACTATCTTTTGCGTTATACAAGTGATCGTAAGACCAACTGTACTACTTTATTTGTATTTCCTTCCCTAACAGAATAAAGAATTGTTAATCATATTGCTTGCTATAAAACAGTAAAATTATCTGACCAATACATTTGTTAACACAATAGGAAAGGGTTTGTCTAAGCTGTGCTTGAATTTTAAAAAATAATTTTCTTTTTCATGATAAATTGCTACTATAGTTTCAGCTTTTTAATTAGAGCTGTGCAGCCAATATTTTATTTTATTTCTGTTGATAGCAAAAGCAGTGTCAGAACTCTGCACCCAAGAGCAGCAAGATAGAGAAAAGAGCTGTATAATTCTAAGTAAATCACTCAGTACAACTGAAAAGTCTTAAAATATATCACAACCGTTTACTATTGCTATTCGAAAGGTCGAATCAGATTGTTTGACCCTTTTTGAGCAGAATTAATTGTGCGTTTTACAGTCGACCTGGTAGTAAGTGAGGCTTTTATTCCAAAAATCAGCATGATACAAAATGTACAAGAACAGCCCTAGTGTGTGCTTCTCTCTGCCTGGGTATGGTTATAAACTGTAACTCCTTTTGGCAAGCGGTAATGTTCCTCCTCCCCCGCTAAAACATTTTGCAATCTATAACAGAATGTGCTCAGTTCTTGTTTCAGGTTGTTTACTACCCAATGGTCGATTACTGTCCTTGAACTTGACGTCCTTGAACTTGATGCCTAGTCTCATCGATTAGAATATTGAATTATCAGTGTTGGGATTCCTTTCGGAAATGGGGACCTCCGAGCCATTTCACCCAACCTCCTGATAATTTAAAAGGTTTGCTTTTGTGTTGTGGGTGGTAAAATCCCACAAATGCTGTCACTGATACAATTTTGAGCCCTTTTTCTGTTCAGAAGTTTTAGATAACACCGTTATCAGACAGCTTCAGCTGTATTAGCACGAATTGTTTACGAAAATTCATAATCAGGTCTTTGGGAAACCAATTGCAACAATCTAATTATTGACATTTGCGTTATATTTTATACAATAAAGTTTGCATTCATTCTTTTGACGAAGAAAGTTACAAGTTTTTCACTTCAAAGTAAAACAAAAGATTATGTGAAGTTGTCTGCTTAGAAGCAATGGGGTTGATCTATAGTAGCGATAAGGTCCACGTTTCTTAGGGAATGAAATGACACAAACTTTTTCTTCTAACTCCATCCCCATGATGCTCCGTACATTATCCTTGGCTCCTGCCTCATATTGAAGCTACAAGACTCGAGATTGATAGCATGGCCAGGCAGCTACACTTTTGAGCTGGGAATCACTGGATATTAAGCGAGCTTGAAGCCTGGCTATTTTCCCCCTCCCTAGCCCAGGAACACTGAAACCAAATATGGAACCTCTATCGTATCCCAGTTGAGTTAATTCAGTACAGGCTAGAGAATGAATCTTCCACTTTCCAAGTCCTTATGGCTCACCGCCACACCAGGCACTGAACTGCTGAGAAAGCTGAGGAAGTACTTTCAGTGTCAGTTACTTATCAATAATGTGTATTTTTTAAAATTTGTTTCTGGGATGTTGTCGTCGCTGGCAAGGCCAGCATTTATTGCCCATCCCTAATTGCCCTTGAGAAGGTGGTAGTGAGCCACCTTCTTGAACTGCTGCAGTCCATGTGGTGAAGGTACTCCCACAGTGCTGTTAGGGAGAGAGTTCCAGGATTTTGACCCAGCGATGATGAAGGATCGGTGATATACTTCCAAGTCAGGATGGTGTGTGACTTGGAGGGGAACTTGGAGGTGGTGGTGTTCCCATGCGCCTGCTGTCCTTGTCCTTCTAGGTGGAAGAGGTTGCGGGTTTGGGAGGTGCCACCGAAAAAGCCTTGGCGAGTTGCTGCAGTGCATCTTGTAGATGGTACACACTGCAGCCACGGTACGCCGGTGGTGGAGGGAGTGAATGTTTAAGGTGGTGGATGGGGTGCCAATCAAGCGGACTGCTTTGTCCTGTATGGTGGTGAGCTTCTTGAGTGTTGTTGGAGCTGCACTCATCCAGGCAAGTGGAGACTATTCCATCACACTCCTTACTTGTGCCTTGTAGATGGTAGAAAGGCTTTGGGGAATCAGGAGGTGAGACACTCGCCGCAGCCTCTGACCTGCTCTTGTTGCCACAGTATTTATGTGGCTGGTCCAGTTAAGTTTCTGGTCAATGGTGACCCCCAGGATAATGATGGTGGGGGATTCGGCAATGGTAATGCCATTGAATGTCAAGTGGCAGTGGTTAGACTCTCGCTTGTTGGAGATAGTCATTGCCTGACACTTCTGTGGCACGAATGTTACCTGCCACTTATCCGCCCAAGCCTGAACGTCGTCCAGGTCTTGTTGCATACGGGCATGGACTGCTTCATTATCTGAGGAGTTGTGAATGGCACTGAACACTGTGCAGTCATCAGCGAACATCCCCATTTCTGACCTTATGTTGGAGGGAAGGTCATTGATGAAGCAGCTGAAGATGGTTTGTAGAATTCGCAATATATCGCGATTTTATTAATAAGGAGAAAACACAGAGTTTCGTTCAAACAGCTTTTATTTTCAGTAGAATGCTGGCAGGTTTAAAGTGGACACAAGCAGCCTGTAAAATGGCCGCCGCACCTCGTGACAGAACATTCTAGACTTTTCAACAGGCAGACAAGATGGCGTTCCAATAAATATTTGTGCAAGATCGATTAAGATTCAGCACAGTGAAGATAATACACGAGACATTATGGGTTTGCAGTATACACATAGATACTGAAATCGGTCTCCCAGGTACAAAGGAAAGCCATTGTACCGAGTAATCAAGGGCCCATCCAAAAGACATTAATATGTAAAATCCCAACGACTCTACGATGAGAGAGCCGTTAGCAGGTAGTTATACAGGACACTTGGAAGCCCCAAACCCCTCCAGGGAGAACACCGACCGATTTAACAATGGGAGAAATATTAACAGGTACTCAGACATTTACGAGTAGCCCCGAAACCCATTAAGAACGGAGATCACCCATACAAGACATTTGAGCGCCAAACCCTAAACAAAAGAATGGACATTATAGTTGGGCGGGAAACGGAAGATTTTGCACTATAATTGCAGGCTCCAAACCGTCCATTCGCTCTCTCTCTTGCTGCTCTTATCATCGTGGCTGCTCCTGTGCTCTTATCCGATCGATTCGTAACCTCGTGGCTGCTCCTGTGTACTCGTAGTTGGGCTCGCTCCTGCTTGCCTGTTGCCTCTTCTGAAAAGACTGTTGAACTTTCTGATCCGTTCGGATCTACCTCGTGTCGCGTAACGAAGACCTATGTTGGTAACTGGCAGCGGAACCAAAAGGCCCGAGAAGAGATGAGATGAGATGAGATGAGAAGAGAGGAAGACCATATCCATCGCCACGGTCAGTAAATCCCGACCGCGCCTGTAGGTCGATTATCCAAGTTTTCCTCGCCAGGAAGACTTCTTCGAACTTGCAAGGAAACATATCGTATCGACGATATCGACAACTGTGCTCGAAGAGTACCTGTTAAACCAACCAATATAGATCTTCATCACAGCAGACGGTCCAGCCTGCTAGCCGGAGCAGCAGAAGCAAGTAAACAAGTGGGACCAGGAGATCTCCTGACCGACACGTGGGTGCTGCGGTGAAAAACATCCGATCAGCTATTCGGAATTTCTCCGAGTTACCACGAGTGGTGAGCATGAGTCTCGAGATCCTACGAATCTAGTTTAGGATAGATATTGATAGGGGAGGGTTTAAGGATTAAGGATATTTGTAATGTGTGCCCCTATTTACTTTGTGCCGTTCGTTCCTCGTTTCCCTAAGATCGACTATATAACTGTTTGTAAGATTGTACTGTCATTAATCTGTGCTTATGACATGTATTTCATAATCTTAAGTATCATGCAATAAAGATTTTCCATTTCGTACCATTCAAACCAAGTCTACATGAGTTTCATCTCCATTACTGCTCTCGCATCTAAGTCCAGTGTCTAGAACCGTAAGGGAGAGTGATTCGAACCACTCACAGGTGTGTCTAGTGTTCCCAGACTGGCTGGAGACCAGAACAGGCAACGAGGCCTAGACCCGCACTGACATACAGGCTGCACAGAGCCGCGTGAACCTCACAGGCTGCGAGACACGCAGGGTCAGAATCCCTTACAGGTTGGGCCTAGGACACTGCCCTGAGGAACTCCTGCAGCGATGTCCTGGGGCTGTGATGATTGACCTACAACCACCACAACCATCTTCCTTTGTGCTAGGTATGGCTCCAGCCAGTGAAGTGTTTTCCCCCCCAATTCCCATTGACTTCAGTTTTACTAGGGCTCCTTGATGCCACACTCGGTCAAATGCTGCCTTCATGTCAAGGGCAGTCACTCTCACCTCACCTCTGGAATTTAGCTCCTTTGTCCATGTTTGGACTAAGGCTGTAATGAGGTCTGGAGCCAAGTGGTCTTGGCGAAACCCAAACTGGGCATCAGTGAGCAGGTTATTGATGAGTAAGTGCCGCATGATAGCATTGTCGATGACACCTTCCATCACTTTGCTGATGATTGAGCATAGACTGATGGGGCAGTAATTGGCCGGATTGGATTTTTCCTGCTTTTTGTGGACAGGACATACCTGGGCAGTTTTCCACATTGTTGGACAGATGCCAGTGTTGTAGCTGTACTGGAACAGCTTGGCTAGAGGCACGGTTAGTTCTGGAGCACAAGTCTTCAGCACGATAGCCGGTATGTTGTCGGGGCCCATAGTCTTTGCTGTATCCAGTGCGCTCAGCCGTTTCTTGATATCATGTGGAGTGAATCGGATTGGCTGAAGACTGGCTTCTGTGATGGTGGGGACCTCAGGAGGAGGCCGATATGGATCATCCACTCGGCACTTCTGGCTGAAGATGGTTGCAAATGCTTCAGCCTTGTCTTTTGCACTCACGTGCTGGGCTCCACCATCATTGAGGATGGGGATATTCATGGAGCCTCCTCCTCCCGTTAGTTGTTTAATTGTACACCACCATTCACGACTGGGTGTGGCAGGACTGCAGAGCTTTGATCTGATCCGTTGATTGTGGGATCACTTAGCCCTGTCTATAGCATGCTGCTTCTGCTTTTTAGCATGCATGTAGTCCTGTGTTGCAGCTTCCCCAGGTTGGCACCTCATTTTTAGGTATGCCTGGTGCTGTTCCTGACATGCTCTTCTACACTTCTTATTGAACCAGGCTTGGTCCCCTGGCTTGATGGTAAAGGTAGAGTGAGGGATATGCCGGGCCATGAGGTTACAGATTGTGGTGGAATACAACTCTGCTGCTGCTGTTGGACCACAGCGCCTCATGGATGCCCAGTTTTGAGCTGCTAGATCTGTTCTGAATCTATCCCATTTAGCACGGTGGCAGTGCCACACAACACGGTGGAGAGTGTCCTCAGTGTGAAGACGGGACTTCGTCTCCTCAATGACTGTGCGGTGGTCACTGCTACCGATACCGTCATGGACAGATGCATCTGCAACAGGTTGATTGGTGAGGACGAGGTCAAGTAGGTTTTTCCCCTCGTGTTGGTTCTCTCACCACCTGTCGCAGGCCCAGACTGGCAGTTATGTCCTTCAGGACTTGGCCAGCTCGGTCAGTAGTGGTGCCCCCGAGCCACTATTGGTGGTGGACATTGAAGTCCCCCACCCAGAGTACATTCTGTGCCCTTGCTACTCTCAGTGCTTCTTCCAAGTGGTGTTCAACATGGTACTGATTCATCAGCTTTGATATCAAGTGCAAAGTTACATAGGCAACTGAGAGCGTGTTGGTATAATAGGCCAGATCCAAAGGCTGAAATTCTTGTTACATAGGAGATCATGTAATCCAGAGGACAATAGTCTTTAATTAAGAAGTGTTTCAAAACAATTTTGTACAGCCTGTTTTCCAACTACAGTAGGCAATGGACAAATATTTTGTCTCTGTGAGCTATGTGTAAGGAATTCATAGCACATTTATTTAAAAAAGTTTACTATTTCATTACACCTACAGTACAGAGGAAATCTTCCTCCCAAACCTTCTGCTCTACGGCCATATTTTCCCTGGATGTTTACTTGTGTGTACTTTTCATGGAAGTAAACAGGTGAAGAACACCACGGAGTCTTGCTCATAGCCTAAAATGGGGGTAAGGAAATTAGTGAAAATGTAGCTTGTTAAGGGTTTGTTAAGGACAATGAAGCCGTTGTTAAAGGCGAATCATAATAAAATCATGCAACCTTCTGCAGAGGCAAATGGAAACAATAATATAATTCTGAACTTCTGTTCAGAATGGGGGTTAGTTATACAAAAGGAAGGCCAAGATTTGGAAGTATCGAGTAGCTAATATTTATTGTTTAAAAAGTGAGTTTGGGGATAAGTGGGTTTACTTTTCTTAACCCAATTCTAATTGCCATTTTGGAAATTCATCGTTAATTTCTCAGTTATTATTAGAAAATCTCTAACATTTGAATTCATCTCCATATCTACACACACCTTTAACTTAAGAAAATAGGTAGGTAATTTGCCAATCGTAGAAATGTATTTATTAATTTCTCTGTGCGACAATCTTTAGAAGATCTCTAATCATGAAGAGTTAAATCTATGAATGGCCTTTAATCTCATATGAAGATCAATGGGTCCTTTGTTGCTCATGGAAATTCATTAATCCATTTTGGAGAGTACACCATCTACTAGGACATTCTTGGCCTGGGCAGTAAATAAGTCTTTTTGAACATTTTGTGCTGTCATTTGTAAATAGTTGAGTTTTCTGTGCTGCATATCTGTATTTTTTTTTTAATTCATTCACAGGACGTGAGCATTGTGGGCAAGGCCAGCATTTATTGCCCATCCCTAATTGCCCTCGAGAAGGTGGCGGTGAGCCGCCTTCTTGAACCGCTGCAGTCTGTGTGGTGAAGGTACTCCCACAGTGCTGTTAGGTAGTGAGTTCCAGGATTTTGACCCAGCAACGATGAAAGAATGACAATATATTTCCATGATGTGGAGATGCCGGCGTTGGACTGGGGTGGACAAAAATGAGAAGTCGCACAACACCAGGTTATAGTCCAACAGATTTATTTAATTTTACAAGCTTTCGGAGCAGTTCGCTCCTTCGTCAGGTAAGTTTAGCAGTGAGAGAATCTCCCAGAATTCACAATTTAAACACAGACAAAATATATT
Source organism: Squalus acanthias (assembly GCA_030390025.1). NCBI lineage: Eukaryota > Metazoa > Chordata > Chondrichthyes > Squaliformes > Squalidae > Squalus > Squalus acanthias. The sequence continues at coordinate 48,963,844 of CM059433.1, read as the reverse complement.
CAAATCTTTCCTTACATCAAAGAGCATAGCCAAGACAATGAGATGTGTCCCAGGGGGTCCAACGTGTCAAACCACCTGCTGGCTGCATATCCTGTCAATCTGTGTAGGTTCTTGTGTTAGCCTTTTTAAAAAAAAAACACCTGGGAAGACCGGCCATGATGTCAAGTCACGTTCTGTATCGTGACATGAACCCGATATCGCGATTGAGGCCATCCTCATGAGTGCGGAACTTGGCTATCAGTTTCTGCTCTATGATTTTGCGCTGTCGTGTATCTCGAAGGCCGCCTTGGAGAACGCTTACCCGCATATCCGAGGCTGAATGCCCCTGGCTGCTGAAGTGTTCCCCGACTGTGAGGCAACCCTCCTGCCTGGCGATTGTTGCGCGGTGTCCGTTCATACGTTGTCTCAGTGTCTGCATGGTCTCGCCGATGTACCATGCTCTGGAGCATCCTTTACTGCAACGTATCAGGTAGACAACGTTGGCCGAGTCACATGAGTATGTACCGTGTACCTGGTGGGTAGTGTCCTCACGTGTGATGATGGTATCTGTGTCCATGATTTGGCATGTCTTGCAGAGGTTGCCGTGGCAGGGTTGTGTGGTGTCTTGGTTGCTGTTCGCCTGAAAGATGGGTAATCTGCTGCGAACGATGGTACTTTTGAGGTTAGGCGGCTGCTTGAAGGCGAGTAGTGGAGGCGTGGGGATGGCCTTAGCAAGGTGTTCGTCGTCATCGATGACATGTTGAAGGCTGCGAAGAACATGGCGTAGTTTTTCCGCTCCGGGGAAGTACTGGACGACGTAGGGTACTCTGTTGGTTGTGTCCCGTGTTCGTTATATATATATATAAATATATTTCCAAGTCAGGATGGTGTGTGACTTGGGGGGGGGGGGGGGGGGTGGGGGGGGGGGGAATTTGCAGTGAGTGATGTTCCCATACGCCTGCTGCCCTTGTCCTTCTAGGTGGTATTAACCAGTTTATACCAATTAAGTTGTTTGTTAGTTGCTTGAAACAGCACTACTACAGACGAGTCACTATTGGGCAGTTTGCTGCCAGTTCCACTAACAAATTGGGTTTCTCAGAATCACTTGCATGAAAATTGTGCAAATCTGCCATTTTGGTTGGGAGTCATAAAAATATTGCACCAAAATTACCATTTTGAATCATTTCTTACCAAGAAATGAAAATATGCTCCTAATGTTGAGAATAATGTTGGAAAAATTGCTGGATAGTATTAGGTGTCAAATGTGACATACCATTGTAGAAAACAGTTACTCAATGCAGAAATAAAATATGAATGTAAAACAGATAATAGCCAACCAATAAATAAAAACACAACAGGCCACTTGGGGGAGGAAACATTAAAGATCAAAGATTTGCTTAAAAAGACATGAAGTGAGAAACAGTTCCCAGTTTCTAATTGATTCATTGTTACATACAAGACTTCTTCATCTGGATGCACAGACTTTTACAATTGACCAACAAATGCATACTAAACCCAATCCTGAGACTTCTTTGTTCAAATGGAATTGTTTATCTTCTTCATTCCCCTGCTATCCCCAGTGAAGCAAATCTTTGGTATTGATTCACATCCAAGAAGACAATTGGATTTTTTATCCACGGATGCTGCCTGGCCTGCTGAGTTTTTCCAGCATTTTCTGTTATTTTTTATTTATTACTTTGCTATTAACTATTTTACACCTGTTTTTAGTTCTGCATTGATAGTATTGTAAAAGAAAAGTAGTGAACTGCATAGTATTTTTTCCGATAGCTGTCATGGAACCATCATCACTGGATAATGTGGTGTGATCTATCTTATCCTGTTAAAAGTTTTGTGTCTAAGAATGTATGATTGTAGAGTGGCTCCAACATTGTTGGTTGGGCGATGCTAACAATATGGTATAGGCAGTCGCATGATCAACACAGACCAATCATGTGTAGAGATTCAATTCCAGAACAAACTTTCTGTGCTCTGCTTATGCCAGGGTACTGGGGTTTTACTCCCACCCTGCCTCAAACCTGCTTGCATCGGCCTCCACTCATAGGCCCATGAGCAATACCATAGAAGATATGAGCACTTTTGTTTTTTTCCACCCACTGAAAACTACAGGTGTCAACCTAGGCTCAGTGGTCGCATTCTCGCCTCGGAGTCAGAAGGTTGTGGGTTAAAGAGACTTGAGCACAGATCTAGGCTGGCCCTTCTGTGCTGTACTGTGGCAGTGCTGCCTTTCAAATGAGACATTAATTGAGGCTCTGTCTGCCTTCTCAGGTGAACGTAAAAGATCCCACAGCACTATTCTAAGAAGAATAGGGGAGTTCTCCTGGTGCCCTGGCCAACATTTATCCCTCAACCAACACCTAAAAATACAGATGATCTGGTTATTTCATTGCGGTGTATAAAATGGCTGCCATGTTTTCGATGTTAAAACAGTGATTACACTTCAAAAGTACTTAATTGACTGTAAAGTGCTTTAGGACATCCTGAGGTCATAAAAGGCTCTATATAAATGCAAGTTCTTTCTTACAAATTTATGGGAGCCAGAAGATCTTCTTGACTGCGGTGCAACTTAGCTCCTGAAGCGGGACTTAAATTGAGACTAGGGAATGGGCCATAAATAAGAGATTTGTAATAATAGTTGGTTAGAACTGATGTTTGTGGCAGTTATTTTAAGGATAAGTTTTAGATTAACGTTTGTTAAATTACCTTAGATAAAAGGTGCATGTAATTACTTTAAAAACACTAATTATCACTGCACTATACTAGTAAAATAACAAAAATATTTATGCTACAGCAACGTGTGTACGTTTAACTGGTTGTTTTCTTGCTGAAGAGTAACACGCACTTCAGTAATCAGTTAATGGCGCCCTCTGGTTGAAACCTGGCGATAATACAAACGTGTTATTTTTGTTTCACGTTTGTGTGTCTATATATGAATATTCTGGAATTGTTCGTCACTGCTGCAGTAATAATAATAAAAATAAACCAGCCAAACAATGACATCATCAACTGCTCGGTTCTGGAACGCAGCTGATTTCCAGGAGGAACTATCTGTTGTTTAAAAGTGACATCACGAAAATATAATAAAATTGAATATAGCCAAATATATAAACATGATCGTAATAAAGTGTGATCCGATACGTAATAATCAAAGAACTGGGTTATTATATAATGATGTAGACAAACATTTATATACACGTTATAAGAAATGATAGAACTACTCCACTCCACAATAAAATAAGGTGGGTTTTTCCCCTGGTTGTTATAGATTACAATGACTGGAATTGTGAATAACTTGGTTACAAATCATGCACGATTGTTTACATTCACTGTTTATTAGACAGCAGCTTATGTTCTACTTGGGGTGTGATTTTTACAACACGCATATTTGTAAACGTGGGAGGGAACGGTTTTTGTGGTGCATGTAATCCAAAATGATTGTGGACAGAGAATCAGCATAACTATTGATAATGGAAGGCCACTAATATTTTAACGCCATCTAGGAGTGATAACAACATTGCCCGGATTATCCTATTTAATTTGTTTGAGAAAAAAATCCAAATATTATACAGCGGAATGAAACTACGAGCCATCTGCCATTACTGAGTGATGGCATCCTTTCCAACACAACATACAAAGGCTTCCCTGGAGCCTTTCTGGGAACCTTATTTACATCTTATAGATGCCATTTCCTGATAGACTGGAAAACTACAACGTGGTTATTCCAACCGGAAAGTTCGAAGCAATCACTGGTAAGCCTGCAAATCACCATAATAAGTGACCCGGCTACTTCATCAATGTTTCCGAAACCAGAAAATAGATTTTCTGTATGCGGTTGATCTACATTTTACCAGCCATCTTATGTAGAGGGAAAAGTCAGAGAGACAACTGTCAGAGTTCACTATTTCCCCAAAATCTTCAAAAACTATTTGTGATGTGCCCCTAATTCCCTCTTTTTGGTATTGCATTTCTCCCTGTTGCGGAAAGCATCTGCCTCTTGCTCGCAGTGTTGTCAATTCTAAATTTCACGGTGGAGCGCTTTCATACTTTACTTTCAAAACTCCTTTGGGCGTTTGATGCAGCAAGTAAAAGGCCCAGTGGTCACAGTGCAAACATCATTACTACTCCAAATCTACAATATCAGCTAGCTATTGCTGGAGCCAAATCAATACAAATCTCGGAGAAGAACATTGAATTTAATAAGGCAATAAAGACAATTTCGCATGAAACCAACTGAGAATGATTTTGTATGGTAATTAGTATTCTTGTACAAACTATTCCCACTCGTAAATTATTCTGTTTGAAACTGGGGTGCAATTTTAGAGTGGCATCTATATCTGAAGCTGTATTCGGAGACCTGTATTAATTTGCCATGGATTTGAACACAATAATGTTGCTATTCAGTTTTAAGGATATCGCCAGATTGTATTTAACACTCAAAATCACAAAAAATAATTCTGGTATTGTTCCAAGAGCTGCACTTGAATATAAAATCATGGGAATTCTGAGTGCGTTTACAGGAATCAATCTGTTCACATACCAGTGCACTACACAGAATTCCACGTCTTTCAATTTCCTTGTCAGTGATCGTATTTCCAGGTAATATTCCGCGGTCGTAACTGGCCACTAATGTAATCTGAAAAACTTCACGTTTTGTGAGAGTAAATCTCGCCAGTCACAACATATAATTGCTTTAATAACTGTTAAAATACACAATTCGAAAAGCTGCTGAAAGTTTAGCGCAAGCATCTCGCCACAGCAGATTACCAGCAACGTGACATAGTCCTTATCAAATTTACTTCTAAATCTTTACTCTGCAAGACAAAAATCTCTCTCAACATCAACAGCAAAGCTGTTTTTGAATAAGGTGTTATAAGCTACATATGCCTTTATCCCACCCCAACTGCGAATGCACACTCAATTATCACCCAAGTCCTTATTATATTATGGCACGTGATTATTCATGTTTTTAAATGATATCGTTGTGTTTGTTTAAATCCCTCATTAACCGACGACAATATTCTACAAAATGCACGTCAGAAATATAACGGCATTTGTGTTGATTCAAAACAGGAGTGTACATCAAGTCATATCTAAGCAATACTACATCGCTATCATCCTTGGCAGTACAATCATTCGCTCAGAACGTTTGACTTAGAAACAATCTTCATTTGGCTTTTTTTTAAGGCGACATCTATATTTCCTTTTTAGAAATGAAGCAAAGCTACTGGGGGTGAGAGGCGGGGTAGATCATGTTGGGGCGCACCTCGAGTTTTGAGCCACGAGATCCACTTAAAGTGTCGCTTTTGGATTATCACTTCAACCTTTGCAATTGCAACCTGTGCTTTGCCATTTGCATCAGGAGCAGTGAGAGGACCAGTTGCTGCCTTAACCATCGAGCGCGATGTTTTATTATCTGCTGTACTGCTAAGCCTCTTCTCTCTGGCGACCTTCTAATTGTTGTATCCATGGCGAATTATGATGTTTATTTGCTCTGGAGTTTTTGCTTATGCTATTATTTGCACGCGACTGCGAATCCCAACCTATGGCTGAATTACGGTAGAAAATGACATGCACCTTACACCGATTAATTGCCTTCCAGCTAATCGTTCCTTACAGTGATAAACAAGATGCACCTTTAGAACAAGAAAGGGCAATCATGCATATAGCATCCAACCTTGGTTTTCCCCATGCTGATATTTACGTTAAACACAATACTGCAGTTAATTCATTCACTCCAAGATGCCAGCATCGTGCTTGATTTTAAACTGAAAGTGAAACGCTCAGATGATTCCTGTTTCAATCAATATTTCGGCCAGCATAAATGTCATGTTATATTACATGGACATGCCAGATTTACTGATGGTAGCTTTAAACAACATTGCACGGGTTAGGGAAAAGGTGAAGACGAGATGTTACTGCTATAGATGAGATTTTTAAAACGCGGATCTTAAACAAGCAATCTCAATCGGCATGCGCATGGTGCAATTTTTTTGTCCAGCGCATCATCCACTTACCTTTGTAGGTGAAGCTGTGGTCAAAAATCTGCAATTAGTTTGTTTTGCTAGATCCGAAATCAGTTGAGCCCTACCATTCGAGTTAAACGAGCAATGAAAGCGGGTAGGTCACAGTGTTTGATGCAGGTCCAGTCGATCTGTATGTGTTATGTGCAACAGGGCTGGCGTCAGTTCTGGGGTGCTACTGCTAAGGCAGGAAGGAGTATGAGCGTCAGTCCCCGTGCATCATACACTCCATATATTCGCTTTCTTTTAGAAGCAGTAACGTGGTTAGTTGATGTCATATGGTCTGAGTCTGCGCGACCAGAGGCAGTCCGCCTACCGTGCAGGATCTGCTGCCAGAGATGGTCCGTTTCAGCCGCGCTGCAGACACATCGATGTGACAGAAATATTCACTGCCAGATGCAAGGAAAAGGAAACATGTTAAAATTCTGATATCACAACAGTTCCCTTTAAAAATGCTTTTACGGCATTCATGATACAGAATCCATCCTATCACATTTTGGATTCCACTATTGTGTTAATGTGCAATTGCATTCATATTTGACAGCTGCATTAATTTCTTGACCTTAAGTGTTCAAATACAGTCCTGTAACAAAATAAAAATATTTACGGCTGTTTTCTTATTTTTGATAGTACAGTAATGCCAAATAAAGAAACGTCAATAAAATGCAAGACTGATTTTTCCCCCTGTTTTAAGCGACTTGGGGAGAGGGCACTCGTTCACGTTCTTAAAATACATGTGTTTGTTTTTAAAGTATAATTTAGAGGTCCAAATAATTGTGGGTTACAGTGCTCATATATACAATGGAAAAGTGTTAATTCAAAGTAAACCATTCTCTCGGTATGTTGCATAATAATAGAACATTCCGATCACGTACATGGTGCTGCTCGCGGTGCCCGGGCTGTGAGGAAGATTATTGTTGTTATTGTGATGCAAAATATTACATTGAAATGATCCCACATTAAATTTGTGGTTTATATAAAAATACATACTCAATGAAAGCCTGTATGCCGTCGCAGAATTAATGAAAGACGACGGTGCAATTAAGATATTTCATTTCTAAAATCCAAATAATACTGCTTTCAAATCGTTATTTAGAAAATTAGGAATCAGTAAGGTTGAAAATCATGTTTTCAACAATATTTACAAATACAGTGAGGGAGCTGCTCATTCTCTTTTATTTGGTGCTGGCACGCTTTCGGCTTGTACTTCGTGTTTCAAAATCGGCATTGGGCACCGAGAGTCAGCTTATGGGGTCTTAAACACTTAAGAAAGATTAGTGGTGTTTTCTTTCCTTATCACGGTAGATGACAGAAAAATGGTTATTGTATATAAACAACCATTAGGACAATCTGGGTTGTTTGTACTTTCAGTGACATTTTCATTACATTATTTTATAAAAATTTATTTTGACCATACTTTACAACCGGCCACAAAAAGTATTCACTTTTGTGTTTCTGTCGACTCTGTTGTTTATGACAACAATATTATATATAAAGCTAGTGTTGTGCAATTAAATGGACATTCAGAAACGAAATTTCTCTAGGGGTTCAAGCATCATTTTTCAATGGAAGGTTAACTAAAACACACATTTGCCAATCAGAACAAATGTTTTCACATGAAATGTGATATTTTGGTGCACTTAATATTTCCTCCAACTCATTAACCCTGCCTCCATGTTAACCATTATTCCTCAACTAAGGAGAGCCTGCTTCCAAGCTTTTGCCAGTGCTCAATTCAGACAGACTTAGACAATGGAGGTGATTATGGTTGCCCACTTCTGGGTTGCTGAGAAGCGGTTTCCACTTTGCAATGTTGCAAGAATGACCCGACTCCAGAGCAGAGTGGTGTCACATCACCTGAAGGAGGTTGCCTTCCTCTGCTTGGGCTTTACATATTCTAATATAACTCAGTGTGGTGTAAAGCCAAATTTAAAAGGTGCTCACAGGATCTCTTGGATTGGAACATAGGATCAGGAGTAGGCCATTCAGCCCCTCGAGCCTGTTCCGCCATTCAATGAGGTCATGGCTGATTTCTATCTTAACTCCATCCATTCACCTTGGCTCCATATCCTTTTATAACCTTGTCTAGCAGAAATCTATCAATCTCAGATTTAAACATTAACTGAGCTAGCATCTACTGCGTTTTGTGGGAGAGAGTTCCACACTTCTACCACCATTTGCATGAAGAAGTGTCTCCTAACCTTTCCCTTGAATGGCCTGGCTCTGATTTTAAGGCTATGTCCCCTTGTCCTAGACCACCCCAACAGCAGAAAAAAGTTTCTCTATCTACTCTATCAATTCCTTTCAAAATCCTAGAAACCACAATCAAATCACCTCTTAACCTCCTTTATTCCAGGGAGGACAAGCCTAGTTTATGTAATCTCTCCTCATAATCTAACCCTTGGAGCCCTGGTAATATACTGGTGAATCTGCGCTGCACTCCCGCACAGCCCTCTGAACCTCCCGCACAGCCCACTGGATCTCCCGCACAGCTCACTGGATCTCCCGCACAGCTCTCTGGACCTCCCGCACAGCTCACTGGATCTCCCGCACAGCTCTCTGGATCTCCAGCACAGCTCTCTGGATCTCCAGCACAGCTCCCTGGATCTCCCACACATCTCCCTGGATCTCCCGCACAGCCCCCTGGATCTCCCGCACAGCTCCCTGGATCTCCTGCACAGCCCCCTGGATCTCCCGCACAGCCCCCTGGATCTCCTGCACAGCTCCCTGGATCTCCCGCACAGCTCCCTGGATCTCCTGCACAGCCCCCTGGATCTCCCGCACAGCTCCCTGGATCTCCCGCACAGCCCCCTGGATCTCCCGCACAGCTCCCTGGATCTCCCGCACAGCCCCCTGGATCTCCCGCACAGCTCCCTGGATCTCCAGCACAGCCCCCTGGATCTCCCGCACAGCCCCCTGGATCTCCCGCACAGCTCTCTGGATCTCCAGCACAGCCCCCTGGACCTCCCGCACAGCCCCCTGGACCTCCCGCACAGCCCCCTGGACCTCCCGCACAGCCCCCTGGATCTCCCGCACAGCTCCCTGGACCACCCGCACAGCCCCCTGGATCTCCCGCACAGCTCTCTGGACCTCCAGCACAGCCCCCTGGACCTCCCGCACAGCCCCCTGGACCTCCCGCACAGCCCCCTGGATCTCCCGCACAGCCCCCTGGATCTCCCGCACAGCCCCCTGGACCTCCCGCACAGCCCCCTGGACCTCCCGCACAGCCCCCTGGACCTCCCGCACAGCCCCCTGGATCTCCAGCACAGCCCCCTGGATCTCCCGCACAGCTCTCTGGATCTCCCGCACAGCCCCCTGGATCTCCCGCACAGCACCCTGGATCTCCCGCACAGCACCCTGGATCTCCCGCACAGCCCCCTGGATCTCCCGCACAGCTCCCTGGACCTCCCGCACAGCTCTCTGGATCTCCCGCACAGCTCTCTGGATCTCCCGCACAGTCCCCTGGACATCCCGCACAGCCCCCTGGATCTCCCGCACAGCCCCCTGGACCTCCCGCACAGCCGCCTGGATGTCCCGCACAGCCCCCTGGACCTCCTGCACAGCTCCCTGGATCTCCCGCACAGCCCCCTGGACCTCCCGCACAGCTCTCTGGATCTCCCGCACAGCTCCCTGGACCTCCCGCACAGCTCTCTGGACCTCTCGCACAGCTCTCTGGATCTCCCGCACAGCTCACTGGACCTCCCGCACAGCCCCCTGGACCTCCCGCACAGCCCCCTGGACCTCCCGCACAGCTCTCTGGACCTCCCGCACAACTCTCTGGATCTCCCCCACAGCCCCCTGGACCTCCTGCACAGCCCCCTGGATGTCCCGCACAGCCCCCTGACCTCCTGCACAGCCCCCTGGATCTCCCGCACAGCCCGCTGGACCTCCCGCACAGCTCTCTGGATCTCCCGCACAGCTCTCTGGATCTCCCGCACAGCTCCCTGGACCTCCCGCACAGCCCCCTGGACCTCCCGCACAGCCCCCTGGATCTCCCGCACAGCCCCCTGGACCTCCCGCACAGCCCCCTGGATCTCCCGCACAGCTCCCTGGATCTCCCGCACAGCCCCCTGGACCTCCTGCACAGCCCTCTGGACCTCCCGCACAGCCCCCTGGACCTCCCGCACAGCCCCCTGGACCTCACGCACAGCTCTCTGGATCTCCCGCACAGCTCTCTGGACCTCCTGCACAGCTCTCTGGACCTCCCGCACAGCCCCCTGGACCTCCCGCACAGCTCTCTGGATCTCCAGCACAGCCCCCTGGACCTCCCGCACAGCCCACTGGATCTCCAGCACTGCTCCCTGGATCTCCCGCACAGCTCTCTGGATCTCCCGCACAGCCTCCTGGATCTCCCGCACAGCTCTCTGGATCTCCCGCACAGCCCCCTGGACCTCCCGCACAGCCCCCTGGATCTACCGCACAGCTCTCTGGATCTCCCGCACAGCTCCCTGGATCTCCCACACAGCTCTCTGGATCTCCCGCACAGTCCCCTGGATCTCCCGCACAGCTCTCTGGATCTCCCGCACAGCTCCCTGGATCTCCCGCACAGCCCCCTGGACCTCCCGCACAGCCCTCTGGATCTCCCGCACAGCTCTCTGGACCTCCCGCACAGCCCCCTGGACCTCCCGCACAGCCCTCTGGATCTCCCACACAGCTCTCTGGATCTCCCGCACAGCTCTCTGGACCTCCCGCACAGCCCCCTGGACCTCCCGCACAGCTCTCTGGACCTCCCGCAAAGCCCAATGGACCTCCCGCACAGCTCTCTGGATCTCCCGCACAGCTCCCTGGACCTCCCGCACAGCTCTCTGGATCTCCCGCAGAGCTCTCTAGACCTCCTGCACAGCCCCCTGGATCTCCCGCACAGCCCCCTGGACCTCCCGCACAGCTCTCTGGATCTCCCGCACAGCTCTCTGGATCTCCCGCACAGCTCCCTGGACCTCCCGCACAGCCCCCTGGACCTCCCGCACAGCCCCCTGGATCTCCCGCACAGCTCCCTGGATCTCCCGCACAGCACCCTGGATCTCCCGCACTGCCCCCTGGATCTCCCGCACAGCTCTCTGGATCTCCCGCACAGCTCCCTGGACCTCCCGCACAGCTCTCTGCACCTCCCGCACAGCTCTCTGGATCTCCCGCACAGCTCCCTGGACCTCTCGCACAGCCCCCTGGACCTCCCGCACAGCTCTCTGGACCTCCCGCACAGCTCTCTGGATCTCCCCCACAGCCCCCTGGACCTCCCGCACAGCCCCCTGTATCTCCCGCACAGCCCCCTGGACCTCGCGCACAGCCGCCTGGATGTCCCGCACAGCCCCCTGGACCTCCTGCACAGCCTCCTGGATCTCCCGCACAGCCCGCTGGACCTCCCACACAGCCCCCTGGACCTCCCGCACGGATCTCTGGATCTCCCGCACAGCTCTCTGGACCTCCCGCACAGCTCTCCGGATCTCCCGCACAGCCCCCTGGACCTCCCACACAGCACCCTGGATCTCCCGCACAGCTCTCTTGATCGCTCGCACAGCCCCCTGGACCTCCCGCACAGCTCTCTGGATCTCCCGCACAGCTCTCTGGACCTCCCGCACAGCCCCCTGGACCTCCCGCACAACTCTCTGGACCTCCCGCACAGCCGCCTGGATCTCCCGCACAGCCCCCTGGACCTCCCGCACAGCCGCCTGGACCTCCCGCACAGCTCCCTGGACCTCCCGCACAGCCCCCTGGACCTCCCGCACAGCCCCCTGGATCTCCCGCACAGCTCTCTGGATCTCCCGCACAGCTCTCTGGATCTCCCGCACAGCTCCCTGGACCTCCCGCACAGCCCCCTGGACCTCCCGCACAGCCCCCTGGATCTCCCGCACAGCTCCCTGGATCTCCCGCACAGCACCCTGGATCTCCCGCACTGCCCCCTGGATCTCCCGCACAGCTCTCTGGATCTCCCGCACAGCTCCCTGGACCTCCCGCACAGCTCTCTGCACCTCCCGCACAGCTCTCTGGATCTCCCGCACAGCTCCCTGGACCTCTCGCACAGCCCCCTGGACCTCCCGCACAGCCCCCTGTACCTCCCGCACAGCCCGCTGGACCTCCCGCACAGCCCCTTGGACCTCCCGCACAGCTCTCTGGACCTCCCGCACAGCCCCTGGACCTCTCGCACAGCCCCCTGGATCTCCTGCACAGCCCCCTGGACCTCCCGCACAGCTCTCTGGATCTCCCGCACAGCTCTCTGGACCTCCCACACAGCACCCTGCACCTCCCGCACAGCTCTCTGGACCTCCCGCACAGCCCCCTGTACCTCCCGCACAGCCCGCTGGACCTCCCGCACAGCCCCTTGGACCTCCCGCACAGCTCTCTGGACCTCCCGCACAGCCCCCTGGACCTCTCGCACAGCCCCCTGGATCTCCCGCACAGCCCCCTGGATCTCCCGCACAGCCCCCTGGATCTCCCGCACAGCCCCATGCACCTCACGCACAGCTTTCTGAATCTCCAGCACAGCCCCCTGGACCTCCAGCACAGCCCCCTGGATCTCCAGCACAGCTCCCTGGATCTCCCGCACAGCTCTCTGGATCTCCCGCACAGCCCCCTGGATCTCCCGCACAGCTCCCTGGATCTCCTGCACAGCCCCCTGGACCTCACGCACAGCTTTCTGAATCTCCAGCACAGCCCCCTGGACCTCCAGCACAGCCCCCTGGATCTCCAGCACAGCTCCCTGGATCTCCCGCACAGCTCTCTGGATCTCCCGCACAGCCCCCTGGATCTCCCGCACAGCTCCCTGGATCTCCTGCACAGCCCCCTGGACCTCCCGCACAGCTCTCTGGACCTCCCGCACAGCCCCCTGGATATCCCGCACAGCCCCCTGGACCTCCCGCACAGCCCCCTGGATCTCCCGCACAGCCCCCTGGATCTCCCGCACAGCTCCCTGTATCTCCCGCACAGCCGCCTGGACCTCCTGCACAGCCCTCTGGATCTCCCGCACAGCTCCCTGGACCTCCCGCACAGCTCTCTGGATCTCCCGCACAGCTCTCTGGACCTCCCGCACAGCCCCCTGGACCTCCCGCACAGCTCTCTGGACCTCCCGCACAGCCCCCTGGACCTCCCGCAGAGCTCTCTGGATCTCCCGCACAGCTCGCTGGACCTCCCGCACAGCTCTCTGGACCTCCCGCACAGCCCCCTGGATCTCCCGCACAGCTCTCTGGACCTCCCGCACAGCCCCCTGGAGCTCCCGCACAGCCCCCTGGATCTACCGCACAGCTCTCTGGAGCTCCCGCACAGCTCTCTGGATCTCCCGCACAGCTCTCTGGATCTCCCGCCCAGCCCCCTGGATCTCCCGCACAGCTCTCTGGATCTCCCGCACAGCTCCCTGGATCTCCCGCACAGCCGCCTGGACCTCCCGCACAGCCCTCTGGATCTCCCGCACAGCTCCCTGGACCTCCCGCACAGCTCTCTGGACCTCCCGCGCAGCTCGCTGGACCTCCCGCACAGCTCTCTGGACCTACCGCACAGCTCTCTGGACCTCCAGCACAGCCCCCTGGACCTCCCGCACAGCCCTCTGGATCTCCCGCACAGCTCCCTGGACCTCCCGCACAGCTCTCTGGATCTCCCGCACAGCTCTCTGGACCTCCCGCACAGCTCGCTGGACCTCCCGCACAGCTCTCTGGACCTACCGCACAGCTCTCTGGATCTCCCGCACAGCCCCCTGGACCATCCGCACAGCTCCCTGTACCCCCCGCACAGCCCCCTGGACCTCCCGCACAGCTCTCTGGACCTCCTGCACAGCCCCCTGGACCTCCCGCACAGCCCCCTGGATCTCCCGCACAGCTCTCTGAATCTCCAGCACAGCCCCCTGGACCTCCCGCACAGCCCTCTGGATCTCCCGCACAGCTCCCTGGACCTCCCGCACAGCTCTCTGGATCTCCCACACAGCTCGCTTGACCTCCCGCACAGCTCTCTGGACCTCCCGCACAGCCCCCTGGATCTCCCGCACAGCTCTCTGGACCTCCCGCACAGCCCCCTGGAGCTCCCGCACAGCCCCCTGGATCTCCCGCACAGCTCTCTGGACCTCCCGCACAGCCCCCTGGAGCTCCCGCACAGCCCCCTGGATCTCCCGCACAGCCCCCTGGATCTCCCGCACAGCTCTCTGAATCTCCCGCACAGCCCCCTGGATCTCCCGCACAGCTCTCTGGATCTCCCGCCCAGCCCCCTGGATCTCCCGCACAGCTCTCTGGATCTCCCGCACAGCTCCCTGGATCTCCCGCACAGCCGCCTGGACCTCCCGCACAGCCCTCTGGATCTCCCGCACAGCTCCCTGGATCTCCCGCACAGCCGCCTGGACCTCCCGCACAGCCCTCTGGATCTCCCGCACAGCTCCCGAGACCTCCCGCACAGCTCTCTGGACCTCCCGCACAGCTCCCTGGATCTCCCGCACAGCCATCTGGATATCCAGCACAACACCCTGGACCTCCCACACAGCCCTCTGCATCTCCCGCACAGCTCCCTGGACCTCCCGCACAGCTCTCTGGACCTCCAGCACAGCCCCCTGGACCTCACGCACAGCTCTCTGGATCTCCCGCACAGCCCCCTGGACCTCCCGCACAGCTCCCTGTACCTCCCGCACAGCCCCTTGGACCTCCCGCACAGCTCTCTGGACCTCCTGCACAGCCCCCTGGACCTCCCGCACAGCCCCCTGGATCTCCAGCACAGCTCTCTGGATCTCCTGCACAGCCCCCTGGACCTCCTGCACAGCCCCCTGGATCTCCCGCACAGCCCCCTGGATCTCCCGCACAGCCCCCTGGACCTCCTCCACAGCCCCCTGGACCTCCCGCACAGCTCCCTGGACCTCCCGCACAGCTCCCTGGATCTCCCGCACAGCCCCCTGGACCTCCCGCACAGCACCCTGGACCTCCCGCAGAGCCCCCTGGATCTCCCGCACAGCTCTCTGGATCTCCCGCACAGCCCCCTGGATCACCCGCACAGCTCCTTGGATCTCCTGCACAGACCCCTGGACCTCCCGCACAGCACCCTGGATCTCCCGCACAGCTCTCTGGATCTCCCGCACAGCTCCCTGGATCTCCCGCACAGCTCCCTGGATCTCCCGCACAGCCCCCTGGATCTCCCGCAAAGCTCTCTGGACCTCCCGCACAGCTCCCTGGACCTCCCGCACAGCCCCCTGGATATCCCGCACAGCCCCCTGGACCTCCCGCACAGCCCCCTGGATCTCCCGCACAGCCCCCTGGATCTCCCGCACAGCTCCCTGTATCTCCCGCACAGCCGCCTGGACCTCCCGCACAGCCCTCTGGATCTCCCGCACAGCTCCCTGGACCTCCCGCACAGCTGTCTGGATCTCCCGCACAGCTCTCTGGACCTCCCGCACAGCCCCCTGGAGCTCCCGCACAGCCCCCTGGATCTCCCGCACAGCTCTCTGGAGCTCCCGCACAGCTCTCTGGATCTCCCGCACCGCTCTCTGGATCTCCCGCCCAGCCCCCTGGATCTCCCGCACAGCTCTCTGGATCTCCCGCACAGCTCCCTGGATCTCCCGCACAGCCGCCTGGACCTCCCGCACAGCCCTCTGGATCTCCCGCACAGCTCCCTGGACCTCCCGCACAGCTCTCTGGACCTCCCGCACAGCTCGCTGGACCTCCCGCACAGCTCTCTGGACCTACCGCACAGCTCTCTGGACCTCCAGCACAGCCCCCTGGACCTCCCGCACAGCTCTCTGGATGTCCCGCACAGCCCCCTGGACCTCCCGCACAGCTCCCTGTACCTCCCGCACAGCCCCCTGGACCTCCCGCACAGCTCTCTGGACCTCCTGCACAGCCCCCTGGACCTCCCGCACAGCCCCCTGGATCTCCAGCACAGCCCCCTGGATCTCCTGCACAGCCCCCTGGACCTCCGCACAGCCCCCTGGATCTCCCGCACAGCCCCCTGGATCTCCCGCACAGCCCCCTGGACCTCCTGCACAGCCCCCTGGACCTCCCGCACAGCGACCTCCCCGCACAGCCCCCTGGACCTCCCGCAGAGCCCCCTGGATCTCCAGCACAGCTCTCTGGATCTCCCGCACAGCTCTCTGGATCTCCCGCACAGCCCCCTGGATATCCCGCACAGCCCCCTGGACCTCCCGCACAGCCCCCTGGACCTCCCGCACAGCTCCCTGTACCTCCCGCACAGCCCCCTGGACCTCCCGCACAGCTCTCTGGACCTCCTGCACAGCCCCCTGGACCTCCCGCACAGCCCCCTGGATCTCCAGTACAGCTCCGTGGATCTCCTGCACAGCCCCCTGGACCTCCTGCACAGCCCCCTGGATCTCCCGCACAGCCCCCTGGATCTCCCGCACAGCCCCCTGGACCTCCCGCACAGCCCCCTGGACCTCCCGCACAGCTCCCTGGATCTCCCGCACAGCTCCCTGGATCTCCCGCACAGCCCCCTGGACCTCCCGCACAGCCCCCTGGACCTCCCGCAGAGCCCCCTGGATCTCCAGCACAGCTCTCTGGATCTCCCGCACAGCTCTCTGGATCTCCCGCACAGCCCCCTGGACCTCCCGCACAGCCCCCTGGACCTCCCGCACAGCCCCCTGGACCTCCCGCACAGCTCTCTGGATCTCCCGCACAGCTCTCTGGATCTCCTGCACAGCCCCCTGGACCTCCTGCACAGCCCCCTGGACCTCCCGCACAGCTCCCTGGACCTCCCGCACAGCTCTCTGGATCTCCCGCACAGTTCCCTCGATCTCCCGCACAGCCCCCTGGACCTTCCGCACAGCTCCCTGGACCTCCCACACAGCTCTCTGGATCTCCCGCACAGCCCCCTGGACCTCCCGCACAGCTCCCTGGACCTCCCGCACAGTCCCCTGGACCTCCCGCACAGCCCCCTGGATCTCCCGCACAGCCCCCTGGACCTCCCGCACAGCTCCCTGGACCTCCCGCACAGCCAGCTCACCAGCTTTTCAATGTGAAAAAATGCGCATGCGCGGTATTTTAAATGGGCCGCACACCCCAAAAAAAATGAACGGGAACATTGCTAGTCACTTCCTTCCATTTCGAGTACATACCCATTACTCTCTGTCTTCTCCTGCCTAACCAATCTCCTAACCAGGTCAATAATTTGCCTTCAATTCCATCAGCTTTCATTTTAGCTAACAGTCTCTTATGTAGAATCTTATCGAATGCCTTCTGGAAGTCCATATAAACTACATTCATAGACATTCCCCTGTCCACTACTTCAGTTACTTCCTCAAAAAATTCAATTAGGTTTGGTAGGCATGACTTACCCTTTACAAATCCATGTTGGCTCTCTCTAATCAGCTCAAATTTCTCTAAGTGCTCAATTACTCTATCCTTAATCATAGATTCCAATAACTCCCCCACCACAGATGTTAAACTAACAGGTCTGTAATTCCCTGGCTTCTCTCTCTCACCTTTCTTAAATAATGGATTTACATTTGCAATTTTCCAATCTAAAGCAACAATTCCTGAATCGAGAGAGCTTTGGTAGATTATGACTAAAGCACCTACAATTTGCTCACCTACTTCCTTTAAAATCCTGGGGTGGAAATCATCAGGTACTGGGGTTTGTCAGTCTTTGGTGACATTATTTTTTCCAATACTGTTTTCTTGCTTATGTTAACTTCAGTGAGTTCCAGTCCTTGATTCATTGTTAATTTCCCTGGAACGGCAGGTATATTATTTTCTTCCTCTACTGTGAAGACTGCCACAAAGTAATTATTCAAAACGTTTGCCATTTCCTTATTTTCATTTGCAATATTATCCCCATCTGTTTTTAAAGGGCCCACATTACCCTTGACTACCCTTTTTCTTATAATATAATTGTAAAAACTTTTTTGTTAATCTTGATATCCCTCACATGTTTCTTTTTGTATTCCTTTTTGCAGCACTTACTATCTTTTTGGTCTTCCTTTGCTGTTCTTTATATCTGTCAGTCCCCTGGATTTACACTATTCTTTGCACTTTTATATGCTCTTTCCTTTATCATAGAATCATAGAAAGTTACAGCACGGAAGGAGGCCATTTCGGCCCATCGTGTCCTCGCTGGCCAACAGAGAGCTATCCAGCCTAATCCCACTTCCCAGCTCTTGGTCCGTAGCCCTGCAGGTTAGAGCATCCCAAGTGCACATCCAAGTACTTTTTAAATGTGGTTAGGGTTTCTGCCTCTACCACCCTTTCAGGCAGTGAGTTCCAGACCCCTACAACCCTCTGGGTGAAGAAATTTCCCCTCAAATCCCCTCTAAACCTTCCACCAATTACTTTAAATCTGTGCCCCCTGGTTTTTCACCCCTCTGCTAAGGGAAATAGGTCCTTTCTATCCACTTTATCTATGCTCCTCATAATTTTATACACCTCAATAAGTTCTCCCCTCAGCCTCCTCTGTTCCAAGGAAAACAGAGCCAGCCTATCCAGTCTTTCCTCATAGCTAAGATTCTCTACTATCGGCAACATCCTTGTAAATCTCCTCTGTACCCTCTCTAGTGTAATCACATCTTTCCTGTACTGTGGTGACCAGACTGCACGCAGTACTCTAGCTGAGGCCTAACTAGTGTTTTATACAGTTGAAGCATAACTCCCCTGCTCTTGTATTCTATGCCACAGCTAATAAAGGCAAGCATTCCGTATGCCTTCTTAACCACCTTATCTACCTGGTCTGCTACCTTCAGGGATCTGTGGACATGCACTCCAAGGTCCCTTTGTTTCTCTACACTACTCAGTGTCCGACCATTTAATGTGTATTCCCTTTCCTTGTTAGCCCTCCCCAAATGCATTACCTCACACTTCTCCGGATTGAATTCCATTTGCCACTGTTCTGCCCACCTGACCAATTTATTGATATCTTCCTGCAGTCTACAGCTTCCTTCTTCAGTATCAACCACATAGCCGATTTTAGTATCATCTGCAAACTTCTTAATCATATCCCTTATATTCAAGTCTAGATCATTGATATATACCACAAAAAGCAAGGGACCTAGTACTGAGCCCTGCGGAACCCCACTGGAAACAGCCTTCCAGTCACAAAAACACCCATCAACCATTACCCTCTGCTTCCTGTCTCCGAGCCAGTTTTGAATCCAGCTTGACACTTTGCCCTGGATCTCATGGGCTTTTAACTTCGTGACCAGTCTGCCATGTGGAACCTTATCAAAAGCCTTGCTAAAGTCCATATACACTACATCAAACGCACTACCCTCATCTACCCTCCTTGTTACCTCCTCAAAAAATTCAATCAAGTTTGTCAGACACGACCTTCCCTTAACAAATCCGTGCTGACTATCCTTGATTAATCCGTGTCTTTCTAAATGAAGATTTATCCAGTCCTTCAGAATTCTTTCCAATAATTTTCCCACCACTGAGGTTAGGCTGACTGGCCTGTAATTACTCGGTCTATCCTTTTCTCCCTTTTTAAACAAGGGTACCACATTAGCAGTCCTCCAGTCCTCCGGCATCACACCTGAAGCCAGAAAGGATTGAAAAATGATGGTCAGGGCCTCTGCAATTTCCTCTTTTGCTTCGCTTAACAGCCTGGGATATATTTCATCCGGGCCTGGGGATTTAGCCACTTTTAAAGCTGCTAAACCCCTTAATACTTCCTCTCTCACTATGTTTATTTCATCTAATATTTCACACTCCTCCTCCCTGATAGCAATGTCTGCTTCGCCCCTCTCCTTTGTGAAAACAGACACGAAGTATTCATTAAGAACCCTACCGACGTCTCCCGCCTCCACACACAGATTACCCTCATGATCTCCAATAGGTCCTACCCTTTCTTTAGTTATCCTCTTACTCTTAATATATTTATAAAACATCTTTGGGTTTTCCTTGATTTTACTTGCCAAGAATTTTTCATGCTCTCTCTTTGCTTTCCTAATATCCTTTTTAATTGTACCCCTGCACTTTCTGTACTCCTCTAAAGATTTAGTTTTATGTTCTCTCTCACCTCTTTTGTTGACCTTGGCAGTTTTATTTGGTAAGTAGAGCTCTTTCCCCTTAGGGGTATATATTGGTCCTGTATTAAGCTAAATTATTTTTTGAACACCTCCCACTGTTCATCTGACAACAGATTTGTCCAGTTTGCTGTCGTCAGTCTCTGTTTCATCCCATCAAAATTTGCTTACCAAAATCTAGAATCTTAGGCCAGAATTTTCCGGGGGATCTGCGGGCAGGATTGATGGTGGGTTGGATGGGAAATTTGATATTTTTGACAGCGGGTCGGGAACCCGGTGTTAACTCACTCCCACATGCCTTTCCTGATGTCGGGTCTGTCAGCGCTGAGCAGACCCAACAGGCAGCAGTGGGCAACCCAATTCAGGTCATTAGTGGCTTGTTTAGAGCCACTTAAGAATGATTTTCAGCTTACCTTTTGCATTTGACAGCTCACCCATGGGGTCCACGCTGGTCGTGGACCACGTCTGTCAAGCTGAGGTGAGAGTTCAGTGGCCATTGAATCAGCTGATGAGTTGACAGCTTCATATGTAAAGTAAAAGCTCCCACCTTACAGAGATAGCTTCCCTCAGCCACAAGCTGTTCCTCACTGAATTTCCACAACAGATTCAGGATGCTGCAATTCTTTACACAAGTCTCCATCCAGTCTGACCTCATTACCTGTCTCACTATTGACAGATAGCTTCTGTCATCTCTGCTTCGCCTGCCATCTATTCCATCAGCATGGGTGCCCTTTATACTCTCTCACCTTGGTCCTCAGAATCCCACCACGATCAGTTCAACACCAGCAGCACCAGGCACACCAGCAGCACCAACAACAACACCAACCTTCTCCACAGTCAACTGATGCTGCACAGGACACAGGGCATCAGCACCCGACCACATTGCTGCCCAGGAGGCCAGGGATGGCCTCACCATGGCCAGATTTACTTCACTTGACGGTGTACACCCTGGCTGCCACATGATGCGCCAGGTTGGCACCACCCCACACCAACACCATAAAGCATCCCTACAATGACCAAGCCATTCCTTTCACACGCATCACCATTGCGGGGGGTACCGTTATGTCTCACCATTCACTGCAACTCATTAAGCCACTTCCAAAGGTGCACACAAATCTGTCCAAGAACGCAAAGTTTTGAAAATAAAGGTTTCAATGTTTGACACCACATTAACAGAAACTTTACATGATCATTGGCTAAAACACCCTTGTGTGCTGTTAGTTGGTATGATTGGACTAGGATGAGGGTGAGTGTGAGGGGTGGCTCGTGAGATGGGGATGTGATAATATAGATAGAGAGGGATGGGTGGAGGTGCAAGGTAAGTTGGTGTGAGTAAGGATGTGCAGGAGTAGGGTAGGGAAGGCAGAGTGATGGGGATGTGATGAGAGGCACAGCAGGATGAGGTTGAGTGTGGCTTTGCAGTAACGTTTCCTGATCTATTGAGATCATTGAAACGTTTGCGGCACTGCACCCAGGTCCTCCTGACCACATCCCTGCTTGTGCGCTCCTGTGCAATGTGCAACCAGGCTGTGTTGATCTCATGGGGAGGTTTCTTCTGCTCATGGGAAGGGAAGAGGACCTCCCTGCATGCTGTGACTCCCTCCATAAGCATATGGAGGGACTCATGGGAGAGCCTGGGCGCAGCCGTGCTCCTCTGTGCAGTCATTGTCAGTGTTTGCAGCACCTCAATGCTGTAGAACACTGACAGCACAAATGTCAAAATAAATTTGGACATGGTCCCTTTAAGGAAACCGGCTGATGACGCATCATCAAATGATGCCACCAGACCTGTTTCCCCTAACAGGCCGGGAAACGCGCCGGGCAGGCTTAACAAGCCCTATCAATGGAAATTCATTTTCTAGTGTGGGATGGAGCCAACAGCGGGGTCGGGACCCACCACCGACGTCGCCCGCCACGGACCCGCCGAGGTGAGCATAATCCCGGCCTTAGTAACTTTGTTAAGTTTCTCCTTTTCAAACCTTACATTGAATTCGATCATATTATGATCATTGTTAGATAAATGTTCTCTTGCTGTTAGATTATTAACTAAGTCTGGCTCATTACTCATTGTTAAATCTAGTATGGCCTGCCCTCAGCTTGGTTCTAAAACATATTGCTCCAGTAAACTATCTTGAATGCACTCAAGAAATCCACTACCTTTCTAATTGTACTGCTCTTCACTTCCCAATCTATATCAAAATTAAAGTCTTGAATTAAAACAACACTGCTTTTGCTACAAGCCTCTCTATAATCTCTGAATGAATACATTCTGCCACTTCATTGCTGCCTTCAGGAGTCCTGTAGACAACTTCCATTAAAGTTTTAAGTCCTCTCTTATTCCTCAATTCTAGCCATAGTCTCAGCTGATTGATTTCCGTTACCTGTATCCTCTCTTACTAATGTTGCAAGAGTATCTTTAATCAATAAGGCTAGCCCTCCTCCTCTTCACTTCGAAACTGAAGCAGCATATCTTAAAAATATGACTCAATTTTCCATGTTGTTGCACACTGGGAGTCAAAACCAAGTGTTATCTTCAAGTGATTCAGGGTTATACAGCTGGGAATAATTGGACCAGGGCATGTAGATGTAATTCAGTCCCCATTTTAATGTCATATGGAGGCAGAGGGCAGGGCTGAGGTACTAAATGAGTACCTTGCATCTGTCTTTACCAAGGAAGAAGATGCTGCCAAAGTCATAGTGAAAGAGGAGGTAGTTGAGATAATGGATGGGATAAAAATTGATAAAGAGGAGGTACTAGAAAGGCTGGCTGTACTTAAAGTAGATAAGTCACCAGGACCAGATAGGATGCATCCTAGGATACCGAGGGAAGTAAAGGTGGAAATTGCGGAGGTACTGGCCATAATCTTCCAATCCTCCTTGGATACGGGCTGGTGCTAGAGGACTGGAGAATTGCAAATGTTACACCCTTGTTCAAACAAGGGTGTAAGGATAAACCCAGCAACTACAGGCCAGTCAGTTTAACCTCGGTAGTGGGGAAGCTTTTAGAAACAGTAATCAGGGACAAAATTAACAGTCACTTGGACAAGTGTGGATTAATTAAGGAAAGCCAGCATGGACTTGTTAAAGCAAATCGTGTTTAACTAACTTGACTGAGATTTTTGATGAGGTCACAGAGAGGGTTGATGAGGGTAATGCAGTTGACGTGGTGTACATGGACTTCCAAAAGGCATTTGATAAAGTGCCACATAATAGGCTTGCCAGCAAAGTTGAAGCCCATGGAATAAAAGGGACAGTGGTAGCATGGATACGAAATTGGCTAAGTGACTGGAAACAGAGAGTAGTGGTGAACGGTTGTTTTTCAGACTGGCGGAAGGTACACAGTGGTGTTCCCCAGGGGTCGATACTAGGACCACTGCTTTTCTTGATATATATTAATGATTTGGACTTGGGTGTACAGGGTACTATTTCAAAATTTGCAGATGACACAAAACTTGGAAGTATAGTGAACAGTGAGGAGGATAGGGATAGATTTCAAGAGGACAATAGACAGGCTGGTGGAATGGGCGGACACATGGCAGATGAAATTTAATGCAGAAAAGTGCTAAGTGATACATTTTGGTAGGAAGAACGAAGAGAGGCAATATAAACTAAAAGATACAATTCTAAAGGGGGTGCATGAACAGAGAGACCTGGGGGTATATGTGCACAAACTGTTGAAGGTGGCAGGGCAGGTTGAGAAAGCGGTTAAAAAAGCATACAGGATCCTGGGCTTCATAAATAGAGGCATAGAGTACAAAAGCAAGGAAGTTATGATGAACTTTTATAAAATACTGGTTCGGCCTCAACTGTAGTATTGTGTCAAAGTCTGGGCACCGCACTTTAGGAAGGATGTGAAGGCCTTAGAGAGGGTGCAGAACAGATTTACAAGAATGGTTCCAGGGATGAGGGACTTCAGTTACATGGATAGATTGGAGAAGCTGGGGCTTTTCTCCTTGGAGCAGATAAGGTTGAGAGGAGATTTGTTAGAAGTGTTCAAAATCATGAGGGGTCTAGACAGAGTAGATAGAGAGAAACTGTTCCCATTGGCAGAAGGGTCGAGAACCAGAGGACACAGGTTTAAGGTGATTGGCAGAAGAACCAAAGGCGACATGAGGAAAAGCTTTTTTATGCAGCGAGTGGTTAGGATCTGGAATGCACTGCCTGAAAGGGTGGTGGAGGCAAATTCAATCGTGGCTTTCAAAAGGGAATTGGATAAATACCTGAAGGAAAAAAATTTGCAAGGCCATGGGGCTCGAGAGCCGGCATGGGATCGACGGGCTGAATGGATTCCTTCTGTGCTGTAATCATTCTATGATTCTATATACTCTGTTGTTATTTTTATATTTCCAGTAGAAATTGCTATGTCCACATTTATAACGGAAGCCACCAATGAAAACTTGTCATCTCCACTGACAGAAGGGTGTAATATATGTCTATATATATATAAAATTCCCTCCTGGTTGCAAGAATTTGATTTTCAGCAGACAATATAAATGGGGCACTGATCCGAAATCATTAGCTACATTATAACCACAAACAAAGAGTTTCCCAAGGTAATTTGTTCTTTTGGGGATCTGGCTCAAGACTGCAGTGTTTTCATCAGAAATTATCCATTTTAGGAGTTATCAGGGCAAACCCGTGATCTACCACTTTATTAGCATCTGTTAGTTATAGTTATGCAAATCGTGCTTGAATGAACAACCATGGGAATTCATGACTACATTTCCCAAGTAACGTATGAAAATAATATCAGTGATAACTGGCAATTTGGTGGGTTGGGGGTTTTGAGCTCCAGCTTGGCTCCCAGGCTGATCTGAAGTCGTGACTCTTATTAAAATGATAGGAGTTGTTCCATGACAAAGACAGATCATCCAATCAGTGACATTGCTTAAATGAGCTGGAGGGACAGAGACCTGAAATAAGGGGTCTCTGCTAGGGCAGGAAACTTGAAAGTTTTTTTGAAACTGTCGTTGATATTTTTACAGTTATACATTTTGCATGGACACTGGGTGTAATGTGAACAAAAGTACTCATCCATGACTCTTTTCTCACTTTGAGTATATTACAAATTGTTTTTCGATATTTTGGAATCCAGTTGTTGTAACATGTCAACTCACTGTTCAATAGTGGACATAATTAAGAAATGCCAGCAGTCCTCACTGCAGTAGCATGTTAGAAAGAAATAACTTGCATTTATGTAGTTGTATCACATCCTTAGGATGTATCAAAACTCTTCACAATCAACAGATTACTTTTAAAGTTTAATCACTGTTATGTAGGCAAACATGGCAGACAACTTGTGCACAGCAAAGCCCCACAAACAGCAAAAGAATGAATGAGCAGATAATCTATTTTTCATGGTGTTGTATTGAGGGAGGTATATTGGCCATGACGTTGAAAGAACTCTGCTGGGAGAAATAGGAAAAAAAGTTGTATTAGGAGCTATCTCCTAGGTATAATGCTAAATATTGAAGAAAAACCGCTGTCAATTCTTTTCTTTCTTAATTTATCAAACGTGATCTGAGTAGGTCTAAACGCTAATATGGCAAAAGAACATAAGAACATAAGAAATAGGAGCAGGAGTAGGCCAATCGGCCCCTCGAGCCTGCTCCGCCATTCAATAAGATCATGGCTGATCTGATCCTAACCTCAAATCTAAAGAACACAAGAAGTAGGAGCAGGACCCGGCCACTCAGCCCCTGGGCCCGCTCCGCCACCCACAGGGACATGACCGATCCGAACTCAGCCTCATGTCCAATTTCCTGCCCGCTCCCCGTAACCCCTAATTTCCTTTACTTCTAGGAAACTGTCTATTTCTGTTTTAAATTTATTTAATGATGTAGCTTCCACAGCTTCCTGGGGCAGCAAATTCCACAGACCTACTACCCTCCGAGTGAAGAAGTTTCTCCTCATCTCAGTTTTGAAAGAGCAGCCCCTTATTCTAAGATTATGCCCCCTAGTTCTAGTTTCACCCATCCTTGGGAACATCCTTACCGCATCCACCCGATCAAGCCCCTTCACAATCTTATATGTTTCAATAAGATCGCCTCTCATTCTTCTGAACTCCAATGAGTCCCAATCTACTCAACCTCTCCTCATATGTCTACCCCCTCATCCCCGGGATTAACCGAGTGAACCTTCTTTGTACTGCCTCGAGAGCAAGTATGTCTTTTCTTAAGTATGGACACCAAAACTGTATGCAGTATTCCCGGTGCGGTCTCACCAATACCTTATATAACTGCAGCAATACCTCCCTGTTTTTATAATCTATCCCCCTAGCAATAAAAGCCAACATTCCGTTGGCCTTCTTGATCACCTGCTGCACCTGCATACTAACTTTTTGATTTTCTTGCACTAGGACCCCCAGATCCCTTTGTACTGCAGTACTTTCCAGTTTCTCGCCATTAAGATAATAACTTGCTCTCTGATTTTTCCTGCCAAAGTGCATAACCTCACATTTTCCAATATTGTATTGCATCTGCCAAATCTCCACCCACTCACCCAGCCTGTCTATATCCCCTTGTAGGTTTTTTATGTCCTCCTCACTTTCTACTTTCCCTCCCATCTTTGTATCATCTGCAAACTTTGATATGTTACACTCGGTCCCCTCCTCCAAATCGTTACTATAGATTGTAAAGAGTTGGGGACCCAGCACCGACCCCTGCGGAACACCACTGGCTACTGGTTGCCAGTCCGAGAATGAACCATTTATCCCAACTCTCTGCTTCCACAGTTAGGATGTCAAATCATGTCGACTCAAAAGTTAATTGCATCCGGTCTCTAATATAGGTTAAAATGACAGATTTCCTTCTATGTACCTTCTATGCAAACCCACACAAAAGTACTTCAAAATCAATCATTTTTTACATGTGATAACTTACTCTGATCTCTGGAATTGGCACCTAAGTACCATGCATGTCAGCGGTCCAGAGTTCCTCTCTTCTTTGGAGGCCTATTGAGAGAATATCTCCTCAACATTATTCTTGGAGTACCATATTATTGCCTACCCCTCTGTTGAGAAGTATCAAGTACTTAAAATCTAATGAGATCTGGATCAATAAGTAGTGGAGCATGAAGTCCAGCATAAAAGATGTAGTTGGAAAGCAATGATTGAGCTTCAATATAGACCAATAATTAATTAAACAGCCTGGTATCAGCAGGATCAGAAAAGCTCCTCAAATACACTAGGGTAAATTATTATAAACAGAGAGACAAGCCAAGAAAGCTACTAATAAACACCTAGAGTAGAACAGAACTGTGGCATCAATTAAGAGCATAAACGGCAAGCTAGCCTTAGACTCGAGTGAAATCAACAAGGAGTTTGGGCACTTTATGTCTCACTGTGCAACTCAGAGTCTCAGCACACCTTTCAAGCAACATCTCATCACCATACCAACCTTCCCTTCTCCAAACTCCCACAGAATGAGACACTGTCACCGGATTTTCTAATGTCAGCCAAGGAGGTCCATAAATCTTAAGCCTGAGAAAGAACTTGGACTTGACAGCTACCTAGTTTTTTTTTATTCATTCATGGGCTGTGAGCATCGCTGGCAAGGCCAGCATTTATTGCCCATCCCTAATTGCCCTTGAGAAGGTAGTGGTGAGCCGCTTTCTTGAACCGCTGCAGTCTGTGAAGCGAAGTGCTTATTATTGTTTTTTGTAGCAGTTTGATACAACTGAGTGGCTTGTTAGGCCATTTCAGAGGGCAGTTAAGAGTCTGGTGTCACTATAGGCCAGACTAGGTAAGGGTGGCAGATTTCCTTCCATAAAGGACATTAATGAACCAAATGGTTTTTACGACAATCCAGTGGTTTCATGGTCACCATTACTGATACTAGCCTTTTATTCCAGATTTATTTAATTAACAGAATTTAAATTCCCCAGCTGCCGTGGTGGAATTTGATCTCATGTCTCCAGATCATTGGTCCAGGCCTCTGGATTACTAGTCCAGTAACATAACCACTATGTTACCGTTCCCTGGTTAAGTTCTACAAGCCCTTTCTCCCTGAACTGAGACCCCTTCCAGATGAAAGTTTTCCAGTACGTTGAAGAGATGGGGGAAGAAATTTGTTTTGGCCCGTAGTTGGTCAGGAAAAGCGTGGAGTGCCTGATCATGTGGCCGAGAGGCATGAGCAATATTGGTGCTGTTGCCTCATTTGATTAAAATAGACAAGCTGCCAGTGCTACGCGCGTTGTTTATTAGCAGCTCGTTCAATGGGGCAGCTGGATATTGGGCATCATTCACACAATTTGAAGTCTGTCTGCACCTCAAAGGAGAGGTGCACTTTGGCTGTAGGCAACTTTAATTCTGTTGTGAACATTGAAAATGGCAGGAACAGCTGGTGCTGTGGGGCCCCCAGGTTCTCAGACACCACACTGGAGGTTCTTGTTAAGGGGGTCAGTACAAGGAGTGTGGTGATCTTCTCGAAGGGGGTAGCAGAGTCTGCAGACAAAGAAATAAAGAAAGACCTTGCATTTATATAGCGCCTTTTATGGCCTCAAGATGTCCCAAAGTGCTTTACAGCCAATTAGTGTAGTCACTGTTGTAATGTAGGAAATGCAGCAGCCAATTTGCACACAGCAAGCTCCCACAAATAGCAATGAGATAATGACCAAATCATCTGTTTTAGGTGTAGGTTAATCGCCACTGTTGGTAATAGAATTGCCAATCTACCAAACATTTAAATAAAAATAAGTATGACCTATTTTTTAAAGCACTAAAGCACTCCTGCCATCTCACCTGGGTCACTCAAATTTGGACAAATTTTGACAAGTAGCTTGGCACTAGTAACAAGAGGTGGATGAACATGCCAATAACAGGAGCATTGCACTGAGGACCTGGCTGCAATGTAGGCAGAAGTTTAGTGACTTGATCAGGGCTACTAAGATGAGACTTGTAATTCTCATAAATGTTACTCTCTGCTGAGCCCTGCACCACCTGTAACCCCAGTACTCCTTCCCCTGCTTCCCTGCACTCTCTCCCAATTACAGCAGCCCAATATTGGGCCTTGGGCCTCATTTACATGAGACTGGCAAGCTGCAGACGTCTGCTGGGCATCTCCAGGCAATTCACCGGCAAAGAGGATTTCAATTTTGGGCCGCTACTTCGCCGGCAGCGGTCCTCAGATAGGTTCTGGCGAGGGGTGGGGGAAGATATCAGAAGGGAGGGATGGGGCTGAGCGCGGGCTGGCAATGATCTTTGGCACTGCAGTGAAGCCAGGATGAGCACCTCCTGGCACCACATTCAGGTAAATGCATTTTAAAAAACGTACCTTTCTGGTGGTGGCCTCTAGCGGTCTCTTTAAGGACCTGTGGTTAGGCTGCATGTAGACCACCTGGTCCTAAACAAAGTTGTCCCAGCTCCGGCTGCATTTAGACCAGCCCAATTATGCATAGGGGGCCTCAAACGTGCCCCATATTTGCATATGCAAAGGTCGTAAAGCCTGGTCAGACACAGGCCCGATATACTTCTTTTTCTGCCTTCAGCAACATGGGGCACGGCTCACCTCTGGTGAGTAATGAGCATATGCGTCTCGCTTGCCATAATGATGCTTATGCACCTGTTTTTCTCCCGGAAAAATGGTCTCCTCACCATCAAATTTCTAGGCTAAGACCTTCAAGGGGAAAAATGTGGTTGCTTTGTGCCTCCCGTTAGCGCCCTATGAGGGTGCTAATGGGGCGCAAAGCAACTAGCACCCGGGCGCGGCGATGTTTGCGCCGCTCGCGGAATTGACCAGACATTTTGCGGCGGCGCTAAACACTACCGCCACGATCTCCTGTGCCCGCAGATCGTGATGTCCGTCGAGCATGCAATGCCCCGGTAGTGCCCCAGACCAGAAATTGAGTGGCGCCCCCTGCCTTTCCGCCTGCCGCTCGCAACGACAGGTAGAGGGGAACGTTTTGCAGTCGGGAAGCGACTGGGGGAGCGCTATTTAAAGGCGGCTGCTTCCTGCCTTTTTTTGTCTGCGACATTTTTGCACCACACATTCTAAGAGAGAGAGAGAGACTTCTGGAGAGATTCAATGCTGTGTGAAGGAGTTTTGGATACTGAGCAGCACTTTGCAGGTTCATTTTGATTTGACCTTCCTTGCATCGATTTAGAAGAGACTATGGGGGCTACACTTTGAGCTCTTTCCCTGGGCCTCTCCATTGTTCTTTCCAGCAGAATTGATGAACAGGTCTCTCCAGGCCGAGATTCAAGGCTGCAATGAGCAGGGTGTGGATGGAGAGCAAGATCGACCCTTCCCTTTAAGAACTGGCCGGCGCCAGTGTGTCTGTGTTCCATTGCTGACTGACATCACCTGAGCTTCGCCAGCACTCTGAGGTAGGTGCCTCGCTCCTCGGCGTTAGTGCCTTAAGAGAGGTATGTAGCACCTGATTTAGCGCTCCAATCACCTCCACGGACGATAGAAGCCAAGTTTGCAGTCGGAGGCGATAATTAGCGCCAGGCGCTAAACTTTGCGCCCGGCCGATAATTTCGCCCCAAACGGGGTGATACCAAATTTCTCCCCCTTAATATATTATAACCTGGTGATTTCCCAGGTAATTGCTTATGGTAAGTTCTCTCTCACCTGTCTCTGTAATGCTTCTTCTCTCTTTCTCCCCTATTCTGCTTCTAATTGTCTTCTGATTCTCTATTCCTTTCTCCTCTTAATTTTCTGCTCCTTTCCTTCTTTTCTGTTTTCTTAAGCTTCTCTCTCTCTCTCTCTCTCCTGTCTATTCAAATAGGAAGTGGTGTAGTGTGGGAATGCATCATTTTTTGGTGCTGGCTGTGGGGTACTGGAGCAATCTGTCTAGTAATGCAGACTGTATGGTTTATGGGCTACAGGCCATGGGTGGGGGTGGAGATCTGGGGCACAGGCTGCATTTTCAGGTGGCGAACATGAGGTGCAGTCAGGGAAGAATCCAGCTCAGGATGGTAGGGGGTAGGAGGGAGAGGGTGGGATGAGGGCCAAGTGTTTGGATTGGCTTGTAGTAGGATGGAAAGTTATGGACAAGTCCATTCGGGAATTCCCTCCCTGTAGTTCAAAAGTTGGTTAAGACCAGGAACCAGCTTTTTGAAGAAATAATCTTCCCAAAAGTCATGAGAAATTTGGAAGTCCTGTCTCTGAACTTAATTTTTTTTTTTCCTGGTTAAGGTCAGAAATGGGCTTTACAAGTGCAGCCAGAATGGAGTGTGGCCCAGTAGCAGGCACTGTGGAGACTGGGACAGATGGGATGGGAGAGGCAAAGAAGCAGAATCAAGAAAGAAAAAGATGTCCAACATGGGATCCGAAATGGGGAGTAACGGGAAAAATCTCTGTCAGTGCAGGGCTAAAATGCCCGTGAAGCAGCAGGACAGAAGGGAATGTAGGCAGAATAATTTGTTTTGAACAGTTAATGGGTGATGAAATCAGGAGGCACAACTGTGTCATCTACTCGACCAAGGTGTGGATAGACACCATGACAGGTCAGTTTACATAGGAAAATTGTGAATATAATGTTGATATACCATTTAACATTGTAAATGCTGACATAAAAACGTGACCAAAAATTCTGAAGTTAAGGACTAACACCATTTAGTCTCATTGTTTTGCATTTGTCGACATGGAGAGGTAAATTTTCAACTGGCTGCTCAGGTGTAAAAGTGGTATTGCGGATTGGCCTTGCATTATAGAAACCGGACAATTTTCATTTCCGCAATGGTTATCAATGGAATTAGATTACATGGACTGTGAAGGCATAATTGAGAAATGTACCACAGTGACTGGGCAAGCCCAATTGTACCTGTAATAATATCTGATGGTGGTATAAGAATTTGTGATAACTATTGAATAGGTGTGAACCCTAATATGGATGCCCAGGGCTGAAGAATCGTTCACCAATCTCAGTTATAGAGTGGCATGTGACCTATCTCCAATGCCTATTCCACCTAAGGAAGTAACTGTTACAGCTCCTCAGAAAGCTTCAGATGTTTTACGTGTAATGAACCAACCACCTCCTAGGATGTTGTTCATGCTCCCAATTCTGGTGTGAACTCTCAAGGACGGTCACTGAAGAAAGTTGTGAACCTGACAGTGTTGAAACCAAACCTGAAAAGTTACCACCAACTGGACTTATTATTAGTCACAGATTACCCATTGTCAATCCTACTCAAAGATATCTTTAAAGGTCAAGGAAACCTCTAAATCATTTGGACTTGTAGATAGATATGTGTTTTTTTTTATTCGTTTATGGGATGTGGGCATCGCTGGCAAGGCCAGCATTTATTGCCCATCCCTAATTGCCCTTGAGAAGGTGGTGGTGAGCCGCCTTCTTCAACCACTGCAGTCCATGTGGTGAAGGTACTCCCACAGTGCTGTTAGGTAGGGAGTTCCAGGATTTTGACCCAGCGACGATGAAGGATCGGCGATATACTTGTAAGTCAGGATGGTGTGTGACTTGGAGGGGAACTGGGAGGTGGTGGTGTTTCCATGTGCCTGCTGCCCTTGTCTTTCTAGGAGGAAGAGGTCGCGGGTTTGGGAAGTGCTGCCGAAGAAGCCTTGGCGAGCATCTTGTAGATGGTACACACTGCAGCCACGGTAGGCTGGTGGTGGAGGGAGTGAATGTTTAAGGTGGTGGATGGGGTGCCAATCAAGCAGGCTGCTTTGTCCTGGATGGTGTCGAGCTTCTTGAGTGTTGTTGGAGCTGCACTCATCCAGGCAAGTGGAGAGTATTCCATCACACTCCTTACTTGTGCTTTGTAGATGGTGGAAAGGATTTAGGGAGTCAGGTGGTGAGACACTGGCCACAGAATACCTAGCCTCTGATCTGCTCTTGTTGCCACAGTATTTATGTGGCTGGTCCAGTTAAGTTTCTGGTCAATGGTGACCCCCAGGATGTTGATGGTGCGGGATTCGGCAATGGTAATGCCATTGAATGTCAAGGGGAGGTGGTTAGACTCTCGCTTGTTGGAGATAGTCATTGCCTGGCACTTCTGTGGCGCGAATGTTACCTGCCACTTATCAGCCCAAGCCTGAACGTCGTCCAGGTCTTGTTGTTGCGGGCATGGACTGCTTCATTATCTGAGGAGTTGTGAATGGCACTGAACACCGTGCAGTCATCAGCGAACATCCCTATTTCTGACCTTATGTTGGAGGAAAGGTCATTGATGAAGCAGCTGAAGATGGTTGGGCCTAGGACACTACCCTGAGGAACTCTTGCAGTGATGTCCTGGGGCTGTGATGATTGACCTTCAATCACCACAATCATCTTCCTTTGTGCTAGGTATGACTTCAGCCAGTGGAGAGTTTTCCCCCCGATTCCCATTGACTTCAGTTTTACTAGGGCTCCTTGATGCCACACTCGGTCAAATGCTACCTTGATGTCTAGGGCAGTCACTCTCACCTCACCTCTGGAATTCAGCTCCTT
The DNA here is from genome assembly GCA_030390025.1 of Squalus acanthias. NCBI lineage: Eukaryota > Metazoa > Chordata > Chondrichthyes > Squaliformes > Squalidae > Squalus > Squalus acanthias. The sequence continues at coordinate 48,930,511 of CM059433.1, read as the reverse complement.
TGTCCATGTTTGGACCAAGGCTGTAATGAGGTCGGGAGCCAAGTGGTCGTGGCAGAACCCAAATTGGGCATCAGTGAGCAGATTATTGGTGAGTAAGTGTCGCTTGATAGCACTGTCGATGACACCTTCCATCACTTTGCTGATGATTGAGAGTAGACTGATGGGGCGGTAATTGGCCGGATTGGATTTGTCCTGCTTTTTGTGGACAGGACATACCTGGGTAGTTTTCCACATTGTCGAATAGATGCCAGTGTTGTAGCTGTACTGGAACAGCTTGGCTAGAGGCGCGGCTAGCTCTGGAGCACAAGTCTTCAGCACGATAGCCGGGATGTTGTCGGTGCCCATAGCCTTTGCTGTATCCAGTGCGCTCAGCCGTTTCTTGATATCATGTGGAGTGAATTCAGTTGGCTAAAGACTGGTTTCTGTGATGGTGGGGACCTCAGGAGTAGGCCGATATGGATCATCCACTTGGCACATCTGGCTGAAGATGGTTGCAAACGCTTCAGCCTTGTCTTTTGCACTCACGTGCTGGGCTCCACCATCATTGAGTTTGGGGATATTCATGGAGCAGCCTCCTCCCGTTAGTTGTTGGCTTTCATTATGGTTCTAGTGTTGCCAGAACCCATCTTTCCTGTGTATTACTGCGAGAGCGTTATTTTTTTAAAACACATTATTGTAAGATGTAATTGCTGAATTTCTGTACTCAATACATTTTAGCTGATAACCAGGCTTTGTTGGAGATGACTATTTTCACCTTGTAATTGTGAGGGGCGGAAGTGATTGAAATGGTACTTGCATATTGTTAACTGAACACTAGATGGCCCCTGATGGGAGTAAGCGCATGGTAGCAATTACACTTCTCTTATATTGGTTTTGTTATTCTTTGACGGAAATGTTCTCGAGGGTCTGGGAGAAAAGGTTAGTTATTACCACCAATATGAGTGTTTATTTTGACGTAACAGTTCACTGGTGAGAAATCCAATCAATAGGAAAATAGATAAGGAAACTGAAGAGTGTGGCATTCACTTCCAATTTTCCGCTGCCAACCTTCCAGGATTTCCTGAGTTTCCAGGAATTAATGATTAATATCTGGGATACTACAGTGGGAAATGCAGAAGAAAAATCATAGAGGCATTAAAATAATTGTGTGAGTTTTAAATTTTCTTTCAACATTTTCATTTAATAGTTATAAAAATATTGGAGATGGGGGAAAAAAGGTTATTTTATTGGGCAAGGTGGTTGGAGGCAGTCGGTCATGTAATGGAATCTTCAGGAGTACATGCAACCAGAGTTGGCAACACAACTTCCACTTCTACCCAGAATAGGTGGAGGGAGGGTGGAAGGCCTTGGCCCACAACTTCATTATTTACGGTTGCATGCTAATTTGCTTCCCAGAAATTCACACATGTGGCTCCATCTTAGTTGATCCCAGTTGGTACTTTCATTTCAACAGGCCATTGTACAGTGAAAACCTTAATTGCAGATGGCAAAACATGAACTGTAGCAGTTCTAAATTGAATTTCTAGATTTGCATGTCACAAAAAATTGCATAAAGTCGGTGCCTGTGCAGCAGATTATATGGTAATTTAAAAATTTTATTTTGACACCCTTACAATTTATAACCTTTGAAAAAGGAGCAAGCCATCATTTTGAAGAGGTCAACATTGAGAAAGAAATGAACTGTGATTAATTGCTGAGGAACGGGGGAGGTATGTATAATTATACTGCCATTTAAAATTAATAGCTAAATTACACAGAATCTAACTCTGTTAAGAATAAAGAAAGAAATGAATGGCAACTGTTACATGAAGTAAAACGAGAATTGAGAAAGGAGACAGAGATGTATTGGGTAAGAATGAAGAAAATTTTAAAAACACGATGATGAAGAAAGCATTCATTTGCCATGTCCATGTAGATGATGTTAGAAAAAAATATTTTTATAAATTGTAGCAGCTGGTAAATATGGCAGTGCAGTGGCAGGAAGCAAGACGCAGATGGTGATATCAGAGCTTTTTATATTTTTGACATGAGGTTTTATTGAAGGGTTGTGATCAGTGTAGATATATGTGATGGAGCAATTAAGATAGCCTATTGGTATTGAAACTAAAGTAGATCATATAATAAAGGGACAAACAGTTATTGATTTTTTGTCTTTTCTGTTTCTCTTATGGTAATAACTCTGAATGTGAAGGAAAGCATGAAAGAAGAAAGCTAAAGAGAGACATGGTATGGCTTTTCAGAAAGGAGACGAAACTTGAAGAGCAACTGTTATTTTGGAGATAACCTTAAAATTTAATAGGAACCAGAGATCTGGAACAGGACAAATTAAGCTAGTGCTCTGACTGAATTAAATGGCCTGTAACACATATCTGTAAAATTAAATTGGAGAATTAGGTAGAAAAGAAAACCTCTGCTTGAAAGTGATTTATGTATTGGGTCTATTGTCTTAAAAGACTAATGACACACATCTTGTTCTTTGATATATTGTCATGTCACATTCATAATGTAACAAATTTTTCCTTTTCCCAATCACAGATCTTCATGTTACCTGGACAGTTTGTAATTCCAATTCTGACCAACAAAGAGGGAAATTGTCTCTGCATCTGCTTATATTATTGATTTGTGTACAGTTTTGGTTTCCTTATCTAATGAAGGATATACTTGCCTTAGAGGGGATGCAACGAATGTTCACTAGATTGATTCCTGGGATGAGAGAGTTGTCCTGAGGAGAGATTGAGTAGAATGGACCTATATTCTCTGGAGTTTAGAAGAATAAGAGATGATCTCATTGAAATGTATAATTCTTAGAGGGCTTGACAGGATAGATGCTGAGAGGCTGTTTCCCCTGGCTGGAGAGTCTAGAATTAGCGGTCATAGTCTCAGGATAAAGGGTCAGCCATTTAGGATTGAGATGAGGAGAAATTTCTTCACTCAGAGGGATGTGAATCTTTGGAATTCTCTACCCCAGAGGGCTGTGGATGCTGAGTTGTTGAGTATATTCAAGACTGAGGTCGATAGATTTTTGGGCACTGAGGGAATCAAGGGATATGGGGGGAAAAATTCAGTTGGTTGCGTCTCCCGTTAGCGCCTTAAGAGGGCGCTAATGGGGCGCAAAGCAGCTAGTGCCCTGGGCGCAGCGATGTTTGCGCCGCTCGCGAACTTAACTAGACATTTTGCGGCGGCGCTAAACTTTATCGCCGCGATCTCCTGCGCGCGCAGATTGTGACATCATACGAGAGTGCAACGCCCTTGTGGCGCCCCGGAGCAGAATTTCAGTGGCGCCCCCATCCTTACCTGCCTGGCACATCCAACGACCGGAAGAGTGGAACGCTAACAATCGCTGTGGGGCTGGGGGGGGGGGGGGGGGGCGCTATTTAAAGGGGGCCTCTTCCTGTCTTTCTCTGTGGTTGACATTTTTGCACCACTCGTTCTGAGAGATAGAGAGAGAGATTCGGAGAGAGAGAAAGAGAGACTTCTGCATTGAGTCAACGCTGTGTGAGGTAGTTTTGGCTACTCATCCTAACTTCGCTGGTACTTTGGTTTCTGGCCTTCATAACTTTGCTTGCTAAGAGATATGGGGGCTGCACTGATGGGGGGCGTCGTCCTGCACCAGCTGAATCGGAGGAGACAGAGACGCAGAGAGAGAGTGGCAATGATGGCCAGACGGAGGAGGGCCAACAGGCGTCTGTACAGGAGAGCTTACCCTCCCAGGGTATATCGTGAACAGCTCTCCTACATTCATATGTCTGATGAGCAGTGTCTGCGAAGGCTGCGCTTCAGCAAGGAGGTGGTCACTGAGCTCTGCCACCTGCTGCAGCCAGATCTGCAGCCTCAACTGAGGTCCAAGACGTCTCTGTCGGTGGCAGTGAAGGTCACAGTGGCTCTGAACTTTTATGCCACTGGCTCATTTCAATCTGCTGTTGGGGACATCGCCAATATCTCCCAGTTCACGGTGCATTGCTGCATCAGGAAGGTCACAAATGCCCTCTTTAAAAGGAGACGAGAGTTAATATCTTTCCCCATGACCCTAGACAAGCAGCAAGAATGCGCTCTGGGCTTTGCGAGGATAGCGGGCTTCCCCATGGTGCAGGGCGACATTGACTGCACGCATGTGGCTTTGCGTGCTCCGCATGAGAATGCCGAGGATTTCCGGAACAGAAAGGGGTTCCATTCCTTGAATGTTCAGTTGGTCTGTGACCACAGACAGCTGATACTCGCTGTCAATGCCCACTATCCTGGCAGCTGCCACGATGCTTTCATCCTGCGCCAGACTACTGTGGCAGAACTTTTCGAGGCACCGCATCAGCCAGTTGGTTGGCTTCTCGGGGACAAGGGGTATCCACTGAGCACCTGGCTGATGACACCGCTCCGTACGCCCAACACCCCTGCTGAGCTGCGGTACAACGAGAGCCATCAAGCTACCAGGAACATCGTGGAGCACACAATCGGTGTGCTCAAGCAACGGTTCCGCTGTCTGGACCATTCTGGAGGAGCCCTGCAGGTACTCGCCTGAGCGAGTTTCCAACATCGTAGTTGTGTGCTGCATGCTGCATAACATGGCAATCCTCAGGACCCAGCCAATGCCACCAGGCCTTGGAGCACCACCAGAGGAGGAGGAGGAAGAGGAGGAAGAGGAGGAAGAGGATGATCAGCAGCAGCACCAAGGCGTGAGGGCGGCCCACAATGGTGAAACTGCAAGGGCCGTCCGTCAGCGGCTGATAGCAAGCCGCTTCTAGGCCCCTGCTGTGGAAATGGCTTCTGCCATTGAGAACAGCATGAATGAACCCAACACTCAACCCCTAAGCCGGCCAAGGCACCAATGGTTCCAAACACCAAACATGTATATTTTGAGTACCAAAACTTATTTATTTTACAAACTCTGTGTGTGTCATTTCTTCATGACAAACTCATACAAATAAACACAAAAAAACAGTCGTTACCATAACTGGTTCTCACAACCTGGAGATCATGTGCAAAACACTCAACAAAAGTTTGACCACGAACCTCGGCCTTTAATAAAAAAATGACCAGCATTTTGTCACACCTCCTACATCGAGGGTGAACTCCTTCCCGTGCGCCCTTCCCCCCTTCTTACCCTACTGCTCCTCCGCAATGGGACCTCAGTGGCTGCAGCAAGGCTGGTGGAAGGCTGCTGACTGTCAGGCCCTGACAATGCGGATGCCCTTGAGGGACGGCCTCGACCAGTTCTGGGCCTGGAGGGCCCGGCTGCAGACTGCACCAACTCTGCATGGGCGGCAGCAGTCTGTCCTACAGGCGGTGGCAACTGCAGTGGAGAAGTGACAGTGGTGGCAGCAGGAATGTTGTCATCTTGAGCGAGGACAGCAACTCCCTGCTCGACCGGCACACTGGCACTCCCACGGGGCAGCACCTCAGCATCCGGAGCAATCTGCTGGAGCACAGATTGCTGGCCTGCTGCGGCGCGGTGAGAGCCCCGGGGAAATGTGAACGAACCAGCGAGGATGGCAGCAGACAGTGCTCGCGTGACCTCAATCTGAGTCTGCATGAGAGCAGTCTGAGATTGAATTGCAGCACTGAGCTTCAGTGTCGCATCCGCCTGCGCTGCAGCGAAGTGTTCCACAATCCTTGCCAGTGCTTCAATGCATTCGGGCACCCTACCCACTGCAGCCATGAGCTCAGTGTGCATGCCCACCGCCTGGGTGTTCATTTCCGCGATCAGCCGCTCCTCCTCTGCGTCCAGTGCAGCAGGACTCGCTGGCATACTCTCCCTCCGGGGAGAAGGCCCCCGAGCTTCCCTACCCCCATCGCGTTGCTGCAGCCCGCTGGGTCCTGGAGCTTCACCCTCATCAGACCCTTCCCCCCTGCTCCCCTCCAGGGAAGGCGTGTTCCCAGTGTCGGCATGGGCTTCCTCGGGAGAGGGTGGCACTGATGCTCCGGCTTCCTCTTCCTCCTCGGCTGCAGCTTCACTCCCACTGGCAGCTTCAGGGCCCGTCTCCTCAGCTGGTGAATCACCATCTGAAAGCAGGGAGGTACAAGAGTGGCTTTAGCGTGAGGACAGGGTGGCAGTAAGGGAGGAATAAGTGCAGCGAGTTAGTAAGTTGGATTGAAAGTGTCAAAGGCTGGTGTTGTGAGGGACAAGTGGAAGGACAGAGGACAAAAAGGTGATGACCTTACCATTGCTGTCCAGAACGGGGTCGGCGTCTCCAGTGGCGACGGGACCGATCACCCGGCTTGCCACAATCCTGTGGACGCGCTCCTCAAGATCGCTGAGGGGTTGCAGCTGAGGCCGCCCTCCACCCGTCCGTTGCTGCTGTCTCCTATTATGCGCCAGCTTGGTCTGCAAGAAAAAGGACGGCGTCTGAGTAAATATACAGCCATGGTCTTGCCTGATGTGCCTCCCATAGGTGAATAGCCCTTACTGTATACAGCCATGGTCTTGCCTGATGTGCCTCCCATAGGTGAATAGCCCTTACTGTATACAGCCATGGTCTTGCCTGATGTGCCTCCCATAGGTGAATAGCCCTTACTGTATACAGCCATGGTCTTGCCTGATGTGTCTCCCATAGGTGAATAGCCCTTACTGTATGCAAAGTATGGAATGTGTGTGTGTGCTTCATGAAAGGGCCATAGGTGTTGGATGAGTGTTGTTAATTGTGGTTTTAAGACCCTCTGGCCATAGAGTGAGGTTGAGATGGAGGGATGGAGAGGTATTGCAAAAAAGCCACTCACCCTCATGACCCGAGTGAGGTCGTTGAACTTTTTCCGGCATTGGACATGGGTCCTGGGCACCATGCTCCTGGAGGAGACGCGCTGAGCCACCTCCCTCCACACTCTTCTGTAGTCGCGCGGCAAAGGCCTCCTGCCACTCTCTGGGTACAGTATTGGTCTTCGGCGCTCCACCGCGCCAACCAGAGCATCCAAGGCCCGCTCGGTGAAGCGCTGAGCTCGTTCGCTCACCCTCTCCATCCTTGGCTGGAAAATGGATTCACAGGTCTCTCCAGGCCGAGATTCAAGGCTGCAATGAGCAGGGTATGGCTGGGGAGCAAGATCACCCCCCCGCTTTAAGAACTGGCCGGCGCCAGTGTGTCTGTGTTCCCTCGCTAACTGGCAGCACCTGCGCTGCGCTCGCGCTCTGAGTTAGCGCCTCACTCCTTGGCCTTTGCGCCTTAAGACAGGTGTGCAGCGCCTGATTTAGCGCTCCAATCACCTCCCGGGGCGTTAAAAGTGAAGTTTCCAGTCAGTGGCGATAATTAGCGCCAGGCGCTAATATTTGCGCCCGGACGATATTTGCGCCCCAAATGGGGCGCGACTGAATTTTTCCCCCATGGGGAGAGGGCGGGAACGTGAAGTTGATGTAGAAGTTCATCCATGATCTTATTGAATGGTGGAGCAGGGTCGATGGGCTGTGTGGCCTACTTCTGCTGCTTTTTCTTATGTTCTTCTAACATATCTATTTCTCTTTCCAAGATCACAGAATGATCTATTTTGCTTGTTTTCCCCATTATAAGTAATTAATTATTTATTTCGTGTATTAAAACATGTCAAACCTAAATATGCAATAAACCATATTTTAAGAAACAAGAAATTTCCCCCGCCTGCCTATTCCACTGGTGAGGGATGTGTCCCTTTGGTTGCTTGTAATTTGAACATCTCAGGCTATACCGATCCCTTCAGCTTCTGTAGCAAGGTACTCTAGTGAGCGCTGTAGTGGTAGGATTTCCTAGCTTGCAAGATCAGGAGATCTCACCCACCACAGTTTTGGCAGGAGCAGGACATATTACATTACAAGGAAAAAAACAATGATCAGTTAGGAGGAATTCTTTACTGAGGTGGCAATCACTGGCATAGGAAAAGTTTGAGAGTGAAAATTATCAATTGACATCAAATTGGACAAATGGTTCTCCAGTTAGGGAATATGTCCAGGTTGTTAAAATGGCCCAATTTAAAACTTGACTGCTGTAAAAAAGAAATAGCATTATCTATTGTGTCACAAAGTATGGGCCAAGAATAGGCCTCAGGCTACAGGACGATATAGACGGGTTGGTTAGATGGGCAGAACAGTGGCAAATGGAATTTAACCCTGAAAAGTGTGAGGTGATAGAAGATTGGGAAGTCTTCAAAAGACAACAAAAAGTAATTAAAGGATTGATTAAGAAAGGGAAAATAGACTATGAAAATAAATTAGCAAAAAATATAAAAACAGATAGCAAGAGTTTCTATAGTTATATAAAAAGAAAAAGGGTGGTTAAGGCAAACGTAGGTCCCTTAGAGGATGAGACCGGGAAATTAATGGTGGGAAACATGGAGATGGCAAAAATGCTGAACAAATATTTTGTTTCAGTCTTTACGGTAGAGGACACTAAGAATATCCCAACACTGGACAAACAGGGGGCTCTAGTGGGGGAGGAGCTAAATACGATTAAAATCACTAAGGAATTGGTACTCAGTAAAATAATGGGACTCAAGGCGGATAAATCCCCTGGACCTGATGGCTTACATCCTAGGGTCTTGAGGGAAGTGGCAGTAGGAATTGTGGATGCTTTGGTAATAATTTTCCAAAACTCCCTGAACTCAGCAAAGGTCCCGGCAGATTGGAAAACTGCTAATGTAACACCCTTATTTAAAAAGGGTTGTAGGCAGAAGGCTGGAAATTATAGACCAGTTAGCCTAACATCTGTGGTGGGTAAAATTTTGGAGTCTATTATTAAGGAGACAGTAACGGAACATTTAGATAAACATAATTTAATAGGACAAAGTCAGCATGGCTTTATGAAGGGGAAGTCATGTCTGACAAATTTGCTTGAGTTCTTTGAGGACATAACGTACAGGGTGGATAAAGGGGAACCAGTGGATGTAGTGTATTTAGACTTCCAGAAGGCATTCGACAAGGTGCCACATAAAAGATTATTACTCAAGATAAAAAATCACTGGATTGGGGGTAATATTCTGGCATGGGTGGAGGATTGGTTATCTAACAGGAAGCAGAGAGTTGGGATAAATGGTTCATTCTCGGACTGGCAACCAGTAGCCTGTGGTGTTCCGCAGGGGTCGGTGCTGGGTCCCCAACTCTTTACAATCTATATTAACGATTTGGAGGAGGGGACCGAGTGTAACATATCAAAGTTTGCAGATGATACAAAGATGGGAGGGAAAGTAGAGAGTGAGGAGGACATAAAAAACCTACAAGGGGATATAGACAGGCTGGGTGAGTGGGCAGAGATTTGGCAGATGCAATACAATATTGGAAAATGTGAGCTTATGCACTTTGGCAGGAAAAATCAGAGAGCAAGTTATTATCTTAATGGCGAGAAACTGGAAAGTACTGCAGTACAAAGGGATCTGGGAGTCTTGGTGCAAGAAAATCAAAAAGTTAGTATGCAGGTGCAGCAGGTGATCAAGATAGCCAATGGAATGTTGGCTTTTATTGCTAGGGGGATAGAATATAAAAACAGGGAGGTATTGCTGCAGTTGTATAAGGTATTGGTGAGACCGCACCTGGAGTACTGCATACAGTTTTGGTGTCCATACTTAAGAAAAGACATACTTGCTCTCGAGGCAGTACAAATAAGGTTCACTCGGTTAATTCCGGGGATGAGGGGGTGGACATACGAGGAGCGGTTGAGTAGATTGGGACTCTACTCATTGGAGTTCAGAAGAATGAGAGGCGATCTTATTGAAACATATAAGATTGTGAAGGGGCTTGATCGGGTGGACGCGGTGAGGATGTTCCCAATGATGGATGAAACTAGAACTCGGGGACATAATCTTAGAAGAAGGGGCTGCTCTTTCAAAACTGAGATGAGGAGAAACTTTTTCACTCAGAGGGTAGTGGGTCTGTGGAATTTGCTACCCCAGGAAGCTGTGGAAGCTACTTCATTAAATAAATTTAAAACAGAAATAGACCGTTTCCTAGAAGTAAAGGGAATCAGGGGTTACGGGGAGCGGGCTGGAAATTGGACATGAGTTTGAGTTTGGATCGGTCAAGGCCCTGTGGGTGGCGGAGCGGGCCCAGGGGCTGAGTGGCCTGGTCCTGCTCCTACTTCTTGTGTTCTTTAGAGTTGAGATTGGATCAGATCAGCCATGATCTCATTGAATGGCGGAGCAGGCTCGAGGGGGGCCGATTGGTCTACTCCTGCTCCTATTTCTTATGTTCTTATGTTCTTATGTGATGTATTTTGGGAGGACTATCAAGGTAAGGAAATACACAATGAATGGTAGGACCCTAGGAAGGACAGAGGATCAGAGAGACCTTGGTGTGCATGTACATAGATCCCTGAGGGCAGCAGGACAGGTGGATAAGGTGGTTAAAAAGGCATATGGGATACTTGCCTTCAATAGCCGAGGCATAGAATATAAGAGCAGGGAGGTTATGATGGAGCTGTACAAAACGCTTGTTAGGCCACAGCTGGAATACTGTGTGCAGTTCTGGTCGCTACACTATAGGAAGGATGTGATTGCATTGGAGAGGGTGCAGAGGAGATTCACCAGGATGTTACCTGGGCTGGAGCGCTTCAGCTATGAAGAGAGACTGGATAGGCTGGGGTTGTTTTCCTTAGAGCAGAGAAGGCTGAGGGGTGACCTGATTGAGGTGTACAAAATTATGAGGGGCATAGATAGGGTAGATAGAAAGGAACTTTTCCCCTTAGTAGAGGGGTCAATAACCAGGGGGCATAGTTTCAAGGTAAGGGGCAGGAGGTTTAGAGGGGATTTGAGGAAAAACTTTTTCACCCAGAGGGTGGTTGGAATCTGGAACTCACTGCCTGAAAGGGTGGTAGAGGCAGGAACCCTCACAACATTCAAGAAGCATTTAGATGAGCACTTGAAACGCCATAGCATACAAAGCTACGGACCAAGTGCTGGAAAATGGGATTAGAATAGACAGGGCTTGATGGCCGGCGCGGACACGATGGGCTGAAGGGCCTCTTTCTGTGCTGTATAACTCTATGGGGGAAAAATTCAGTTGGTTGCGCCTCCCGTTAGTGCCTTAAGAGGGCGCTAATAGGGCGCAAATCAACTAGCGCCCGGGCACGGCGATGTTTGCACCGCTCGCGAAATTAACTAGACATTTTGCGGCGGCGCTAAACAGTACTGCCACGATCTCCTGCGCCGGCAGATCGTGACATCAGTCGAGTGCGCAACGCCCCGGTAGCGCCCCGGAGCGGATATTGAGTGGCGCCCCCTGCCTTACCCCCTGCCGCTAGCAACGACAGGTTGAGGGGAGCGTTTTGCAGTCAGGAAGGGACTGGGGGAGCGCTATTTAAAGGCGACCGCTTCCTGCCTTTTTTTGTTAGCGACATTTTTGAACCACGCATTCTGAGAGAGAGAGAGAGAGACTTCTGGAGAGATTCAACGCTGTGTGAAAGAGTTTTGGGTACTGAGCAGCACTTTGCAGGTTCATGTTGATTTGCCCTTCCTTGTATCGATTTAGAAGAGACTGTGGGGGCTGCACTCTGAGCTCTTTCCCTGGGCCTCTCCATTGTTATTTCCAGCAGATTTGATGTACAGGTCTCTCCAGGCTGAGATTCAAGGCTGCAATGAGCAGGATGTGGATGGAAAGCAAGATCAACCCTTCCCTTTAAGAACTGGCCGGGGCCATTGTGTCTGTGTTCCATTGCTGACTGACATCACATGAGCTTCGCCAGCGCTCTGAGTTAGCGCCTCGCTCCTCGGCCTTTGCGCCTTAAGACAGATGTGTAGCGCCTGATTTAGCACTCCAATCACCTCCAGGGGCGATAAAAGTCAAGTTTGCAGTCGGAGGCGATAATTAGCGCCAGGCGCTAATCTTTGCGCCCGGCCGATAATTGCGCCCCAAACGGGGCGATACTGAATTTTCCCCCCGATTACTCTATGCCCACTATATACATATACGCCGGAATTTCCCGGGGTGTCAGCGGGCGCGATCGGTGGCGGGTCGGGTGGGAAAGTGTTTTTTTTTGACAGTTGGTCGGGAACCCGCTGTCAACCCGCCGCAACGCACCTTTCCCAATGCCTGACCCGACAAGCAGCGGTTGGCGACCCAATTAAACTAATTATAATGTACTTACCAGACCCTTCACAGGCTTTTTGACCTTACTTTTTAACTTTAACTTCATGGCCACGGGAACCAAGCTGTTTGATAACCATGTTTGTCAATCTGAGGCAGGAGTTCAGTGGCCATTGCTCCAGCTGATTACTTGACAGCTTCTAATGTACAGTAAAAGCTCCCACCTGACAGAGATCACTTTCCTCAGGCAGAAACTGTTCTTCACTGCATTTCCACAACAGATTCAGCAAGTCTTTCCACAAGTCTCCATCCAGTCTCACCTCATTACCTCTCTCACCATTGACAGATGGCTTCTGTCATCTGTACTTCACCTGCCATCTATTCCATCAGCATGGTGCCGTTTATATTGTCTCACCTTGGTTCTCAGAATCGGACCATGATGAGCCCCAACACCAGCAGCACCAGGCACACCAGCAACACCAACAACAACACCAACCTTCTCCGCAATCACCTGATGCTGCACAGGGCACAGGGCATCAGCACCCAAGCACATTGCTGCCCAGGCGGCCAGGGATGGCCTCACCATGGTCAGGTTTACTTAACTTAACTGGCCACATGATACGCCAGGTTGACACCACCCCACACCAACACCATAAAGCATCCCTACAATGACCAAGCCATTCCTTTCACACTCATCGCCATTGCGGGAGGTACCATTCACTGCAACTCACTAAGCCACTTCCAAAGGTGCACACAAACCTGTTCAAGAATGCAAAGTGTTGAAAATAAAGATTTCAATGTTTGACAGCACATTAATAGAAACTTTACATAAACATTGGATAAAATACCGAAGTGGCTAACCTTATGTGTTGTTAGTTTGTGTGATTGCACTAGGTTGAGGGTGGGTGTGAGGGGTGACTAATGAGATGGGGATGTGATAATGTAGATAGAGAGAGAGGGATGGTTGGAGGTGCAAGGTAAGTTGGTGTGAGTAAGGACATGCAGGAGTAGGGTAGGGAAGGCAGAGTGATGGGGATATGATGAGAGGCACAGCAGGATGAGGTTGAGTGTGGCTTTGTACTAACGTTTCGTGATCTAATTAGATAATTGAAACATTTGTGCCTCCTGACCACATCCTTGCTTGTGCTCTCCTGTGCAATGTGCAACCAGGCTGTTTTGCTCTCCTGGGGAGGTGTCTTCTGCCCATCGGAAGGGAAGAGGACCTTCCTGAGTACTCTGACTCCCTCCATAAGCCTATGGAGGGAGTCATGGGGGAACGTGAGTGCAGCCCTGCACCTCTATGCAGTCATTGTCAGTGTTTGTAGCACTTCAATGCTGTAGAACACTGACAGCACAAATATCAAAAGAAAGGAGGCCATGGTCCCTTTAAGGAAATCGGCTCATGACGTGTCATGAATGATGACACCAGATCCGCTCCATCTAATTGGGCGGGGAAATGCACTGGGTGGGCTGAACATGCCCCATTGATGTAAATTCATTTTGTACAGCGGGATGGAGCCAGTAGCGGGGCCGCGACCCACCACCAACATCGCCCGCCCTAGACCCGCCGAGGTAAGGAAAATCCTGGCTATAGTATTTGATCAAATTTGCTGTTAATACCATTGCACTGTCTGGAAAATTTTAATCAATGAATAATATTCACACTCAAATCTTCTCCTACTTTGCTAATGGACACCCCTTCATTATATGCATGTTTCATGTTTCTTCATCAAGTATGCAATGTCCTTCAAGTTACTTGCATTAGCAAGCACCTACTATTTGTTAGGCCATCTGCATTGTTAGTTCAGCTCTCTTTGAAAGCTGTTTAACTCCCTCATATGTTATTCATTCCCATAGCTTGGTATAATTAGCAAATTTTATATTACAATAAGTAATCTCTTCCAATTCATTTATTTTTCTACCAGAAAGGGGATAATGGTGGAGAATATATTGAACATTTACTTGGTTAGATGTTGTTTTGATACCGATTTAACAATGCTTTCCGGGCTATTTGAAACAAACAATTTCTGGAATGAAATTCTGAATGGCCAATATGGTATGCCAAAGCTTTAAGTACATTAATATAATGAGTATTATGTACCAAGTCTGATTTAAAAGGGATAACAATCTCTGGATTAAGGTAAAAATGTGAAGTTATGGGATGACAGCGGACCCGCCTCCGAACCTGCGCTCTGAGCACTGGCAAAATCACGGCCCAGGTATCAGATTAGAGTCTGCCACAGAAAGTTGACTCAGTTCTGAACTTTCAGTGTCAGGCGTGTCATCTTGGAGCTACTTTGACCCCAGAGACCCAGCTTAGCCCCTGCTTCTTTCTCCCAAATGTGGACAGTCACATAAAATGAGAAATGATGGGGTTGTTCATCAAGAAAGCCCTTAGGAGCAGGATGATAGAAGACTGCAATAGCTGCTATGTCACCATGGATGGTCCTGGGTTTCAGCTACAAATTAAGAATGTGTTGCAGATATTCAAGGATAGAAGCATAATTGGTTCAGATTGGTTGAGAAATATTTTCCATTTGATGCTGTAAAATCTGTTAATAGACATTTTTCCAGAGGCCAGAGATTGGCCATGACTGAAGAAGGGGATAGTGTGAACTAAGAGGTGTCTCCTCCCAACAATGAATCAATCAAGTTGAAGCCCATTGGATCAGAGTGACAGATGGTCTCTCCTGTGGGTAATGAGATTGACAAGACACAACTCAATTCTAGGATGTAGAACCATGGTCTACAAGGCCAATATAGCGTTTCCAGATTAATTTTCATTTTTTAAAATTTGTTTATGGGATGTGGGTGTCGCTGGCAAGGCCAGCATTTATTGCCCATCCCCAATTGCCCTTGAGAAGGTGGTGGTGAGCCACCTTCTTGAACCGCTGCAGTCCATCTGGTGAAGGTACTTCCACAGTGCTGTTAGGGAGGGAGTTCCAGGATTTTGACCCAGCGACAATGAAGGATCGGCGATATACGTCTAAGTCAGGATGGTGTGTGACTTGGAGGGGAACTTGGAGGTGGTGGTGTTCCCATGTGCCTGCTGTTCTTGTCCTTCTAGGTGGAAGAGGTCGTGGGTTTGGGAGGTGCTGCCGACGAAGCCTTGGTGAGTTGCTGCACTGCATCTTGTTGATGGTACACACTGCAGCCACGGTACGCTGGTGGTGGAGGGAGTGAATGTTTAAGGTGGTGAATGGGATGCCAATCAAGCTGGCTGCTTTGTCCTGGATGGTGTCGAGCTTCTTGAGTGTTGTTGGAGCTACTGTCATCCAGGCAAGTGGAGAGTATTCCATCACACTCCTTATTTGTGCCTCTTAGATGGTGGAAAGGCTTTGGGGAGTCAGGAGGTGAGACACTCGCCGCAGAATACCTAGCCTCTGACCTGCTCTTGTTGCCACAGTATTTATGTGGCTGGTCCAGTTACATTTCTGGTCAATGGTGACCCCCAGGATGTTGATGGTGTGGGATTCAGCGATAGTAATGCCGTTGAATGTCAAGGGGAGGTGGTTAGACTCTCGCTTGTTGGAGATAGTCATTGCCTGGCACTTCTATTGTGTGAATGCTACCTGTCACTTATCAGCCCAAGCCTGAACGTCGTCCAGGTCTTGTTGCATGCGGGCATGGACTGCTTCATTATCTGAGGAGTTGTGCATGGCGCTGAACACTGTGCAGTCATCAGCGAACATCCCCATTTCTGACCTTATGTTGGAGGGAAGGTCATTGATGAAGCAGCTGAAGATGGTTGGGCCTAGGACACTGCCCTGAGGAACTCCTGCAGTGATGTCCTGGGGCTGTGATGATTGATCTTCAACCACCACAACCATCTTCCTTTGTGCTAGGTATGACTTCAGCCAGTGAAGAGTTTTCCCCCCGATTCCCATTGCCTTCAGTTTTACTAGGGCTCCTTGATGCCACACTCGATCAAATGCTGCCTTGATGTCAAGGGCAGTCACTCTCACCTCACCTCTGGAATTCAGCTCCTTTGTCCATGTTTGGACCAAGGCTGTAATGAGGTCGGGAGCTGAGTTGTCATGGCGGAACCCAAACTGGGCATCAGTGAGCAGGTTCTTGGTGAGTAAGTGCCGCTTGATAGCACTGTTGATGACACCTTGCATCACTTTGCTGATGATTGAAAGTAGATTGATGGGGCGGTAATTGGCCGGATTGGATTTGTCCTGCTTTTTGTGGACTGGACATACCTGGGCAGTTTTCCACATCGTCGGATAGATGCCAGTGTTGTAGCTGTACTGGAACAGCTTGGCTAGAGGCGCGGCTAGTTCTGGAGCACAAGTCTTCAGCATGATAGCCGTGATGTTGTCGGAGCCCATAAGCCTTTGCTGTATCCAGTGCGCTCAGCCGTGTCTTGATATCATGTCGAGTGACTCGAATTGGCTGAAGACTGGCTTCTGTGATGGTGGGGATGTCAGGGGTAGGCCGGTATGGATCATCCACACTGAATTTCTGGCTTAAGATGGTTGCAAATCTGTCTGCTGTAACCTCGAGCTCAGGGGAAAGGGACTATACATACAGCAACATTTCTATCCACGAGAAGAGGAGGCCAAGGCAGATGCCCTAGCCCATTCCATGGATATGTGAGAATGTTTATAATGAAGACCAAAAGAAAGACAGAGAATAAGATAGAAGGAACAGGTAATGGCCCAAAAATTCGGCCCTTCCCGCGTGAGTACACAGTGTGTACTCACCCGTATTCATTCCCAAAGTGCCGGTTTCCTGCATGCACTGCGCATGTGCGGGAAACCGGAACTTCCGGTATGGTGAAGGGGGCGGTTCCTAGGTGAACCGCGTGCGCGCTAGAGGCTGCGCGCACGCAGCACACTTAGATTTTTTTTCAGGTTTCTACGCGAGGGTAAGTATTGAAGATACTACGCTAATAAAAAGGAGGCGTAAGACCCCTTTTGAACAAGGTAAGTGGTTAATTAAGTATAATTTTAAATTTTTTTCAACAGGTTTATCTTTTTTAGATACTTTAAAGAAAGGTAAGTTTATTTTTATAACTTTTAAAAAGTATTTAAATTTTTTCAAAAATGTAAATTTTTGTTTAAAGTGGTTAATTTATTTAACTATAGTTATTTTATAAATGTGATGGTTTTAAAAAAAAATTATTTGAGGTTTAGCTGTTCTTTTGGGGCCGATTTCAATTCACAGATTTGACAGCTAAATCTATGAATGAAAGATGGTCTGCTGCCATTTGCTCTCCATGGCCCACGTGATTCCAGGGGTCGCATCGCACTAACTGCGCCCCTGGGACACGCAAGCACTGCGCGCCGGCTCTTGGAGCAGGCCCAGGAGCTGAAGTTCCCGTGGGCCCAAAACACAACGGCAGGCGCGGTAGGTAAGAGCGCGCGCAATCCTTACCCCTGCGGCAAGCCGGACACGCGAATTTCTGGGCCAATATATTTAATGCAAGTTGACCAGGCACAGCTCAACTCTGGGATGTGGCAGAACCATGTGAGGGATGCTATGGCTTCAGCCTACTGCTTTTATCATCCTTTCTGGTTCTTGTGGAGTGGGTGGGGTACATGAAGTGACAGCTTGGGTAAAGGCTTGTAACTGTAAACCTCACAACTGGAATTTATGCAGTGTTAGCAGTAATATACACTGGATAAATTCCACTGGTGTAGATATGCATGCGTGTGTGAAGACGTGCAACTTTGGAAAAACAGGCCAAGTGCTAATTGCAAAGTCCCTCCCGCTGTTGTCCAGTGCCGGCCGTCCCCGCCCTGGACCATCGCGCCCTCCCTCCGCGCACAAGGGGCGCGCACGCGCACAGCCAGAATCCGTTGAGAAGCGAGGGCGCGTGCAGCGCGCCAGATTTCAAACGGCCGCTGCAGTGCGGGGCGCGCGGAGACGGAGGAGGCGCCGGTCTGGTCCGGTGTGGCGGGAGAGGGAGGAAGCGAGCGTCACCTGGGCGCTGGGTAAGTGCAGGCACTGCCTTC
The DNA here is from genome assembly GCA_030390025.1 of Squalus acanthias. Classification (NCBI taxonomy): domain Eukaryota; kingdom Metazoa; phylum Chordata; class Chondrichthyes; order Squaliformes; family Squalidae; genus Squalus; species Squalus acanthias. Next base: position 48,912,586 of record CM059433.1, on the reverse strand, counting down.
CCGCGGTGACGGTGAAGAGAAAACAAAAGGGGGCAGCGTCTGTTGCTCGGCCAGGCCCCTTGGAAACTGGCAGATTATTCCATTGCAAATGAAATCGAGGTTTTCTTTGTGATTGCCCTAACACATGTGGAAAGATGTTTCTCTCACAAGGCAGCATCAGCAGGAGACACAAAGGGGCACATTTTCATCCGTACCGCCTGTGCGTTATGTAGAGTTTGTCAGCCAGTGGCTCAGTTGGTAGCACCCTTGCCTCTGTGTCAGAAGGTTGTGGGTTCACAGTTACACTCCAGAGATTTGAGCCCCAAATGCAGGCTGACACTCCAGTGCAGTGCTGAGGGAGCGTTGTACTGTTGGAGGTGCCATCTTTCGGATGAAACGTTAAACCGAGGTCCCATCTGCTCTCTCGGGTGGATGTAATGGCCCAAAACTTTGGCTGAATACGCGAGAGTACGAACTGTGTACTCTCGCGTATTCGGTCCCGAAGTGCCGGTTTCCTGCATGCACTGCGCATGCGCGGGAAACCGGCACTTCGGGTATTGCGAAGGGGGCGGTTCCTAAGTGAACCGCGTGTGCACTACAGGCTGTGCGCACGCAGTGCACTTAGGGTTTTTTACAGGTTTGAACGCGAGGGTAAGTATTGAAGATTTTACACATGAAGAAAGGAGGCGTAAGACCCCCTTTTAACAAGGTAAGTAGTTAATTAAGTATTATTTAAAAAAAATTTCAACAGGTTTATCTTTTTTAGAGACTTTAAAGAAAGGTAAGTTTATTTTTATAACTTTTAAAAAGAATTTAAATTTTTTCAAAAATTTAAATTTTTGTTTAAAGTGGTTAATTTATTTAACTATAGTTATTTTATTAATGTGATGGTTTTTAAAAAAAATTATTTGAGGTTTAGCTGTTCTTGTGGGGGCAATTTGTATTCATAGTTTTGACAGTTCTCCTGTCAAAACTATGAATGAAAGATGGTGTGCTGCCATTGGCTCTCCATGGCCCACGTGATCCCAGAGGTCGCATCGAACTAACTGAGCCCCTGGAACACGCACACACTGCGCGCCGGCACCAGGGAGAGGCCCAGGACCAGAAGTTCGTGTGGGCCCAAAACATAAAGGCAGGCGCGGTAGGTAAGATCGCGCGCGATCCTTACCCCCGCGGCAAGCCGGAGAGGCCAGTTTCTGGGCCAATAGATCTCATGGCACTATTTCGAAGAAGAACAAGAGAGTTATCCCCCGTGTCCTGGCCAATATTTATCCCTCAACCAAGATCACTAAAACAGATTATCTGGTTGCCATCATTGCTGTTTGTGGGAGCTTGCTGTGTGCAAATTGGCTGCTGTGTTTGCTACATTACAACAGTGACTACACTTCAGAAAGTACTTCATTGGCTGTAAAGCGCTTTGGGACGTCCGGTAGTCGTGAAAGATGCTATATAAATGCAAGTCGTTCTTTTCTTTACGCCCAGTTAAGGGTTTGACGCATGGACCAGCTCCCCCTCCCTGATGTGTCCCCTGAACAAGTCAAAAAAGAGTAATGCAATCTCATTGCTGACTACCGAAGATCAAAATGGAGAATGCATTAAGAGATCCACCAAGGAAAAGCTGCAGCACCATTCATAAGGGGGAAAAAAACACTTAATCAAAAGCCTTCTCAGTGCCAAGGGAGAAGACACACTGAAGCCTTCCAAAGAACCTGCAGCATTTAAAAACCATCAGTCCTTATAATACCAATGTCTAACAGATAAAGCCTGCCTATCAAAGGTGGACTAATTTAGGACCAACCTAATCAGGCAGTTAGCTGAAATTTTAGTTAAACAACTGAATCACAGTTAAGAGGGAGATGGGCCTATAGTGCTTGACTCGTCACTTACCCTCAGGGTTCTTCGCAGTTTTTTTTTAAGGAGATGGATGTATCTCAGAAATGTCAGAAATTGAGCCAGAACTAGCAATATGTTGCAATGTTTTAAATATGGGCCAATTCCAGATGCCCTGAAGCAATTCCTCCATAGTCACTTTTGCATTCAGTCACTCTTCCTCCAGATCCACTAAGGGGAAATAGATAGGTTACTGTGATCTTTACTGTGAATAGCCTTGGGAGTAATCCTGGATTTTGTATAAGGTCAGAATAAAACAGAATAAATTTATGGTTAATCTCCTGAGGGTAAGTGACATGTCACCCACTCCAATTCACATACAAATCTAATCTTTCAGTTGCTGCTGAGAACCAGCAGCCTTATTATTGAAGATGTAGGAATAACATTACCACACAATACAGCTTTGGCTATTTCCCAAAACAAGAATGGCAAAGTAGCCAGTGTATTATTGTGTTCCATAAAACCTATTCAGGGATCCAGAGAGAAATTGTGGATCTCCCAGAAGAAAGAGACTGAGGCACCATCTGCTTGATCTCCTTGGAAAACCAGCAAAAGAACAAACAGAGCATAGCCTGACAGTCCAATTCAATGCAATTGGACAGAAGAACTCAATATTTTCAGGGATGAGAAACAATTATTTTTTTTATTACTCATTCACGGGATGTTGGCGTCGCTGGCAAGGCCAGCATTTATTGCCCATTCCTAATTGCCCTTGAGAAGGTGGTGGTGAGCTGCCTTCTTGAACTGCTACAGTCCATGTGGTGATGGTACTCCCACAGTGCTGTTAGGGAGGTTGTTCCAGGATTTTGACCCAGTGACGATGAAGGAACGGCGATGTATTTCCAAGTCAGGATGGTGTATGACTTGGAGGGGAACTTGGAGGTGATGGTGTTCCCATGCGCCTGCTGCCCTTGTCTTAGGTGGTAGAGGTCTTGGGTTTGGGAGGTGCTGTCGAAGAAGCCTTGGTGAGTTGCTGCAGTGCATCTTGTAGATGGTACACACTTCAGACATGGTGCACTGCTGGTGGAGGGAGTGAATGTTTAAGGCGGTGGATTGGGTGCCAATCAAGCGGGCTGCTTTGTCCTGGATGATGTCGAGCTTCTTGAGTGTTGTTGGAGCTGCACTCATCAAGTGGAGAGTATTCCATCGCACTCCTGACTTGTGCCTTGTAGATGGTGGAAAAGCTTTGGGGAGTCAGGTGGTCACTCACCGCAGAATACCCAGCCTCTGACCTGCTCTTGTAGCCACAGTATTTATGTAGCTGGTCCAGTTAAGTTTCAGGTCATTAATCCTAGAATAAGACTTGTAGGGATTGGAGCAGAAAATGTAATCTGAGAATGAAAGCTTACATTTGCATCATTTACCCACCGACAATAAATACTTACAACTACAAAATCATACATTAAGTAAGAACTGAACTGGAAGGAAGCTTGCCCATTCAGGGATTGAGGACCTGTTTGAATTTACCCTGTACAATAGTAGTGGGACACAACCAAGGTTCCAGAATAAGAAACATCAAAATAAAAGATGACGAGTCAGTGTTTGAAACATAAATTTTAAAAAGGGTTAAAAGCTTTCCAACTAATTGGGTTAGGACCAGATTCTAGTGACCCTTTCCATCTATAGTTGTAGTGGCAACTTCCAATAATGAGTTTTCATAAATCAAGATCGCTACTGACTAGAGAAGGATAAAGGGAAAATTCCATCCAGCTCTGTCAAAGCTTCACATGTTCTGCCAGGGATAAGCAAGTCTCCATGCTGAAGAAAGCAAGCACCTTCTAATGCTTGACAGATCATTGTAGCCCTTGAACATTGAGACACATTAATAGTTGCCATCCTATATTTAAAAATGACTAACAGAGTAGTAAACACTGTTATGTGTGAAAGAGGTGAGTTAAACTTATTCTGGCTGAAAGTAAAAATGGAACCATAGCAACCGAGGCTATGTTTAAAAGCTCCCTCAATAGGGGGAGCAATTGTGCTCTTGGGAGGTGTGGTCCTGTTGTAATGACTGTGGCCTTGAACCTCTTAGTCATATGATATCCTGCAACAGCTGGAGCCATGTCCAATGACACAGTGGCTGCCAGTATCTGCCCACTGTCTGCCACTTCATCAATCCTTGAGGCCTGGCTGCAGTGAAAGAATAAGTGGCAACCTTGAAAGGAAGCTGCTGCATTGGACCCTTTTCCTGCCACACCTTCAGTGCTGGGTGACCAATGCTCTCCATGACACAAGTCTGTAAACATAAGAACATAAGACGTAGGAGCAGGAGTAGGTCATTTGGCCCCTCGAACCTGCTCCGCCATTCAATAACATCATGGCTGATCTGATCTTGACCTCAACTCCACTTCCCTGCCCACTCCCGATAACCCTTGACTCCCTTACCATTCAAAAATCTGTCTATCTCCACCTTAAATATATTCAATGACCCAGCCTCCACAGCTCTCTCGGGAAGAGAATTCCAAAGATTCATGACCCTCTGAGAGAAGAAGGTGCCTCCGATCTAGCTAAAGGTTGCACTCTATTCTTTTCAAGCAATCACTTGGTCTGCCAAATCCAACAGACTCCTGTAAGTGGGTACTAAGGTCTCAATAGCACCAATCACAACATTTGAGCAAGATAGTTGTTCTGGACTTGATTCCTTTGTGCTTTGAGGCCTCCCTGCAGATGGTTGTGAATCTGCAACTTATTTCATGGCACTGCATTTCTAGAATCCCTTACACAGGACAGTAGTGATGTCAGAGGTTAATGGGCCAGAAATAAGGCACTTGCCGGGTGAGTACACGCTGTGTACTCACCCGTAAGGCCACCTGAAATGCCGGTTTCCTGCATGCACTGCGCATGCGCGGGAAACCGGAACTTCCGGTTTCGTGAAGGGAGGGATTCAGAGGTGAACCGCGTGCGCGGGAGAGGCTGCGCGCATGCAGCGAACTTAGGTTTTTTTTCAGGTTTCTCCGGGAAGGTAAGTATGGAAGAAGCTGCGCTTTTAAAAAGGAGGTGCAAGACCCGTTTTTAACAAGGTAAGTGGTTAATTAATTACAATTTAAAACATTTTTCAACAGGTTTATCTTTTTTAGATACTTTAAAGAAAGGTAAGTTTATTTTTAGCACTGTTAAAAAGTATTTTAATTTTGTCAGAAATTGAAATTTTTGTTTAAAGTAGTTAATTTATTTAACTTATAGTTATTTTAAAAATGTGATGGTTTAAAAAAAAATTATTTGAAGTTTAGGTGTTGTTTTGGGGCCGATTTCAATTCATAGATTTGACAGGACTCTGTCAAATCTGTGAATGAAAGATGGTCTGCTGCCATTGGCTCTCCATGGCCCACGTGATCCCAGGGGACGCATCGCACTAACTACGCCCCTGGGATACACAAGCACTGCGCGCCGGCAGCTGAAGGAGGCCCAGGAGCTGAAGTCCCCGTGGGCCCAGAGGTCAACGGCAGGCACGGTAGGTAGGTGCGCGCGCGATCATTGCACCCGCGGGAAGCCAGGGAGTCGAATTTCTGGGCCATTGTCTCACATTCTCCACCAGCTGCTGAAAGCTGCTCACAGCTGAATCACAGGATGTGGAAAATTGCAATTTGCTCCTGCATTAGCTCCCTTCTGAAGGTAGACTCTGTAGGATACCAACCCCTTGCCCATGGAGTAGACATACTTTGAAGGCTCTGAGTCTGACCAGGTCTTTCCTCCTGTCACCTCCACTTACTCCTCCCCGCATGTTAGTTGTGAATCATACAGTACATCAAAGGTAGTAATCTCCGGATTACTCCAGGTGCCATGTGCTAGTGAGTATAGGAATAGGAGGATAGAACAGATTAATGCGTGGCTGGAGAGATGGTGCAGGAGGGAGGGCTTTAGATTCCTGAGGCATTGGGACCGTTTCTGGGGAAGGTGGGACCTATACAAGCCGGACGGGTTACACCTCAACAGAACCGGGACCAATATTCTCGCTGGGAGGTTTGTTAGTGCTGTTGGAGAGGGTTTAAACTAGCTTGGCAGGGGGATGGGCACCAGAATATAGGAGTAGAAAAGAGGAATAAGGTGCATAAAAGAGTGAGTGTGTTGGATAGTACTAGAGAAGATAGTACTAGAGGCGGTAGTAGTACCATATTAGATAGGAGCAAACTAAGAAAGACAAGAAAAATTCAAAAATGGGTTTAGAATGCATGTACTTAAACACACAAAGTGTGGTGAATAAGGTTGGTGAGCTACAAGCACAATTAGCCTTGTGGCAATATGATGTTGTGGCAATAACGGAAACATGGCTTAAAAACGGTGAGGACTGGGCACTTAATATTCAAGGGTATAAGGTGTTCAGAAAAGATAGGGAAGGGAAAAAGGGAGGTGGGGTGGCAGTGCTGATTAAGGAAGACATTGTAGTGTTGGAAAGGGAGGATGTTCTTGAGGCGACAAGGACAGAATCCATTTGCTTGGAGTTGAGGAGCAAAAAGTGTATGATCACGCTATTGGGGGTATTCTGTAGGCCTCCAAATAGTGAGAGGGAGGTAGAGGAGAAAATCTGCAGGGAAATCGCAGAGATATGCAAGAGCTATCGAGTAGTGATATTGGGGGACTTTAATTACCCAAATATCGATTGGGATAACGCTAGGGTAAAGGGAAAGGAGGGGGAGGAATTTCTGAAATGTGTTCAGGAGAATTTCCTTGACCAATATGTTCTTGGTCCAACTAGGAAGGAGGCATTGCTGGATCTGGTGCTGGGGAATGAGGTGGGCCAGGTCGACCCAAGTGTCTGTGGGAGAACACTTGGGTACAAGTGAGTATTACAGCTCTTTTTTGCTCTCTAAGTTTGGGGGTTAAATTAAGAGCTGAGAAACTGTAACTTGCTAGTACTTATTCAATTAATAACTTACTACATAAAATAATCAAACAATAAAACTAAAATATCAATTGAATAAAATCTGTAACTAATTAATTAATAAATAAAACAAGGTTAGAGGTGGCAGGGCAGGTGGTGTGTCGTAACTGCAGCATGTGGGAGTCTGTGAAGAGCATCGCGATCCTGAGCAACCACATCTGCAGTAACTGTCTGCAACTCGAGGAACTTCGGCTCAGAATTGTTGAGCTGGAGTACGAGCTGCAGACATTGTGATGCATCAGGGAGTGGGAGAGTTACCTGGACACTTTGTTCCAGGAGGCAGTCACACCCTTTAGGTTAAGTAGTACTTTAGAGTTTGTCAGTGGTCGGGGACCAGGAGGGTGTGACTGCGAGTCAGGAAGGTATGGGGACCCAGGATGTAGTGATGGAGGAGCCTCAGCCCTGGACCTTGTCCAACAGGTACGAGGTACTTTCTACCTGTATGGATGAGGAAAAGGACTGCAGGGAGGATGGGCAAACTGACCACATCACTGTGGTACAGGGGGCCATCCAAGTGAGGGGGAGAAGGAAGGAATGTGGTAGTAGTAGGGGACAGTATAGTCAGGGGGATAGATACTGTTCTCTGCAGCCGCGAAAGAGAGTCCCGAAGGCTGTGTTGCCTGCCCGGTGCCAGGGTTAAGGATATCTCCTCGTGGCTGGAGAAGAACTTGGAGTGGGAGGGAGAGGATCCAGTTGTTGTGGTCCATGTAGGAACCAACGACATAGGTAGAACTAAGAATGAGGTTCTGCTGAGGGAGTTTCAGGTGCTAGGGTCTAAATTAATAAGCAGATCCACAAGGTTAATAATCTCTGGATTACTACCTGAGCCACGCGCAAATTGGCATAGGGTCAAGCAGATCAGAGAGTTAAATGCGTAGCTCAAAGTGTGGTGTGGAAAAAAGGGGTTTCAATTCATGGGGCACTGGCACCAGTACTGGGGAAAGAGGGAGTTGTTCCGTCGGGACGGGCTCCACTTAAGCCGGGCTGGGACCAGCGTCGTGGCGAATCGAAAACTAGGGCTGTCGATAGGGCTTTAAACCAAAAAGAGGGGGGGGGGGAGGGGTCAGGTGAGGGGAAATTTAGAAATCTAAAGAGAAAGGTCAAGGCAATAGAGCAGTGTAGCGATTTGGGTAAAAATAAGCAGAGTGTGACAGGATGGAACAGAGAGTTTAATGGTAGCAGTGCAGCAGAGAATAAGGTCAAAGCAGGGAATAATGGTAAAAAAATTAAATTAAAGGTTCTTTATCTGAATGCACGAAGCATTCGTAACAAGATAGATGAACTAATGGCACAAATAGAGATAAATGGGTTTGATCTAATAAAATTGAGAGGTCGCACAACACCAGGTTATAGTCCAACAGTTTTATTTGAAATCACAAGCTTTCGGAGCTATCGATTGCTCCTTCCTCAGGTGAAGTAAATTAGATACAGAATCGCCAAAGCATATATAGATAGAAAACAAAGCATGTGTACTTTACAATTGCAGACCAATAAATTAAATCATCCTGACTATCTGCCGAGGTGTGATAAAGTTAATTAAGTCAGCCAGGAAGGTACCACATCAAAGACATAGCAAGATACAACTGAGACAATGAGGTGTAGTCGCAGGGGTTCTAACGTGTCAAAAGCTGCCGTCTGTATGTAAAACGAAAAGCTTTAAAATTTTTTTACTTTTTTACTGGGAAAATTGTTACTTTTTTACTGGGAATCACATCTGTGAACAAGCTAACGACGACTCGAGTCCGGATCTTGGGTTTATGTCACGATACATGACGTGATCCGGACTCGAGTCGTCGTTAGCTTGTTCACAGATGTGATTCCCAGTAAAAAAGTAACAATTTTCCCAGTAAAAAAGTAAATTTTTTTTAAAGCTTTTCGTTTTACATACAGACGGCAGCTTTTGACACGTTAGAACCCCTGCGACTACACCTCATTGTCTCAGTTGTATCTTGCTATGTCTTTGATGTGGTACCTTCCTGGCTGACTTAATTAACTTTATCACACCTCGGCAGATAGTCAGGATGATTTAATTTATTGGTCTGCAATTGTAAAGTACACATGCTTTGTTTTCTATCTATATATGCTTTGGCGATTCTGTATCTAATTTACTTCACCTGAGGAAGGAGCAATCGATAGCTCCGAAAGCTTGTGATTTCAAATAAAACTGTTGGACTATAACCTGGTGTTGTGCGACCTCTCAATTTTGTCCACCCCAGTCCAACACCGGCATCTCCGCATTTTGATCTAATAGCCATTACAGAGACATGGGGCTGGATTTTACCTTAGATCCGGAGGTCGAGGCGGGACTGCTGGTTTTTGGGTTTCAGTCCCGCCCCCAGCGACATCTGATGAGCAGACGCTATTTCCCCTTAATTGGCCCGCCAATTAAGGGAAAGCCGGTGTCAGATGGCGTCAGTGTATGACGCTTCATCTGCCGGTTTTGTTAAAGTGACAGGCACCATAATTTTTTGACAGATGAATTGTCAGTGTTTGACAGCATTGAGGTGCTGTCAAACACTGACAATCTCTGTCCAAAGGTGAGCCCTTGTACCTAGGCTCTCCAATGACTTCTCCATAGGATGAAACAGATGGCAGCTGCATGTGAGATTGCCTAAGCCATCTGTCACTTCTCCTGATGAGATGAGGCAGCACAAACAGCTTGTCACCTGCAGAAGCATCAAACCACAGTAAAAAAAAATTCCCCAACATTCTCTCACCTGTCATACTTACCAGTGTCCCATTGCAGCCTTCACACTACCTCTGCAGCTGTCATTTCTACAGTTGCAGTACAACAGACCCACAGCGCCCCTCACTTACCCTGGCGGGGTTTCCCGACGTCGGGAAGCCCGCAGCAGTAGGTGCAAAATGGGAAAAAGCCTCTTAACTGCCTGTTAACTACCTGTTAACAGGCAGTTAATTGGCTCTAATCACCTTCCCACCGCTAGGAGACAGGTCCCTGCGCGAATTGGGGCCCTACCTCCCAGAAAGATCATTTGGAGGCGGGTTGGGAGCGGGTTCGGGACAAATCAAATTGGCAAAGGTAGTCTGGAGGACGAGTTCATGGAGTGCATTCCTATAACAATATGTCATGGAACCAACCAGGGAACAGGCTATTTTAGATCTTGAATTGTGTAATGAGACAGGGTTAATTAGCAATCTCATAGTAAAGGATCCTCTGGGGCAGAGTGATAATAATATGATAGAATTTCACATTAATTTTGAGAGTGACTTGCCTAAGTCCGAAACTAGAGTCTTAGGGCTGGATTTTCAATGACCCATGGAGTCGGGTTTGGAGGCGTGTGGGGGGTTAAAGTTGCAGATTTGGGGGTCCCGACCCCATCCCGACTCCATTCCGCCTCCACGCAATTTTAACAAAATCGGTCGTGGGGTTCCCGACTCCGTCCCGCCTCCAAGAGGTGGGAGAGGCCATTAAAGCCCTTAACAAGCCCTAAATTGGCTCTGTAATGCCATTTTGAAACGTTTAGCTAGTTTAACCCTTTTCCGACGTGAAGTACGCCTGATGTGAAACACGCCAGTGAAACCTGGCGGGAGCACAAGTGGATAGCTGACTATCAGCTGCAGGTCCACTATTACAACGGAGATGTGATGAAGGTAGTAGTAGTATTGTGATGAAGGTAGTAGTAGTATTAGGTCTGAAAGTCGCCTCTGATGCTGCTGCATTGAATGTCTTCAGAGACTGCCTGGGAGGACTTGGTTGCAAAAAAAATTCTCTCTCTCTCTCTCTCTGAGATGCGGCTCATTTTGCATCCAGGTCCTCTCACAGCAAAGGCCAGGCAATCTCTGAGACCAGGCAGTCTCTGACCTGCAATGATGACATCATCAGAGGCGACTTTCAGACTGAAACCACTAATTGGTTCATGGGCTCCCACATGCTGGAACTCAATTGCCCAATTAAGTGAAAATTGCATCAATCTTCCACATCCAATTGTAGGTGGGTGGATAACACGAAATGCGGATGACACGACCCCAACCCGCCCCAGTATCAAAATCCAGCCCAAAAACTTTAAATAAAGCCAATTACATAGGTATGAGGGGCAAGTTGGCTAAGGTAGATTGGAAAAATAGATTAAAAGGTATGGTGGTAGATAAGCAGTGGCTAGCATTTAAATAAATATTTCATAATTCTCAACAAAAATACATTCCATTGAGAAACAAAAACTCCATGGGAAAAGTGATCCAACCGTGGCTAACTAAAGAAGTTAAGGATAGCATTAGATTGAAAGAAGAAGCTTATAATGTTGCAAAGAATAATAGTAAGCCTGAGGATTGGGAGAGTTTCAGAAACCAGCAAATATTGACCAAAAAATTGATAAAAAGGGAAAAAATAGAATATGAAAGAAAACTAGCAAGAAATATAAAAGCAGATTGTAAGAGTTTCTACAAGTATGTAAAAAGGAAAAGAGTAGCAAAAGTAAACATTGGTCCCTTAGAGGCTGAGACAGGAGAAATTATTATGGGGAATAAGGAAATGGCAGAAACGTTAAACAAATATTTTAGTATCTGTCTTCACAGTAGAAGACACAAAAAGCATCCCAAAAATGGTGGGGAACCAAGGGTCTAATGAGGGTGAGGAACTTATGTAATTAGTATAAGTAGAGAAAAAGTACTAGAGAAACTAATGGGACTAAAAGCAGACAAATCCCCTGGACCTGACGGCCTACATCCTAGGGTTCTAAAAGAGGTGGCTGAAGAGACAGTGGATGCATTGGTTTTGATCTTCCAAAATTCCCTAGATTCTAGAATGGTCCCAGCGTATTGGAAGGTCGCAAATGTAACACTGCTATTCAAGAAAGGAGGGAGAGAAAAAATAGGGAACTACAGGCCAGTTAGCCTGACATCAGTCGTCGGGAAAATGCTGGAATCCATTGTTAAGGAAGTGGTATCAAGTCACTTAGAAAATCATAACATGATTAGGCAGAGTCAGCATGGTTTTATGAAAGGGAAATCGTTTTTGACAAATTTATTCGAGTTTTTTGAGGATGTAACTAGCAGGGTAGATAAAGGGGAACCAGTGGATGTAGTGTATTTGGATTTCCAAAAGGCATTCGATAAGGTGCCACATAAAAGATTGTTACACAAGATGAGGGCTCATGGGGTTGGGGGTAATATAGTAGCATGGATAGAGGATTGGCTAACGGACAGAAAACAGAGAGTAGGGATAAATGGATCTTTTTCAGGTTGGCAGGCTGTAACTAATGGGGTGCCGCAAGGATCAGTGTTGGGGCCTCAGCTATTTACAATCTATATTAATGACCTAGACGAAGGGACCGAGTGTAATGTATCCAAGTTTGCTGATGATACAAAGCTAGGTGGGACAGTAAGCCGTGGGAACATTTAGGGCTCGATTTTAATTCCCGAGGCGGGTTGGAGTTGGGTTGCGTGGTGGGTGGGTTCAGGAGCCGCTTCCGGTGGGAACAGCTGCAGAGTTGCGATTTTTATTCAAGTACCTTGTTAATTTCATGGAGGCACGCTGGCCGGTCCAATGAGTGGGATCGGGTCAGCTGGCCGCCTCTGATGACGTCATAATAGCAGCTGCTTTTAAGGCTGCGATCCAGCCTGAGCCTTTCTATTGTGGTTTCCTGCACTTCTTTTCAAAGCTATGACTTCTTCCAGAGGCAAGGCAGCTCCTCGGTTTAATGATGAGTCCCTCCAAGTTCTTGTCGATTTTGTTAGAGGGTGCAGGGAGATTCTCTTCCCTCCTGATGGCCGGAGGAAGCCTCCTCGGCAGACCAAGGCAGCTTGGCTGCGCATTGCTCAGGAGGTGAGCGCAAGGTGCATTTATGCACGCTCATGGCTCCAGTGCCGCAAAAGGTTTAATGATCTTGTGAGAACATCAAAAGTGAGTATCCCATCTCACTTGCCTTCACTCTGCTTCCCTTCTCTTCTCATCACCTGCACTCTGCTTTGGAAGCCTCCTCCTTCACATCCCACCTTACTCTTACTTCCCTTGCTCCCTTTCCTATCGATCTCTGTCTCTGCACTGAATCACTTCAGCATCCTGCCTATACACCCTTTAGACTCTCACTCACTGTCATGCAGTGACAACAACTAACAACACACAGGGAGCTACCTTCCTCTTGGCACCTTACCCCATCTTCGTCTCACTCAGAGCTTCTATGGTAGGGATTAATCACACTTACTCCATCACTGTGGCTTAAACACTGCTTGTGTCCCTGCTTGCAGGAAAAAATAGCCCACAATAAGAGGGAGAGAGCAATGACTGGAGGAGGAACAGCTTCCCTTGCAACATTGACCAGTGCTGAGGAGGCAGCAAACGAGATTGTTGGAGGTGGCGAGGAGAGACGGGCACACTAGAGGAAGCTGGTGACATAATAGATTTTCATCCCTCTCAGAAAGCAATGCAATATGATGTTCTTAGAGAATCGCTTTGTATCATCTGCTCAAAAGGATGTGTCTGCTACATCAATATCAGATGTCTAATTCAAGCCTTCGCTCTCCCACAAGACCATCGCGCGCGCCCCCCTCCCCACGATCCAGGACGAAGACCCAGACATCTCCTCAGAGGAACCTGAAGCCTCTGAGGGACCAGCGTCACCAGGACTCAGCACACCCTGCACCAGCACAGCAACGCACACCTCGGTGGGGCCATCGCGAGTTAGAGTAGTGTTGCCACCTGGTCTATCACAGCGCACAAGTGAGTATCAGCAGATGGAGACAGCGACAGCAGTGGAGAGTCCTCCTCGGAGGTCGCAGGACTCTCCTAGCTCTGCTGAGCTGCATGCAGACGCTGCGCCTCTGGGACCATCCAGAAAAAGTGGTTCGTGAAATACAGGAACAAGTGCAGGTGTCTTGGGAAGGGTTTGCCTCCAGGGTTAGTGTGAGGTGGAGAGAATGGAGGAGTCCATCTCTAGCATCAACACTGCCGTGGTGGAGGCAATGGCGCATGAACGTGCCACCATGGATAGGATGGCAACCTCCGTGGAAAGAATGGCTATGGCCATGGAGGAAATAAGTCGCCAGAGTCAGGAAAACATGGTGACTGTTCAGAATAGACTGACATCTCCGGATGAGTGATGGGCAGCTATTGAGCAGAGAGACCAGAGATTCATGGACGTCCTTTTGAGGAGGACTGCCAGTGCAGATACGGGTCCTCATGGCCCCCCTGAAGTGCAGCAAGGTGCTCTCCTGCCACTTGCCAGCACTGAGGTGCGGTTGACCCATGAGAGGGATGTTGTTGGCAGGATAGAAGGAAGTGTGTGCTCCTCTCAAAGTGCTCGCACGACCATGCCACTACGGAGCCCTCGGTCAGAGATCCACTTTGCAGGGACAACTGAGATGGCCGTTTCAGCCACTGCACAGCCGCAGGAAGAGCAGACTGTTGAAGAGCCCTCCCAGGCTCCCAAACCCAGAGGATGTCCGCCAAAGGCGTCTAAGCAGGCGCAGCATCCTAGTCAGCAAGGTGCCTCTACATCTGCTGAAGCCACAGGGGAAGCACAACGTAGAAGCACGCGTAAGAGAAAAAGCACCTATAGTCACAAGGGGACTTACTTGGGTGATGTTTCTTTCTTTTCTGACTGTTGTTGGTATATTTTGTCATGTGTTAAAGATAAATTATGGCAAACAGTTGATTGTGTGGCCTATGTGTTCTGGGAAATGGCAAAAGCGCATTGAGGGCTCAGGGCGACTTACATTTGTAATGCTGATGGTAACAGTAATAGGAAATAAGAGGGTATAACAGAGATGAAGTATGACGTTGGACAAGTGTCACCTGCAATTACAGAGCCATATGGTGGCCACCTATGATCGAAGAGTAAGTTTATGATAGTGTGGCATGGCAGTGTGCATACCCTGGTTGACGGGCAGCAGTGAACTGGAGGGATGCTGCATTGGTCACAACAGAGCTCCCCTCATCCTCCTCCTACTCCTCGTCCCAGGAAGATATGTGGTGAGCCACGCGGCTTCTACTCCCCCGATTATGAGGACCAGGATGAGAGGGCAGAAATGTTTCCCATCCCCTTGCTATAGACTTCAATTGAGGTAACAATCTTGCAAGCGCACAGTCGAAGTGGCCTGAAATATTTCCATTCATGACACACTGCAGATGGGTGTCAGCATGAACAGTCAGAAGGTCAGTAGATGTGCAAAATGTTATCCCATACCTACAACAGCAAAGTTGTTGCATTTGAATGTCAGCCATGTTTCAGGGCGCTTTTAAAGCGCTCCACCAATGCATACAAATCATGTCCTCCAGCAACTTGTCTCCTTGAACCTGGCCTGTTTCTGACTAGTCGGGAAACAGGAGCCAGTAGCAGAAAAATGGGAAACCACTATGAAAATAGGATTAGCAAGGCAGTTAACTGCCTTAACTACCTGTCCCACCAGTTGGAGACGGGTCAGTTTGGGAGCGGCTAAACAGACACTCAGGAAAATCGGGTGGTGGTGGGTTGGGTGTCTGAAGCCATTTTTCCCGATTTTCCCAACAGATCCGCCTCCTCAGGGCTATTAAAATCGAGCCCAAAGAGTCTGCAAAGGGATATAGATAGATTAAGTGAGTGGGCAGTAAGGTGGCAGATGGAGTATAATGTAGGGAAATGTGAGGTTATTCACTTTGGTAGGAAGAATAGAAAAGCAGAATATTTTTTAAATGGTGAGAAACATTCAAATGTTGGTGTTCAGAGAGATTTGGGTGTCCTTGTGCAAGAAACACAGAAAGCTAGCATGCAGGTACAGCATGCAATAAGGAAGGCACATGGCATGTTGGCCTTTATTGCAAGGGGGTTGGAGTATAAGAGTAAGGAAGTCTTGCTACAATTGCACAGGGCCTTGGTGAGACCACACCTGGAATACTGTGCACAGTTTTGGTCTCCTTATCTAAGGAAGGATATACTTGCCTTCCTTAGAAGGAATAGGCGAAGGAGGAGCGAGGAAATAAAGCCCGAGGCTCGAGGCCCAGACCGAGCTATTGGGAGCAGCAGCGAGAGCGGACCGACCTGTTAGGGAACAGGCGAAGGAGGAGCGAGGAAATAAAGCTCGAGGCCCAGACCGAGCTATTGGGAGCAGCAGCAAGAGCGGACCAAAACAGACAACATTCAAAAGTGACGTCAGAGATTAAAAGTGACGTCGGCACAAGGGAAGGAGCTGATTGGTAAGTAGGACCTGGTGAGTATTTCTACAGTCCAGTCGTTAAAGTAAAAGTAAGGTCTCTAGTTTAGTGTAAGTAGTGTTTAAAGTGAAGTAAGGTCCCTAGTGTATTTAATAGTCTTTAATTTAAAGGAAGTAAAGGGAGTAAATTAAGGGTAGGACATGGCAGAGCAGCTCGGCAGCGTGGAGTGCTCCTCCTGTGCTATGTGGGAAGTCAGGGACACTTTCGGTGTCCAGGGCGAACACGTGTGCAGGAAGTGTCTCCAGCTGCAGCTACTCGAAATCCGCGTATCAGAGCTGGAGCTGCGGCTGGAGGCACTGTGGAGCATCCGCGAGGCTGAGATCTTCGTGGATAGCACGTTTAATGAGGTGGTCACACCGCAGGTAAAGAGTGCACAGGCAGACAGGGAATGGGTGACCGCCAGACAGAGTAAAATAACTAGGAAGGTAGTGCTGGAGTCCCCTGGGTCCATCTCCCTCTCCAACAGATTTTCCATTTTGGATACTGCAGGGGGAGATGGTTTCTCAGGGGAATGCAGCAAGAGCCAAGTCCGTGGCACTACGAGTGGCTCAGCTGCACAGGAGGGGAGGAAAAAGAGTGGGAGAGCAATATTGATAGGGGATTCTATCGTAAGGGGAACAGATAGATGTTTCTGTGGCCGCAGACGTGACTCCAGGATGGTATGTTGCCTCCCTGGTGCCAGGGTCAAGGATGTCACTGAGCGGCTGCAGGACATTCTGAAGGGGGAGGGTGAACAGCCAGAGGTCGTGGTCCATATCGGTACCAACGACATAGGTAGAAAGAGGAACGACGTCCTGCAAGCAGAATGTAGGGAGCTAGGAAATAAATTAAAAAGCAGGACCTCAAAGGTAGTAATCTCAGGATTACTCCCAGTACCACGTGCTAGCGAGAGCAGAAATAGGAGAATAGACCAGATGAATGCGTGGCTGGAGAGATGGTGTAGGAGGAAGGGATTTAAATTCCTGAGGCATTGGGACCGATTCTGGGGAAGATGGGACCTGTACAAGCTGGACGGGTTACACCTCGGCAGAAATGGGACCAACATCCTCGCAGGGGGGATTGCTGGTGCTCTTGGGAAAGATTTAAACTAGTTTGTTAGGGGGCTGGGAACCTAAGTGTGGGCCCAGAACGGAGAGAAACAAAGCTGGAAGTGCAAGTTATAAAAGTAGTCAGCAAAACTAGTAGGGAGCAGATCAAAGGCCAACAGTAAAGAGGGTCAAAGTGCAGAAAAATATTAAACAGGCAAAGTTGAAGGCACTTTATCTAAATGTATGTAGCATTCGCAACAAGGTGGATGAATTAATGGCAGTAATAGAAGTAAATGGGTATGATGTAATTGCCATTACAGAGACATGGTTGCAGGGTAACCAAAGCTGGGAACTGAATGTTCCAGGGTAATCAACATTTAGGAAGGACAGACAAAAAGGAAAAGGAGGTGGCGTAGCGCTGTTAATAAGGGATGAAATCGGTAAGGCAGAGATAAAAGATCTTGGCTTGGTAGATTGTGATGTAGAACTGGAATCAGTTTGGGTGGAGCTAAGAAACAGCAAAGGGCGGAAAACATTGGTGGGAGTTGTGTATAGGCCACCAAACAGTAATGGTAATGTAGGGCACAGTATCGATCAAGAAATTAGTAGTGCATGTAACAAGGGCAATACGGTAATCATGGGGGACTTTAATCTACATATTGACTGGGCAAATCAAATTACCACTAATGGTGTGGAGGACAAATTCTTGGAATGCATGCGAGATGGTTTTTTGGATCAGTATGTGGAGGAACCAACCAGGGAACAGGCTATTCTGAATCTGGTACTGTGTAATGAGAAAGGGCTAATCAATAATCTTGTGGTAAAGGGGCCTTTAGGGACAAGTGACCATAATATGATTGAATTTTACATTAAGTTTGAGAGTGATGTAGTCCAATCTGAAACTAAGGTCTTCAATCTAAACAGAGGAAACTACAAGGGTATGAGGGACAAGTTGGCCATGGTAGATTGGGAGACTACACTAAAAGGTATGAAGGTGGACATACAATGGCTAACATTCAAGGAAATAATGCATAATTTGCAACAAACATATATTCCTCTAGGGCATAAAAACCCAAAAGGAAAAGTGATTCAACCATGGCTAACAAAAGAAATTAAAGCTAAAATTAAGTCAAAGGAGGAAGCTTATACTGGAGCATTCGCAATGCTGAGCACATCGTGGATAACACGTTTAGGGAGTTGGTCACACCGCAGGTAAAGGCTGCACAGGCAGGAAGGGAATGGGTGACCACCAGGCAGAGTGGTAGGCGCAGGCAGGTAGTGCAGGGGTCCCCTGTGGCCATCCCCCTTTCAAACAGATATACCACTTTGGATATTGTTGAGGGGGATGGCTTATCGGGGGAAGGCAGCAGCAGCCAACTTCCTGGCACCATGGGTGGTCCTGCTGCACAGGATGGGAGGAAAAAAAGCGGGAGAGCTATAGTGATAGGGGAGTCTATTGTAAGGGGAATAGATAGGCGTTTCTGCGGCCGCAAACGAGACTCCAGGATGGTATGTTGCCTCCCTGGTGCAAGGGTCAAGGATGTCTCGGAGCGGCTGCAGGGCATTCTGGAGGGGGAGGGTGAACAGCCAGTTGTCGTGGTGCATATAGGTACCAACGATATAGGTAAAAAACGGGATGAGGTCCTAAAAGCTGAATATAGGGAGTTAGGAGGTAAATTAAAAAATAGGACCTCAAAGGTAGTAATCTCAGGATTGCTACCAGTGCCACGTGCTAGTCAGAGTAGAAATAGAAGGATATTTCAGATGAATACGTGGCTAGAGGAATGGTGCAAGGGGGAGGGATTCAAATTCCTGGGACATTGGAACCGGTTCTGGGGGAGGTGGGACCAGTACAAACTGGACGGTTTGCACCTGGGCGGGACTGGAACCGATGTCCGAGGGGGAGTGTTTGCTGGTGCTGTTGGGGAGGGTTTAAACTAAAATGGCAGGGGGTTGGGAACCTGTGCAGGGAGACAGAGGAAAGGGAAGCAAGGATAGAAACAAAAGAGAGAATGGAGAAAAGCAAAAGTGGAAGGCAGAGAAATCAAGGGTGTAAATCAAACGGGGCCACAGTAAATAATAATTCTAAAAGGACTAAGAGTGTTAAAAAATCAAGCCTGAAGGCTTTGTGTCTTAATGCGAGGAGCATTCGTAATAAGGTGGATGAATTAGATGCGCAAATAGATGTAAACGGATATGATATAATTGGGATTACGGAGACATGGCTCCAGGATGACCAAGTCTGGGAATTCAACATCCAGGGGTATTCAATATTCAAGAAGGACAGGAAAAAAGGAAAAGGAGGTGGGGTAGCATTGCTGGTTAAAGAGGAGATTAACACAATAGTAAGGAAGGATATTAGCTCTGATGATGTGGAATCTGTATGGGCAGAGCTGAGAAATACCAAGGGGCAAAAAACGTTAGTGGGAGTTGTATACAGACCCCCAAACAGTAATACTGAGGTTGGGGATGGCATTAAACGGGAAATTAGAGACGCGTGCAATAAGGGCACAGCAGTTATCATGGGTGACTTTAATCTACATATAGATTGGGCTAACCAAATTAGTAACAATACTGTGGAGGAGGAATTCCTAGAGTGTATACGGGATGGTTTCCTGGACCAATATGTCGAGGAACCAACTGGAGATCAGGCCATCTTAGGCTGGGTATTATGTAATGAGAAAGGATTAATTAGCAATCTTGTTGTGCGAGGCCCCTTGGGGAGGAGCGATTATAACATGATAGAATTCTTCATTAAAATGGAGAGTGAAGTAGTTGACTCAGAGACTAGGGTCCTGAATTTAAATAAAGGAAACTACGATGGTATGAGGCACGAATTGGCTAGGATTGATTGGGGAACGTTACTTAAAGGGTTGACGGTGGATAGGCAATGGCAAACATTTAAAGATCGCATGGATGAACTACAGAATTTGTTCATCCCTGTTTGGCATAAAAATAAAACAAAAAAGGTGACTCAACCGTGGCTAACAAGGGAAATTAGGGATAGCATTAGATCCAAGGAGAGGACATATAATTTGGCCAGAAAAAGCAGCAAACCTGAGGATTGGGAGCAGTTTAGGATTCAGAAAAGGAGGACAAAGGGATTAATTAAGAGGGGGAAAATAGATTATGAGAGTAAGCTTGCAGGGAACATAAAAACTGACTGTAAAAGCTTCTATAGATATGTGAAGAGAAAAAGATTGGTGAAGTCAAGCGTAGTTCCCTTGCAGTCAGAATCAGGGGAATTTATAATGGGGAACAAAGAAATGGCTGACCAATTAAATACATACTTTGGTTCTGTCTTCACAAAGGAGGACACAAATAACCTCCCAGAGATGTCGGGGAACATAAGGTCTAATGAGAGGGAGGAATTGAATGAAATCAGTATTTGTAGGGAAATGGTGTTAGGGAAATTGACGGGATTGAAGGCCGATAAATCCCCAGGGCCTGATAATCTACATCCTAGGGTACTTAAGGAAGTGGCCCTAGAAGTAGTAGAAGCATTGCTGGTCATCTTCCAAAATTCTATAGACTCTGTAACAGTTCCCATGGATTGGAGGATAGCTAATGTAACCCCACTATTTAAAAAAGGTGGTAGAGAGAAAACGCGGAATTATAGACCGGTAAGTCTGACATCGGTAGTGGGGAAAATGCTAGAGTCCATTATAAAAGATGTAAAAGCAGAGCACTTGGAAAACAGTGACAGGATCGGACAAAGTCAACATGGATTTACAAAAGGTAAATCATGCTTGACTAATCTACTGGAATTTTTTGAGGATGTAACTGGTAGAATAGATAAGGGAGAACCAGTGGATGTGGTGTATTTGGACTTTCAGAAGGCTTTCGATAAGGTCCCACATAAGAGATTAGCGTGCAAAGTTAAAGCACACGGGACTGGGGGTAAGGTACTGTCTTGGATAGAGAACTGGTTGGCAGACAGGAAGCAAAGAGTTGGAATAAACGGGTCTTTTTCTGAGTGGCTGGCTTTGACTAGTGGGGTACTGCAGGGATCGGTGCTAGGACCCCAGCTATTCACAATATATATTAATGATCTAGACGAGGGAACTAGATGTAATATCTCCAAGTTTGCAGACGACACAAAGCTGGGTGGGCGTGTGTGCTGTGAGGAGGATACAGAGAAACTCCAGTATGATTTGGACAGGTTGGGTGATTGGGCAGATGCATGGCAAATGCAGTATAATGTGGATAAATGCGAGGTTATCCACTTCGGTGGCAAAAACAGGAAGACATTATTACCTGAATGGCAATATATTGGGAAAAGGGGAAGTGCAATGAGACCTGGGTGTCCTTGTGCACCAGTCGCTGAGGTAAACATGCAGGTGCAGCAGGCGGTTAAGAAGGCAAATGGTATGTTGGCCTTCATAGCGAGAGGATTCGAGTAAAGGAGCAAGGATGTCTTGCTGCAGTTGTACAGGGTCTTGGTGAGACCACACCTTGAGTAT
This sequence comes from Squalus acanthias, assembly GCA_030390025.1. NCBI lineage: Eukaryota > Metazoa > Chordata > Chondrichthyes > Squaliformes > Squalidae > Squalus > Squalus acanthias. The sequence continues at coordinate 48,891,202 of CM059433.1, read as the reverse complement.
TGTGTGCAGTTTTGGTCACCTTATTCTTGCCATGGAGAGAGTGCAGCGAAGATTCACCAGACTGATACCTGGGATGGCAGGAAAGACATATGAGGAGAGATTGGGTCGATTAGGCTTATATTCGCTAGAGATTAGAAGAATGAGAGGGGATCTCATCGAAACTTATAAAATTCTAACAGGACTAGACAGACTAGATGCAGGAAGGATGTTCCTGATGCCGGGGGAGTCCAGAACCAGGGGTCACAGTCTAAGGATAAGGGGTAAGCCATTTAGGGCTGAGATGAGGAGGAATTTCTTCACCCAGAGAGTGGTGAACCTGTGGAATTCTCTACCACACAAGGCAGTTGAGGCCAATTCATTAAATATATTCAAGAAGGAGTTAGATATATTTCTTAAGGCTAAAGGGATCAAGGGATATGGGGAGAAAGCAGGGACAGGGTACTGAATTTGGATGATCAGCCATGATCTCAGTAAATGGCGGAACAGGCTCGAGGGGCCGAATGGCCTACTCCTGCTCCTATCTTCTATGTTTCTATGACTAGTAAGGGCATCAAGGGATATGGCGATAGGGCCGGTGAATGGAGTTGAGGCAGAAGATCAGCCATGATCTCATTGAATGGCGGAGCAGGCTCGAAGGGCCTGATGGCCTACTCCTGCTCCTATTTCTTATGCTCTTATGCCTTGGAGGCGGTGCAACGAAGGTTCACTAGATTGATTCCTGGGATGAGAGGGCTGTCCTATGATGAGAGATTGTGTAGAATGGGCCTATACTCTCTGGAGTTTAGAAGAATGAGAGGTGATCTCATTGAAACATACAAGATTCTGAAGGGGATTGACAGGGTAGATGCTGAGAGGTTGTTTCCCCTGGCTGGAGTGTCTAGAACTAGGGGTCATAGACTCAGGATAAGGGGTTGGCCATTTAAGACTGAGATGAGGAGGTATTTTTTCACTCAGAGGGTTGTGTATCTTTGGAATTCTCTGTCCCAGAGGGCTATGAATGCTGAGTCTTTGAGTATATTCAAGGCTGAGATAGATAGATTTTTGCACTCTAGGGAAATCAAGGGATATGGAGTTGAGGTCGATGATCAGCCATGATCTTATTGAATGGCCTACTCCTGCTCTTATTTCTTATGTTCTTATGATCATCGTATCATAAGATTTAGATTAGCAATGGAGAGGAGCAAGGAACAATCTAGAGTGGAAGTTCTAAACTGGAATAGGGCTAACTTCAATGGGATGCGAGGATCTAGCCAGGGTAAAATGGAACCAAAGACTGACAGGAAAACTGTAACGGAACAATGGGTGATCTTTAAGGAGGAGATGTTCCAAGTACAGGCTAGGTACATTCCAACAAGAGGGAAGGGTAAGGGAACCAAAGCAAGGGCTCCTTGGATGGCGAGGGAGATAGAGAAGATGATGAAACAAAAAAAGAGGGTGTATGATGCATGTCAGGTGAATTCTTCAAGGGAGAACCAGACCAAATACAATAAGTTGAGAGGGGATGTGAAGGTGAAAATAAGATTGACAAAGAGAGAATATGAGAGTAGAATGGCGATTAACATAAAAGGGAACCCAAAAATCTTCTACCGGCATGTAAACAGTAAGCGGGTAGTAAGAGGTGGGGTTGGGCCTATTAGAGAACAAGGGGGTGATTTTCCCAGCCCTGAGCAGGCGGGTTTGGAGGCGGGACAGTTGGTGAAATTGCCAAAATTGAGTGCGGGTTCGCAACCCGCCTCCATGCAACTTTGCTGGAGGCGGGCTTCACGAGTGCGATTCGGTCCCACCTCCAAGAGGCGGAATAGGCAGTTAAGACCCTTAAGAAGCGCTTAAGGGCCTCTATAATCCAATTTTCCCAGGCCTTTGTTATTTTGACACATTTACAGCATGTTGCACGCTACTGCTAAACCACGCCAGCTAATCCTGGCGGGTTGACAAGTAGCTGGCCACGTCACAGCTGCAGCTCCACCATAAAAACGGAGCTTTCAACAGGGATGAGTTGCAGCTGGCAGAACTTTTGTTCCACAGGTCTTTGAGCACTTTTTCAAGGCCTACTGAAGTCGGAGGTGTTGCAGCTGAGATCTATCTACTTTGGGACCTCCTGGGAAAACTCTCTCCCCACTTGGACTGAGCGATTCCCCAACGGAGGTGTCTACCAGCAGCATGGGAAACATTTATTTCCTTTCATCATGGACCTCAGATTCGGACGAGGAGCAGCCACGGCAGCGGCAGAACAGCAGCAACAGCTGCAGGAGCGCCAACCTGCTGCTCACTCACCTGACAGTGTACAGGGCAGAAGGCGCCAGCGCATGGCAGCACGTCGCTGCAGGAGATACCCTCCTCTCAGGGTTTACAGATAGAGGATGAGCTTCCTCAACATGAGTGAGCAGCAGTGCCAAAGGAGGCTGAGACTTTCGCGAGAGGTTGTCGGAGAAATCTGCGCAATGCTGCACCAACACCTGGAGCCTGGAGGATCCGGTGTACACCCCTTACCAGTGGCTGTCAAAGTCACCACCGCACTCAACTTTTTTGCTTCAGGCTCCTTCCAAAAAACATCAGCGGCATCTCCCAGTCGGCCGCTCACAATTGCATCACGCAGTTTACATCAACTTTTCAACGAATCAAGCAAGTATAACCGCGCGTGCGGTTGGATTTGCAAATATGGCAGGTTTGCCAATGGTGCAGGGCGTCATAGACTGCACACATGTGGCCCTGAGGGCACCTCATCACAACCCAGCTATTTTTGTCAACCGCAAGGGCTTCCACTCCCTCAATGTACAGCTGGTGTGTAACCGCAAGAAGGAGATTTTGCATGTTTGCGCCAAGTACTGTGGCAGTTGCCATGACTCGTTCATCCTGCGGCAGTCTAGTGTGCCTCTGCTCTTCAAGCCGCCAAACCAACTTAATGGTTGGCTACTTGAAAACAAGGGCTACCTCCTGAAGACGTGGCTAATGACGCCGATCAGGAGGCCAGCAAACGAAGCTGAGAAGCGCTACAACGCCAGCCACATTTCGACCAGGTCCATCATCGAACAAACCATCGGCTTGCTCAAGATGCGATTCAGATGCCTTGACCGATCAGGTGGAACCCTGCAGTACTCAGCAGCCAGGGTCTCCAGAATGGTCGTGGTCTGCTGTACGCTGCACAACATCACACAGCATCGTGGCTTGCAGCTTCCTGAGGAGCAAGTGGCTCAGTACATCGCCTCCTCAGATGAAGAGGAGAAGGAGGAGGAGAATGATGACCGAGTGGAGGCGCATCAACCAGCAGTAGCACGCGAGCATATTGCTGGCCGGAATGCAAGGGATGCGCTCATCTTGGCCAGATTTGCTTAGGCTGCCCATTCTAGCACATGTGTTTGGCTCCTTCTTAGCACAAGATACACAATGGACATGACTCTCTGGCTTCCTCTCACTCTGACCGCAATGAGGCCACAATGTGGAACTTCCAAAACTGAAATCACAGAGACCATAACGTCAACAGTTTGCCATCACCAGAGTTTAATACATTCACAAAGGGATGGCATTTAATTATTAAACACAAAAAAACACCCAAGTGACTGCCCGTGTGACTAATTGTGCTTTATCTTCTTCTTACGTGTGCTCCTACGTGGTGCTTCCCCTGTGGCTTCAGCAGAAGTGGAGGCCCCTTGCTCACTTTCATGCTGCTCCTGCTTCGACACCTTTGGCGGGTGTCATCTGGGTTTGCGAGCCTGTGAGGGCTCGCCAAAAGTCTGCTCCTCCTGCGGCAGTGCAGGGACTGAGATGCCCATCTCAGTTGGGTGAGGACTCTGGTGGGGCTCTGACAGGGCAACGCAGTGGCATGTAAGTGTGAGCACTTGGAGAGGAGCCCCCACTTCCTTGTTCTCTGCCACCAACATCCCTCTCATGGGCCAGCCCCACCTCAGCGCTAGCAAGTGGCTTGACAGCACCTTGCTGCACATCGGGGGGCCATGTGGACCCGTTTCTGCACTGGCAGTCCTACTGCTGAGGACTTCCATGAAGCTCTGGTCTCTGATCAATAGCTGGCCATCGCTTCTCCAGAGATGTCAGTCTATTCTGAACATTGACCGTGTTCTCAACACTCTGGTGAATTATCTCCTTCATTGCCCTAGCCATCGTCTGCAGAGAGGCAGCCATCGATACCACGGAGGTAGACATCGCTTCCACGGAGGTAGCCAACCTTTCCAAGGAGATGCGTTCATACGCCAATGACTCCACAAAGGCTCTGTTCATATTTGAGTTGGACCCCTCCATCCTCTCCACACATGCAGCGACCCTGAAGACAAAACCTGCCAGAGATTCCTGCACCTGTTCCTGGAGTTCCAGCACCGCTCTCCTTCTGGACCCAGAGGCACAGGGTCCACATGCAGCTGAGCAGAGCTAGGAGAGTCCTGCGACCTCCGACGAGGACTCTCCACTGCTGTCCCTGTCTCCACCACCTGCTAATGCTCACTTGTGAGCTGTGATACACCAGGTGACAACACTACTCTATCTCCCAAAGGTCCCATTGAGGTGTGCATATCTGCGCTGGTGCTGGGTGTGCTTACATCTGCTGACATACATACGAATTAGGAGCAGGAGTAGGCCACTCGGCCCTTCGAGCCTGCTCCGCCATTCAATAAGATCATGGCTGATCCGATTACTTCACATTCCTGCCTACCCCCGATAACTTTTCACCCCCTTGCTTACCAAGAATCTATCTACCTCTGCCTTAAAAATATTCAAAGACTCTGCTTCCACCGCCCTCTGAGGAAGAGAGTTCCAAAGACTCACGACCCTCTGTGAGAAAAAATTTCTCCTCATCTCTGTCTTAAATGGGCGACCCCTTATTTTTAAACAGTGACCCCTAGTTCTAGATTCTTCCACAAGAGGAAACATCCTCTCCACATCCACCCTGTCCAGACCCCTCAGGATCTTATATGTTTCAATCAAGTCACCCCTTATTCTTCTAAACTCCAGCGGATACAAGCCTAGCCTGTCCAACCTTTCCTCATGAGACAACCCGCCCATTCCAGGTATTAGTCTAGTAAACCTTCTCTGAACTGCTTCCAACGCATTTACATCCTTCCTTAAATAAGGAGACCAATACTGTACACAGTACTCCAGATGTGGTCTCACCAATGCCCTGTATAACTGAAGCATAACCTCCCTACTTTTGTATTCAATTCCCCTCGCAATAAACGATAACATTCTATTAGCTTTCCTAATTACTTGCTGTACCTGCATAGTAACCTTTTGTGATTCATGCACTAGGACACCCAGATCCCTCTGCATCTCAGAGCTCTGCAATCTCTCACCATTTAGATAATATGCTTCTTTTTTATTCTTCCTGCCAAAATGGACAACTTCACATTTTCCCACATTATACTCCATTTGCCAGATCTTTGCCCACTCACTTAACCTATCTATATCCCTTTGTAGCCTCCTTATGTCCTCTTCACAATTTACTTTCCTACCTATTTTCGTGTCATCAGCAAATTTAGCAACCATACCTTCGGTCCTTTCATCCAAGTCATTTATATAAATTGTAAAAAGTTGAGGCCCCAGCACTGATCCCTGTGGCACACCACTCGTTACATCTTGCCAATCAGAAAATTACCCATTTATGCCTACTCTCTGTTTCCTGTTAGCTAGCCGATCTTCTATCCATGCCGATATATTACCCCCTACACCATGAGCTTTTATTTTCCGCAATAACCTTTGATGTGGCACCTTATCAAATGCCTTCTGGAAACCTAAGTGCAGTACATCCACCGGTTCCCCTTTATCCACAGCACATGTTACTTCCTGGTTAAACATGATTTCCCTTGCACAAAACCCTGTGTCCTCAGAGGTTGCAGGTTCCTCTGAGGAGTCTTCCGCCTCAGGCTCTTCCTCCTGGACAGTGGGGAGGGGGGCTGTCGATGGTCCTGTGGGGGAGTAAAAGAATGAGTTAGAGATGTTATGATAGTGTGGCATGCCCATGCAATAGTGCAGATGATCAATTGCCATTCTATAAATGTACATTTGCAGCCATTCTGGTGACTCCTGCAATGTAAAAGAGAGAGATGCAAAACTATTCTGTCACCAGCTTGCTCTGCTGCGCCCGTCTGTCCGTTATCCCACTTCCACCTCAGCGCCAACGATTTTCAGCATTGGTCAAATGGGTGACGGAAGGTGGCCCTCCTCCAGTCTTTGCCCTTTTCCTTTTATTGTGTGCTATCTTTTCCTGCAATGAGGGAGACAAGTGAAGTTTGAGTAAGAATGATGGAGTGCGTGCAGAGTCCAGAGCATAGATGCTTAGAAGGAGACAAATATGGAGTGAGCTTCCATTTCCAAGGGCCCTCCCTGTGTGTTGTTAGTCGTTGTCATTGCATAACATTGATAGGGAGTGTGAGGGCGGTATAGTCGAATAGTGAAGTGATTGTGTTCATAGAGTGAGAGGGATGGTTAAGGGTGCAAGGGTTGTAAGGGTAAAGTGGGATGTGTAGGAGGAGGTTGACAATGCAGAGTGCTGGTGATGAGAGGAGAAGGGGAGCAGAATGAAGGTCAAGCTGATGGTATACTCACTTTGGCTGATCTTACAGTGTCATTGAACCTCTTGCGGCACTGCAGCCATGTTCTGCTGCACACAGATGTAGAGGTTACATCCCGTGCCAGCTGCACCCAGACAGCCTTGGTGAGGGGAATAGCACCTCCTTGCTCGCTCTCACCCCCTCGACCAGAATACTCAGAGACTCATCGGAGAACCTTGGGGAGGCCTTGGCTCTCGAGTTGGCCATCTCTTCTCAGCGAAGTGTTCAGCAGCCACAAAACAGCAGTGAAATGTGCCAAGGAAGCAAGCAGCCCTTAAATGAAGCTGCATAAGTGGCGTCAGCAGAGGCGAGTTTCAGTCCAAAAAGAGTAATTGGCCCAGGGGAACCCTCACGCCCAGAATTAATTGGGCAATTCGGGGAAAATCGCAATTTTTTCCCACCTGACAGTGGAGGCGGGTTCGGAACCCACCCGCTCCCAACCCGCCTCCAATGGGAAAATCGCCCCCAAAGTACCACATAGAAGGCTGGTTAACAAAATTGAGGCTCATGGAATAGGTGGGTCAGTGGCAGCTTGGATAAGGAATTGGCTTAAGGACAGAAAACAGCGAGTTGTGGTAAATGGCTGTTTTTCAGACTGGAGGATGGTAGACCGTGGTGTTCCCCAAGGGTCAGTGCTGGGACCACTGCTTTTTTTGATATATATAAATGACCTGGATATTGGAATACAGAGTAGAATTTCTAAATTTGCCGATGGCACCAAACTTGGGGGTGTGGCAAATAGTGATGATGATACCAATCGACTGCAACAGGACATAGAAAGGCTAGCAGAATGGGCAGACAAGAGGCAGATGGAATTTAATACAGAGAAATGTGAGGTGATGCATTTTGGCAGAAGGAACAGGGAGAGGCAATATACACTTAATGGCACAGTTTTAAAGAGTGTGGAAGGACACAGGGACCTGGGAGTTAATGTGCATAGGTCCCTGAAGGTGGTAGGACATATTGAGAGAGTGGATAACAAAGCATATGGGATCATTGGCTTCATAAATAGAGGTATTGAGTACAAAAGTAGAGAAGTTATGCTGAACCTTTATAAAGCGCTGGTTAGGCCACAACTGGAGTATTGCGTCCAGTTCTGGTCACCACACTTTAGGAAGGATGTGAAGGCACTTGAGAGGGTGCAGAGGAGATTTACCAGAATGGTTCTGGGGATGGGGGATCTTAGCTACAAGGACAGGTTGGAGAAGCTGGATTTGTTTTCATTGGAGCAAAGGAGGTTGAGGGGTGATTTGATAGAGGTGTACAAGATTATGACGGGTTTGGATAGGCTAGACAGGGAAAGGCTGTTCCCACTAGTTGATAGTACAAGGACTAGGGGACACAGATTTAAGGCTAGTTGATGGTACAAGGACTAGGGGACACAGATTTAAGGTTTTGGGCAAGAGATACAGGGGGGATGTGAGGAAAAACTTTTTTACGCAGCGAGTGGTGATGACCTGGAATTCGGTGGAAGGGGAGACACTCAATGTTTTCAAGGGGAGACTGGATAGGCACTTGAGGGAAATAAACTTGCAGGGCTGCGGGGGAATGGGACTGACTGGATTGCTCTACAGAGAGCTGGCACAGACTCGATGGGTCGAATGACCTCCTTCTGTGCCGTTATGACTCAATGACTCTATCTTCTACAGGCTCACTCCCTACTTTCTCTTGGTTCTAGTAGCTGTGCTAGTGTAGGAGGCAGGGGGAATGTAGGTTGTTGTGATGTGCTAGGATCTATGGTGACATTTGCTCTGATCTCATCTTGGGAAGAACCTACAGGAAGAGAAAAGGAAGAAGGTTTACCGCAGGCCTCCAAGACAAAGCCTTCAATCAGAGATAACCTAATACATTTTGAATAACACATTGCAAGTGTAGCCAATGCAGTGAAGATTAAGGAAGTGAGCCAGTATAAGAAGGATATCTGAGCAGCTCAAAATAGGCCATGTCCCTCCCAGTGGCAGGACTTTATAAATAAGCTTTCATAGTGTATCTGTTGGCAGTAATTGTTGTGAGCTGAACTTTGAACTGCAATGTGAAAGATATTACTGTGCCCCACTACAATTTGGCCCTACAGCTTGTGTTGTATAAAATTGATAAATGCTTTCTCTGCTTTACATGTCATCTTCCTGAGGATGCAGGAGAAAATCATTCACATTTGGGCCATGACTTTTATAGACAAAGAGTAAGTACGTGTAAAACGGTGTGCACCCTTACCATGGCACTTCTGCTGTCACTGAACCTCTTGCTTCCAGAATAGAGAGCTTGGATACTGATTTCAACTACTCGCACCAGTAGCTTGCTCCTGGCAGTAAAGAGTGCTACCCTTCTTTACTGCACCTCCCATAACAAGACTTTCAAGGAGTCATTACTAAATGTGGAAGTCGTAGGTGCTGCCCTCATTGTGCACATTTTGCAACTTGAGACTTTCAAACCTCCCTTCAGTATGAGGCAAAAAATAGTGACCTTACTTTTAATGGAGAACACTGGAGAAAGTGCAAAAAGATTTACAAGGATGATACCAGAACTGAGAGGGTACAAATATCATGAAAGACTGAAAAGGCTGGGGCTCTTTTCTCCAGATGATTAGTGCCATTTGTTCTATATAGGTGGCTGTCCAGGATAGACGGGGACGGTGTAAGTGGTGGGGACTGTATATGTAGCCTACTGTACACTGTTATTTTAGTTGATATTTACAGAACTTAAAGAACCAATGTGGATTTTTTTAACTGAAACAGTTCAAATTGACAATGCTAAACTTTGCATTCTGCTTTTTGTTTTAGCTTATTCCATAACCCAAATTTCTGTTGAAAGGTCTTCAGATGGAGGATATTATTGTACAACAATTATTTTCTATAAACAAATTTTCTGAGAATGACATGGAACATCCAGCTTCAAAGCGAGTGAAACTTTTCAGTGGTCCCTGCAATACAGTTGAAGAGTCAATTGAGAAAAATCTATCCTATGCAAATAGTAAGGATTTGTTAAAACATAGAAATGAATTTACACAACAAAAAGGGTGTTTCATTGATTCAAATACAGAGGCAAAGGCTACAGATGAGAAAAGCAACATCAGCAGCAAAGCTATTGAACCAGACAGATATACAAATAATGATTATGGATTTGAAAACCATTCTACAAATTGTGAAGATCACAATTTAGGGATAACAGACTTAATGGTCCCTTTACAAATGGAACAACACATTGAAAAAGTGAAACATAAAAGTTCTCAGGGTGTGTTAATTCCAGATGTTGCTGAGAACAAGGCTTCTAAAACTGACATGCTGTTGCTTGGCTATAAAACTGATGTTCAGGATAATAAAATGCCATATAGTGCAACAATGAAATATGAACAAGTTTTGGATAAAATAATGATTTCAAGTGGCATTACTGTCATCAAAGATGTGAGAAGTCAAAAAGACATGTGCAACAAATCTGTTTGCCACGAATACAAGATAGACAATTTGCTGAATTGTGAATTGGTTAAATCAGAAGAAAAAGAGGCAAGTGAGATATGTGTTGAATCTGTAAAAATATGTGGACCACAGGATGAAAGGAGGGAAATGAGCAACATAAAACATGAGGAACAAGAATGCAGACAAAAACCACAGTTGAATTCCATACCAGTTGCAAATACTAAAAATGAAACTGTGGATCATAAAGAGTCAGTTTTGGTAGTTCCACTTGCAATAAAGGACAATGAGATCCAAAAAGACACAAGGATGTTTAATCAGACTGAGACACCTGTTTTTGATTTGGGTATTGATATAAAACCAGTAAATGTTGAACAAAGTTCATGTTCACTTCATAGTTCTACCTTGAATGAAACTGCTTATGAAATGGACGCTCAGAAAATGGTAGATGTACCTTTGGAATACGCCTCTTCTGAGAATAGCTCTGGGCTTTTCATTGAAAAGATTCCAGCAATATTAGAGAATGAAAAGACTGCAACAGTCAACATGTATTACCATGGAGATAATGATATTACTGTTAATAAGGAATCTACTGGAAACCAAATTTATAACAGTGGAGGAGCTTGTATAAATGCTGATGAGACACGGGAGATAGACAGCCCTCTGTATGTCAACAAATTTATTGGAACAGGTGGAATTTTAAATGTCAAATGTGACAGCGTAGATGCCGCTAAAGAAGTGGTAGAACTGATTTATGGAGGCATTTCTAAAAGTCCTGATAAAAAGAACCAATCTGTATATGGCAAGGAAGCTGAAGAAGCAGCTTTGATAGTCCAGTTGCCGTTACCAGAGGAAAAACAAGCAGAATTGATGCAAAAAGTGCCAGAAATTTCAAACAGTAGAAACAGACATACCTGTGAAATTACCAGTTCAAGTGAAAATGAAAACCGTGGCAATTCTCAAGTAGAGATACAATTAGAAATATTGGAAGCTACTTCATTGGCTGAAAAAAAATCTTTAGAAAAAGATGATGAGCCAGTTTGTGACATACTGCAGTATTTCCGTAGTCATAGTGATGCTGAAAATGATGTCTTCTCAACAGTACCAATAGTAGATTTGACCTCTCAGGATGCAATACATTCACATAGTCATGAATGTCGATCTAGATGTCTTCTGATCAATTCTAGTGAAGCATTTGAAAAAAAGTCAGAGATAATTTCAATATATGAACCATCTGAAAATTTGAACGCCTATTGTGTAGACAGTGACAGGAATGGCACCTCAGAAAATGAGGGAGAACATGAACTGATGTGTGTACCTAGACCGGATTTTCTCCTTGTGAAAAACAATGATCGAGTACCCCATTACAAGGACCATTATGGGAATGTGATGAAAATTGAATGTGCAGACAAAATAGAAAAATCTTCCAGTTTTAACAGTTCAACACAGGATAGTATGGATTTGATTAACATCAATGATGTCTCACTGCTCTCCCATGAAAATGAGGCACCTGAAGACAGTTATGCAACAGAAATTACTGCTTCTACATTTAGTGTTAAGAATAGTGCAGTGAACAGTTCTGGAACAACCAAAATAATTTCAGAGAACGCCAGTAGACAACAATCCGATTCTATTGTGGAATGGCCTCAAGAAACTGGCATAGATATTTCTGAAAATGAAGCAGAACATCAGCTGAAATATCTGAGCAGCCCTCATTATGTGAAAGATAGAGATTGTGACATTCACACAGGAAGTGTAATCCATTACTTTGATACCGACAGTACATATAGGATGCAAAGTGATTGTACAAATAAATTACAACAGTTTTCCATTTCTAGCAATTCTGTGACTAATGGTGTACAGTTGAGTACCAATGTAAATACTTTACTACTTAGGCAGAAGCCAGAAATATTAGGGGAGCATTATATTAGTAGAATGCTAGGCACCACATGTAATACAGAGAATACTACTAAAGAAGAAATCACAATTTGTGTTTCAGAAAACACAAGCATTCAAACATCAGTTGCCTGTAATTTAATTAAAAACACTGAAGTAAATGATTTTTCAATAAAAGAAGCAGAATGCCAGCTTAAATGTGTAACTAGTCCGAGTTACCTCAAAGGTACCGACAGTGATGTGCACAGTGTAGTAGTCAATGTATTACAAGCAACCCTGTGGTTGCAGGGTGACAAAGGACAGAGGTCTGAAACTGAATGTGTAAACAAAGTTTGCAGTTTGACAAAAGATAACTTATTGAGTTGTACTGCCAATATGCCACTTTGTCATCAAAACGAGGCACTAAGTGAACATCAAGCTACTTCTGCTGTACTTAGTATTGAGAATGGTACAGAAGAGACCAGAATTGTTTTTTCAGAGAATACAGACAGACAAAGATTTTTGGAAGGTTCTAAAAAGGTTGAAGTGAATAACATTTCTGCAAGGGAAGGAGTGTGTCAGCAGAAATATGTGAGTAGGTCAAGCTATGTGAAACATACAAATAGTGATGTTCACAAAGAACTAGGTGTATTATATGGAATTCCTCACTTTGATACTGACAATAGGCATGGGTCTCAGTCTGAATGGTCAGACAAATTAGCACAATCTTCCATTTTGGGTGTGTCAAGAAAAGAACATGCAACATTGAGTATGCCTGAAAATGCTCCACATTTCAACTATGTGAAAGAAGTATTGAATGAACCTCAGTGCAGTAAAATGCTTCGCACTACAGAGAATAGTACTGATGATGAGATCATAGTTGGGGTTTCAGAAAATAGAAGTCTTCAAACATCAGTTGCCTATAATGTGACTAAAGACACTGAAGCAAATAATTGTTCAGAAAATAAAGCAGAATGCCAACTTAAATGTCTAACCAGCCCTGAGTGGCTCAAAAGCACTACCAGTAATGTGGCCAGTGTAGCAGTCAATGTGTTACATCCAGTCCCTTGGTTAGAGGGTGACAGTGGGAAGGAATCTGAAATTAGGTGTGCAAATGAAACTGTACAATTCTCTAGTGTTTGCAGTTTGACAAATGATAATGCATCATTGACATGCACTGCTAATATATTACTTTATCATCAAAATAAGCTACTGGATGAGCATTGTGCCTCTCCTACTGTTGTGCTTAGTGCTGAGAATAGTTCAGAAGCGACTAAGATTGTTTTTTCAGAAAATTTAGGCAGACAAAAACCATCTTTGTTGGGTTATACAAGGACTGGAATAAATTACATTTCCAAAAAGGAAATGGAGTGTCTGCAGAAATTTACAAGTAGCTGTGATTATATTAAACATTCAGATAATGATCTTTATGCAAAAGTAAATATGTTACATGCAGTGCCTCACTTTGATACTGAAAATACACATGAATCTCAGACTGATTATTCATATAAACTAGCACAATTTTCATTTTTCAGTAATTCAAGCAAAGCTACTGTGGCATTGAGTAACCCTGTAATTACTTCACCCCTTAGTCATGAGAATGAAATATTGGAAGAACATCAGGGTGGTAAAATACTTAGTACTGTATTAGATGCTGAAAACAATATTGAAGAAAACACCATAATTTGTGCTTCAAAGTATGCAAATATTCAAACACCAGTCACTTGTAATGTGATGATTGAAGATACTACTGTAAATGATTCTTCAGAAAATTATGCTGAACATGTGAATGGCCCTAGTTGTCTTATAAATGGCAGTGATGATGTGCCTACACATTTAGTCAATGTATTTCATGAAACTCCTCGATCTGAGGCTAGCAATAGGCATATGGCTCAGATTAAGTGTACTGATAAAACAGTACAGTGTTCCAATATTTATAATTTGCTGAAAGATTGTTCAGGCTTGAATAGCACTATAAATACTTCACAGTACTGTGAAATGAAAGAAGAGCTGGAAGGATGCAATAGCAATAAAACAGCTGCTGTTACATTTAGCACTGATACTGCTGCAAAAGAAAAGACTACATTTACTATATCAGAAATTGAAGGGAATAAAAAATCAGTTATGTTAGTGAAAGAAGAAGAAAGCAAACAGCCAGGAATAAAAATTAATAGCTTGTCTAAAACGACTTCATCGTACGGATCTGCTTTTGACAATTTTGAAAAAATTATCCTCAATACTGATACTGAAGAACTAGATACAGTTACATTTATTAGAGAGATTAACTGCTGTAACAAGGAAATGTATAATGAGAATGAGAGCATAACAAAACAAGTTATTTATGATAACGATAACATTAAATCAAACAAGGTTTGGCTACCTCAAATGTCAAGCTTCAAATCCAGTTCAGTGGAAGGTCATCAGGGTAACATAAATAACTCTGCTGAAGAAACCAAGAGTGTAATTGTCAGTGAAAAAGATAGAAAAGAATATTCTCATTTAAGATTACCTGACATGCTACAAAGTAGAACTAAGGAAGAAAACGATATACGCTATGTTCAAACTTTTCAGCCTTTAGTTACAAATTATAAATTGGTCAATGCAGCAGATCAATTACAGCAACACAATGTGGACCATCAGCAAGTCTACACAGAATCCAGTATGTATGAGAACAAGGAAGAAAGTAAGGAATTATCATATGACATACTTAATACTGTTCAGAATGATCTGACATCTTTGCATGATACTCAGAAGGAGGTATTAATGCAGTCTTTAGACCGTTTTTCTTGTGCAGATACAGTATTTGTCGAAATGGACCAAAAGGGACAGAAGCAGAAGACATGTGAAAAGGCCAGTACATCGGTTAGTTTAAGTGTAGATCCAACAAGAATCCTTCAAGGATCGTCCCTTACAAATGATGTTCCTGCTGTCTGTAGACATAATTTGGAAGAAGATATGAAACCTCTTAAACTGAATTTTACTCCTAAGCAGAAATTTAAGCAAGATGTTTCCACTACAACAAAGACTCAAGATCCTTTACTGTGTCAGATAAAAACTATGTATGACTCATATACAAAGGAATCCAGTGAGTATGAAACATCTACTTGCTTAATGTCACAAGACTCTTTAGATCACCAAATACAGAGACCTGACAGCACAATTGGTCATGGAAGAAATGATTACTTTGAACAAACTAATTCTGCTACAGGATCAACAATGCTTAATGTTGATGTGAGACAATCCAAGAAACAGTTTATACATTCAAAGAACGATATTACAAATTTTGAAATGAAGGAGCAGTTTAATGCTGTGCTAGAGGAGCTTTGTCTGTTTCATGAAATCAGCAGACAATCAGAATGGCCTGTCAGTGTGTCTGAAGAAAATGTAACTGAGATTGCCAACAACACAAAAGATTTGGATGAATTGGCAGGTAGACTTGATAAAATGAACAATTTACATGTGGGTCCAATGCATGATGATTTACAGCATCTTATTCTTCCACATGGGGAAGCTGCTTTAAGTCAAAAAGATCATGACCACTTAGGACAAGCTGCTTTACAACATACATTTCCTGTGTTTGCCAAGAGGGTGTCGGTCATTAAAGGAGAGCAGGAGGTACCAATGGCAATTGATGTATCAGAAACAGAAAGGGAGGAATCAATGTATGCTCCACATGAAGTCTCAGGTGAGTAAGTTTGTATAACCTTGTATTCAAGTATGATCTGTGAAAAAATTAAAGTCAACATTCTGTTTAGGAAGTTAAGATTTGGTACTTAAAGTTTTTCGCTATTCCACTCTGAATTTTATAACACTGAAAGAATTCCTGCATTTTTGAATGAGTAAGGCAACAATAAAGAAATTAAAAACTGAAGGCGAAATATAGTGAGGGGACTAATATGTATCCTATCTTGGTATGGAGTAGGAGGTACCACTCTGTTCCACTCTTTTTACTTGTTTTCTGTTATGATACCGTTAGACCCAAGATGGGAGAAAGATGTAAGGGTGGGATTGCTCGCAGATTCTATCCAAGGCATGGTACCTCAGATTTCTGTTATATTTTCAAACAGCAATTTAAGTGCCAGGGATATACATCTAGATTTCACTGACAAACTATTTCTTGCTATAGTTGAAGATGTGGAAAGAATTGAAGTATCTGTGCTTGGAGAGGATGATAAGGTTAAGAAACTCTGGGCTGGATTTTGAATGACCCGTGAAGTCGGGTTTGGAGGCGTGTGGGGGGTTAAAGTAGCAGATTCGGGGGTCCCGACCCCATCCCGACTCCAACACGCCTCCACGCAATTTTGACAAAATAGGTCGCGGGGTTCCCGACTCCGTCCCACCTCCAAGAGGCGGGAGAGGCCATTAACACTCTTAACTATCCCTAAAGTGGCTCAGTAATGCCATTTTGAACCATTTTAGGCACTTTAACCCTTTTCCCACGTGAAGCACGCCTGATGGGAAACACTCCAGTGAAACCTGGCGGGAGCACAAGTGGATTGCTGACTCTCAGCTGCAGCTCAACCTTTAAATAGGAGATTTGATCAGCCATCAATTGCAGGTGGCAGGACTTTGTTGTAACAGGTCTAGGGGAACTTTTAGAAGGCATAACCACAGCTCTGGAAGTTTGGAGCCTGACACCCATCTGCAGTGTGACCTCCTGGGAAACCCCTCTCGCCACCCTCATTGAGGGCTTCCTCAACTGAGACATATACCAGAGGCATGGGAGCCATTTATTTTCTTCCCTCCTGGATATCCGATGAGGAGGAACAGCAGCCGTGGCACCAGCAGAACCATGAACAACAGCACCACCAACAGCAGCAGCAACAGCAGGAGCGCCAACCTGCTGCTCACCCACCTGAAGCTGCACAGGACAGAAGGGGCAAGCACATGGAAGGCTGTCGGCGCAGGAGATACCCTCCAAACAGGGTCTACAGACAGAGGGTCAGCTACCTCAACATGTCTGAGCAGCAGTGCCAAAGGCGGCTCCAACTTTCTCGAGAGGTAGTGGGTGACATCTGCGCAATGCTGCAACAAGACCTGGAGCCCAGAGGACCGGGTGGACGCCCCTTACCAGTGGCCGTCAAAGTCACCACCGCACTCAACTTTTTTGCCTCAGGCTCATTCCAGGGATCAGCAGTAGACATCTGCGGCATCTCCCAGGCGGCCGCACACACCTGCATCACGCAGGTAACCGATGCCCTCTTTGCCATCGCGCACAATCACATCCATTTCACCAAGGATCGAGCAAGTGTCACGGCGCGTGCGGTTGGATTAGCTAATCTGGCAGGCTTTCCAAGGGTGCAGGGCGTCGTTGACTGCACACATGTGGCCCTTAAGGCACCCCATCGCAATCCAGATATTTTTGTCAACCGCAGGGGCTTTCACTCACTCAACGTTCAGCTGGTGTGTGACCACAACAAGGAAGTTCTGCGTGTTTGTCTGCTGGGGAGGCTTCTTCCTCCCTGAGGAGGGGAAGAGCACCTCCTTGTTGGCTCTTGCTCCATCCACCAAAGCCTGAAGGGCAACATCATGGAATCTGGGAGCAGCCCTGGGCCGTTGGCTGGCCATTCCTGCTGCAGGTGCTTAGATTTCAGGTCCAAAAACTTGGCAGCCTGCAGAGGAAGCAAGGCTTGTTTCAGACCTTAAATGCAGCAGCAATGATGACGTCATCGGAGGCGACTTTCAGACTGGAATAACTCATTGGCCATGGGTTCCCACATGTTGGAACTCAATTGGCCAATTAAGTTAAAATCGCATCATTAATCCACATTAATCTGGAGTCGGGGGGGCAACACGAAATTTGGGTAACACGACCCCAACCCGACCCCAAGACAAAATCCAGCCCTCTATGTGCACACTTTAGTTGAGGGGTCCTAAATATAATTGGAATTGCAGTCATCTACTTGTCTGGCCCATTTATATCATTAAAAACAACTCACTGATTTCGATGAATTTATCACCAAATGTTTGTGTTTCTATTTGTTGCCATTTGTGATTCCCTCATGACAGCAATACCATTGGAATAAGTAATCATGCTTAATTGTAGATGTGCAGGTTTGATTGTGAGGGATGGATTGTGGAATTGGGGTCATCCCTGATGTGTGTTTGGGGGCTGAGTGAGACATAGGCCCGTAATTTGTGGTCAGCGGCGATGCAACGGCGATCGCCGCTGACCTCGAAGAAGAGAAAGCTGCCAACAAAGATCACAAGATCTCTGGCAAAAATTTTAGGTTTCTCGACATGTAATTGATTGTAGTGCTGTGAATAGGGGATTCCTAGCGTAGTGCAGCAGTGATGTCATCAAGCTGTCTAAGCAGCCAAGCACATTGAAGAAATCTCATAGCAAGCAAACCAGGAAATAAAAAGCAGCTTTTATCCTCACATTTTAAAAAATGTAACAGAGAGCGAGATAAAGATTGAGACATACACATAGGGTTAAGGTAGAAGCTGAACTATCATGAACAAACATTAAAAAATATATATATATTTTAAAAATTGTAATATTTATCATAATGGAGAAATTTGACATTCCACAAATATAAAAATTAGTTTTTCAGGGCCAGAACGGTTGCTTAGCAGTCAACACTCTGTTAAAACCCCACTTACACCAATTCCAATAAGGCTTAACATTTAATGGGGTATTTAACAGTGATATTAGCGCAGAAAAGCTCAAGTTTTTGTCATTTCCACTGATTTCACTGATTGCCGGCTATGGGAGCAGTCCACAGTGCAGCCTGTGTCGGAGCAGTGAATAACTGACCACAACTTCAGGATTTCCGTGTTTAGATGCGCATGCGCTAAATCTTGAAGTCACGGTTTGTTTCAGAGGGGTAATGATGGTGAACGCTGACAGTTCGCCGTCATTACCCACTGCAAAATCCGGGCTATTATCTTAAAATTAGATCTAGGCTGGTTAGGAGTGAAATCAGGAGCACTTTTTACACAAAGGGTAGTAGAAATCTGGAACTCTCTCTAAAAATGCTGTGGTCTTGGGTCAATTAAAAATTTCAAAACTGAGATTGATAGATTTTTGTTAGGCAAGGGGTATCAAGGGATATGGAGCAAAGGCAGGTAAATGAAGTTGAGGTACAGATCAGCCATGATCTAATTGAATGGCAGAACAGGTTTGAGGGGTCCAATGGCCTACTTCTGTTCCGATGATTTAATTGCAGCCATAGTTGTTATTTTCCCTGTGGTAGACTCCAACATTGACATTTACACAGAAGTCCAATTTTAAAGCATAATGCTTTGAGTTTCTTCATGGCATAGGCTTTTCTGACCTCTACCGACTGACTCCATCTAGAATTTACCCACAGCTTTTATTTGTGGAAACTGATGGGAAGAATTAGTTTAACCAGTTTCGGACCCCATTAGAATTGCTACCCAACATAACTCTCAATCAACACGTTAGCCCAGAACATAAATGAGTTAACATCTGTTAATTGAGAAACTGTTTCCAATGGCTGAAGAGTTGAGGGCACAGATTTTTGATTGACAAAAGAACCAGAGGCGACATGAGGAAAAACTTTTTTGCACAACGAGTGATTAGGATTTGGAATGCACTGCCTGATAGGGTGGTGGATCCATATTCAATAGTAGCCTTCAAAAGGGAATTGGAGAAAAAAATTGCAGGGATATGGGGAAAGTGGGGAGAAATGGGGAGAGTGGGACTAACTGGATTGGTCTTTGAAAGAGCTGGCACAGACTCAATGGGCCGAATGGCTTATTTTTGTGTTGTACTATTCTATGATCTGCATTAAAATAGTGGGCAGAGGAATGTCATATATAGCTTTAAAAATGGTTTTGATTCCTTTTGCGGCTATTCACAATTTTTAAAAATTTCCTTTCACCCTTTTATATTAGTTATTCTTAGTTGACATCAGTATAATCTTATGAGGTCTCTTCAACTAAACACCCTGTTGTGGTGATTCTGTTGGCATTTTTGTCTTACTTTGAAGCCAGCATAATTTTTGGACCTTTAATGGTAGACTTTCGAAAGCAGTACTTAGATAATGGTAACCTTTTCCTTCAGCCTAAAATTTGAGGAACTTCTGGCATTGCAGTATGATGGCTACGTGGAAGTCAGTATTCTTTAGCTTACTACAACTAACCATTCAGTTTGATACAATGCGGGTAATTTTCATCTTCAATGGTAGGGCAGTATGTTGGCGGAGAGGATCACCCAGCCATTACAGAACCCACTGGATTTTCATTCCCAATCCACTCCGCCAGTTTACTGCCCAAGCAGTGAAGTGAAAATTACGCCCAGTGTGTCCAAGAGACAGGTTAGCTGTAGTGAGCTAAAGAGTGCAGACATTCACGTAGCCATCAGACTGCAATCCCAGAAGTTCCTCCGATTTCAACTTCAACAAAAGTGTTACCCTTATTTAAGTAATGCTTTCTAAAGTCCACCATTAAAGGTCTAAAGGTCAAAGACAGACAAAACAACAGAATCACCATAACATTCCCTTAAAGAGAAAGTGAAAATTACTCCCATTAAGTTAGCAAGTGAGAGGGATACCATCCTGAAATTTTATTTTTTGCACAGATTAAGAGTGAAGCTCCTTGGGTGCAACAAAGTACTCAAAGTAAAAGTGACGTCTCCTGCTTTTATAAAATGATCTCCTTTGTCATATGTGTGTAAAGCAGTGGCATGAATTTGTTCAACATCGCTGCTCTCAGCTTGAGGCATTATGACCCTTTAGAACAGAAGATCCTTCTGAATTCTGATGCCACCCTCTATTGGTCCAGAAACCAGAGGTGGCTTTCCACAGGAACCTCAGAAAGTAATGGTGGAGTTGGAGTAGCATTAATGTTTTGAAGTACACAAAGTAAAGAACTTCTATTTAATTTCCTTAGCAACCGATACATCACTGTAATACTAAGAGCTTGCTTACAAGGTGACTGAACATAGGGCACAGAGATTTCAGAGAAGTCAACTCTGCACTTCAACTAGTTTGATTTGAAAATAGTTCAGAGAAAGATGTTTGCTGTTCATAAAATTTCACCAGTTGGTCTGTTTTTGGAAAAGAAATAAATGCTTTTGCAAACAAGCAGAGTGGGATCTAGTTACAGATCCTGCACTCTGTAAATTTGTCTCTGAAATATTTCTACTCAACATCTATTGGGAGCATACTGTGGCAAGCCCTGAATCAAAGCTCAGTTCAACCTTATGAGCAATTTCTGTAGTTGGAAATTGTTGATCACCATTCCAACAATGAGCTATCCACAAATGGATCTCTTTGTAACTTGCACAGATATGAAGTTGCCCACTTCTGATTCAGGAATCACAGGAATTGTTTCTCGACAGTATGGCCCCGATATTAATATGAAGGTGGCTTCGTGGGTGAAACCCAGAAGTCAAATGAGCGGGTCTGAATCTGTGATCTCAACTCAATTGTACCAATTAATTTTGACTCCTGGGTTTCGCATTTCCAAGCTGCGCAGCATGTGTGATGCGCACCCGCATGATGTGAGCTCAGCTGTATTTAAAGGGACAGTGCACATATGGAGATTGGAGGTGTTCAATATGGATGGTGGATATAGAGCAAGGGCAGCACCCAGATTCAATGACGCATCACTGGGATTACTGCTGGGTGCAGTCAGGAGCACGGGGGACATAATTTTCCCCAGCAATGGGAGGAAGAAATCTGCGGCTCTCACCAAGAAGGCATTGTTGGAGGTAGCTGAGGAGGTGACCAGCAGGAGCGTGGTGCCCAGGTCTTGGATACAATGTCGAAAGCGGTTTAATGACCAGGCAAAGTGAGTACATTTGTTGATTCCTGTGCTTTAAGCTCCCACCTTTCACTCTGTCTTACAAAGGTTTCTCCATCACATTACTCCTTGCACCCACTCAACTCTCAGAAGCACCCTTCACTTTCTGTGCACTTTATCACCTCCTCATTTATCCATCCACCATTGCCACTCACCCCAATCCTTATGCAATGTGATGCTTCTATCTCATAGTCACCCTCACCAAATGCACTGAATCCATCGGCTGAATAGCTCACCTTTAATCACTCACAGATCTGTTTTTTCTCCCCTTGTAGGAGAAGAGGGCACAAAACACAAGGGAGAGGGAGAGGACTGGAGGTGGGCCACCACAAATAGTCTAGCTCACAGATGCAGAGGAAGATGCCCTGGAGATAAGTAGCACATCTGCGCCACTCTCAATTGGAGATGGAGAGACAGGGAGCTCAGATAGCTGGTGATAGAATTACAACAATCTCTGACACACATATGCTGACTTTATTTCATCAATGACTGAACTATGAGAAGACTGAGTATAGTGATTGTCAAGATTGTGACTTTGCCGTGACTAAATCGTACCCCTTTCTTTTGTCTTCCAGGGCCTTCACGCACAGGAATCAGCAAGTGTCACAGGACATCCATGAGGACGATTCCTCAGAGTACCTCATTCCATCTGAGGGTGCACCATCACAAGACGTACAGCCATGCACCAGCGCAGATACTCGTACTTCGGTGGATCCACTTAACAGTTAGTTGGGTTTTCACCTGGTGATTCACACCTCACAAGTGAGCACGATCAGACACTGGTGGCTGGGACAGCTGTGGAGAGTCTGTGTTGGGGGGTGCAAACCTGTCTAAACTCTTCTCAGCTGGACACAGATGCTGAACCCTGGGGCTATCATGGAGAAGGAGAATGCCGGAGTGCATCAGCAACGTAGCCAGGTACTGACAGACGTGCCATGCACACTCCACAATAGCGGAGAGGGTGGAAGAGTCCAACTTGATCATTAGTGGATTGGTGGCACAGGGTATTGCTAGAATGTCTGCCATGGAGCGAGTGGCCGCCTCTGGAGCTTCAAGCATGGCTCTCAAATTAGTCCATACAGGCCATGACCACGGCCGTGCAGACTTTGGATGTCAACTTGTCTGCTGCCTTAAACAGGATGATAGATATCTTGTCCGTGGCTTTACAACGCTTCACTGATCTCCACCAAGCTGGTGTGTAGCAGAGTGGTAGGAGCGATGTGGCACTGGCCCAGGAGAGGGATGATGCCAAAAGGGGACCTGGAAGTGGGTACTCCACTCAAAGCGTACCCACTTCTCACCCTTTGCCCCCCGCTCCACCCCTTCAGCCAGTACCTGACATGCTGCCTCATCTCCTGATAGCTGAGTCTGCCCCTGCACAGGTGCAGGTGGAGCAGTCTTTGGCGTGGCCCTCGGGCTCCAACACCCAGAGGTCATAGGCCAAATGCATCTCAAAAGTCAGGGCAGGGATCTGCACAGCCTGCCTCTACCTCTGCTGAAGCCACACAAGATGCATCACATAGAAGCGTTAGGAAGTGTAAGTTGAAAAAATTGTAATTCACCAAGTGTATGCACATGGGTGTTTGACAAAATGTTACGTTGGTAAGAATCCTTTTTTTTATAATCCCACATAAAATTTATTGATTAGCACCACTTCCACATCTTGCTCATTATTGCGTCCTGAGTGTCAACTTGACCTTTCACTTGTTTCAGGATGAATGTCAATACGTGACTGTATCCATTGGGTGGATGAGTGGTTGAAGGTCTGTTTAATGCAAAGGGAGGGAGGCGGGGGGTTGGTCCAGGCGGTTGGAGCAGACTGCAGGATTTCATTTCTTATGTTTTGCAAAAGGTGAATCCAGGGCAGCAACGTAAGCAGATAATCTGGTGATGGGTGCCCCATCTTCCTCCTCCTCCTATGTTCTCCTCATCTGAAGATGATTGATGAGTCCCTTCATCCTTCTCCACCTGCAATCCTCTCTGTTGTGCAATGTTGTGCAGGACACAGCACACCACTATTATTATGGACAACCTCGCTGGTGATTACTGAAGGGTGCCTCCAGACCTATCTAGGCACCTGAAGGGTATCTTCCACATTCCAATGGCTTGCTCAATGACATACCTGGTGGTCTTGTGGATCTCATTGCAGTGCTCCTGTGCCTCATTGGTGGGGTTCCTCATAGGTGTCATGAACCAAATTTGAAGGGGTTATCCCTTGTCCCAAGAGGCAGTCCTTAAGTCTGCTTCTTGGAACAAAAAAGTCTGGTATGTTGGACTGCTACAGTATGAATACATCATGACAGCTCCCAAGGAATCCAGCACAGACTTCCATGAACCTCTTCTTGTGGTTGCACACCAGCGGCGCATTAATGGACGAATATCCCTTGCGGTTTATAAAAACTACTGGTTGCTGTGGTGGTGCTCGGATTGCCATGTATGTGCTGTTGATGGCACCCTGTACCTGTGGGAATCCAGCCAAAGATGCAAATCCGAGAGCATGCTCACTCTGGCTATTGTCATCGTGAGAAATTTACAAAATTGTCGGCCCTGGCAAACAAATCATCAGTGACCTGCTTTATGCATTTATGTGCAACCGACTGGGAGATCCTGGATATATCTCTGGTAGCACCCTGGAAGGATCCGGAAGCGAACAAGTTAAGGGCGCTAGTCACTTTCACAGCAACTGGTAATGCATGGCTACCAGGTCCAGTAGGGAGCAGGTGTTACTCTACGAGGCTGCAGATGTCTGCCTCCACCTGATGTGATAACCTCAGCCTGCGGAAGCACTGCTCTTCTGAGAGGTCAAGGAAACTGAGCCTCTGTCTGTAAATGCTGTGGCGTAGGTAGTGCCTCGTGTGACCTGTGCTCCTTCCTCCTGTGCCCCTTCCTCCTGCGCACCTCTCTCCTGTCCACATCTTGCCTGTGCACGTGCTGATCCCACCACAGCCGTCATGGCTGCAGTGGATGGTAATGGTCTTCCTCATGTGATGTGCTGTCAAACACATCCAACGCCCCTCCCATCCTGAGCTTGTCAATTTGAAAGTCTCCAAGGTTGAAAAAAGCTGTATCCACACAATCACTCTCTGCCGAACATTTGCCAGAGGGAACAGAGACACCAGCTGCAATAAGTGAGCTTTTATTCAGATGGGACAGCGAGAAGTTTAAATACCCACCTGAACTGCTGCTCACACCCGCCTGTTTCCCTGGTCAGTTTCCCCTCCGTGCTGCACAAATTATATTTGTAGCCAAGTTAAATACAATTTGAAAAGACCTCATTAACGTCTCCTAAGAACATTAATTGCGGCAATAAGTACCCACCTGCATGCAATAATTAAATCCCCGACTTCAGCGAGTAGGTTTCTCGCTTGCATCCAAACGCACCCCGGTTAAACCTGGAAGTGGGCGCGTTGGAGCCGAGTTCTGCTTCCGCTCTGAAAATCAAAAATTTTAATCTCCCACTCGCTCCCAACCCACCCGTTCTTGTGGGTTAAAATTCCTCCCCCATGTATCACTCCTGAAGGAACTATTTCCTCTATGCTTTCCTTCTGTTTGCTCTGCTAAAAGCCATACAGCTATATTCCTGAAACTGAGTTCTCATTTATAACTGTTGCTGTTCTGTTTATCCAGTCGATATTTTTGGGCAGACTTAATCTGGCCCCTTTAATAAGTTTATAGCTACAATCATTGGCAATCTCTGTGGAGGTCTGCAATAGGGTTAAAGTAGATTACAAAAGCAAAGCAAATTCTCTATTTGGTGCTGCTGACTCCCAATTCAAAGCCATATCAATGAGGTGATTCTATTTTCTTTTGACAGTTTTAAATATTTCCCTCAAGGTGTTCTCTGTTGTGAGACTAATATTTGAATACTTTTCCTGAAGTGAAGCTTAGTAATTCATCTACTGTAATAATATTATACAATTAATTTGAACAGTTATGGAGCTCACAGAGAAAATTAATGAAACAAAATAATTTTTTTTCTTTACATTGTTGTTTTCATGAGAACCATGCTTTGTAATTTTAACAGAATACAGTAGCCATGAGTCCAGAGAAGCTAAAACCTGGTCGTCAGCATTTAATTTCCAGACAAACTATGAAAAGACTGTGGCTGATGGTATACACAGTAAAACAGGTAACAATTAGCATTATTAATACTACAACACATGTCCTTGTACAACAATGAAGCCTGACGATTAATTTCCCTTTATATACATTTAGAACTATTAGCTGTCTATTAAATTAAAACGCATCCTTTTTCTTGTAGTTTCCATGAGGCTGATGAATGCCCCTTTTTGCTTCTTAAGAGAGACAGTCACACAACTACCACCCAGGTGCTTGCAAATGATGGTCTCAATCACTTGGTAGGAGTATAACAGTGGTTAGAGTTTTTCAGTTGTCCTGAACTTTTCTCCCGGGTCCCTGGCTGCAGCCTCCTGTCACTAATTTTTGCTCCCACCTGCTGGCCAGGCTGTCAATCTGGCCAGCTGTCGGATGGGAATCTGCAGTAATTTATTTAAATGAGGCCTGGCCATTAAGATCAGCCTGGTCTCCACGTCCCCGGCTTTCCTGGGTTCTTCTCCCACCACTGGGCTCCTCCCCACCTCCCTGCTAATATTGGGGCCAGTATTTTTGTGGAACCAGGAGAATCACTCCTGCTCTTCCTGGCTCCACAGAAATTAAACTTTGAAATAGTTTTATGCCCATTTCTTGAGCGGCCTCCAGCAGTTCCTTTAAAGATTGCTGGTTAAGCCGCTCAAGACCTTATACAACTACATGGAGCTTGCACGGTGCAGGCTCCACCCATTTGTACATGAGTTTCAATCGGGGTCCTACAACCAACATTAGGACCCCGAGGTACAAATGTAAGGTGCCTAACCCCTGTTTCAGGCGGGCACCCATGATACCTAAAAGTCACCAGGTTCCAATTTGATGGCTAAATCACTTCTGGGAGAGATCAGATGTGGGAGGCCACAACCCGAAATTCTTCATTTTGCACCCAAAAATATGAGCAAAACGATGATGAATTTCTCCCCTGTTGTGTCACTTGGCTGACTCATGTTTGGTGAATATTTACATTATTTAGGCTCACTTTTTTTTGTCCTCCAATTGGTTGCTAAATGTAATCTTACCAATGATTGTTTTGCCTCTTTTTATCATTCCATAGCATAGAGATATTTAGTGTATATTTACAGAATCTTACATTCTTTCCTGAAACGATTATGACTACATTCCTTTTGTTTCATGTTCAGGATCTTATTTGTCAACTGGATTGCTGAGAATTGAACCTCTTAAAACTTGTTCTGGTCCCATAAGGATCGGTTTGTCTAAAAGGATCAAAGCTAAACATCTACATCCATATTTAAGATGAAATGAATGTGTTGCTTGGAACTATAAGTGGTTGGGCACTAAGTGATGCAAATATTTAATGTTTTGTTAATGTGTTATATAACAATTTAAAAGTTCTTGTTAATCATACTTAACTGATATTCTTTCCTAATTGTATGTTCATGGTAATGTAATATCATAGACAGCAGAATATTTGCTTCCGAATGCAGATGGTGAGATTCCTGAGGTTGATTGTTACATCAGTCCATTTTGCCACTACTGAGAGTATGAGATTTTTTTTCAGGCTGGCTAGGGACAGAACCACAATATAAAACTGAAGTGAAGAGAAAAAAAGTAATCCCCTAGGTTTTGGCAATTTGTTCCTTTTTATCAGCCAAACACAAACCAGTTTTGATGCTGTTCATGGAGAAATCTGTGGCCCATGCTGTCTAGATTCTCCCAGGTGGAGAAAGCTATATGGCAGAGATCAGCTTCTCTAGGAGGCAAGGGAAGAAAATCTGAAATAAAGAAATGTACCATTCCTCTAAAATGTTTTCTCAGGATGGCTCTTCAGATATTTGTGATTATTTTTGTAGTGCTGTTTGATTGGTTTGTAGGTATTAAAATATCTATAATAGTCTATAAAAGAAATACATTTAAGTTGGGCAGTAATGAATGACAATGTATGCATATATCAGTGATAATTTTAGTATAACACAAAACTTAGTGCTAAGCAATTACTGACATGATTAAAAAAAAGATAATTGCCCGGATTTTGTGGTGGAAATAACGGTGAGGCTATCAGCGCTCACCGTTATTAAGGAGTAAATCGGACAGCAACTTCCGGCGTCCACACATGTGCAGTTAAACACGGAAATCAGGAAGTTGCTGTCCGAGATGCCCTGTTTCTCCAGAAGCTTCACTATACCAGTATCTTGCTTACAGACTCGGCATTCAAATACATGGAAGGGCGTGAATTTGCGGTACTTACATGATAGATACCCACTAAACACGCCAGAAAAAGTTAGCTTGTAAGTGAATTTTTAACACCGTGATAAGTATTCATTACTGCCAAACACCCTCTCTGGCACTGAAAATTTACTTTTAAAAGTGTGGAGTCTCATTCCTTTATATTTTAATTATTGTTGGATATTTAAAATAATTACATTTTTCTTTACATTTTCTTTCTGTCTGTTTTATCTCTCTCTCTTAGTCCCATCTTTCTTTCCCTCTCTTTATTTCGCGTTCTGTACATAATTTGGCATTGAATTAAATATTCTAATTTGCACTTCCTGGTTTAAACTCTGCGTGTTTCAATCTGATTGGTTAAGGAGACACACCGTTGCTTGCACACAGATCCCAGATCCCCTGTTTTGGCTCTCTAATTTCCACAAGTCGCAGTGCAAAAGCCCACAGAAAGTCGATGGGTATGTCTAATGAATGACTAGCGCCGTTTGTTCAGCGCTGACCGCAAAATCCAGGCTATTATGCATACATCCTGAATTTCATTTCTACCATAAGGTTGCAAATTGATTCAATTTACACATGAAAATATGTTTATATTGAAAAATATTTTTAAGAAACAAACCGCTTCAGGAAAACATATGTGGAAAGCATAATTGGAATTTGAATTTAATGTTATGAGTGCATGAACTGGGATTTTACAATAGCCAGTGACCATTACATCATTCTTTTACCTGTGATCCACACTCAATTTAACTTGTAATTGAAATTCATCAGCAGTGTAATTTATGTACTTGTCTTTACACTATATTGCTATTTTTTTTAAAGTTGCAACCAACAGTTGTATCTTAAAGTTAATGTGGACAGTTGCATTTAGTTTCAATAGTGTATGTCATGCTTTATATATGTAGTTAATATTGAACAATAAAATGTTGAGTTCTGGTTAAATTGCAGATTTTCAGCAAAATTGAAATAAACCTGCTTTGAAGTTAATTGAAATGTTTCTTATTTACTAGCTAAAAAGCTATCACATTAAAATAAGTATTTTAGTATTTTAATACTTGTATATTCAGCATTTCTAAGACTTGTGATTTTGTGAATTGTTGATTCTTGCACTATTGTTTTAATGCAGAATAGAAAAAAAAAGACAAAAATTAGCTGGTCGCACAAATGCTGGTCAAATGTGAGAATTGGACCAATTCATCCATATAATGACAATGAGAAAAATGTGCAAACATTTAGGGATGCACTAAGTGAAGTTATCATGGATTTTAAATATGCAGAATGGTTATTTTAGAAAGGGCTTTAATTTTCATCTGGGCATGTTGTAGCTGATGCAAGAGTGCTTGATGGTGGATCTAGTTGCCAAAAGTGGAAAAGCATTTATTTTCCAGCACAACCATCTTGACCTTGACCACAAAAAACAGAAAGAAAAATAGGTAAGAAGAGAATTGAGGGGTAATTTTACAAATTGCCTTCCTGGTACAAAGCGTTTCCCACCGGGAGTCCTTTGCAGACAATCGAAGTTCTTCCCTACCTCATTGACTAAGCTCTTTGGGGGCTAAATTCGGTTGAGTTGCGCCTCCCATTAGCGCCTTAAGAGGGCGCAAACGGGGCGCAAATCAACTAGCGCCTGGGCGCGGCGCCACTAACGCCTCCCGTGAAATTCAGTGGGAGGTTAGCAGCGGTGCTAACCGTTAGCGCTGCGCCGCCAGCGATGACGTCATTGCCGTGCGCAGTTTCCCGCTCGTGCCCCGACTGTAATATTGGGTGGTGCACCCCGACTTATCGCTGGACGCTATGTCCGCCGGGGTGAGGGGGGGCCTACCTGCGGCCGGGGCGGCGCTAATTAAAGGGGAGGTGGCGGGCAGCCATTTTTTATGCTGGCTGCCTTCCAGCACCTGCCCCCGTTGCTGTCCCCGGCCCCCGTGAAGGCCCCCCCCCCCCGCGGGGTGCCGGCTGCTCTCCGTGAGCCTGGCACTCCTCTTGAGTGCCAGGCTCGTTTGCCGGTACTCCCGATCCCTGGTGGCCCAGCTGGGCGCCGGGACGTGCTGCGCCAGGCCCCACCCCTTTAATAAAGGGAGGAAGGCTGCGGCACATAGAGCCGCGATATTGGCTCGCAGCGCCCCAAGAGGGCCACGGGGCGCTTCCAGTAGTGCCCCTCCTCCCTCTTGGGGCGCTATCTGGGAAAATCGGCCGCGAGGGCGCTAACTTTTTCGGGGCGCTAAAATTAGCCCCAAAGGGGCTAAGAGATTAGCGTGCAAAGTTAAAGCACACGGGATTGGGGTTAAGGTACTGTCTTGGATAGAGAACTGGTTGGCAGACAGGAAGCAAAGAGTTGGAATAAACGGGTCTTTTTCCGAGTGGCAGGCAGTGACTAGTGGGGTACCGCAGGGATCGGTGCTAGGACCCCAGCTATTCACAATATATATAAATGATCTAGACGAGGGAACTAGATGTAATATCTCCAAGTTTGCAGACGACACAAAGCTGGGTGGGCGTGTGTGCTGTGAGGAGGATGCAGAGAAACTCCAGTATGATTCGGACAGGTTGGGTGACTGGGCAGATGCATGGCAAATGCAGTATAATGTGGATAAATGCGAGGTTATCCACTTCGGTGGCAAAAACAGGAAGACAGAACGGCAATAGATTGGGAAAAGGGGAAGTGCAACGAGACCTGGGTGTCCTTCTGCAACAGTTGCTGAAGGTAAGCATGCAGGTGCAGCAGGCGGTTAAGAAGGCAAATGGTATGTTGGCCTTCATAGCGAGAGGATTCGAGTACAGGAGCAAGGATATCTTGCTGCAGTTGTACAGGGCCTTGGTGAGACCACACCTTGAGTATTGTGTGCAGTTTTGGTCACCTTATCTGAGGAAGGATGTTCTTGCCATGGAGAGAGTGCAGTGAAGATTCACCAGACTGATACCTGGGATGGCAAGAATGACGTATGAGGAGAGATTGGGTCGATTAGGCTTATATTCGCTAGAATGTAGAAGAATGAGAGGGGATCTCATTGAAACTTATAAAATTCTAACAGGACTAGACAGACTAGATGCAGGAAGGATGTTCCCGATGGCGGGGAGTCCAGAACCAGGAGTTACAGCCTAAGGATAAGGGGTAAGCCATTTAGGACTGAGATGAGGAGGAATTTCCTCACCCAGAGAGTGGTGAACCTGTGGAATTCTCTACCACACAAGGCAGTTGAGGCCAATTCATTAAATATATTCAAGAAGGAGTTAGATACATTTCTTAAGGCTAAAGGGATATGGGGAGAAAGCAGGGACAGGGTACTGAATTTGGATGATCAGCCACGATCTCATTAAATGGCGGAACAGGCTCGAGGGGCCGAATGGCCTACTCCTGCTCCTATCTTCTATGCAACCCAATTTCTACCCCTTTGTTTACACAATGGTGTATTTTTCTTTTTCTGATTAATTTTCACTAGTTACAGTTGAGCTTAACAGTTTTTGGCAAGCAAATTAGAATCTGGTCAGGTTTTAAAAATCTACTTGCCAAGCAATAAGTAAAGTAAAACATTTTTGTATCGTCACATCAAATTGGCGGTGGGTAAGCTTTTGCCGTCATTGCCCTTTTAAACTGACCGCAGTTTCAGGATTTAAACGCGGAAATCCTTAAGTTGCGGTCAGTCATTCACTGCTCCAACACTTGCTGCGCTGTGGACCCCCCTCCCCCCCCCCGCATAGCCCCCAATCAGTCTAATCAATGAAACTGATGAAAACTTGGGCTTTTTCGTGGTAATATCACTGTTAAATACCCCATTAAATGTTAAGCCTTGTTGGAATAGGTTTAACTGGGGTTTTAACAGACTGGTAAACAAACATCAGGCCCTGAAAAACTAATTTTTATATTTGTGGAGTGTCAAATTTCTCCATTATGACAAAAATTACAATTTAAAAAAAACTTTAGAACAAAATGTTTTTTTTTAAGTTTGTTCATGATATTTCAGCTTCTGCCTTATCCCCATGTGAAAGTCCCAATCTATATTTTGCTCTCTAACATTTTTTAAAAGTTCGGATAAAAGCAGCTTCTCATTTCCTGGTTTCCCGTCTGTAAGAATTCTGCAATATGATTGGCTGCTTAGACAGCTTGATGTCGTCACTGCTGCATCGTCATAGGAATCCCTTATTCACAGTGCTGCAATCAATTACACATCGAGAAACCTCACGTTTTCGCCACAGAGACCTGTAGGCAGCTTTTTTTGGGGCCAGCGGCAAGCGCCTTGGCTTTGCTGCTGACTGCAAATTACGGGCCAATAATTCTTGAAAATGTCAAGGAATACTGACTAGAAGATTCTTTAGTTCTAAAGGTAAACATATTCTCATTACACGATTATAATATATTTTAATCTGCTTCATACTTTTTCAATGGTGCTAAGATATGTTAGAGCCATATTCCTGTGCTTACTGAAAGGCCACCTTGAGGACCAAGCTTTTCGCATTGTATTGAAGTCTTCGGGCTGGATTTTGATACTGGGGCAGGCTGGGGTCGTGTCATCCACTTTTCGTGTTATCCACCCGACTGCAAATGGATGTGGGAGATTGATGCAATTTTCACCTAATTGGGCAATTGAGTTCCAGCATGTGGGAACCCATGACGCAATTAGTATTTTCAGTCTGAAAGTCGCCTCTGATGATGTCATCATTGCTGCTGCATTGAAGGTCTGCAAAGACTGCCTGGCCTTTGCTGTGAGAGGACCTGGAGGCAAAATGAGCAGCAGCAGCCCTAAGTCTGCTCCCAGATATTTTTGTACCACCACCACCACTCCCAGATATTATTTCTCCTCCTCCTCCTCCTCGTCATCGTCATCATCATCATTATCACATCTCCGTTGTAATAGTGGACCTGCAGCTGATAGTCAGTTATTGAATTGTGCTACCGCCAGGTTTCACATTCGTGGTTCAGAACAGGCGTGCTTCACATAGAAAAAGGGTTAAAATCACAAAGGCCTTTCAAAATGGCATTATAGAGGCAATTTAGTGCTTGTTAAGGGCCTTAACAGCCTATCCTGCCTCTTAGAGGCGGGACGGAGTCGGGACCAGCGGACATGATTTAATGAAAATTGTGTGGAGGCAGGCTTGTGCCCGCCCACCAGTTTTCGCAATTTTAACCCCCCACACGCCTCCAAACCCACCTCCACGGGTCAATGAATATTCTGCCCTTATTGTGGTACAAACAAAGCCCAGATGAAACAATGAATTAATGAACTTGACCAATGTGTCTCCCCAATATCCATAGATCTAACTTTATGCAATATATCTGAGGCAAGATTAAACACGTGATCCTGAATTTCTTCAAACTAGGTCGGAACCCAGATACGTCAGGTTCCAACCTTTGCCTGGGAGTTTCCCATGGCCTTTCTTGGCAGAGATGCCTCTGCCAACCTCAAACAAGGCAATTGATCCAGCGTGCAGGGACTCTTAAGCCTTCGAGGTCCCACATCTCTCGTCTTGCAGAGGCCCAGTAGATCCTTAGCCGCCACTACACCCAGTGAAAAAAGGCCTGAATCATGGCCTGGATCTTTGAAGAAAGTTTTAAAGATATTTGTTAATGCAGCACCTTTACAAAGAGTGCTTAAGTGGGGCAATTTTTCTTTCTTTCTGTGGGGGCCCAGATAATCCCTCATATCTGGCAGCAATGGACCAATTTCCAGGGGTCAGTAGTAGATGTCACTGGCCTGTGCATCTCGTAAGAACCAATCAAAAGCAACGACTTCATTGTCTGTGGATATATCGCTTACAAACCTATTTCTATAGGGTAAAGGTTCTACTTCTGCACTCATGGTGCATGCTGGAAACATAACAGAAAATTACACAGCCCAGCCATAATTTTCTGTTCATTAAAATTAAAGGATAAAAAAAAATTACAGGCTGGTGGTATGCAATTTCACAATATACACTTCTGACAAGTGCTGAGTATGCAGAAGCAGAATTTATGCTCTTAAATTTTTTCATGGTGGATGTGCGCCACTTCTCCATTTCTGTTCCTCAGTAGCGCCCCCTAGTACTCTGACTCACCGTGAGCAATGCCATGGGGGTCTGTTGGTGAACATTAATAAATATGATTGTTTTAGAATCTGCAATTAAGAAGAGGTCATGTGTATCACTGTATAAAACAGTGCATATAAAATTAATGAAAAACAATTTAGGCTTGATTTTCACTCTGGGCATGATTCAGGCAGGCGGGGATTGAGGCAAGCGCCAACCCCCTACCCCCTCCCCCCTTACCTGCGTGCCCCATGTAATTTGAGAGCGGGAAGCAGCAGCTGGCCAGCAGGCGGGAGCAGGATGTCAGAAGATATGAGGCCAGAAGGAACAGTCCCCGGCATTCAGGTGAGTCAGGAAGGTGGGAGAGCCTGGAGCAGGGGAGACCTAAGCTTACCTTAATACAAAAGCAAAATACTGCGGATGCTGGAAGTCTGAAATGAAAACAGAAAATGCAGGAAATACTCAGCAGGTCAGGCAGCATCTGTGGAGAGAGAAACAGAGTTAACGTTTCAGTTAAAGTTAGAGATGTAACAGCTTTTAAGCAAATACAGAGGCAGGGAAAAGGGGGAGGGGATAAAAGAACAAAAGGGAAGTTCTGTGATCGGGTGGAAGGCAGGAGAGATTAAATGACAAAAGGTATGATTGTACAAAGCATAAGGAGATGGTAATGGGACCGGTAAAGGAACAAAAGATGAGTCTAGAAGAGGTTTTTATTTCCTCAGTTTACCTTGTGCTGGGAGCACGATTCCTGCTCCTGGCCCCACAAGGAAAGTTTAAAAAAAGGTGAAAACTGAGCTTTTTGGGCTTCTTCTGGCCCCAGAACTTCTTCCCGCTATCCTTACCTGGCAGGAAAGTCACAACTGCTTCCCCACTCAGGCCACTGGTTAAAATAGCAGTTGGGTCCTGATTACATCGGAGTTCGATCTGCATATTTAATAAAGGACCCCGCCAGTTTTCAGCGGCTTCCTTGCCACCAGCTCAGAAGAGCAGGTTAAAATTGAAGACTGGGAAGGGAGTGGGAGGTCAGCAGGTAAGTCTCCCAATCATTTTTAATTGCTTGCCCGCCTGGTTTTTGCCAGGTGGGCAGGGTTAAAATCACCCCTAATAATGTTTCAAGAATACAATAGATTTTATTATTAAGTTAAGAGGGGGTCGATGTTCCAGAAGTTAATAAATGCTCTCTGCCTGTTTCAGTCAGATGAGACATTGGAAACTGACTGGAAAACTGGGTTTTGCTATATTTTTGCCAGTTCAAATTCTGAACCTTGCATTAAAGTGGGTACAATGTTGTTCCCACAATCAATTTAGCTATTTATTAAAAATGCACAAAATCTACCCAGGAACTGGTGTGATCATCAACCAGTACTAAAGCTTTTTTCATCTGTGAAATTTATAACTATTGAATAGGTTTTATATCTGCACATAATGTCTGCTAGCGCAACTGCCTTTGAGGAACATATCTTTGATTGAGATAGCTGCAATTGTTTGTCTGAGGAAGAACATGTGGTGCAGCAGATTCAGTGATGAAGGAGGAAGAAAGCTAATGAGCTAGATGAATGTCTAATCTTTGGAAAGCAAGTGCCTCAGAGATTTGGATTCAAGAGGAAGGTGATCACATAGATTGTGTGTTAAAACACAGACACTGTTTCAGTTAATTCCACTTCTGTGAACAGCAGTGAAAGATACAGCTGCCTTATTTTTTTTACCATGCTCCTGGCAGAGATGGGGGGAGATTTTCATCTGCCTACTCCCTTGTTCATGCTCAAAATTGGCATGGCAACAGATGATTTTTTTAAAAAAATCTCCTGCCCATTAGTTGCCCAGTGCCCACCTGACAATTTTTGAACAAGCCTTGAAATGGACAGCCAGTGTTTCTGCTCGAAACAGGCAGAAGCCTTATTTCAATTTTTAAATCAGGGTCCTATGTAAGTTGTAGGACCCCCCCCCCATGCCTTTTTTGTGTACCAATAGGTGGAGAATGCACACGTTCCTCCCATTGGTACTAGGCATTGAGTGGCTTAACCAGCATTCCTTAAATGGCTTAACCAGAGTGGCTTAACCAGCTCCAGCTGGCTGATCTCTGTAGGGGTCAGTAAGCTGCTCAAATACACGAGCAGCTCTCCGAAAGTATGGAAATAAGGCCTGACCATGAAAAATGGTTGTGCCTCAGACTAATTATATCAGGTGGGCAGTGGGCTCACTTGAAGGAGGTATACTGCCGGACAATAGTAATGCTAGAGAATTTAGGGAGCTTAACCACATCATCAAAAGTACATCATCTACTGAATAAAACAGCTTGCAAAAATGCTTCCTCAGATGCTTGATTTACTTGTGTTCAATATTGAGTGTATTTTTAGTGCCGGAATCTTTATCTATCACAGTTTAAAATAATGCGATTTCAAAGATATTAAATATTATGGGTGGACTAATTGACTGAATGCATCATTATTCAGACTGCACCATCACAGGAAGAGTAGAGAACTGATACTGATACTGGCAGCTCACCACCGAAATCCTCATTTTCTATTGGCTTATCATAGAGTAGCATGGGTTGATGTGTTGCCTAGCAACTCCGAGCTAAACAAAACTGGTGTGAGCAAAGGGAAAAAGCTCCCATAGGTGAAACTGGGAAAGGGAATCAGCACCTGGGGAACTACCACAGTAAGTAAAGCTGCCTGAAGCAGAGTGGTGCAGCAGTGTTGAATGAAGCACGTATTGAAAACTACAAATGATTACCAGCTAAAGCAAATATGGCTTAGAACATAAGAAATAGGAGTAGGAGTAGGCCATACGTTCCCTCGAGTCTGCTCCGCCATTCAATGAGATCATGGCTGATCATCGACCTCAACTCCACTTTCACGCCCGATCTCCATATCGGGGGTGTGGCAAACAGTGATGATGATACCAATCGACTGCAACAGGACATAAGAAATAGGAGCAGGAGTAGGCTATTTGGCCCTTCGAGCCTGCTCCGCCATTCAATGAGATCATGGCTGATCTTCTGCCTCAACTCCATTCACCGGCCTCATCGCCATATCCCTTGATCCCCTTACTAGTCAGAAATCTATCGACTTCTGTTTTGAATATACCCAATGACTGAGCTTCCACAGCCTTCTGGGGTAGAGAATTCCAAAGATTCACCACCCTCTGTGTGAAGAAATTTCTTCTCATCTCAGTCCTGAATGGCCTACCCTTTATCCTGAGGCTGTGGCCCCTGGTTCTAGACTCCCCAGCCAAGGGAAACATTCTCCCAGCATCTACCCTATCAAGCCCTGTAATAATTTTGTATGCTTCAATGAGATCCCCTCTCATTCTTCTGAATTCAAGAGAATACAGGCCTAGTTTACTCAATCTCTTCTCAGACGTCAGTCCCGCCATCCCAGGAATCAATCTCCTGAACCTTCGTTGCACTCCCTCTATGGCAAGTATATCCTTCCTTAGGTAAGGAGACCAAAATTGTACACAGTACTCCAGGTGTGGTCTCACCAAGGCCCTATATAATTGGAGTAAGACTTCTTTACTCCTGTACTCAAATCCTCTTGTAATGAAGGCCAGCATACCATTTGCCTTCCTAACAGCTTGCTGCACCTGCACATTCACTTTCAGTGACTCATGTACAAGGACACCCAAGTCCCTTTGAGCATCTGCATTCCCCAATCTTTCACCATTTAGGAAATACTCTGCCTTTCTGTTTTTTCTACTAAAGTGGATAACTTCACATTTATCCACATTATATTCCATCTGCCATGTTCTCGCCCACTCACTGAGCCTGTCGAGATCCCCTTGAAGTCTCTTCACATCCGCTTCGCAACTGACACTGCCACCTAGCTTTGTATCATCAGCAAATTTGGAGGGGCCGTATGGCCGACTCCTGCTCCTATTTCTTATGTTCTGAGCCATATTTGCTTTAGCTGGTAATCATTTGCCGATGACACCAAACTTGGGGGTGTGGGTCAAACAGTGATGATGATATCAATCAACTGCAACAGGACATAGAAAGGCTAGCAGAATCAGCAGACAAGTGGCAGATGGAATTTAATACGGAGAAGTGTGATGTGTTGCATTTTGGCAGAAGGAACAGGGAGAGGCAATAAACACTTAATGGCACAGTTTTAAAGAGTGTGCAGGGACAGAGGGACCTGGGAGTTAATGTGCATAGGTCCCTGAAGGTGGCAGGACATATTGAGAGAGTGGTTAGCAAAGCATATGGGATCTTGGGCTTCATAAATAGAGGTATTGAGTACAAAAGTAGAGAAGTTATGCTGAACCTTTATAAAGTGCTGGTTAGGCTACAACTGGAGTATTGCATCCAGTTCTGGTCACCACACTTTAGGAAGGATGTGAAGGCACTTGGGAAGGTGCAGAGGAGATTTACCAGAATGGTTCAGGGGATGGGGGATCTTAGCTACAAGGACAGGTTGGAGAAGTGGATTTGTTTTCATTAGAGCAAAGGAGGTTGAGGGGTGATTTGATAGAGGTGTACAAGATTATGACGGGTTTGGATAGACTAGATGGGGAAAGGTTGTTCCCACTAGTTGATGGTACAAGGACTAGGGGACGCAGATTTAAGGTTTTGGACAAGAGATACAGGGGGGATGTGAGGAAAAACTTTATAAAGCAGCGAGTGCTGAGGACCTGGAACTCGCTGCCGTCGGAAGTAGTGGAAGCGGAGACACTCAATGTTTTCAAGGGGAGACTGGATAGGCACTAGAGGGAAATAAACTTGCAGGGCAACGGGGATAGAGCGAGGGGATGGGACTGACTGGATTGCGCTACAGAGAGCCGGCACAAACTCGATGGGCTGAATAGCCTCCTTCTGTGCCATTATGACTCTATGACCACTTTCCCGCCCGATCTCCATATCTCTTGATTTCCCCCAGAGTCCAAAAATCTATCTATCTCAGCCTTGAATATACTCAAAGACTCAGCATTCACAGCCCTCTAGGGCAGAGAATTCCAAAGATTCACAACCCTCTGAGTGAAGAAATTCCTCCTCATCTTGGTCTTAAATGGCCTACCCCTTATCCTGAGACTATGCCCCCTAGTTCTAGATACTCCAGCCAGGGGAAACAACCTCTCAGCATCTACCCTGTCAATCCCCTTCAGAATCTTATATGTTTCAATGAGAACACCTCCCATTCTTCTAAACTCCAGAGAGTATAGGCCCATTCTACACAATCTCTCATCATAGGACAGCCCTCTCATCCCAGGAATCAATCTAGTGAACCTTCGTTGCACTGCCTCGAAGGCAAGTATATCCTTCCTTAGATAAGGAGACCAAAACTGCACAGTACTCCAGGTGTGGTCTCACCAAGGCCCTGTGGAATTTTCGCAAGACTTCCTTACTCTTATACTCCAATCCCCTTGCAATAAAGGCCAACATGCCATTTTCCTTCCTGATTGCTTGCTGTACCTGCATGTAGCTTTCTGTGTTTCTTGCACGAGGACACCCAAATCTCTCTGAACACCCAAATCTCTCTGAACACCAACCTTTAAAAGTTTCTCACCATTTAAAAAATATTCTGTTTTTCCATTCTTCCTACCAAAGTGTGTAACCTCACATTTCCCGACATTATGTTTCATCTGCCACCTTACTGCCCACTCACTTAGTCTATCTATATCCTTTTGAAGACTCTTTGTATTCTCCTCACAGCTTACTGTCCCACCTAGCTTTGTATCATCAGCAAACTTGGATACATTACACTCGGTCCCTTCATCTAGGTCATTAATATAGATTGTAAATAGCTGAGGCCCCAGCACTGACCCCACTAGTTATAGCCTGCCAACCTGAAAAAGACCCGTTTATCCCTACTTTCTGTTTTCTGTCCGTTAACCAATCCTCTATCCATGCTACTATATTACCCCAACCCCATGAGCCCTTATCTTGTGTAATAACCTTTTATGTGGCACCTTATCGAATGCCTTTTGGAAATCCAAATATACTACATCCGCTGGTTCCCCTTTATCTACCCTGCTAGTTACATCCTCAAAAAACTCTAATAAATTTGTCAAACACGATTTCCCTTTCATAAAACCATGTTGAGTGCCTCATCATGTTATGATTTTCTAAGTGCCCTGATACCACTTCCTTAACAATGGATTCAAGCATTTTCCTGATGACTGATATCAGGCTAACTGGCCTGTAGGTCCCTGTTTTTTCTCTCCCTCCTTTCTTGAATAGCGGTGTTACATTTGCGACCCTCCAATCCATGGGGACCGTTCTAGAATCTAGGGAATTTTGGAAGATCAAAACCAGTGCATCCACTATCTCTGCAGCCACCTCTTTTAGAACCTTAGGATGTAGACCATCAGGTCCAGGGGATTTGTCTGCTTTTAGTCCCTTTAGTTTCTCTAGTACTTTTTCTCTACTTATATTAATTACGTTAAGTTCCTCACACTCATTAGACCCTTGGTTCCCCACCATTTTTGGCATGCTTTTTGTGTCTTCTACTATGAAGACAGTTACAAAATATTTGTTTAACGTTTCTGCCATTTCCTATTCCCCATAATAATTTCTCCTGTCTCAACCTCTAAGGGACCAACGTTTACTTTTGCTACTCTCTTCCTTTTTAAATACTTGTGGATGCTCTTACAATCTGTTTTTATATTTCTTGCTAGTTTTCTCTCATTCTATTTTTTCCTTTTTTATCAATTTTTTGGTCATCCTTTGCTGGTTTCTGAAATTCTCCCAAACCTCAGACTTACTACTATTCTTCGCAACAGTATAAGCTTCTTCTTTCAATCTAATACTATCCTTAACTTCCTTAGTTAGCCAAGGATGGAACACTTTTCCCGTGGAGTTTTTGTTCTCAATGGAATGTATTTTTGTTGAAAATTATGAAATATTTCTTTAAATGCTAGCCACTGCTTATCTACCGCCATACCTTTTAATCTATTTTTCCAATCTGCCTTAGCCAACTCACCCCTCATACCTATGTAATTGGCTTTATTTAAGTTTAAGACTCTAGTTTCAGACTTGGGCAAGTCACTCTCAAACTTAATGTGAAATTCATTCATATTATGATCACTCAGCCCCAGAGGATCCTTTTCTATGAGAATGCCTTGTCTCATTACACAATACAAGATCTAAAATAGCCTATTACCTGGTCGGTTCCATGACGCATTGTTCTAGGCCATGACTTATTGTTCTGTTACTGGATTTCTCAAAGGGAAAGATATGTTCACACACATCAAGACATGGGGACCTTTTGAAAATCCTCTCGTTGATCTTAAATGTAAGTGTTTGAAATCCTGAACATGCATGTAAGATTTGATGCACAGAATATCATTGCATTTCTTAAAACAATCGATTGTTTCCCTCATATAGTAAATAGATGTGGTACCACAGGGCAATCACAGCAAATCCTAATCCTGTCATCACTCAACCCTGACAGATGCACACTTTCCAGCAAGGTTACCTAGATAGTGATCAGGAGTAGGAACCCTTGCTGATTTTTCTGCTCCCTAGCCCAGGAACACAAGCTGATTGTAGTGCCTCTACCTCTGCCCTGTCTACAGTAAACTCAGCACAGACCAAAAATCACAACTGAGATCTTCATAGTCTATATCACTATATCACTATATCAGTGCATTTCTCTATTGAGTCATTGGTAAGCACAAGATCATTCTGATTGTGTTGGGGTTTAGAGTGATTAAGAGGAACTGGATGTAGAAGAATCATCCGGGAAGAATTTAAAGAATATTTTCATTAATTGACTTGACTATAAGGTTTACGCAGGTGTGCAGCAGAATTCCGAGGTGCTGCCATGCTTTCATCCTGCGGCAGTCCAAGCTCCCTGACCTCTTTGGATCTGAAAGCAGACTTAAGGGGTGGCTGCTGGGAGACAAAGGATACCCACTTCAAACATGGCTGATGACACCTATGAGAAATCCAACCAATGAAGCCCAGAGCGGTAGAACGAAAGCCATATGATAACCAGATGTGTCATTGAGCAAGCAATGCACCTCCTGGACAGATCTGGAGGCGCCCTTCAGTACTCACCAGCCAGGGTCTCCAGATTGATTGTGGTGTGCTGCATACTGCACAACATTACGCAGCAACACGGATTGAAACTACAGGAGGAACAAGACGCTAAGCACACATAGACAAATTCGAGGAGGAGGAGGAAGTCAGCGACCCCAATGTAGCACCAGCCACTGGCACTGTTGCCTAGGATGCCAGGGATTCCCTTATAGTTGTAAGGTTCAGTTATTCGCTACCACTGGACCCATATAGCAAACATATTCAATGGCCACTCTCATCCCACTCCCCCCCCACCCCACCATTGATCCCCCTCACTTCATGTCTTCCTATTCATCAACAAACAAGTAAAAAGGCGAGTTGCCACCCAGCAACCAAGAATGGGTAACATGGGAAAGTGGTGCAAAGTAATAAATTTTACGTGATTCTACTAAAGAACGGAAACGTAACAACATAACATTTTCTCAAACACCCGTGTGCATACACTTGTGTAACTACAAAGCTTTACTCTTC
The DNA here is from genome assembly GCA_030390025.1 of Squalus acanthias. NCBI lineage: Eukaryota > Metazoa > Chordata > Chondrichthyes > Squaliformes > Squalidae > Squalus > Squalus acanthias. Next base: position 48,848,807 of record CM059433.1, on the reverse strand, counting down.
CTTTTCCTATCGCTCCTACGTGGTGCAACCCCTGTGGCTTGAGCACAGATAGAGGCAGGCTGCTCATATTCTTGCTCTGACTGCTGAGATGCTCTTGGACGATTTCCTCTAGGTTTTGGAGCCCATGAGGCCCCCGCCAAAGACTGCTCCACCTGCACCAGTGCAGGGGGAGACCCTGCCATCAGGAGAGGAGGCAGCATGTTGGGTACTGACTGAGGGCAGCAACAACGGGTGATGTGGAAGTGCTTTGAGTGAAGTCCCCACTTCCATGTCCCTTCACAATTCATTTCTAACACTCTGCTGGAGCGCAGCTTGGTACAGATCAGTGACGCACTGTAAGGCCAAGGCTAAGGTGTCTGTCATCCTATTTAAGGTGCCAGACATTGGCATCCAGAGTCTGCATGGCCATGGTCAAGGCCTGCATGGACTCAACTTCCATGGAGTTGGCCACTCTATCCATGGAAGAAGACATCCTCGCAATGCCCTGCGGCATCAACCTACACATGCTTGAGGTAGACTCCTCCATCCTCTCTGTAATCATGGACAGTGTGCGTGGAAGGCATGTCAGTATCACAGATTTTCTGCTGGCCCTCAATGATTATCCTTATCATCAATGTGTCCAGCTGAGCAGAGCTTGGAAAGGGCTGAGCCCTCCGACTTGGACTTTGCACAGCTTTTCCTGCCACAACGGTCTGCTCTCGCTCACTTGTGAACTGTGACTCACCGAGTGAAAACCCAACTATCTGTCTAACTGGACCCACCGAAGTGCAAGTAACTACGCTGGTACATGGTAAGCATGAGTCCTGCGAAGGTGCACCCTCAGAAGGAATCTGCTCCTCTGATGATTTGTCATCCACAAGGTCCACGGACTGCTGCTCCATGCGTGAAGGCCCTGGTGGAGAGAAAAGATTTGAATTAGTATTGGCAAGGTTAGAATGTTGGAACTCAGCATTATGAAGATGATCATATTTCACTCGCTGCTGAAATCAAGTGAACATGATTGAGTGTTGTATGACATGTGGGTTGATGATATTTAATTCTGTCACCAGGTAGCCGGGAAGTCCCCATCTCTCCATCTCCGATGGTCAGGGACACCTAGACACCACTGATCTCCAGCGCACCCTCCTCTGCAGTTGTCAGCTGTGATATCTGTGGAAGACTACCTCCGGTTCTCTCCCTCTCCCTTGTGTTTTGCGCTTTCTTCTGCAATGTGAGAAAGAACAGAACTATGAGTGAATAATTGCATGTGTTTACCTGATAGATGCAGTGCATTTGGTGAGGGTGTCTATCAGGGAGAGGCATCAAATTGCATGAGGCAATGGTGGAAGGATGTGAGGAAGAGACGGATCGGTGCACTTGCAAGGTAAATGGGTGTGAGGAGTAATGTAATGGAGCAGGCTTGACAAGGCAGAGTGAGGGTGGGTTTTGCGCACAGCAGGATATAGGTGAATGTGCAACTGTACTCACCTTTCCTGACCTGGTTAGGTCATTAAAGTGCTTCCTGCACTGAAGCCAGGAGTGTGGCGCAATGCTCCTGCTCCTGCTCTCCTGGGCCACCTCCAGCCACGCCTTCCTTGTAGCAGAAGCAGGTTTCTTCCTCTCGTTGCTGGGGAAGAGTATCTCCGACTCCTCACTGCCCCCAGCAGTACATCAAGGGAGGCGCCATTAAAGCAGGGCGCAGCCTTTGAGCGCCCTAAGCCCATATTTTTCACTTAATTCTCCGCTCCACTCCCACTCTGACCTCTCTGTCCTTGGCCTCTTACACTGTTCCAATGAAGTTCAACGTAAGCTCGAGGAACAGCACCTCATCTTTTGATTAGGCACTTTAGAGCCTTCTGAACACAACATCGAGTTCAACAACTTCAGACCATAACCTCAGCCCCAATTTTTTCAGATGGTAGCTGTTGATGATTCTGCCATTCCTATTTACACCTCTTCTACCCATCTTTTGTTTCTTTACTTGTCCCATTATCATCCCCTTGTGCTTTGTACAATCATCCCTTTTGTCATTTAATCCCTCCTGCCTTCCACCCTATCACAGACCTTCCCTTTTGTTCTTTCCTCCCCTCCCCACCTTTCCCTGCCCCTGCACTTGCTTAAAATCTGTTACATCTCTAACTTTATCCAGTTCTGACAAAAGGTCATCGACCTGAAACGTTAACTCTGTTTCTCTCTCCACAGATGCTGCCTGACCTGCTGAGTATTTCCAGCATTTTCTGTTTTTAGTCCATATTTCCAGCATCCGCAGTATTTTGCTTTTTCATTTACTGCCTTGGTGTCAAACCTCAAAACCCCTGCAAATTCTATCTTTGGATTGGCCCTTTAAATACTCCAGTTGAGATTGCGTCATGCGAATCTGCACCACACCCGCTGCCGCACATTTGACGCCAAACCTGGAAGTAAAATTATAATGAAGTTCCTGCATTAAAATGCCACAGACAGATGCACTGAAATTACTTCTGTGTTTCCCATGCGATATCAGACAGCCACTCCCAACACGCCTTGAAGTTAATAACGGGGGCCAACATCTCAGCTCGATGACCTTTGCTGCCTGAAACAATAACTCTGTTTCTCCACTGACCTGCTGAGTGCTTCCAGCTTTTTCTGTTTTTAATTCAGCATATCTCGCTAAATCATAGTGAACTCTATGGGTCATGCCAAATTTTATTTGCCCTTTGTGTGATGCAGATGTGTTAAGTGTGTTTTATCCTGATGCTTCTCCTTTGTGGCAGTGTATGATGTGCATCTTAACTATGTTTCCTAACTATGTGCATCTTCCAAGTGTTTCCCTACATGAGAAGAGGAAGTGAGGTGGTTGGCTGTTGCATTTCAATGACTGCATCGAGGAATAGGAGTGGTCGAATACCTCCTTGTGCTGGGTCAGTAGATGGCACAATGCCAGGCACGATGAGTGCTACCTGGGCCTGTACTCCAGCTGACAAATCTGTAAGAAAGAATGACCTTGCATTTACAGAGTGCCTTATCACGTCCTCAGGATGTCTCAAAGAACTTCACATCCAATGAGCCTACGCTCACATTCCTGAAAAGGGATCAAGGGTGAGAAAATGTTACATGCATATTTTATATTTATGTAAGTACTAATATGATATACGGAAAGCCTAAAAGAGAATAAATATAGTTGAAAAGGATAATGATTGATATTCGTTTGTCAGCCATGGAACAGTTGGTAGAACTCTCGCCTCTGAGTCAGAAGGTCATGGGTTCAAGTCCCACTCCAGAGATTTGAGCACATAATCAAGGCTGACACTCTCAGTGCAGTACTGAGGGTGTGCTGCACTGCCTGAGATGCTGTCTTTCAGATGAGTACTTAAACTGACTGCTGTTTCAGGTGGACATAAAAGATCCCATGGCATTAGATGGGGAGTTTTCCCCGGTGTCCTGGTCAATATTTATTCCTCAACTAACTCCTAATAACAGATTATCTGGTCATTATCACGTTGCTGTTTGTGGGAGCTTGCTGTGCAAAAATTGGCTGCTGTGTTTCCTATATTACAACAGTGACTACACGTCAAAAGTACTTCATGGCTGCAAAGCGCTTTGGGACATTGTGAGGTCGTGAAAGGTGTTATATAAATGCAAAATTATACCTAAGGGTACAGTAGCATAGTTGTTATGTTACTGGACTAGTAATCCAGAAGGCCTGGACTAATGATCCAGAGACATGTGTTCAAATCCCACCACGGCAGCTGGGGAATTTAAATTCAATTCAATTATTCTGGAATAAAAAGCTACTATCATGAAACTACTGGATGGTCGTAAAAACCCATCTGGTTCACTAATGTCCTTTAGGGAAGGAAATCTGCCGTCCTATTTGTGACTCCAGACCCAAGGCAATGTGGTTGACTCTTAACTGCCCTCCGAAATGGCCTAGCAAGCCACTCAGTTGCATTCAAGCAGGCAGCTCACCACCACCTTCTCGAGGGCAATTAGGGATGCACAATAAATGCTGGCCTTGCCGGCGATGTCCACATCCCATGAATAAATAAAAAATAGTTATTTGTTTCGTAATAAGGAGGAATAATGTTATTTTGACAAATTTCTTTAAGAATGTTATAATACCTTATATTCTACTTGACAGTCTCATGCCTGATAATGCTGTTATGGTACCAGGCCACTACTCAGCTGTTACTTAAGTAATCAAGAAAAATTAAAATTAAATCATGAAATTCAAATGAACATTTTCTAATTTGTCTAGATCTAATCAGAAGTTTGTGATATAAATAGAATATTATGGAGAACAGTAAAATATATATATTCTCATGGGGACAATAACCTCATGATTCAGTTAGTTACCAGTTAACTATAACACATAAGTTATAAGTTTAAATTAGTTAGAGCCACTGTAGAACCAACTATCAGTCTTGTCTGAAAGCAGTGTGTGATATACAAATATTGATGAACGCTGTTCTATCTCGTTGTTCTTAATGTAGATTTCAGGAATTATAGCTACCAATGTATCCTGAAATTAATTTGAATAATGACCTGCCGACGAAGGATTTCAGCTTGTAAGTATTCTATCTAAATATGCATAACTGCACTAATTCACTATATATAATAAAATATAACTATAATAAACCAGAATTCATTTGACATGCCAATTAGATAGTTATACATGATAGCAAACCTGTGAATTTACACACCAACTTTGCATCAAAGCATCACTGATTTAACTCCTCACTGCACTAGGAAGGGAAAACTCAAACACCCAGCAGCTGGAGTTTTGAAGTCTAAAATGCAGCACCCCCTGTCCCCGACCTCACTATAAAAAAGTCTACTGCAAGTCAAGATCTGAACTCAGCCTTCCTGTGTGGTCTTCTTGTCAACATCATGACATCATTGTAATACACTCCTTCCACCAAATGAAGTATTCCTTTTTACCCTTTCATAACTAAATGTCAAACTTTCTCTTTATACGTGTATGTGCTCGAGTGCATCATTAATGGGGAGAAATTCAATCTTGTTTCATCGGCTTTTTGGGTGAAAAATTAGAGCTGGAATTTCGGGTTGTGATCAATCCTACCCAATCCCTCCCGGATGTGCGCGGATGCCAAATTGGTAGCCGGTGACTTCCAAGTGTGCAGGGTGCCTGCCTGAAACGGGATCCTAATGCTGGCAGTACAAAATTGGTGAGCAAATGGGTGGAGCATACGCAGCACCTGCTCCACCCAGTTGCTCAGAGTCTTCGGCGGCCCTACAAATGGTCCTTAAAGGGACTACTGGAGGCCACCCAAGAAAAGATAAGCGCACTTTTTAATAGTTTCATTTCTGTGGAGCCAGGCGGAACAGGATTGCAGGCCAACCTGGCGTTGGACCTGGATGAAATTCTGATTCAGGATGCCTAATTACCTCCTGCAGCTCACTGGTTTCATACCGATGAAGTCCGAGGCCCAATCTTGTACAGGCCTCAGGCTGATGTCTTCAGACATGCGGTCTCACAGAATCACAGAATCCCCACAGTGCAGATAGAGGCCATTTCGGCCCATCGAGCCTGCACCGACACATATCCCACCCTATCCCCGTAACCCCACGTATTTAATCCCCCCTAACACTAAGGGTCAATTTATCATAGCCAAATCAACCTAACCCGCACATCTTTGGACTATGGGAGGAAAGCGGAGCACCCGGAGGAAACCCACGCAGACACGGGGAGAATGTGCAAACTCCACACAGACAGTCACCCGTGGCTGGATTCGATCCCGGGTCCCTGGCGCTGTGAGGCAACAGTGCTAACCACTGTGCCACCGTGTTGTCTCATCACGCTGTCTTGTGCATGTTGAATTTCTCTCCTGATGTCCAGGGCAATGTCAGTGGCATCAGAGTGAAAACCAGCTTCACAAACAGAAGTGAGATCAGATCTGGAAGAGCAGCATGATTTGGAATTCCAGAACTGCAGTGAATGATTCACTCTTAGTTCATTTTGTGCAGTACAACTGCAGTCTTAGACATTTAAGTATCAGCAATACTGATTTACAAGCACTCATGAAGATAAATTATTGCTAATAACTAGAAAGGAAATGCATGATCCACTATTGAAAAGAAGTGGGAGGTTAAAATAAAAAAATCAATCAAACCTTTCCTTTACAGTGCTTTTGGTATTCAGATTCTGTTTAGTTCATAGAAATAGAATATAGTAATCTGACCAAGTTCTCATGAGTTGCTTGTGGCTGAAGTAATAAACTATTAAGGACTATAATCATAATGGGTTGTAGACAGATGTAAGAGTGAGATGTTCAATCATTCAGATAGACCAGTGGCCGTAATAGAACATGACAGAGGCAGAGGTTTATAACTCAGAACAATTACTGGCATAGTCTGGTGTGCACATTATAGAAACATAGAAACATAGAAGATAGGAGCAGGAGTAGGCCATTCGGCCCCTCGAGCCTGCTCCGCCTTTCGATGAGATCATGGCTGATCATCCAAACTCAGTACCCTGTCCCTGCCTTCTCCCCATATCCCTTGATCCCTTTAGCCTTAAGAAATATATCTAACTCCTTCTTGAATATATTTAATGAATTGGCCTCAACTACCTTCTGTGGTAGAGAATTCCACAGGTTCACCACTCTCTGGGTGAAGAAATTCCTCCTCATCTCTGTCCTAAATGGCTTACCCCTTATCTTTAGACTGTGACCTCTTGTTCTGGACTCACCCGCCATCGGGAACATCCTTCCTGCATCCAGTCTGTCTAGCCCTGTTAGAATTTTATAAGTTTCAATGAGATCTCCTCTCATTCTTCTAAACTCCAGCGAGTATAAGCCCAATCGACCCAATCTCTCCTCATACGTCATTCCTGCCATCCCAGGTATCAGTCTGGTGAATCTTCGCTGCACACCCTCCATGGCAAGAACATCCTTCCTCAGATAAGGCGACCAAAACTGCACACAATACTCAAGGTGTGGTCTCACCAAGGCCCTGTACAGCGGCAACAAGACATCCTTGTTCCAGTACTCAAACCCTCTCGCTATGAAGGCCAACATACCATTTGCCTTCTTAACCGCCTGCTGTACCTGCATGCTTACCTTCAGCGACTGGTGCACAAGGACACCCAGGTATCATTGCCCTTCCCCATCTTCCAATCTATTGCCGTTCAGATAATAATCTGCCTTTTTGTTTTTGCCACCAAAGTGGATAACCTCGCATTTATCCACATTATACTGCATCTGCCATGCTTCTGCCCAATCACCCAACCTGTCCAAATCATACTGGAGTTTCTCGGCATCCTCCTCGCAGCACACACGCCCACCCAGCTTTGTGTCATCTGCAAACTTGGAGATATTACATCTAGTTCCCTCGACTAGATCATTAATATATATAGTGAATAGCTGGGGTCCTAGGACCGATCCCTGCGGAACCCCACTAGTCACTGCCTGCCACTCGGAAAAAGACCCGTTTATTCCAACTCTTTGCTTCCTGTCTGCCAACCAGTTCTCTATCCAAGTCAGTACCTTGACCCCAATCCCATGTGCCTTAACTTTACACGCTAATCTCTTATGCGGGACCTTATTGAAAGCCTTCTGAAAGTCCAAATACACCACATCCACTGGTTCTCCCTTATCTATTCTATCAGTTACATCCTCAAAAAATTCCAGTAGATTAGTCAAGCACGATTTACCTTTTGTAAATCCATGTTGACTTTGTCCAATCCTGTCACTGTTTTCCAAGTGCTCTGCTATTACATCTTTTATAATGGACTCTAGCATTTTCCCCACAACCGATGTCAGGCTTACCGGTCTATAATTCCCTGTTTTTTCTTTACCACCTTTTTTGAACAGTGGGGTAACATTAGCTACCCTCTAATCCATGGGACTGTTCCAGAGTCCATAGAATTTTGGAAGATGACCAGCAATGTATCTACTATTTCTAGGGCCACTTCCTTAAGTACCCTAGGATGTAGATTATCAGGCCCTGGGAATTTATCGGCTCTAATGCCGTCAATTTCCCTAACACCATTTCCCTACAAATACTGATTTAATTCAGTTCCTCTCTCTCATTAGACCCTATGTTCCCCGACATCTCTGGGAGGTTATTTGTGTTCTCCTTTGTGAAGACAGAGCCAAAGTATGTAAATATTAATACTTTTCCCTTTAAATTAAATGGGTTAATGTCTCCATTAAAATAGCAGAAAGGGAAACTTGGTACAAGTACATTACGCATCCATATTGTTTAGTATGAGCATGCTCAGTTTGCTCTGGCCTAGTAAACAAGCACCTTGATGAGCAACTCCTCGTGTCTCTGTCCTTCATTTGTTCTACCCACATATATTACATTTTGGCGACAAGGATGGGATCCAAAAGTCATTTTTAGGGAACTTGGAAGGACACAATGTTTAACCTTCGAGTGGAAAAGTTTAAGGTGAATTTGTGACACCTAAACTGAATTTTTTGCGATGTTTTACTGTTAATGCTGATGCAGAATCGTCTGTGCTTCTCCTTTGTGTGTATGTATACACTGCAACAGCAGCATGGATTCTCACAGGTACACAGGTAGCGTGCTGAGTCACTGTTCAACGGGATCAACAATCATGGCCGCGCCTGTGGGATTCATCGGAAGCCTCGGCATGTATGACCGAGCTCGCGAACCATTCAGTTCTTACACTGAGCGGATGGAGATGTTTTTTAAAGCCAATAAAATTATTGAGACCGATGGTGCAGATGAGAATGTTCAAGCTTAAAATAATGTAATTCGTGAACGTAAAGAAGCAATATTTCTAACAGAGATCGGGCCAGATGTTTGTTGACAAACCTACTCGCGCCAGGGAAAGCGAAGGATGAGTCGGTTGAAGACATTGTCGAGAAACTCAAGGACCATTTTGATCCAAAGTCATTAGAAATAGCAGAGAGCTATAAGTTTGGTACCAGAAACCAAAAACAAAGTGAAACCATCAGTGAGTAGATTATAGCTCTTAAGAACCTGTCTTTGCATTGTAACTTCGGCACATTTTTGGATCGTGCGTTGCGAGATAAGTTTGTGTGTGGACTGGTGGATGAGTGCACACAGTCCAAATTACTGAACACTCCGAACCTAACGTTTGACATAGCATGCAAAATTGCCCTATCTATGGAGATGATGTCTAAGAATGCTAGGGAGCTCCGTCCAACTCAAGTGACTAGTGCAGCTGAGGTCTACAGTCACAAAGCCACCGCCAAACCTAAAGTTGTGAGACCGATTCAAAAGCATGTCGGTGAGAGCAGTTCAGTGAATTGTTATCACTGCAATGGAAATCACTCACCACAGTCCTGCCAATACAGAAATGTGAAGTGTTTTCACTGCCAGAAGCAAGGCCATATTTCAACAGCTTGCAGAGCTAGATCGAAAGCAGGAAGTAAGAACCATTCTAATGGCAATGCAAGGCACCGAGAACAAAAGGGAGGAATTCACAATATTGAAGTGAACACACCTGATGTTGAAGAACTAGGCATCTACAGTATCTATGCCACTAGCGGCAATGCTAGCAGTCGTGAGAAAGACTTCTGTACAAAACTTTTGATCACCGAGCAATATATTGATACAGTGGCAGACTGCTCTATCATGAGTAAGGCCACACATTGAGAGTAAGTTTAATCAAATACCACTTACAAAGAGTACTGTAGAGTTAAAAACCTACTCCAGAGAAATCCTAGAGACATGTGGACAAATGGAATGTACAGTTCAACACAATGGCCAGTCAGTGAAGCTGCCAATTATTGTAGTGAGCTACAACAACAGGCCAACCCTCATGGGCAAAGACTGGCTGAGAAAGTTAAAACTAGACTGGAAAAACATCTTCATTGTAGATGCTTCAAAGAGTGACTCGACACGATGCTGAACATGTATAAAAGTATGTTCTCAGACAGTTATGAGGGCATCACTGGGTATGACGCACATATCCGCATCAAGTCCAACGCGAAAGTCTATTGTAAAGCAAGGCCAGTCCCCTATGCGTTGAAAAGCCAGGTGGAGGAAGAACTAGTGAAACTGAGAGAGAATGGAGTGCTTGTAAAAACTGACAAAAGTGAATGGGCTACCCCCATCGTGGTAGTGCCCAAAGCAGACAAAACTTGTGCGTTGACTACAAAGTTACTATCATCCAAGCAGTTGACGATGAGCAGTACCCGTTACCTACATCACAAGCTTTGTATGCAGCCCTCTCTGAATCATAGAATGGTTACAGCACGGAAGAAGGCCATTCGGCCCGTCGAGCCCATGCCGGCTCTCTGCAAGAGCATTTCAGCTAGTCCCACTCTCCTGCCCTTTCCCTATAGCCCTGCGAATTTCTTTCCTTCATATACTTATCCAACTCCCTTTTGAAAGCCGTGGTTGAATCTGCCTCCACCACCCTTTCAGGCAGTGCATTCCAGATCCTAACCACTCGTTGCATAAAATAGTTTTTTCTTACGTCGCCTTTGGTCCTTTTGCCAATCACCTTAAATCTGTGTCCTCTGGTTCTCGACCCTTCTGCCAATGGGGACAGTTTCTCTCTATCTACTCTGTCCAGACCCCTCATGATTTTGAACACCTCTATCAAATCTCCTCTCAATCTTCTCAGCTCCAAGGAGAATAACCCTAGCTTCTCCAGTCTATCAGTCCCTCATTCCTGGAATCATTCTCGTAAATCTTTTCTGTACCCTCTCTGAGGCCTTCACATCCTTCCTAAAGTGTGGTGCCCAGAATTGGACACAGTACTCCAGTTGGGGCTGAATCCGTGTTTGATACAGGTTCATCATAGTTTCCACATGTTTGTACTCTATACCTCTATTTATGAAGCCCTGGATCCCGTAAGCCTTTTTAGCTGCTTTCTCAACCTGCCCTGCCACCTTCAACGATTTGTGCACACATACCCCCAGGCCTCTCTGTTCATGCACCCCCTTCAGGATTGTACCATTTAGTTTATATGTCCTCTCCCCATTCTTTCTACCAAAATGTATCACTTCACACTTTTCTGCATTAAATTTCACCTGCCATGTGTCCACCCATTTCACCAGCCTGTCTATGTCTTCCTGAAGTCTATCACTCTCCTCCTCCCTATTCACTATACTTTCAAGTTTTGTGTCATCTGCAAATTTAGAAATTGTGCCCTATACACCCACGAAAAGCAGTGGTCCTAGAATTGACTCCTGGGGAACACCACTGTATACCTTCCTCCAATCCGATAAACAACCTGTTCACCACTACTCTGTTTTCTATCACTTAGCCAATTCCGTATCCATGCTGCCACTGTCCCATGGGCTTCAACTTTGCTGGCAAGCCTATTATGTGGCACTTTGTCGAACGCCTTTTGGAAGTCCATGTACACCACGTCAACCGCCTTATCAACCCTCTCTGTTACCTCATCAAAAAACTCAATCGAGTTAGCTAAACATGATTTACCTTTAACAAATCCGTGCTGGCTTTCCTTAATTAATTCACAGTTGTCGAAGTGACTGTTAATTTTGTCCCTGATTACTGTTTCTAAAAGCTTCCCCACTACCGAGGTCAAACTGACTGGCCTGTAGTTGCTGGGTTTATCTTTACACCCTTTTTGAACAATGGTGTAACATTTGCACTTCTCCAGTCCTCTGGCACCACCCCCGTATCCAAGGAGGATTGGAATATTATGGCCAGTACCGTCGTGATTTCCTCCTTCAATTCCCTTAGCATCCTAGGATGCATCCCATCCGTTCCTGGTGACTTATCTACTTTAAGTACAGCCAGCCTTTCTAATACCTCCTCTTTATCAGTTTTTATCCTATCAAGTATCTCCACTACCTCCTCCATTACTATGTCTATGGCAGCATCCTCTTCCTTGGTGAAGACAGATGCAAAGTACTCATTTAGTACCTCAGCTATACCCTCTGCCTCCATGCATAGGTCTCCTTTTTGGTCCCTAATCAGCCCCACCCCTCCTCTTACTACCCTTTTACTATTTATATGCCTATAGAAGACTTTTGGATTACCTTTTATGTTGGCTACCATTCTATTTTCATACCCTCTCTTTGCCCCTCTTATTTTCATTTTCACTTCTCCTCTGACCTTTCTATATATAGCCTGATTCTCAGATGTATTTGCAAAGGTTTTCTCTTAACTTGACCTGTCACACGCTTACGCTCAGCTGAATGTTGACAAAGAGATTCAACAGTATCTCGCTATCAACACATACAAGGGACTGTACTCATACACCAAGCTGCCGTATGGTGTAAAGTCCTCCCCCAAAATCTTCCAGGCTACGATGGATAAGATTTTACAAGGAATTCCAATTTGCTTACGCAATCAAGATGATGTGCTGATCACAACAAGCAGCGAGGAACAAAATCTAGAAGTGTTAGATTTAGTGCTTCAAAGGTTGAATTCCCACAATGTCAAATTGAAAAGGAGCAAATGTGCTTTTGTGCAGCCCGAGGTTGTGTACCTTGGTCTGAAAGTTGATGCAAAGGTTGATGCTGTCATCAATGCTCCAAAGCCACAGAACGTGTCTGAGTTAAGATCTTTCCTTGGAATGGTCCAGTACTATGCACGTTTCTTACCTGAGTTAGTGACCATGTTAGCTCCATTGCATGAGTTCCTCAAGAAGGATGTCCAGTGGAAGTGGACAAAAGCGCAACAGGAAGCTTATGACGCTTGTAAGAGAATTCTCTCTAGCGATGCTCTACTTGAGCACTACGACACAGAGCGTGAGCTTAAGATAGCGTGTGATGCTTCCAGCTATGGTGTGGGAGCTGTCATAAGCCACGTAATGAATGATGGCCAAGAGAAACCAATCGCGTTCACATCGCGAACCCTCACAAAGAGCGAAAGAAACTATGCGCAAATTGAAAAGGAAGCACTCGCCATAGTCTTTGGAATCAAGAAATTCCAACAGTTCCTGATCGGCAGGAAGTTTACCCTGATAACCGATATTGGGGCCCAAATCTGCCATCCTTGCAATGGCCGCATCAAGAATGCAACGTTGGCCAGTGTTGTTGTCACAATATGACTACACGATTGAATATCGCACTTCAAAGCAAAATGCAATCACAGATGCCTTGTCCAGGTTGCCACATGAGGATTCATGTGTTGGGAGTGAAGGTGAGATTTTCACGCTAGGTGCAGTTGACAAAGACTTTCTCGTGAATGCAGCTGTGATTGCAAATGAGACTCAGAAGGACTTAGTACTGAAAAGAGTGTATGAAAACACCTTGAATGGATGGACTGATCAGTTTCTGGACAGAGAGTTGAAACCATTCCATAATCGTCGTACTGAATTGTCTTGTGAGCAAGGTTGTATCAAGTGGGGAAACAGAGTGCTGGCACCTAATTCTTTGAGAGATAGAATTCTGGTAAAACTTCATACTGAACATCCAGGGATCGTCAGTATGAAATCAATTGCAAGAAGCTTTGTTTACTGGCCTGGATTGGACAGTGATCTTGAATCACTTGTCAGCAAATGCAGCGTTTGCCAAAATTGCAGAAACAAACCACCCAAAACTCCACTACAACCCTGGTCATGGCCAAGTAGACCTTTTCAGAGAGTACATGTAGACTTCTGTGAGAAAGTAAATGATTATTTCCTGGTACTTGTAGATAGTCACTCAAAGTGGATTGAAGTTGAGGTCACTCTTCACGTCGTGGCTTACCTGAAGAATTTGTTTCTGACAATGGCCCTCAGTTCCGTTCTGCTCTATTCCAAGAGTTCATGAAATGGAATGGTATCAAACACACTCTCATTTCGCCATATCATCCAGCTTCAAACAGAGCAGCCGAAAGGTCAGTCAGAATAGTAAAAGAAACTCTCAAAAAGCAAGTATTGCAGGATTGTTCGGGACTCAGCATGAAGCAACTTTTGGCAAATTTCTTGCTGAAGTACAGAACTACTCCGCACACTACAACTGAATATACCCCAGCAGAATTCTTGATGAAGAGGAGATTGAGAACACGATTGAGTCTTGTTCAACCAAATTTGGCCTCAAGTGTTGAACAGAAACAGTTATTATGACAGCAATCAGAAAGAACGCAGTTTCAGACAAAACGAGTGTGTTTGTGTCCTCAGTCCCCCTGGCAAGTCGAGTTCACACAAGTGGGATGTAGGAACCATAGTAGAGGTTGGTGAAACCAAGAGATATTTGGTTGAAATTGGTGACAACATCTGAAGTGTTCATGTAGATCAAATGATCTCTGCTGGAGATGAACCAAGATGTGATCTTGAACCACTTGATCATGAACTCATAGATGAGTTTGACTCCGTTCAGACTTCAGAAACTGAAGTACCAGGTTCAAACAAATCTGAGATAGATACAGGATCATCTTTGCATTCGGAACCAGAACTAAACAGCCCGAAAATTGATTCAACACCAAAATCTTTTGTAAGGAGATCAGGAACGCTCCGCAAACCTGTTATTAAACTGGATTTGTAGTTCATTTAAAAGAAAAAAAGCCATGAGTTTTTGTTATGTGGTACATGTAATGCTGGGAGAGGTGGGTCGATAGTTTTGTTGTATTTGAGAGGGTAATATGAAGAGGAAAGCAGTGTAATGTATTATCACATGGTTTGTCACATGGTTTTGTATGAATATGCTCAGTTCGCTCTGGCCTAGTAAACAAGCACCTTGACTAGCAACTCATCGTGTCTCTGTCCTTCATTTGTTCTACCCCGGGATACTTGCTTTTATTAGCTGAGGCATAGAATATAAGAGCAGGGAGGTTATGCTTGAACTGTATAAAACACTAGTTAGGCCACAGCTAGAATAGTGCTTGCAGTTCTGGTCACCACATTACAGGATGTGATTGCACTAGAGAGGGTGCAGAGGAGATTTACGAGGATGTTGCCTGGGCTGGGGAATTTTAGCTTTGAGGAAAGATTGGATAGGCTGGGGTTGTTTTCTTTGGAACAGAGGAGGCTGAGGGGAGACCTAATTGAGGTGTATAAAATTATGAGGGGCCCAGATAGAATGGATAGGAAGGACCTATTTCCCTTAGCAGAGGGGTCGATAACCAGGGGGCATAGATTTAAAGTAATTGGTAGAAGGATTAGAGGGGATTTGAGGAGAAATGTTTTCACCCAGAGGGTGGTGGGGGTCTGGAACTCACTGCCTGAAATGGTGGTAGAGGCAGAAACCCTCACCACATTTAAAAAGTACTTGGAAATGCACTTGAAGTGCCGTAACCTACAAGGCTACGGACCAAGTGCTGGAAAGTGGGATTAGGGTAGATAGCTCTTTGTCGGCCGGCACGGACAAGATGGGCCAAATGGCCTCCTTCTGTGCTGTAAATTTCTATGATTCTATGATATATTACACATATGACATTTATTTAATTTCTACCCAATATTTGGGTCTTGTGTTCATTTTGATGATGTTCACCTTACCTGGTAATAAGAGGAATAAAAATTTTCCTCTCAAAATCTTTCCTAATGCCTGCCAATAGCTTGATGAAGATTATACAAACATTATCCATCAGAGGGACTTTTTGTGGGTCCAAGGTAATTTGTTGGAGTTTGGTGATGAGCAGGGTCTGATGGATATATAGAGATTATTGTATTCTACCATGCAGGATTTTATCCATTATTCTCTATGACTTAATGTATATTTATGTATTGACAATTTTTTGGTTTTGGAAAAATAGGAAGGACATTGCTGGACGCACATATCTTCTAAGCAAACTGTATTGTTCTCTTGAATTTTGATGTTAGTAATAATTAGTAACAGTTGTCTGATATTCAAAAGTTCAGAAGTGTGAGGTGATTCAATTTGGTAGGAAGAATGAGGAGAGGCAATATAAACTAAGTGGTATAAATTTAAAGCGGGTGCAGGAACAGAGAGATCTGGGGGTGTACATGCACAAATTGCTAAGGCTGTTAAAAAGACATACGGGATCCTTGGCCTTAATATAGAGGCATAGAGTACAAAAACAAGGAAGTTATGCTTATCCTTTATAAAACCCTGGTTTGGCCTTGTGGCCAATTCTGGGCACTGCACTTTAGGAAGGATGTCAAGGCTTTAGAGAGGGTGCAGAGGAGATTTATTAGAATGGTACCAGGGATGAAAGGCTTCAGTTATATGGAGAGACTAGAGAAAGGGGAGATTTGATAGATGTGTTCAAAATCGTGCCTGTGGTGTGGGCATCGCTGGTAAGGCCAGCATTTATTGCCCATCCCTAATTGCTCTTGAGAAGGTGGTGGTGAACCGCCTTCTTGAACCGCTTCAGTCCGTGTGGTGAATGTACTGCCATGGTGCTGTTAGGGAGGGAGTTCCAGGATTTTGACCCAGCGATGTTAAAGGAATGGCGATATATTCCCAAGTCAGGATGGTGTGTGACTTGGAGGGGAACTTGCAGGTGATGGTGTTCCCATGCGCCTGCTGCTCTTGTCCTTCTAGGTGGAAGAGGTCACGGGTTTGGGAGGTGCTGCTGAAGAAGCCTTGGCGAGTTGCTGCAGTGCATCTTGTAGATGGTACACACTGCAGCCATGGTGTGCCTGTCATGGAGGGAGTGAATGTTTAAGGTGGTGGATGGGGTGCCAATCAAGCGGGCTGCTTTGTCCTGGATGGTGTCAAGCTTCTTGAGTGTTGTTGGAGCTGCACTCATTCAGGCAAGTGGAGAATATTCCGTCACACTCCTGACTTGTGCCTTGTAAATGGTGGAAAGGCTTTGGGGAGTCAGGAGGTGAGACACTCGCCACAGAATCCCCAGCCTCTGACCTGCTCTTGTAGCCACTGTATTTATGTGGCTGGTCCAGTTAAGTTTCTGGTCAATGGTGGCCCCCAGGATGATGATGGTGGGAGATTTGGCGATGGCAATGCCGTTGAATGTTAAGGGGAGGTGGTTAGACTCTCGCTTGTTGGAGATAGTCATTGCCTGGCACTTGTGTGGCGTGAATGTTACTTGTCACTTATCAGCCTAAGCCTGAATGTTGACCAGGTCTTGCTGCATGTGAACATGGACTGCTTCATTATCTGAGGAGTTGTGAATTGAACTGAACACTGTGCAGTCATCAGCGAACATCCCTACTTCTGACCTTATGATGGAGGGAAGGTCATTGATGAAGCAGCTGAAGATAGTTGGGCCTAGGACACTGCCCTGAGGAATTCCTGCAGCGATGTCCTGGGGCTGAGATGATTGACCTCCAACAACCACAACCATCTTTCTTTGTTTAGGTATGACTACAGCCCAACCATCTTCTAAGGGTTTTGATAGAGTAAATAAGGAGAAACTGTTTCTAGTGGAAGAAGGGTCAGTAACCAGATGCCACAGATTTAAGGTAATTGGCAAAAGAACCAGAAGCAAGATGAGGAAACAAATCTTTGCGCAGTGAGTTGTTATGGTCTGGAATGCACTGCCTGAAAGGGCGGTGGAAGCAGATTCAATTATAACTTTCAAAAGGGAATTGGATAAATACTTGAAAAGGAAAAATTTGCTGGGCTCTGGATAAAGAGCAGGGGAGTGCGAATAATTGGATAGCTCTTTCAAAGTGCTGGCTGAGGCACGATAGGCCAAATGGCCTACTTCTCTGCTTTATCATTCTACGTGCTTCCTGTGACCCAACATGAATGATCTGTTAGTTTGGGTATTCTCCCCTTCCAATAAAACGACAGTATGAGAAACTTCAATAACAGCTCAACAATAAACTGATTATATAATCAGTTCCACCACCCATGAACCACGTGAGTTAGACATTTATCACAGAAGGTCACTTACGTTGAATGTAATGTTGAAACTAAAACATGCCATAACATGCTTTGGAGATGAGCATTATTGCTATCCTAATTTCCTCTTCCCAATATTACACCTTTTAGTTATTATGCAGAAAGATGAAGCTTTAGAAAAGGGCTAGAAATTTGTTATAGCCAAGAACTGGGCAGGGTTAAGACTAAAAATAGTTAAGTAGCACCACCTGAAAATTCGTCTCGGATGTACGCAAAATTCGTCCTCACTCCTCACTAAAATGATTGCAGTCATGATTCTCGTCTAAAAACCCAAGCTCATTGGCGTTGCACTGAAAAGCTAGACCAATATCGGGGGCAGTCTAAACGCAAGTAATGATTGCCACAGCCTTTTTTCACTACTTAAAGGGGAGGCCCATTGATGCTGCAGCACCTCATCCTCAGTTATGTTGGGTGTACAGCTGCCTCATAAGACGAAGGACAAAGAGAAAGAGCACTTATTTACAAATGCTGATGGCAGATCGCCACCCCAGAGAGAGAGCCCAGGGGTTTTCCAAGGAAGCTTTGGAGGCATTGGTTTTAGCGGTGGAGTGAAGGTGGGTGGTCCTGTACCAACTGGCAGGAGGCCCTCGCCACAAGTCTGCCGGACTATGTGGAGGGAGGTGGAACACCATGTCACAGGCAGCACTGTGGTCCCCAGGTCCCACACCCAGTGCAGGAGGAAGTTTAACGAGCTCACACGGGTGGTCAGGGTGAGTGAAGGCTTCAACTAATGTTACATACCACCATCTATACCACAATCTTTACACACTGCCCAAAGCACCACACTCCCAGCACTCACCTAACAACACTCACACCCACATCTCACACCTTGCACACAATGACAGCTATTCAACTATAACCGGCACAAAGGTCATTAGTTATTAGAATTCATGCGATATGTGTGATATGTTTATATATTTTGTGGTCTCCTCATTTCAGCTTGCGCCCAGGAGAATGCTGTGATATGCCATGAGACAGGGATGGTATGATGGGGATGTGGTGAGCTACGGGTATCTGAGGTTTCATTCATGCGAAACGGAGTCTGATGAGCTGCTCATGAACTGCCCATCCGGAAGGCCAATTGTCTCGCTGCCTCCACCCTCCCTCCTGTTCCTCGTCCTCTTAGTCCTCCTCTCCCTCATCATCCTCCTGAGGTGGTCCTGCAATCCCTGGTGGCGAGGGCTGTGCCCTCATGATGGCCAAGTTGTTAAGCATGAAGCAGTGCACCACGAAATGGGACACCCGGCGCATACTGGAGGGCTCCTCCCGAGCGGTCAAGGCAGCGGAACCATTGCTTCAGTAGGCCGATTGTCTGCTCGATGATATTCCTGGTGGCAGCATTGATCCCATTATATGAGTGCTGGGCACAAGTGTTGGGTTGCGGAGGGGAGTCATGAGCCAGGTGGAGAGCGGATAGCCCTTGTCTCTGAGCAGCCACCCTCGAGCTTGATGTGGTGGCTGGAAGAGTGCTGGCATACTGGTCTGGTGCAGGATGAAGACATCGTGGCTGCTGCCAGGATAGTGGGCATTGACATTGAGGATTCGTTGTCTGTGGTCGCAAACCAACTGCACATTAAGTGAGTAAGCCTTTGCGGTTATGGAAGATCTCAGGATTGTTATGCGGTGCCCGCAAAGCCACGTGTGTGCAGTCGATGGCGACCTGCACCATGGGAAAGCCCGCTATTCTGGCAAAGCCTCATGCTCGCTCGTCCTGCTTCTCTCTGGTGATCGGGAAGCCAATGTAGTCCCTTCTCCTGTTGTAGAGAGCCTCAGTAACCTCTCAGATGCAGCAATGGACGGCGAATTGTGAGATGTCAGCTATGTCTCCTACTGCAGACTGGAAGGATCCGCTGGCAAAGAAATTGAGGGCCACGGTGACCTTGACTGCCAGTGGGAGAGCTGTGGTCGCCCTGGTCTGAGGCTGGAGGTCTGGTTGCAGGAGGTGGCAGAGTTCTGTGACCACCTCCTTGGTGAAGTAAAGCCTCCTAAGGCACTGCTCCTCACTTAATTGAAGGTAGGAGAAGTGATGTCAGAAGACCCTAGGAGGGTAAGGCCTCCTATTGAGAGCCCTGATGGCCCTCCTCCTCCCTCTGCGCACATGTTCCCATCTTTCTTGCTGCCTCCGCTCATTCTTTTTATTTTTTTTTATTCGTTCATGGGATGTGGGCATCACTGGCAAGGCCAGCATTTATTGCCCATCCCTAATTGTCCTTGAGAAGGTGGTGGTGAGTCGCCTTCTTGAACCGCTACAGTCCTTGTGGTGAAGGTACTCCCACAGTGCTGACTTTGTCGTAGCGGTTTGGTACAACTGAGTGACTTGCTAGGCCATTTCAGAGGGCAGTTAAGAGTCAACCACATTGCTGTGGGTCTGGAGTCACATATAGGCCAGACCGGGTAAGGACGGTAGATTTCCTTCCCTAAAGGACATCAGTGAACCAGTTGGGTTTTTCTGACAACCTGATAGTTTCATGGTCACCATTACTGATACTAGCTTTTAATTCTAAATTTATTTAATTAACTGAATTTAAATTCCCCCAGCTGCCGTGGTGGGATTTGAACTCACGGAATTTGAATTCTGCCGTAGATCCTGGAGGGCGAGGTCGACTGCCAGTACAGCCCGCATGACTTTGAGCAAGTCTTGTTGGTTGAAACGTTTCAAAATTAATTATGGAGTTTTGTACTTGCCAGAACACTTCCTGATAACAAATAACCTTGAAATGACTAAAGAAAACTGTTGCAGTTGCAGGAAGTAGCACACAGCAAACTTCAAAACATTGTTAGGTGTGAGTGATTGGTGATGATCCCTTTAAATAGCGTCACTGGAGCCGGCTTCCTGCTGCTGCACGCCACCTCAAGCTGCCGTTGTTTTCTCCAGCCGATAAGTTGAATGGCTATAACGAAGTTGGGAGATCGGGCGTCAAGTGAGCGTTGCACACTCACTGACGTCACTATCTCCGTGATTGCGAGGTGACCGGCGATCGAGTTTAGCGGCAGCGCTACCGGCAAGACATGGCATGCGGTGCTGGAACTGGCATCTCGTGGTGCTAACGTGTGGCGCAAACCACACGAATTTCTCCCCCTTTGAACTAGCAGTGCACATTACAGTGTGCATTTAATGAAGATAGATAAGTTTCCATGTGGCCCTCTTAATCCAAGAATTTGGCAACTCATTCAGAAACAGATATCAAGCATTTGTTACAATTATTGTAAAACACTTTGGGGGAGAAATTCGGTACCTTAGCACGTCCAGTTAGTGCCTGGCCGGGGCGTTAACGGGGCACTGAGGCAGTAGTGCCGCGGTGAGGTGAATCCAGCGCCGCAAGCCAAATTCGGCTGCCCCGTAGCGCCGCCGCTACGAGTTAGCGCCGGGGACTTCAGCGCCAGGCAGATCGTGACGCCAGTGAGCATGTATGCAATGCTCACTGGGTGCCCAATCTGCCAAATTGAGTATCGCCCCCTGCCTTAGCACCTCACCCCGACAGCGACAGGGAGAGGAGGCGTGAAGCAGGCGGATGCCGGCTCCAGTGGCGCTATTTAAAGGGATCATTAATAATGAGTCGCAGCTGTCAGGTTAGTGCTGTTTCACTGCTTCCTTGTCAGTTTGATATTGTGCAACAGTTTAAATCAATCAGTTAAAGGTTGTTTAGTCTCCGGAGTGTTGTAGCTACTAAAAATGAGTTACATTTATTCTCACAAAATATCAAAGTGCTGCACTTCCTTACATTAATGGGGGCTGTACTGGCAGTCAGCCTCACCCTCCAGGATCTACTGTGGAGGGAGCGCAGGCAGTGAGAAAGATTGGAACATGTGACCAGAGGGAGGAGGAGGGCCATCAGGGCCTTACCCTCCGAGGGTCTTCCGACAGCAATTCTCCTACCTCCAATTAAGCCAGGAGCAGTGTCTTGGAAGGCTCTGCTTCAGCAAAGAGGTGGTCGCAGAACCCTGCCACCTCTTGCAACCAGACCTCGAGCCTCAGATCAGGATGACCACGGCTCTCTCAGTGGCAGTCATGGTCACCATCGCCCTCAATTTCTTCACCAGCGGATCCTTCCAGTCTGCAACAGGAGATATAGCGAACATCTCGCAGTTCGCTGTCCATCGCTGCATCCGGGAGGTCACAGAGGCTCTCTACAGTAGGAGAAGGGACTACATTTCCTTCCCCATCACCAGAGAGAAGAAGGACGCATGTGCATGTGGCTTTGCCAGGATAGCAGGATTCCCCATGGTGCAGGGCATCATTAACTGCACCCACGTGGCTTTGCGGGCACCGCATAACAATCCTGAAATCTTCTGTAACCGCAAAGGCTACCACTCATTTAATATCCAGTTGGTGTGCGACCACAGACAGCGAATCATCAATGTGAATGCTCACTATCCTGGCAGCAGCCATGATGCCTTCATCCTGCGCCAGACTGGTGTTCCAGCACTCTTCCAGCCACCACATCAAGCTTGCGGCTGGCTGGTCAGAGACAAGGGCTATCCGCTCTCCACCTGGGTCATGAATCCCCTCCGCAACCTCAACACTTCTGCACAGCACTCATATAATGAGAGCCATGCCACCACCAGGAACATCATCGAGCAGACCATCGGGGTGCTCAAGCAATGGTTCCGCTGCCTTGACCGCTCGGGAGGAACCGTCCAGTACTTGCCGGAGCGGGTGTCCCATTTCACCATGGCGTGCTGCACGCTCCACAATCTGGCCATCATGAGGGCCGAGCCCTTGCCAGCAGGGATTCTGGGACAACTTCAGGAGAAGGAAGAGGGAAAGGAGGAGGAGGACGAGGAGGAACAAGAGCGAGGGAGGAGGCAGCCACTCAATCGGCCTTCCGGAAGGGCGGTCTGTGACCGCCTCATCAGACTGCAGTTCCAGTAAATTAAAGCCCAGATCCCCGTTGCTCACCACATCCCTATCATTCCATCCCTGTCGCAGGCCATATCACAGTGCAAATCTGAAATGAGAGAAAGTACAAAATTATCCGAAGTGAATTAATAAATTTATCAATAATCAGTGAACACACCTTTACAACAACAATAGTAGCTATTCACACTTGTGCAATTCCTTAGTGCCTGGCGTTACTGGGCCTTTGCCTACTCGAGTGCTCCTACGAAGTGTTGGGCCAGTGGCTGCAGCAGGGCTGGTGAAAGGCTGCTGAGTGTCCGTGCGGGAGGCTTCAGATGGCCTTGCAGGATGTCCTCGACCAGCTCTGGGCCTGGAAGGCCTGGCTGTAGACTGCACCACCTCAGCATGGGCAGCAGCAGTCTGGGCTGGCTGGATGACAGGCAGTGACAAGGTACTCCCCCGGGGCAGCACCTCAGCATCGCTAGCAATCTGTTATAGCACAGATTGCTGGCCTGCTGCGAAACCGTGAAAGCCCCAGTCGACGGTGGTAGACCCAGCCACGATGTCAGCAGTCAGAGCTCGCGTGGCATCAAGCTGAGACTGCATTACAGCACTAAGACGTTGCGTTGCTTCCACCTGTGCTGCAATGGAAGCTGCCAGGTCGCCCATCACACGTGGCATCCGGGGAGTTGACCCCCGAGCTACCCTTTCCCCCTGACCTTGCTGCAGCCTACTCGTCCCTGGTGCATCACCCTGTGCAAATCCCATTACTATACTAGCTTCTAAAGAACGTATTTCCCTCAGCAGAGGGGTCAAAAACCAGGGGGCACAGATTTAAAATAATTGGTGGAAGGTTTAGAGGGGATTTGAGGGGAAATTTCTTCACCCAGGGGGTTGTGGGGGTCTGGAACTCACTGCCTGAGAGGGTGGTAGAGGCAGGAACCCTAACCACATTTAAAAAGTACTTGGATGTGCACTTGGGATGCTCTAACCTGCAGGGCTACGGACCAAGAGCTGGGAAATAGGATTAGGCTGGATAGCTCTTTGTTGGCCGGCGCGGACACGATGGGCCAAAATGGCCTCCTTCCATGCTGTAACTTTCTATGATTCTATGAACGCATAGGGCTGGATTTTCAATGACCCGTGGAGTCGGGTTTGGAGGCGTGTGGGGGGTTAAAATAGCGAAAAGTGGCGGGCGGACCTGATCCCGACTCCATTCCGCCTCCACGCAATTTTGACAAAATTGGTCGCGGGGTTCCCGACTTCATCCCGCCTCCAAGAGGCGGGAGAGGCCATTAAAGCCCTTAACAAGCCCTAAATTGGCTCTGTAATGCCATTTTGAAACGTTTTAGCTAGTTTAACCCTTTTCCGACGTGAAGCACGCCTGATGTGAAACACGCCAGTGAAACCTGGCGGGAGCACAAGTGGATAGCTGACTATCAGCTGCAGGTCCACTATTACAACGGAGATGTGATGAAGGTAGTAGTAGTATTAGGTCTGAAAATCACCTCTGATGCTGCTGCATTGAATGTCTTCAGAGACTGCCTGGGAGGACTTGGTTGCAAAAAAAATTCTCTCTCTCTCTCTCTTTCTCGCTCTTTCTCTTTCTCTCTCTCTCTTTCTCTCTCTCTCTCCCCCTCTCTCTCTCTCTCTCTGAGATGCTGCTCATTTTGCATCCAGGTCCTCTCACAGCAAAGGCCAGGCAGTGTCTGAGACCAGGCAGTGTATGAAAGCCTTCAATGCAGCAGCAATGAGGACATCATCAGAGGCGACTTTCAGACTGAAACCACTAATTGATTCATGGGTTCCCACATGCTGGAACTCAATTGCCCAATTAAGTGAAAATTGCATCAATCTCCCACATCCAATTGCAGACGGGTGGATAACACGAAATGCGGATGACACGACCCCAACCCGCCCCAGTATCAAAATCCAGCCCATAGTGTCAGTATCTGAGCTGGTGCCTGCGGGTGAGAAATGCATTGTGTTCTTCCCCCTCCTCTTCTCCCGCATCGCTCTCTATGGTGCCCTCAGGGACAGGCTGCTCAGGCGCTTGCTCATTATCTGAAAGCATAAATGCACAAGAGATGGGTTAAAGTGAGGGGAGGGGGAAAGGAAGGGAGAAATGCATGCATACAGCATGATTAGCTGGAAAGTGCGAAAGGCTTGTGGGGTGAGGGGGAAGTGGGATGTGAGAAGAAGTAGGGATGAACATACCGTTGTTGTCCCCAAAGGGGTCAATGTCGCCGGTGGCCACGGCGCCCACCACCTGGTGCCCAATAATCTGCAGCACTTGATTCTCCAGTGCAGACAGTGGTTGGGTGTCGGCTTGTCTACCGCCTGTGCACTCCTGCTCCCTCCTGTTGTGAGCCACATTGGCCTGCAAGAGAAAGGAAAGTGTGTGAGAGAGTGTGGAGCAATGTGTTTGGGTGATGTGTCTGCCATAGTTGAATAGCAAGGTGTGAGATGTGGGTGTGAGTGTTGGTAGGTAGAGATTGTTGGTGGGTGAGTGCTGGGGGTGTGGTGCTTTAGCCAGTGTGTGCAGACTATGGTTCGGACAGAGGTATGAAGCATTTGTTGAAGCATTGACTCACCCTGACCACCCGAGTGAGGTCGTTAAATTTCTTCTTGCACTGTGTGTGGGTCCTGGGGATCACAGTGCTGCCCGAGACCTGATGGGCAACCTCTCTCCATATGGCATGGAAGACTTGCAGCGAGGGCCTCCTGCCACTTGCCGGGTAGAGCACCGCCCTCCGTCTCTCCACAGCGGACACCAACTCCTCCAATGCTTGGTCCGAAAATCTGCGGGCTCTCTCCCTGGGGCGTGGATCTGCCGTGAGTACAGCTGGTTGAGTCGTCCAACTCCTTGGACTTGGCTTGCTCCTGCTTGCTGACACAGGTTCACAGGCAGCAATGCTGAGAATGCTGCAGCATCAATGAACCTCCCCTTTAAAAACTGGAAAGAGCCTGTGGCAATGATGACTTGCGATTAGACTGCACCTGATATTACATAAGAACATAAGAACATAAGAAATAGGAGCAGGAGTAGGCCAATCGGCCCCTCGAGCCTGCTCCGCCATTCAATAAGATCATGGCTGATCTGATCCTAACCGCCAATCTACTATCTACTATCACAGAACCATCTCCTGCATCTAACAGAATTGCACACACGAAATAGGAGCAGAATCAGGCTACACGGTCCCTGGGCCCGCTCCACTACCCACAGGGCCATGACCGATCCGAACCTAGACTCATGTCCAAATTCCTGCCCGCTCCCCGTAACCCTTAATGCCCTTTACTTCTAGGAAACTGTCTATTTCTGTTTTAAATTTATTTAATGATGTAGCTTCTACAGCTTTTTGTGGCAGCATATTCCATGGACCTACCACCCTCTGAGTGAAGTAGTTCCTCCTCATCTCAGTTTTGAAAGAGCAGCCCCTTATTCTAAGACTATGTCCCCTAGTTCTAGTCTCACCCGTCATCGGGAACATCCTCCCCGCATCCACCCGATCCAACCCCTTCACAATCTTATATGTTTCAATAAGATCGCCTCTCATTCTTCTGAACTCCAATGAGTAGAGTCCCAATCTACCCAACCTCTCCTCATATGACCACCCCCTCATCCCCGGGATTAACCGAGTGAACCTTTTTTGCACTGCCTCGAGAGCAAGGATGTCTTTCCTTAAGTAAGGACACCAAAACTGTATGCAGTATTCCAGGTGCGGTCTCACCAACATATTGGTTAGTACTTTGAGTGTAACGCCAGTGAGCTACGTCATTAAAGCTTGATTTAGCGCTCCCATCCTTTCTTTGAGCGATGACAATGAATTGACTGGCGCTAAATCTCAAACTTTTTCAAAGTTAGTGCCCATTCCTGGGCTACAATGAATTTCGCCCCATTTGAAATTATATCCCACCTTAATTTAAAAGCTATAACATAGTCAACGTTATCAAATTGCTAGGCCTTAGCTCCTAGATATGCATACTACACTTTATGTTATGCATTTGGAAAAGCTAGTACACATAAGATGCAAAATAATGGTGTTTTAGAAATGTGTTATAATGAGAGTAAAGTATATGGGGGAAAAATTGAGTTGCGACCCCTTTGGGATGCTAACTTCGCTGGGGCGCTACTTCTAGCGCCCCATAAAAATTAGCGCCCCTGCGCCGGAAATTAAGTGGTTGCGCCCCAAGAGGGGAGCGGGGCGCTACTGGAAGCGCCCCGCATCCAACTTGGGGCGCTGCGAGTCAATATCGTGGCACTACGTGCTGCAGCGCCAGGCGCTGCGGCACATCGCACCGCGGTATTGCAGGCCTTCCTCCCCTTCTTAAAGGGGAGGGGCCTTGCGCAGCGCGAACCGGGGCCCAACTGGGCCCCCTGGGATCGGGAGTGCTGGCAAAAGAGCCCAGCACTCAAGAGAAGTGCCAGGCTCTTGGAGCGCAGCTGGCACTTCATAGGGGGCTTCACGGGGGCCGGGGACAGCAACGGGGGCAGGTGCTGGCAGGCGGCCAGCAACAAAAATGGCCGCCCGCCACCTCCCCTTTAACTAGCGCCGCCTCGACTGCAGGTAGGCCCCCCTGACCCCGTCGGACATAGCGTCCAGCGGTAAGTCAAGGGGCGCTACCGAAGATCGCAGCCAGAGCGCGAGCGGGGCGCTGCGCACTGCGTTGACATCATCGCCGGCGGCGCAGCGCCACAGGGCGCTACCGGTTAGCACCGCCGCAAACTTCCTGCTGAATTTCGCGGGAGGCGTGGGCGGCGCCGCACCTGGGCGCTAGTTGCTTTGAGCCCCATTAGCGCTCTCTTAAGGCGCTAATGGGAGGCGCAAACTAACTGAATTTTTCCCACTATGTGTCATATATCTTCTACCCAAACCTACCACTTATGCTTAGCTGAAAAATTTGATTCTCATGTTCAGTTTTCCATAAATAAACGGAAGTAAATTTTCAATTGCCACTTTATATTTCTAAAGCTTTGTACATATAATTTACAAGAAACTCGCTGCCAAGTTTTGGGAGCATCTAGAACTTGAAGGATCCTCCACAGATGTACATTCGTTGTAGAATTGAATGCCAACCCAACAATCTGCACAAACTAACCTTCAAAGGATTCAAATAGGTTTTGAATGGCAATATCAGAGCTATAAGCAGCAGAACTGCTGGGTTCTGAACAGCGTAGGGAGCAGATTAGTGGCAGAGTCAACCGCATGGCAAATTGCCTAATGTTTTTCAATATCACTGTTTCCCACTCCAATTTTCTTTGTCAGATCCTTAAAAAATTGGAACTCATTATCTTCCTCAATTTTTCTTTACTTCTGCAATCTTCAGGGTTTTAAAACCAAAGCTCAGTGTGACCACTAAGGGGGAAAAATTCATCCCCTTAGCGTCTCCTGTTAGCGCCAGCAGATAGAGCTAACGGGGCGCTAGAGCATTATCGCCAGGGCAAGGCGAATCCAGCACCGCATGCCAAATCCTGCCCCCTCCCCCATAGTGCCGCCGGTAGGAGTTATCGCTGGGAATGCCAATGGCAGGTGGATCATGACGTCAGTGAGTATGCAACGCTCACTGACTTTCCGATCTGCAAAATTGATTGTCGCCACCTACCTCAGCACCTGGAGTAAACACCGACAGGGAGAGCTGGTGTGAAGCACCAGGAAGCCAGTTCCAGGGAAGTTATTTAAAGTGATCATCAGTAATGACTCGCAGCTGTCAGGTTAGTGCAGTTTCAATGGTTTCATTTCAGATTCACCCACTGCATCAGTTTCATTCAGCAATTTCAAGGTTCTTTTGTATCAGGAGTGTTGTGGCACCTAAAAAGTAACATTTATTCTTTAAAAAATCAAACTGCTACACTTGGTCACATTAATGGGGGCTGTACTGACATGCCACCTCGCCCTCCAGGATCTACAGCAGAGGGAGCGTATGGAGCAAGAATGACGGAAGCATGTGTGTAGAGAGATGAAGAGGGATCTCAGGGCTCTCACCAGGAGACCTTACCCTCCAAGGTATTCTGAAAGCACTTCTCCTACCTCAATTAAGCAAGGAGCAGTGTATTAGATGGCTCCGCCTCACCAAGGAGGTGGTCACAGAACTCTGCCACCCCCTCCAAACAGACCTCCAGCCTCACACCAGGATGACTTAAAGCCTAGATCCCCTTTGCTCACCACATCCCCATCATTCCATCCCTCTCGCAGGCCGTATCACACTGCAAAGCTGAAATGACAGACACCACAAAAGAATGGTAAGTGAATTCATAAATTTATCAAAAGTTATTGAACACATATTTACAACAAAAATATTAACTATTCACCCTTGTGCAATCCCTTAGTGCCTGTCGTTACTGTGCCTTTGCCTACTCTAGTGCTCCAACGAAGTGTTGGCCCAATGGCTGCAGCAGGGCTGATGGAAGGCTGCTGATTGTCCGGGCGGGAGACTTCAGATGGCCTTGCAGGAAGTCCTCAACCAGCTCTGGACCTGGAAGGGCCGGCTGTAGACTGCACCACCTCAGCAGGGGCAGCAGTCTGGGCTGGCTGGATGACAGGCAGCGACAAGGGCAATGGCGGAGTGGCAGTGGTGGGAGCAGGAATGCTGTTATCCTGAGAGAGGACAGCAGGTTCGTGCTCCACGGATCCACTGCCACTCCCCCGGGGCAGCACCTCAGCATCCCTAGCAATCTGTTGGAGCACAGATTGCTGGCCTGCTGTGCCACCGTGAAAGCCCCAGTCGACGGTGGTAGACCCAGCCATGATAGCAGCAGTCAGAGCTTGCATGGCATCAAGCTGAGACTGCATGAGAGCAGTCTGAGATTGAATATCACCAACCATAGACTGCATTACAGCACTAAGACGTTGTGTCGCTTCTGCTGTGCTGCAATGGAAGCTGCCAGATCGCCCATCACACGTGGCATCAGGTCTGGGTCGCCAGGGTCTCTCTGGGAGTCCACCATCCTTTGCAGACTGGAAATGATGGATTCCATGGTGTGCACAGAGCCTTGTGCAATGTTGGAGGCGGACTCCTCCATGCTCCTTACCACTGCCGACAGGCTCTCGGGCACCCTTGCAATTGCACCAATCATCTCCGTGTGCATGCCCATCACCCTTCTTCTAAAGGCCTCCTCATCAAGGTCCTCATCTGAGTCCTGTGCAGCAGAACTCACGTGCAAACTCGCCCTCGGGGAGCTCGCCTCCGAGCTACAGTTTCCCTCTGGCCTTGCTGCAGCCCACTCATCCCCGGTGCCTCACCCTGTGCAGATCCTGCTACTATACTAGCGTCTAAAGAACACGTAGTGCCAGTATCTGAGCTGGTGCCTGCGGGTGAGAGATGCAGTGACGCGGTGTGTTCTTCCTCCTCCTCTTCTCCCGCATCGCTCTCTATGGTATCCTCAGGGATAGGCTGCTCAGGTGCTTGCCGATTATCTGAAAACATAAAGGCACAAGAGTCGGGTTATAGTGAGGGGAGGGGGGGCAGGAAGGGAGAAATGTACGCATACAGCATGATTAGCTGGAAAGTGCGAAAGGTTTGTGGGGTGAGGGGGGAAGTGGGATGTGAGAAGATGGAGTAGGGATCAACATACCGTTGTTGTCCCCAAGGGGTCAACGTCTCCGGTGGCCATGGCGCCCACCACCTGGTGCCAATAATCTGCAGCACTTGATTCTCCAGCGCAGACAGTGGTTGGGTGTCGGCTTGTCCCCCGCCTGTGCACTCCTGCTCCCTCTTGTTGTGAGCCGCCTTGGCCTGCAAGAGAAAGGAAAGTGTGTGAGTGATTGTGGAGCAATGTGTGTGAGTGATGTACCTGCCATAGTTGAATAGCTGTCATTGTGTACAAGGTGTGAGATGTGGGTGTGAGTGTTGGTAGGTAGAGATTGTTGGTGGATGAGTGCTGGGAGTGTGGTGCTTCGGGCAGTGTGTGAAGTTTATGGTTCAGATGGTATGCAGCATTTGTTGAAGCATTGACTCACCCTGACCACCCGAGTGAGGTCGTTAAATTTCTTCCTGCACTGTGTGTGGGTCCTGGGGACCACAGTGCTGCCTGAGACGTGCTGCGCTACCTCCCTCCACATGGCACGGAAGACATGCGGCGAGGGCCTCCTGCCACTTACTGGGTAGAGCACGGCCCTCCATCTCTCCACAGCGAACACCAACGCCTCCAATGCTTCATCGCAGAATCTGTGGGCTCTCTCCCTGGGGTGTGGATCTGGCATGAGTACAGCTGCTTCAGTCCTCCGGCTCCTTCTCCTTGACCTGCTGCTGCTTGCTGAGGCAGCTGCACAGCCAGCAATGCTGAGAATGAGGTTCTGCAGCATCAATGAACATCCCCTTTAAGTACTGAAAAAAAGCCTGTGGCTATCATGACTTGCGATTAGACTGCACCTGATATTGGTCCACCCTTTGAGTGTAACACCAATGAGCTTGGGCTTTAAGACTTGAATTAGGACTCCAATAATATTTTTGAGCTGTGAGCAAGAATTTTGCGTGCAGTCTAAAGCATTAGTGCCTGGCACTAATTCTCCAACATTTCTATTGACACCGCCCATTCCTTGGCTATAATGAATTTGTAGCCCTAATTGTTATTGACAAAATATTTTACAAATTCTGAAAATTGCTCTGATATTATTTTGTTTTTGTGAGTATTTTTTGAAGAACAGCGTAGTACAATTTAACCTTTTGATTTCTGCTCATGCCAGCCTCTTGTTTTTAGATATATTTAGATATATTCTGACTTCCTTCTTTATGGGGCAGACAGGAAGCAAAGAGTTGGAATAAACGGGTCTTTTTCCGATTGGCAGGCAGTGACTAGTGGGGTACCGCAGGGATCGGTGCTAGGACCCCAGTTATTCACAATATATATTAATGATCTAGACGAGGGAACTAGATGTAATATCTCCAAGTTTGCGGACGACACAAAGCTGGGTGGGCGTGTGTGCTGTGAGGAGGATGCAGAGAAACTCCAGTATGATTTGGACAAGTTGGGTGATTGGGCAGATACATGGCAGATGCAGTATAATGTGGATAAATACGAGGTTATCCACTTTGGTGGCAAAAACAGGAAGGCAGATTATTATCTGAACGGTAATAGATTGGGAAAAGGGGAAGAGCAACGAGACCTGGGTGTCCATGTGCAGCAGTCGCTGAAGGTAAGTATGCAGGTGCCGCAGGCGGTTAAGAAGGCAAATGGTATGTTGGCCTTCATAGCGAGAGGATTCGAGTACAGGAGCAAGGATGTCTTGCTGCAGTTGTACAGGGCCTTGGTGAGACCACACCTTGAGTATTGTGTGCAGTTTTGGTCACCTTATCTGAGGAAGGATGTTCTTGCCATGGAGGGAGTGCAGCGAAGATTTACCAGACTGATACCTGGGATGGCAGGAATGACGTATGAAGAGAGATTGGGTTGATTGGGCTTGTATTCGCTAGAGTTTAGAAGAATGAGAGGGGATCTCATTGAAACTTATAAAATTCTAACAGGACTAGACAGACTAGATGCAGGAAGGATGTTCCCGATGGCGGGGGAGTCCAGAACCAGGGGTCACAGTCTAAAGATAAGGGGTAAACCATTTAGGACTGAGATGATGAGGAATTTCTTCAGCCAGAGAGTGGTGAAAATGTGGAACTCTCTACCACAGAAGACAGTCTAGTCCAATTCATTAAATATATTCAAGAAGGAGTTAGATATATTTCTTAAGGCTAAAGGTATCAAGGGATATGGGGAGAAAACAGGGACAGGGTACTGAATTTGGATGATCAGCCATGATCGCATTGAATGGCGGAGCAGGCTCGAGGGGCCGAATGGCCTACTCCTGCTCCTATCTTCTATGTTTCTATGTTTCTATTAAGGATTTATTTCGTTCTGAATGGGGATAGTTTTGACATTGGGCAATAATGTAAAGCGGGCAATATCTGATCAGCCGATCTATTCTGATTTTCATTTCCAAGAAGTATTCGATTTATTTCCTGTAGTCTTTTGCATCATGTTGGACTTGAAATGTTTTTTGATTTCCTGCACAAGTACACATTAATTCTTTCAATTTCCTCTATCTCGTGTAGGCTTTGCAAAATCCCCCAGAAACTCGAACAGAACCCTAAAGGGGGTGATTTTTGGATCTTAACATGAATTTGGAATAGTGGGACCGAAATGAAGGAATTTGAGGTCAAAACCTCAGTTTTGGACATTTTGAAAGGATCAAGGAAGAAAAGCCCTGAGGAAAATGACTTTGGATGATAAGATACCTTTTAAAAAGGGCCATTGGGTAAACCTGCAGTCACAGAAACACAGGCTGCGGGAAGGGGTGCGGTGAGGCAGTGGACAGCTTTTGGGTATTTGGAACCAAGTCAAGCTGTCTGGGATATGTTTGCACTGCAATCCAACCAAGGAGGAAGAGCCTCATCCAAAACATCACAAACACATTCAAAAATGAATAAACCAAGACCCCTTTTGAAATCCCCAGGTCCAGACAGGATGCTGGAAGTCTGAAAACAATTCCTAACAATAAAACTTCCAGTACACAGTTTCATAGCCCATCATCCCATCAAAAACCGATTAGCCAAGTATCGACTGGAACAGTTTAACAAGCCCGCCAAAACCTAAGACAAAAGAAGGGTAGATTTGGCGCCAAGGTAAGCAGGCCTCAACTGAAACCTAAATCACTTTAACGCGAAATCGATTAGTAAAACAGTTTTGGCGCGAAGAACACAATAGACCTGAACAGTATAATTGAGGGCCTAATCCCCCAAGAAAGTTAGTTCAACACACACGACACGAGGGCGACACCAGAGCCAAGCAACAAGGAATGAGTCACAAGAAGAACCTTCGGAAGGCAAGCAGGCCTAAAGCTACGGGCAAGAAGACACGAGGAACCCGAGAGACACTGTGGTGGTGTCTGTTCAAGCCGTGTGGTTTGTTACAACACTATACTAAAAGTTAGTTCAAGGCTGTCCAGAGAGGCAGTTTAAAGTTAGTAACAGTACCGAGGCACGCAAGGACAACACGCCACAGTAAGGGGGGTCATCGACGGATCCAACTGGGAAAAAAGTTCCCAATGCCTCGCAGCAACCAAGGCCCCACGAACCAACCAACACAATGCCACCAACCAACCAGGTGCGAACCAGGCCGTCGCGACCACCGAAAGACCAACACCAGGAAAAACCGAACACACGCAAGTTTCCACGCTACAAACTATTCCTGACTTACCCCTAGGTAAGATTTTTCCTTAAAAAAACTCTAAACCCTACCTCTAACGAAGAAAAATTGGGTACTCACCTTATAGATCCACATACGCACCTTACCGCATCAGCGGACAGACCCAAACTGACCTGGAGTGCAGCTGAAGTCTTCTACCACGTCTGGGGTACGGCAGGACCCAACAACCAAAAACCCCAGTGAACCCCGAAATCGCGAAATACCTCAACTGTCAAGAACTGTCAAGGAGTGGTGAGCATTATCCCTGGTCCTCTGGAATCAAACCTAGCTAGGCAGTGGGATTGGGAGGGATAAGGGGTTTTGTATACTGTAATTCTCCCTCGCCTGTACCATGTGTTCCCCAACCTGTATTTAAGTATTAAGTATGTTTTAAGATTGTTTGTGTTGTATTTACCTTTTCTTGAATAAAAGTCAAAGTTCTTTCATCAAAACCTGTTGTTTGCTGCACCTTTGTTCACGACCCCCAAATAAGTCCAAGGTCTAGAACCAAGGGAGTGGGAGCGATTCGAACCGCTCACTGAAGTCAGAGGTGAAGCTGACCCGACCCCACCACCCCTACACTCCAGCAATTTGGCTCTGGTACCCCTCTCCAAAAAAGTATTTTATTTATGTGTTGTTTCGTTAATGTATAAAATTAATTGTTATTAACCAGCTGGTATACTATACCTATGCTTTGGATCCTGTTTTCTTCCCATTGCCACCAGACCAGTATAAGCATCATTTGCATAGGACAAGTAACTAATTTCCAGGTGTTAGAATAGCAGGTTTACATCATTTCAATAACCTTCAAATGAAAGAAAAAAGAAAGTACTTGCATTTATATATTTCCTTTCATGACCTCATGATGTTGTAAAGCGCCTTACAGCTAATGAAGTACAGCCACTTTGCCCACAGCAACCTCCCACAAACAGCAATTGGATAATGGGCAGACAATCTGTTTTTAGTGATGTTAGTTGAGGGATAAATATTGGCCAGGACACCAGGGACAACCCTCCTGCTCTTCTTCGAATAGTGCCATGGGATCTTTTACATCTGCTTGAAAGGGCAGACAGGACCTCGGTTTAGCAACTCATCCAAAAGACAGCACCTCTGTCAATACAGCACTCCCTCGGTACTGCACTGAAGGGCTGGATTTTATCAATGGGAACGCGTTGGGGGTGGGACTGCTGGTTGTCGGGTTTCAGTCCCGCCCCCAATGACGTCCGGCCAACCCACACTATTTTCCCTTGATTGACCTTGAGCAGGCCAATTAAGGGAAAGACATGACAGAGGATGACATCGTATGACGTTTCATCTGTCAAAAATTTTTGACAGATGAAATGTCAGCGTTTGACAGCTTTGAGAAGCTGTCAAACACTGACAATCTCTGTTTTTTGGTGAGTCCTTGTACTGAAGACTCACCAAACCTTTTTCTTTAGCAGAAATCAGATGGCTGTTGCATCGGAGAATGCAACAACCATTCTGTCATCTCTGCCGTTGAGATGAGGCACCTTCGGATCCCCAAGGGTTGAAGCCTGCAGGAAGAAGTAAACTTTTTCTTTACACTCACCTCCCATACTTACCTCTCGACACTTGCACCCATCACTCACCTCCACAGTGGACTTTTTGACCCCTCTCACCCCCGCAGACCCAATGCTCGCCTCTCTGACCCTGGCGAGGTTCGCACTTGTGTGGGTAAAATGGGGATAATCCTCTTAACTGCCTGTTAACTACCTGTTAACAGGCAGTTAATTGGCTGTAATCCCCTTCCCGCCTCGAGGAGACGGGTCCCTGTGCGAGTTGGGGACCTGCCTCCCGGGAAGATGGCTCCGAGGCGGGTTGGGAGCAGGTTTGGTACCTGCTCCCGGTTTCTGCCATTTTCCCGGCAGTCCCGCCTCCATACCCGCCTCCCCAGGGCTGGGAAAATTCCCCCCGAAGTGTCAGCCTAGATTACTTGGACCCACAACCTTGTTGTTCACAGGCTAGAGTGCTACCACTGAGCCAATGTTGAAAGAAGGTTAAATGGCTTAATTTAACACTGGGAATAAGTAAGTAGACTGAAATATTGGGTGCCTGTGGTTCTGCAGCAAATGGGATACCATTGAGTTACCATGAAAAGTGCCCTTCTACCCACAAGTCTGAATATGGGACCAATAATTAAATTTAATATAATGGTAAGGCTAATTTAGGGAAAATGCATGAGGAATTATGCTTTAATGAGGGAATGACTAATGGCCATAGTGTTTGGCGCTATCCTCACTGCACATATGATCACTCTGTTGCTCCCTTGCAGCTCAACAATTGCAGTCAATTCCCCTTTAAGAGTGAGAAGCAGCCCTTTAAGAACTTCTGGTTCTCCATTTCCCACCTTGTCGATGGACTAACTGCACATTATTCCAATGCACAGGGAGCCCACTCGACTAAGGGTGAGAGGCTAAACTCTGGATATTGGGCCAGGGCAGCTCTCCATACTGCTGACAAGCACATTAAGGGATGCACAGCCAGGATTTTCCCAGGGAAATTGGGACTTATACGCTCAAGTCCTGGAGTGGGGCTTGAACCCACAACTTTCTAATTCAGAGGGGAGATTATTAAGCTGCTTTAGAAACTAGGGGTGTTATTAAGTATCCTGAATAAGTGTAACAATAAATATTCACAAAAAATTCTCCTTCATGATTTTAAGTTAAGGCAATAAAGTTGTCATGGAACTGGCTACTAATGCGAATGGGGTAGATTTGAACCCGGAGTGGGTTTCGGGTGGAAAGCAAATCGTACTCGGTGGCCTAAGTTTCAGATGCTATTTTAAGTTCCGGGTCTCATTTAAATGCCACAGTCAGAATGGGTGGAAGAAGTCACAGAGCAGATGCCAGCTGGCCTTTGGCCGGCCGTTGGCTTGCAGGTAAGTAGCAGAGAGGGGGTTTCAGGTGGAACTTGCAGGAGGGAAGGGAGGGTGGGAGTCTGGGTCGGTGAAGGCCACAAAATTCTTTGTGGGACCTGGAAGAGCATTCCTGTTCCTTCTGGCCCCACAAAGGAAAGTTTTACACTTACCTTGGAGGGCCTCTTTGTCCTTTCAACCTGCTTCAACCTGGCGGAAAAGCCGGTTACTTTAGTCGGCTGTCTCATTCGTCTGCAGAACACTGCCGGTCAAAATTGAAGATGGTGAGAAAGGGTCAAGTTCCGAGCGGGCAAGTAAACTGCTTATTTTTAACTACCCTACCGCCCAGTTTCTGCTGGGTGAGGAAGGTTAAAAATGACCCCATCATGCTCAGGATAGAAAGATAGTAACGTGTAGAAAATTGGGAAAACAAAATGAAAAAAATAATAAAGATATGGGAAAATTGTACTACGCTTTCTCCCATTTTCACCAATATGCCCTTGGAGAATTTGTCAAAATTCTTTGGAGCTTTTCACTGAACCTGAGAGGTACACCTAAAGATAATTAGTTTTCGGTTTAATTTATCATTCAGTGTGACTTCATCTGACCCTTGAGATAAATTAGACAGTGAGCCAGCAAGTACTGTGCTTGCATTAGAGTTACATTATGGATGAACTTTTAGTGTAATTTCAAAATGATCAACAATCTTAAAAAAAGTTTATTTTTTTTAGTTAGTTTAGTCCTATTGTTAATGTGCTGCTATGAACTGAGACAGATCAGAGTGAACCAGGCGTAATGTAAAAACGAAAATGAAGATGGCATTGAAAACTTATTTCTGAAGATATGGCATATTGCACACATCATCAAGTTTTTAAAATGGTATCCCTGTGAGATACGTTCAACGTAATTATGTTTGTTTTCTCATGTGTGTAGTGGTAGAAGCAGGTCACTGCAGCATTACCTGAAGCAGAATGAATTCCACAAGGTTGTGTGACCCCCAAGTAGCTAACATAAATGACTTGTGCATCTCTGGATCACAGCATCCAGTCATCATTTGTGATTGACAGATTTAAAATTGTCATCGGATGAAATTCCTGGACCTGGGAGGTCGCTGAAGCGGCATAAAATGTATGTGTGAGGGGGGAGGGGGCTGGAATTTGCGATGCGACCTGGTTCTACCTGCTCCCTGCTCTTTTTTTCTTTGAATGTTAAGAAAATTCAGTGGTAGTGGTAGTGCGAGTGGATGCTTCTTGCCGATGTCAGACTGCCTGAAATCCCAGCAGCTCGGTCTCCCTGCCTCCTCTGTCCCCAATGTGTGGTACGTCACCCTGGTGGACGTAGGACCCACAATGTTGGTTTCCGAATGGCAACGCTAAAATAGCACTTTTTAAAAAATGTATTATGTTCAGGCGGAAGGGGCTGCCCCCTTAATGGAATGCTCTGTAATTCCTGGGTCCCTGCAAAATGGACACCCAAGGAGCCAGTAAAGGTCTCAGGTGCCCATTCCATTCATAAAAATGACACCGTCTCTGGGGTTTGGATTGGCATCAAGGCTGAGACAGACTGACAGCCAGAAGTCCTGCCGTGCCACTTTCCAGTGGCAATTCCACTGGAACTGCGAATGGATGCATACTGGAGCATTCACGATGCTGAGGACATCGTGGATAGCACATTTAGGGAGTTGGTCACACCGCAGGTAAAGGCTGCACAGGCAGGAAGGGAATGGGTGACCACCAGGCAGAGTAGTAGGCGCAGGCAGGTAGTGCTGGGGTCCCCTGTGGACATCCCCCTCTCAAACAGATATACCACTTTGGATATTGTTGAGGGAGATGGCTTATCGGAGGAAGGCAGCAGCAGCCAACTTCCTGGCACCATGGGTGGTTCTGCTGCACAGGACGGGAGGAAAAAGAGCGGGAGAGCTATAGTGATAGGGGATTCTATTGTAAGGGGAATAGATAGGCGTTTCTGCGGCCATAAACGAGACTCAAGGTTGGTATGTTGACTCCCTGGTGCAAGGGTCAAGGATGTCTCGGAGCGGCTGCAGGGCATTCTGGAGGGGGAGGGTGAACAGCCAGTTGTCGTGGTGCATATAGGTACCAACGATATAGGTAAAAAATGGGATGAGGTCCTAAAAGCTGAATATAGGGAGTTAGGAGGTAAATTAAAAAATAGGACCTCAAAGGTAGTAATCTCAGGATTGCTACTGGTGCCACGTGCTAGTCAGAGTAGAAATAGAAGGATATTTCAGATGAATACGTGGCTAGAGGAATGGTGCAAGGGGGAGGGATTCAAATTCCTGGGACATTGGAACTGGTTCTGGGGGAGGTAGGACCAGTACAAACTGGACGGTTTGCACCTGGGCAGGACTGGAACCGATGTCCGAGGGGGAGTGTTTGCTAGTGCTGTTGGAGAGGGTTTAAACTAAAATGGCAGGGGGTTGGGAACTGTAGAATTCGCAATATATCGCGATTTTATAAATAAGGAGAAAAACACATAGTTTCGTTCAAACAGCTTTTATTTCAGCAGAATGCTGTCAGGTTTTCAAAGTGGACACAAGCAGCCTGTAAAATGGCCGCCACGCCTCGTGGCAGAACATTCTAGACTTTTCGACAGGCAGACAAGATGGCGTTCCAATAAACATTTGTGCAAGATCGATCAAGACTAAGCACATTTAAGATAATACACGAGACATCATGGGTTTGCAGTATCCACATAAATACTGAAATCGGTCTCCCAGGTGCGAATAAGGGCTATTGTACCAAGCAATCAAGAACCCATCCAAAGACATTAATATGCAAAATCCCAACGACTCTACGATGAGAGAGCCATTAGCGGGTAGTTACAGAAACATTTGGGAGCCCCAAAACCCCTCCAGGGAGAACACCGACCGATTAAACAATGGGAAAAGTATTAACAGGTACTCAGACAGTTACGAGTATCCCCGAAACCCATTAAAACGGAGATCACCCTATACAAGAAATTTGAGCGCCAAACCCTAACAAAAGAAAAGACATTAAGGTTGGGCGGGAAAAGGAAGAGTTTTGCACTATAACTGCAAGCTCCAACCGTCCATCTTTCTCTTATCCTCTTATTCGGTTGACTCTTATCCTGCTGGCGTTTATCCTCGTGGCTGCTCTTGACTCGCCGTCTTGTTCCTGCTTGCCTCGTGTCTCTTTTAAAAGACTGTTGAACTTTACGATCCGCCCGGATCGGCCTCGTGGCCTGCCGCGAAGATCTGTGTGGAACTGGGCTGTGAAGCCTTGAAACGGGCGCACCATCCCGAGAAGTCAGTAAACGGTGTTGGAACCGAAGGCCCGAGATGAGATGAGATGAGATGAGATGAGATGAGATGAGAAGAGAAGAAGACCATACGTATCGCCACAGTCAGTAAGCTCCGACCGCGCCTGTAGGTCGAATAGACACTTTCCTTGCCCAGGAAGACCATCTTTGAATTTTACAGAACAGCCAGGAAGACTATTCTTCGAATTTTATCGCATCAGTGCGAGGGCACAGGAAGACTCTTTTTTGAGTAGAGTCGGAACTCCGAGGACAACACAGATCTTCATGACAGCAGACGTTCCAGCCTGCTAGCCGGAGCAGAAACGAGTAAACAAGTGGGGTACAGAGACCCCTGACCAACACGTGGGTGATCAGGTGCTGCGGTGAAAAACATCCGATCAGAGTTTTCGGAATTTTCCGAGTTATCACGAGTGGTGAGCATGAGTCTCGATCCTACAAGTCTAGTTTAGAGTAGGTATTGATAGGGGAG
Organism: Squalus acanthias; assembly: GCA_030390025.1. Classification (NCBI taxonomy): domain Eukaryota; kingdom Metazoa; phylum Chordata; class Chondrichthyes; order Squaliformes; family Squalidae; genus Squalus; species Squalus acanthias. The sequence continues at coordinate 48,808,499 of CM059433.1, read as the reverse complement.
GGTTTAAGTTTTAAGGATAACTGTAATGTGTGCCCCCATTTACGATGTGTCGTTCGTTCCTCGTTTCCCTGAAATTAGTTACATAACTGCGTGTAAGATTGTACTGTCATTAATCTGTGCTTATGACATGTATTTCGTAATCTTAAATAACATGCAATAAAGATTTTCCATTTCGTACCATTCAACCGGGTCTACCTGAGTTTTCTCTCCATTACTGCTCTCGCATCTAAGTCCAGTGTCAGAACCGTAAGGGCGAGTGGGTCGAACCATTCACAGGTGTCTAGTGCTCCCAGACTGGCTGGAGACCAGAACAGGCAATAAGGCCTAAACCCGCACTAGCATCCAGGCTGCACAGAGCCACACGAATCTCACAGGTTCAGAGAAACCCTTACAGAAAATGGCGACCGCGGCAGGACACTTGCAGCGAGAGGGTAGTGTGTTAGATTTTGGTGTGAATGTACGAAATGTCATGCAGGAAAAAATAGCAGATTATGTGTTCGGAAAGGTAAATTTAACTAAGAAATGGATAAGTGACCTGCTAGCGGATAAGTGTCCACTAGAGGCAGCCGAGAGGTGGACAGATAGCAAGGAGCACAAAAAGACAGTCGAGAAAGCGGTCTGGTTAATGTGTTATAAAAGACAAGTCCAAATTTCGAACCAGGTCATTACAGCGCAAGCAGCTCGGATCAGGCATTTAGAGGAGGAAATGGACGAGAAGGTCACTGGGGGGCAGTTGCTCATTAGGAATTTAAATGCGTTGCACCAAGAACGCCAGGTAGTCACCAGTCACCATAAAGCAAAAATAGATTACCTCGAGTGCCAAGTCACTGAGGCAAAGTTAAGTGAGGGCAGACTAAAGGAACGATGTGCCCGCCAGGCTGCCCAAATAAAAGCCCAGGAAGAGAGCTTAACGGGGGTTAGGGCGGCATATAAGATGTCTCTTGAGGATAAGTATCAGGGGGCCGATCATAGCGTCTGCCAAAAGGAGATAGAGCACCTTAAAAGGGCCGTGAACAAAGCACACGGCATGGTGTGCTTTATCAGTCCGTCAGCACACCAGCCGCTAGTGGATGAGGAGTTTCAGAAATTCCCACCAAGCAAAGCAGAGGAAGTATTAGCCACTACGCCCTCCGCGCCACCCAGCTATTCGGAAACCTGGGTAAGGGAGAAAGTAGTAGAAGAAACGAAAGAGCCCACTGAGGTAGAAGTGGAAAAGGGACCGTTGTGTCCGGTTACGGGTATAAAAAGGGGCCCAACCGGAGACGGTGGGGAACAAGGGGATCTCCTCAACCAGCTTGTGTTGCCTCACAGCTCACACCAGCTGAGGGTTATGATCAGTCACGTACGGAAGCTGGCCGAGTCAGACGACCCTTCCGTACATTTTAGGGAGATAGAGCAAACCGCAGCCATTAACGGCTGCGACGATGGGGAAACAGCAAAGATGCTGCTATTCTCATTGGGTAGTTCGATCCTTCAGTGTCTCTCGGATGAGAGCAAGAGGGGAACCAAGACCTATGAGGCATTAAGGAATGAGGTCCTAGAAGTATTGGGGACGGACGACGAAGGTCCGTTTGCTAGAGTGGGACAGACAGTGCAGATGGAGGGAGAACCCCCGAAGGTTTTCGCCGATAGGCTGTGGCCAGTATACCAGCGCAGCTGCCCAGGTGCGCCAGAGCGCGACGCTGTGGCAGGCATCGGTTTAACTCATTGGCTCAGGTGTATAGTAGCCAACAGTTTGCCAGCCGTCAGAGAGCAGGCAAAAGCGTGGTTTGATCCCACTGACCCCGCCATTACAGAGGAGTCGGTCCTAAATCGACTCACGGTAGGGTACCGTAATACCAGGGGTATGGGAACACGTCCCATTAAGGGAAAAGTACATGAGGTACGACCCGCAGCCCCGGCTCAAAAGGAGTGGCATCAGGAGGGTAACCGCGCCCCGCAGGCAAGTAATGCTTGTTACGGGTGTGGGAAGACAGGGCACTGGCGTAAGAACTGCAGGAACCCTTGGAAGGATTCCAGGGATAAAAATCCCGCAGCCCGAGCCCAGATGCCTGTCTCTGTAGGGGAAGCTAGTGCACCCACCCCTCCCGACGACATCGAAACAGTGTTGGGAGCCATGCGTAACCTCATGAGTGCGCATGGAAAAGTGGCGGTTGCTACCGGCCCCGTAGGTGCCACAGGCCCGTCTAATAATACCCAATGACTAGAGCCCGCGCAGCCCGTCTACCTGTGTCCGCTCAGCTATGATGCGTGGAAGCGACCCCTGGTGGAAATGGAGGTAGAGAAACAGAAGGGTAGTTATTTGTTGGACACGGGAGCTTCTTGCACCGTGATTCATACAGATAGCCCTTTTGACTCACCGCTATCTACCAAGGTCCCATTCACATTAGCGGGGTTCACGGGAAAAGAACAGGCTGGCGTGTTCTCCCTTCCGCTATCCATTCGTTTAGGAGCACTCCACATTAAGTGGAAGTGCATACTGATGGAATGGCAGGATGGGGGTGGGAGAGGTATCCTCGGGTCCGATCTCCTATCAGGACACGGGATCCTCGTGGACCTCAGAAATCACTGTCTCTGGGGGGCTAAGAGTGAGGAAGGCGAGGTAGTGGTAATTCCGGGGGAGGAAGAAACAGGGGTCCTGTGTACCATGAAGCCATCCGGAGGCTACGACCCCAGGCTTATGGTCGCGGATGTCCCAACGGACATGGAAACGTACGTGTCAGATAATATGCACGCGTTTGCAACCCACAAGCACGATTGTGGGAGGGTTACCGGGTTTGAGGTCAGCGTAGATGGGGACCCCATGACCCGGCCCCAAAAGCAGTATAACTTCCCCAAAGAAGCAGAACCCGACATGGAGACAGCAATGTCCTCCTTGGTGCAGCAGGGCGTGTTGAGGCCGATAGCCACACACGTGAACTCCCCATTATGGCCGGTTAGGAAGCCGGATAATTCGTGGAGGGCCACGGTGGACTACAGAGTCCTTAACAGTAACATTCCCGCCTGCGCACCCACGGTAGCAGCAGTCGCTGACCTAATAGGGAGTATCCCAGCGTCCACGACCACGTTCACGGTGCTGGATATCTCGAACGGTTTTTGGTCCATCCCGCTGCGGCGAGAGGACCAGTACAAGTTTGCCTTTACTTTCAAAGGACAACAGTACACATGGAACTGTCTGCCACAGGGTTTCCACAACAGCCCCAGTATTTTCCATCAGTGTATGGCAGGAAGTTTAAAGGAGTTTAGTCAGCCCAATCAGATAGTGCAGTACGTGGATGATTTGCTCCTATTTACGGACTCAAGGGAGGAGCATGGACCACTGCTGGCCGAGTTATTGGAGCTGCTAGCGAGAAAGGGTTTTAAAGTGAACCCTAAGAAAGCACGTATCGGTCAGCAGGAAGTAAAGTTCCTGGGGCTGACCATTCGCGCTGGGGAAAGAGCCATAGATAAGGCTAGGAGGGAGTCGGTGCAAGAGTTACCGATTCCCAACACCATAAGGGGTGTGAGGTCCTTCTTGGGACTGACCGGTTACTGCAGGGATTTTATCGAAGACTATGCGGCCACAGCGGCGCCGCTGCTCCGACTCCTCCATAAGGGAGTAGAGTGGTCTTGGGACGAGGGCTGCCAAGCAGCCTTCGAGAAGTTAAAAAGGGATTTGCAGACCGCACCAGCTTTAGGGGCCATAGATGGGGGGAAGGAGTTTTTCCTGGAGGTAGCTGCCAGCGGGGACAGCTTGAGCGCTGTGCTGCTCCAAGAGCGCCACGGCAAGCTGAGGCCGGTTGTCTATTCGTCCAGGGTGTTAACGGATGTGGAGAGAAGCTTTTCCAATTGCGAAAGACACCTTTTAGCCACGCATTGGGCTGTGAAAAGATCAGCGATCTTCACAGGGCTCTCTCCCATCACTCTCCTCACCCATCACACACCAACTAAGATGCTTCTAGATGGGAGGATTAAAGATGGGACCGTAAGCAGCGCGCGTATTGCGCGCTGGACCCTTCTTCTTTCCCAGATGGATCTTAGAGTTAAAGGTCTTTGCGAGCCCAGGCTTGCGGCCAATTTGGTATACCCCGGTACAGCCCACCGGTGTTCGGTGGAAGGGGATGTGGGAAGTCAACATAGGTTTGCGGGCCGGGATACATCCCACTGGGCGCGAGATTTATGTTGATGGTTCCAGCACAGTATCTGCTGGCGAACGACTCATAGGGTGTGGAGTTTATGACCCTGCGGCAAACCTTGCCCTGGCGATCAAGCTCCCGAGCACCATGAGCGCGCAGCAGGCTGAGCTGTCTGCAGTGGTGTACGTCGTTACCCACCCAGACATTTTCCCAACCCCGTACACGATTTGCTCGGACAGTATGTTCACATGCAATTCGTGTACGGAATACCTGGCCATTTGGTCCCGCCGTGGATATACCTCCGCGGACGGGCGACCTTTAACGGTGAAGCCCTTGCTGGAAAAGATCCTAGCAGCAGTAGGGGAGGAAGGAGAGATTTTCATCCATAAGGTGAAAGCTCACTCCTCCACAAAGCCCCGTGGGGAGGGCAACCAGCAGGCGGATGCGCTAGCCAGGGAAGGTGCCCGCAACGGCAATTTCTGGGACCCCTATGGGCCCAGACCCATGGCAGCGATCCAAGGCAGGGACGGGAATCCCGGGAACACCAGGGTAGCATTGCCCCTGGACTTTAAGACCGTCCAGAACCAGGATCCCACCCTAAAAGCAGTCCTCAAAACCCTTGCTGAGGGGAAGCAGGTAGAGGGTCCGTACAGTACGGCAACCCTCTCTGTTAAGGAAGGCATGCTGTTCCGCGAAGAGCAGTGGGTTGTGCCGCAGCAGCACAGGAGGGAATTCCTCCAGTTGGCTCACGAGGGACCAGGGGCAGGGCACCCCGGGCCCGAGGTTACCTGGCAATGGGTAGAGCAAGCGGGATGGTGGCTCAGGGAACAGGTCCGCGAGTTCTGTGCAAGCTGTCTCGTGTGCGCTGCAAACAACCCAGACCCCCAGAAAAGGAAAGTGCCCATGGGGCACGTAAGAAGGGTAGAGGGACCATGGCAGTCGATACAGATCGACTATATAGGGCCCCTGCCCACCACCCAGGGAGGCTATAAATACTGCCTCGTCTTGGTGGATGTGTTTTCCAAATGGGTGGAAGCCTTCCCCTGTCGAACAGCTACGGCACTGGGTACTGCAAAAATCTTGGTCCGGGAAGTGTTCTCGCGGTGGGGACTTCCCCGTTTTGTGGAGTCAGACCAAGGGAGTCATTTTACCGGCCAGGTGATGCAGAACACCCTCATGCTTTTGGGCATTGAAGGGAAATGGCACGTAGCACACAATCCCCAGTCATCCGGGATTGTTGAACGCATGAACCGGACCCTGAAGGAGAAATTGAGGAAAGAGACTAGGAACTCGCCCCAAAAATGGGCGGAAGTTCTGCCTTTAGTCCTCATGGGGGTCCGGGCCAGTCAGTCGAAAAGTATGGGGTATTCCCCGCACGAGGTGATGACTGGGAGGATCATGCGAACCCCCACCCATGTGCTAGCGGCGGTGCTCACTGAGGGTCAGCTCCAAGAGATAAGCAAGGACAAGTTCGTCCAGACCCTCTTGGAGCGCCTGAAGCAGGTGTATGAGCAGGCGGCTGGGAACATGGGAAGGCAGCATCAGGGCAATCGCCTGTTGCTGGAACCCCGCAAAACGCGGGAGTGGGAAGTAGGAGACCAGGTCATGGTCAGAAACTACGCCAGAGTAGGGAGTTTGGAACCACTGTATATGGGACCCTACAACATTGTAGATAAGGCGAGTCCCATGGTATACGCCGTAAAAGTACCTCGGCGCACTAAGTGGTTCCACGTAAACCAGTGCAAACTGTACAAGCCAGGTGCACAAGGGAAAACCACAGGGGCAAAACCTGCGAGTGGGGACTCGCAGCCCCAGGTAGGACCACAGAGCACACAGACAGGCAAAGCAGCTTGCATCAGGGAAGGAGACATCCTGGAAAATTGTGAGACATTTTTGTGGGGTTGGGAGTCAGATGAGGGAGAGTTCCAGGAACTCGACGAAGATGAGGATAGTGAAGGTAGTGGAGAGTGGGAATCGGAGGACGAAAGGGTCGCCCCCGATTCAGGTATAGGGGGGACAGGGGCTGCAGATAGAGATCCACACAGGGTGGACACCGAGGCTGCAGGTCCCGAACACAGGGGGGAGGAGCCAGGGGAGGCGGAGCCAGCCGCTGTGGGACCACAGGGCGTGACGGTGGAAGCCTCAGAGCCCGAGCCGCCCGCCTTGAACGTCCTGCCCTCGGGGGAGGTAGGGACTGCGAGTGAAGGGCCGCCTGCTGGGCCGAGTAGGGCGGTGCCACAAACTGCAGGTCCCGAGTTCAGGGAGGCGGAGCCAGGGGAAGCGGAGCCAGCGACTGTGACCGGACCACAGGTCGCCACGGTGTGAGTCTCGGAACCCGGTCCGTCGGTCCTGGGATTCCTGCCCCCGGTAACTCTCCGTAGGTCAGGTCGGATACCCCAGCCCAGGAAGGTATGGTCAAGTCCCCAGACTGTCCCAAGGCGTAGACTCAAGGTTACGGCAGCCCAGGGAGAGCCCAGTCCCAGCTCAGCAGCAACAGGCTGCGGCAGATCAAAGGGAGGGGTCAATGCCCTCCCACCGTCGGGAAGAGCTCGCGGCAGCCTTTTCAGAATTTAAAGGGGCCGCCCTGGAAACGGGCGGCGCTGTACAGTAATAAGTTTAGGATAAGTTTCTAAGTTTATAGTATAAGTTTAAGGTTAAGAATAAGTTTATAGTTTTAAATCGGTTTAAGTCGATAGTTTTAATTTTGTTTAAGGAAGTAAAATGGTGGGAGTTTTAGAGATAGGTTTAGTTAAAGTTTATCCAGCGAACATTGAAGTTTACGTGAGGCGAGGTCAGGGGACCCGCTCACCCTTCACAAAAGCCAGAGACTCTTGCGAGGCTGGCTACCTCATTCTATCTGATCACAGGAACCAAGGAAGGATGGAACGAATTCTAGTATTGCTCGCGGCAATCGGATGTGGATTGGCCTATCGAGGCCGCACCAAGGATGTCGTGGTGTTTGGATGCTCCGGGGACACGGCCCCCATCGCGGTGGATGGGACCGGAAGGCGGGAGGCTGAGGAGACCACCACCTATTTCCACAAGGGAAGGTGGCCAGGATGGCTGGGAACGAACTCAACTGAGTATTCCAGCACATCGGGGTTTGCCTACCAAGAGACTTCTTTACTGTGCCCCAAAGTAAGGATCATCGCACCCAGGATCAGCGTCACCGTCGGCAAACGGATTTGTTTGACTTGTAGTGGGAATGTCCCATTGAGCCGATGGTGGTGGCTGCGAAAGCTGAGCAAAAACATGAGGAACTCTTCGGTCGAGTGGGAACGACTGGGTAATAATACCCATCGGACAATTACGGGGACAAACGGACAAGTGAGAGTCTGTTGGGACAAATGGTGGGAACCGGATGAGGGAATCTATGTATGTATGTGGGGGTCAAAGTACGTTTGCCCCAAAGGCATCTCCATATTTTTCATTAATCAATGGCAGGATAACGGACAGGGGATGAGGTGGGATGCGAGCACCAGGGGGTGCGGGGCCCCATTCTCCCCGATCCCAGTAAATGCCACTGAACTCATTATGCGCCCATGCAAAGCCCCGCCCACGATTCCGGTGGTTCTAGCTAAGGAAGAAGGGTGCCCTAAAACCAGTAAGGGACCCTGGAATGGTTTGGTACTGGTCCCCACAGACCAGATACTATTTCAGGGGGTACATTACGCGGTGGCCTCGGTGATTTTGAATCTCACCGAGGTGCGGTTACCAGAGTGGTGCCCCAAAAAGACGGAACAGTTATATCAGGTCCTGTTGACCAAGATGTTCAGACAATTTTACGAATTCGATTTCGCGGAAATTGATAAAACACCGCGCCACATGAAGTCTTTGATCAGGTGGGGAGGCAAAGAAGGGGTGTTGTGAACGACGCGTTCACTGCTTTCAACACAGGTACATCTGTGGTCAACGCTCTAGACAGCGTGGAGCTGCAGACCCAGATTAATGGTTTAAAAACACAATAAAAAAAAAGAGAACTTCACCGACCTGCAGCGATTCGTCGCGCATTTCGGATACCTCATTCCCCCTCTCCCTGAACACCTCACCAAGCATTTAAAAGCCGTCGCGGTGTCACAAAAACATTTTTACACACTAGAGCAGAAAACTGTCGAAATAGGGACAGACATTCTGGACATAGTAGTTCCACCGTGGTGGAATCTGTTCACCAACATTGAAGTGCCTTCATGGATTAGAATAGCCTCCCACATTTTAGTTGTATGCCAGGTGTTTATTGTGGTATACCTATTGGTCGTACATTGTAAGAGAGGCAAACGCCTCACCAAGCACGAAAACACGGGAGAGTGGCGAGAACGTTACGTGCACGTGCACGACGAAAGCACCGTGTAATCGGAAAATGGCGTCACTCCCGTTTGCCACGTGCGCCTCGGAAGTGTCGTACTCGATCGTGATTTTTCAGAAACTGTAAATACGTTTGGAACTCGACATGTTTAAGAGTTGGTGTTGATTATTTTGGTGATGGTGTTGTTGTTGAAAATGATTGTTTGGTTTTGTTTTGTTTTTCCTTTCCCTAAATAAAAAATGTGAATATACAGGTGATACGAGAGGCATCGGCCTGGTTACGCCTGGAAGGAAAACAAGTGGTGTAAGTTTAAAGGCAAATAATGCCTGCGGTGTTATAAGAATGTAATTTTCCTGGGAAATAAGGACGACGCAATGACCCTAGATAGTTTAAGTTATGGGGATTAATTTTCTGGATCTGGAGAAATCGAGATAATATTGCTCACCACAATATTTTTGATACGATAAGCGGTGTTATTCGCATCAACAGGAGGGACTGTAGAATTCGCAATATATCGCGATTTTATAAATAAGGAGAAAAACACATAGTTTCGTTCAAACAGCTTTTATTTCAGCAGAATGCTGTCAGGTTTTCAAAGTGGACACAAGCAGCCTGTAAAATGGCCGCCACGCCTCGTGGCAGAACATTCTAGACGTTTCGACAGGCAGACAAGATGGCGTTCCAATAAACATTTGTGCAAGATCGATCAAGACTAAGCACATTTAAGATAATACACGAGACATCATGGGTTTGCAGTATCCACATAAATACTGAAATCAGTCTCCCAGGTGCGAATAAGGGCTATTGTACCAAGCAATCAAGAACCCATCCAAAGACATTAATATGCAAAATCCCAACGACTCTACGATGAGAGAGCCATTAGCGGGTAGTTACAGAAACATTTGGGAGCCCCAAAACCCCTCCAGGGAGAACACCGACCGATTAAACAATGGGAAAAGTATTAACAGGTACTCAGACAGTTACGAGTATCCCCGAAACCCATTAAAACGGAGATCACCCTATACAAGAAATTTGAGCGCCAAACCCTAACAAAAGAAAAGACATTAAGGTTGGGCGGGAAAAGGAAGAGTTTTGCACTATAACTGCAAGCTCCAACCGTCCATCTTTCTCTTATCCTCTTATTCGGTTGACTCTTATCCTGCTGGCGTTTATCCTCGTGGCTGCTCTTGACTCGCCGTCTTGTTCCTGCTTGCCTCGTGTCTCTTTTAAAAGACTGTTGAACTTTACGATCCGCCCGGATCGGCCTCGTGGCCTGCCGCGAAGATCTGTGTGGAACTGGGCTGTGAAGCCTTGAAACGGGCGCACCATCCCGAGAAGTCAGTAAACGGTGTTGGAACCGAAGGCCCGAGATGAGATGAGATGAGATGAGATGAGATGAGATGAGAAGAGAAGAAGACCATACGTATCGCCACGGTCAGTAAGCTCCGACCGCGCCTGTAGGTCGAATAGACACTTTCCTTGCCCAGGAAGACCATCTTTGAATTTTACAGAACAGCCAGGAAGACTATTCTTCGAATTTTATCGCATCAGTGCGAGGGCACAGGAAGACTCTTTTTTGAGTAGAGTCGGAACTCCGAGGACAACACAGATCTTCATGACAGCAGACGTTCCAGCCTGCTAGCCGGAGCAGAAACGAGTAAACAAGTGGGGTACAGAGACCCCTGACCAACACGTGGGTGATCAGGTGCTGCGGTGAAAAACATCCAATCAGAGTTTTCGGAATTCTCCGAGTTATCACGAGTGGTGAGCATGAGTCTCGATCCTACAAGTCTAGTTTAGAGTAGGTATTGATAGGGGAGGGTTTAAGTTTTAAGGATAACTGTAATGTGTGCCCCCATTTACGATGTGTCGTTCGTTCCTCGTTTCCCTGAAATTAGTTACATAACTGCGTGTAAGATTGTACTGTCATTAATCTGTGCTTATGACATGTATTTCGTAATCTTAAATAACATGCAATAAAGATTTTCCATTTCGTACCATTCAACCGGGTCTACCTGAGTTTTCTCTCCATTACTGCTCTCGCATCTAAGTCCAGTGTCAGAACCGTAAGGGCGAGTGGGTCGAACCATTCACAGGTGTCTAGTGCTCCCAGACTGGCTGGAGACCAGAACAGGCAATAAGGCCTAAACCCGCACTAGCATCCAGGCTGCACAGAGCCACACGAATCTCACAGGTTCAGAGAAACCCTTACAGAACCTGTGCAGGGAAACAGAGGAAAGGGAAGCAAGGATAGAAGCAAAAGACAGGAAGGAGAAAAGCAAAAGTGGAAGGCAGAGAAATCAGGGGTGTAAATCAAACAGGGCTACAGTAAATAATAATTCTAAAAGAACTAAGGGGGAAAAATTCAGTTGGTTGCGCCTCCCATTAGCGCCTTAAGAGGGCGCTAATGGGGCGCAAAGCATCTAGCGCCCAGGCACGGCGAAGTTTGCGCCACTCGCAAAATTAACTAGACATTTTGCGGCGGTGCTAAACACTACCGCCACGATCTCCTGCGCCGGCAGATCATGACGTCACTCGAGTGCGCAACGCCCCGGTATCGCCCCGGAGCGGATATTGAGTGGCGCCCCCTGCCTCACCGCCTGACGCTAGCAACGACAGGTTGAGGGGAGCGTTCTGCAGTCATGAAGGGAAAGGGGAGCGCTATTTAAAGGTGACCGCTTCCTGCCTTTTATTGTTGGTGGCATTTTTGAACTATGCATTCTGAGAGAGAGAGGGAGAGACTTCTGGAGAGATTCAACGTTGTGTGAAGGAGTTTTGGGTACTGAACTGCACTTTGCAGGTTCATTTTGATTTTCCATTCCTTGTATTGATTTAGCAGAGACTGTGGGGGCTGCACTCTGAGCTCTTTGCCTGGTACTCTCCATTGTTCTTTCCAGCACATTTGATGTGCAAGTCTCTCCAGGCCGAGATTCAAGGCTGCAATGAGCAGGATGTGGATGGAAAGCAAGATTAACCATCCCCTTTAAGAACTGTCCCATGCCATTGTGTGTGTGTTCCATTGCTGACTGACATTACATGAGCTTCGCCAGCGCTCTGAGGTAGCGCCTTGATCCTTGGCCTTTGCGCCTTAAGACAGGTGTGAAGTGCCTGATATAGCGCTGCAATCACCTCCAGGGGCGATAAAAGTCAAGTTTGCAGTCGGTGGCGATAATTAGCGCCAGGCGCTAATCTTTGCGCCCGGCCGATAATTGCGCCCCAAATGGGGCGATACTGAATTTCTCCCCCTAAGAGTGTTAAAAAAACAAGCCTGAAGGCTTTGTGTCATAATGCGAGGAGCATTCGTAATGAGGTGGATGAATTAGCTGCGCAAATAGATGTAAACAGATATGATATAATTGGGATTACGGAGACATGGCTCCAGGGTGACCAAAGCTGGGAATTCAACATCCAGGGGTATTCAATATTCAGGAAGGACAGACAAAAAGGAAAAGGAGGTGGGGTAGCATTGCTGGTTAAAGAGGAGATTAACACAATAGTAAGGAAGGATATTAGATCTGATGATGTGGAATCTGTATGGGCAGAGCTGAGAAATACCAAGGGGCAGAAAACGTTAGTGGGAGTTGTATACAGACCCCCAAACAGTAATGCTGAGGTTGGGGATGGCATTAAACATGAAATTAGAGACGTGTGCAATAAGGGCACAGCAGTTATCATGGGAGACTTTAATCTACATATAGATTGGGCTAAACAAATTAGTAACAATACTGTAGAGAAGGAATTCCTAGAGTGTATACGGGATGGTTTCCTGGACCAATATGTCGAGGAACCAACTAGAGATCAGGCCATCTTAGACTGGGAATTATGTAATGAGAAAGGATTAAGTAGCAATCTTGTTGTGCGAGGCCCCTTGGGGAGGAGCGATCATAATATGATAGAATTCTTCATTAAGATGGAGAGTGAAGTAGTTGACTCAGAGACTAGGGTCCTGAATTTAAATAAAGGAAACTATGATGGTATGAGGCGCGAGTTGGCTAGGATGGATTGGGGAGCGTTACTTAAAGGGTTGACGGTGGATAGGCAATGGCAAACATTTAAAGATCGCATGGATGAACTACAGAATTTGTTCATCCATGTTTGGCATAAAAATAAAACAAAAAAGGTGACTCAACCGTGGCTAACAAGGGGAATTAGGGATAGCATAAGATCCAAGGAGAGGACATATAAATTGGCCAGAAAAAGCAGCAAACCTGAGGACTGGGAGCAGTTTAGGATTCAGCAAAGGAGGACAAAGGGATTAATTAAGAGGGGGAAAATAGAATATGAGAGTAAGCTTGCAGGGAACATAAAAACTGACTGTAAAAGCTTCTATAGATATGTGAAGAGAAAAAGATTGGTGAAGTCAAGCATAGGTCCCTTGCAGTCAGAATCAGGGGAATTTATAATGGGGAACAAAGAAATGGCAGACCAATTAAATACATACTTTGGTTCTGTCTTCACAAAGGAGGACACAAATAAACATCCAGAGATGTCGGGTCTATTAGTCATATTAGACATAGGGTCTAATGAGAGGGAGGAATTGAATGAAATCAGTATTTGTAGGGAAATGGTGTTCGGGAAATTGACGGGATTGAAGGCCGATAAAACACCAGGGCCTGATAATCTACATCCATGGGTACTTAAGGAAGGGGCCTAGAAATAGTAATTGCATTGCTGGTCATCTTTCAAAATTCTATAGACTCTGGAACAGTACCCATGGATTGGAGGGTAGCTAATGTAACCCCACTATTTAAAAACGTTGGTAGAGAAAAAATGGGGAATTATAGACCGGTAAGCCTGACATCGGTAGTGGGGAAAATGCTAGAGTCCATTATAAAAGATGTAATAGCAGAGCACTTGGAAAACAGTGATAGGATCGGACAAAGTCAACATGGATTTACAAAAGGTAAATCATGCCTGACTAATCAACTGGAATTTTTTGAGGATGTAACTGGTAGAATAGATAAGGGAGAACCAGTGGATGTGGTGTATTTTGACTTTCAGAAGGCTTTCAATAAGGTCCCGCATAAGAGATTAGCGTGCAAAGTTAAAGCACATGGGATTGGGGGTAAGGTACTGATTTGGATAGAGAACTGGTTGGCAGACAGGAAGCAAAGAGTTGGAATAAACGGGTCTTTTTCTGAGTGGCAGGCAGTGACTAGTGGGGTACCGCAGGGATCGGTGTTAGGACCCCAGCTATTCACAATATATATTAATGATCTAGACGAGTGAACTAGATGTAATATCTCTAAGTTTGCAGACGACACAAAGCTGGGTGGGCGTGTGTGCTGTGAGGAGGATGCAGAGAAACTCCAGTATGATTTGGACAGGTTGGGTGATTGGGCAGATGCATGGCAGATGCAGTATAATGTGGATAAATGCGAGGTTATCCACTTTGGTGGCAAAAACAGGAAGACAGATTATTATCTGAACGGCAATAGATTGGGAAAAGGGGAAGTGCAACGAGATCTGGGAATCCTTGTGCACCAGTCGCTGAAGGTAAGCATGCAGGTGCAGCAGGCGGTTAAGAAGGCAAATGGTATGTTGGCCTTCATAGCGAGAGGATTCGAGTACAGGAGCAAGGATGTCTTGCTGCAGTTGTACAAGGCCTTGGTGAGACCACACCTTGAGTATTGTGTGCAGTTTTGGTCGCCTTATCTGAGGAAGGATGTTCTTGCCATGGAGGGAGTGCAGCGAAGATTTACCAGACTGATACCTGGGATGGCAGGAATGACGTATGAAGAGAGATTGGGTCGATTAGGCTTATGAGGGAATCTCATTGAAACTTATAAAATTCTAACAGGACTAGACAGACTAGATGCAGGAAGGATGTTCCCGATGGCGGGTGAGTCCAGAACCAAAGGTCACAGTCTAAGGATAAGGGGTAAGCCATTTAGGACTGAGATGAGGAGGAATTTCTTCACCCAGAGAGTGGTGAACCTGTGGAATTCTCTACCACAGAAGGCAGTTGAGGCCAATTCACTAAATATATTGAAGAAGGAGATGGATGTATTTCTTAAGGCTAAAGGGATCAAGGGATATGGGGAGAAAGCAGGGACAGGGTACTGAATTTGGATGATCAGCCATGATCTCATTAAATGGCGGAGCAGGCTCAAGGGGCCGAATGGCCTACTCCTGCTCCTATCTTCTATGCTTCTATGCTTCTAATTCAGGCATCCAGGAATTTCAGGACCATGATGTTTTTCTCATCAGCTAATAGTACAACAGCCCATATTTTATTCACCAAAGTTACGACTAAATAATTGGGAAAAAAAATTAAAGGGATTTACTTTTCACAAAAAATGCATGTCCATCCCATTTGTAAAATGTGAGAAAACAAAGATATTGGTAAATAGAGTGCTATTTGGCTTCTTGTGGTTGGCACCATTCTGTGTCCCATTACCAGAGTATAGTTTGACTGGTGGTACTGTCAGTGAGCAGCTCCATTGGAAATCCCATAAATCAGCAAAATTTGTTGTCGAGCTACAGATCAGAAGGCATCTCAACTGGAGAATTTTGGGCAGAAGTTGAGGGCAGAACCAGTGTTGAACCTGACAAGAGCTAAACTTTCCTTGTACAGCTGCTTCCTGGTTGGCAATGGTTTCTGACAAGATGCCTGACTGTAGAATTTCCTATGACACTGGAAGTCTCAGTAAGGAAGAAAAATAACTATTAATCTGTCAATACATACATGCCAATCTATAAAACTCAGAAAAACTGACAAGTAAAACTGGCACAGCCCCCAGAAAAGCTGACAAAAAATCGAAAAACAATGTACAACTGAAAAACAGCTCTGAATAATGGCCGTGCCAAGGCCACTGCTTCAAGGTATCTGAATAACTGAAACTCCTTTGTTATTGCATTGGATTTCAGGATTTCTGTTAGTGTTTTGGGACAACATTCCGTGATGCAATTTGTTTCTCTGTGTAAACTGAAACCCAATACTCTCACAGATGACATATAAAAATAAGTAGTTGTAATGGGCGTGCAGTGGGACATGATTTAAGCTGCACCTATACCCAATATTCCATCAGTCGTATTCATAGTCCCAAACTGTTCACTTTTCATGTGGACATCAGCTGTTTCTGTTTGTGCTGGTGGCTGAAAATCATCAGCAGCCATTTTCTTAGGGATTCTCCTGATAGGCCGCCCTGACTTCAGCAGAAACCCCAGATACACCATGTAAACTGTTTGGGAGAACCCCAGAGGAAATTCCCTGCCTGGCTGTTTCTTACCAAGAAATAGTGGGGTTTGGGGGTGTCAGAGGGGCGAGTGAAACACCTGTCCTGCCAGAACACTGCCGCTGGCAGGTGGATCCCGGCCTAGGTTTCTCTAGCTGAAAGGGAGAGGTATTTTCTGGGAGGGATGGAGCCCAAGAGGTGAGTCTGTTGTACGATATTTATATGTGAGAAGCTCAAGTATGATGGGAGAAAATTTGTAAAAACTGTCTTTATCAGAAAGCTAAAGGAATGTGCTATGCCCTTAGAGAGGAAAGTATAGAAACTCACAGGAGCAGATAAAAGTGGGCCAATATTGGGCATCGGGTGGGAGGAGGGTGGTTTGGTGGCCGGTTCGGGGGGTGGATCAGCAGCTGGTTTGGGTGGGGGGGGATTGGTGGCTGGATGGGATTGGTAGCCGGGGGGAGGTGGGAGTAGCCCACATCTTTTAATGTGGAGCGTATTGGAGCATTTGTGGAGCGTATAGGAGCATTTATGGAGCATTCCTGTTGCTCCCGGCTTGCCATTCAGGTAAGTATGGGGTCTTCCTGTTGGTTAGTGCCACTTGTATTGAGCGAGGTCAGCGCATGGTGAGTGAAGCGCTGGAGTGTCCGAAAATCGGAAGCAGGTGCTGCAAGACGCGCAGGACTCTAATTTGAATAAATTATTTGCCCTTTAAATGTTCCTGATGTGCGCTCCTAATGCTAACGCAACCACCTTATGCAATCTGCCTAGCTGCGCAATTCCAGACGGAAATACGTGCGCATTTCCTCCCGCCATATTGTCGGCTTAGGAGGCCGTTTAGCGCCTGAAAAATGGTCGCTGCGTTGCCGAATTTCTAGGCCAATAATATAATTGCAGCCTAGCAAATAATTTGAATAAGTTTAACATTACCTTTTTGCTTTTGTACACTATACTCCCATTTATTAAAACCTATGATCCAATATGCTTTTTTTGCTTGTCCTCCCATTTTTAAAGATTTATGTATCTGAATCCCTATGATTATCCACTTCTACCTTTTATAAAGTTTAACCATTTTTTAATATATGTCCTCTCTTTATTCTTTCTCTCAAAATGTATCACCTCACATTTCACCATTAAATTTTGACTGATGGCTGTCTGCCCAGTCTACTAACTTGCCTATGTTCTTGCAAAATTACTTATAGTTTTCTTCAACATTAATCATGCTCCCTATTTTTATGTTATCTGCAAATTTTGATATTGTGTCCCCGATACCAAAGTCCATATATAAATAAAAAGCAATGTTCCCAGCCTTGACTCCTGAGGGACACCACTGTTCACATCTATTAGCTACTACTCTCTTTCTGTCCTATCCACTCTCTTTAATACCATGTAAATTAATTTTATCAACAAGCTTCTTATGTGGCACCTTACCAAATGCCTTTTGCAAATCCATAAACACAACATTCACTGCATTTCCTTTATCAATACAATCCATTATTTCCTTTATTAAATTTTTCATACATACCTCTTATGAATCCATGTTGACAGTCCTGAATTAACTCATCTTTCTAGTTGATTATTAATTTTATTCCATATTATGACCTCCAGAAGCTTACCCACTACTGATATTAGACTGATTGGTCTAAAGTTTCCTGGTATATCCTTTTCTCCCTTTTTGAACAGAGATGTTACAATGACAATCCTCCAGTCTTCTGGCATAACTTCCCATATCTAAGGATTAAGGCTTACGGAACCAAGGCGGGTGATTGAAGTTAAGCTAAAGATCAGCCATGATCTAATAGAATGGCAGAGCAGGCTCGAGGGACTGTATGGCCTACTTTTGTTCCTATGTTCCTTCCCATGTTCCTATTTTTGAAAGGTTGCCAAGAAAAAAAACACGCAAGCAGCAAGAATCAAAAAATGGCAAAAAAAAATTAAAGCACTTTGAAAATGTACAATCAAATTTAAGAAACTGGGTCCCAGGAAAATTGCGTCGAATTGCACATATATTGACTGTTGGCATTGCATAACTAGGCCCAATTTAACAGCAGGCAACAAAACCTACCAGAAGAACATTACCTGCAGCGACTGGCTGGCTTCTAGACAGAAATGTTGTTTGAGCAATTTTCACAAAGCAGAGGCAATTTTATGGGTAAATTTATGTATATTTTATCTTATGAATTAAATTTTGAGACATAAAATTTTCTTCATTTGTGCTCGGGCATTAAATAATCACCTGGGTGGGGCACATAGAGGAAAATTGAACAGGGTGGATCACATATGTGTAATAGATTGGTGTTTTTTGGTTATTTATTGGTAGCTTTTTAAAAATTAGCTCCTGGGAACACGGTGGCATAGTGGTTAGCACTGGTGCCTCACAGCGCCAGGGACCCAGGTTCGAATCTGGCCTCGGGTGACTGTCTGTGTGGAGTTTGCACATTCTCCCCGTGTCTGCGTGGGTTTCCTCCGGGTGCTCCGGTTTCCTCCCACAGTCCAAAAATGTGCGGGTTAGGTTGATTTGGCTATGATAAATTGACCCTTAGGGGTAGAAATTAGGTCGCGCCCCATTTGGGGCGCAAATATCGTCCGGACGCAAATATTAGCGCCTGGCGCTAATTATCGGCACTGACAGGAAACTTCACTTTTACCGCCCCGGGAGGTGAGTGGAGCGCTAAATTAGGCGCTGCACACCTCTCTTAAGGCGCAAAGGCCAAGGAGTGAGGCGCTAACTCAGCGCACGAGCGCAGCGCAGCTGCTGCCAGTTAGCGAGGGAACACAGACACAATGGCGCCGGACACTTCTTAAAGCGGGGGGGGGGGCCACTTGCTCCCCAGCCACACCCTGCTCATTGCAGCCTTGAATCTCAGCCTGGAGAGACCTGTAATCCATTTTGCTGCCAAGCATGGAGAGGGTGAGAGAACGCGCTCATCGCTTCACGGAGCGGGCCTTGGATGCTCTGGTTGGCGCAGTGGAGCGCAGACGATGCATGCTGTTCCCGGAGAGTGGCAGGAGGCCTTTGCCACGCGAGTTCAGAAGAGTGTGGAGGGAGGTGGCTCAGAGCGTCTCCTCCAGGAGCATGGTGCCCAGGACCCATGTTCAATGCCGCAAAAAGTTCAACGACCTCACTCGGGTCGTCAGGGTGAGTGGCTTTTTCTCAATACCTCTCCATCCCTCCATCTCAACCTCACTCTATGGCCAGAGGGTCTTAAAACCCCAATGCACAACACTCATCCAACACCTATGGCCCTTTCATCAAACACACACACACATTCCACACTTTGCATACAGTAAGGGCTATTCACCTATGGGAGGCACATCAGGCAAGACCATGGCTGTATACAGTAAGGGCTATTCACCTATGGGAGGCACATCAGGCAAGACCATGGCTGTATATTGTAAGGGCTATTCACCTATGAGAGGCACATCAGGCAAGACCATGGCTGTATATTGTAAGGGCTATTCACCTATGGGAGGCACATCAGGCAAGACCATGGCTGTATATTGTAAGGGCTATTCACCTATGGGAGGCACATCAGGCAAGACCATGGCTGTATATTGTAAGGGCTATTCACCTATGGGAGGCACATCAGGCAAGACCATGGCTGTATATTGTAAGGGCTATTCACCTATGGGAGGCACATCAGGCAAGACCATGGCTGTATATTTACTCAGATGCTGTCCTTTTTCTTGCAGGCTAAGCTGGCTCATAATAGGAGACAGCAGCAACGGACGGGTGGAGGGCGGCTTCAGCTGCAACCCCTCAGCGATCTGGAGGAGCGCGTCCACAGGATTGTGGCAAGCCGGGTGATCGGTCCCGTCGCCACTGGAGACGCCGACCCCGTTGTGGACAGCAATGGTAAGGTCATCACCTTTTTGTCCTCTGTCCTTCCACTTGTCCCTCACAATACCAGCCTTTGACACTTTCAATCCAACTTGCTAACTCGCTGCACTTATTCCTCCCTTACTGCCACCCTGTCCTCACGCTAAAGCCACTCTTGTACCTCCCTGCTTTCAGATGGTGATTCACCAGCTGAGGAGACGGGCCCTGAAGCTGCCACTGGGAGTGATGCTGCAGCTGAGGAGGAAGAGGAAGCCGGAGCATCAGTGCCACCCTCTCCCGAGGAAGCCCATGCCCACACTGGGAACACGCCTTCCCCGGAGGGGAGCAGGGGGGAAGGGGCTGATGATGGTGAAGCTCCAGGACCCAGCGGGCTGCAGCAACGCCATGGGGGGGGGAGGGAAGAACGGGGGCCTTCTCCCCAGAGGGAGAGTATGCCAGACACTCCTACTGCAATGGACGCAGAGGAGGAGCGGCTGATTGCAGAAATGAACAGCCAGGCGGTGGGCATGCACACTGAGCTCATGGGTGCAGTGGGAAGGGTGCCCGAATGCATTGAGGCACTGGCAAGGAGTGTGGAGCACTTCGCTGTAGCACAGGCGGATGCCACACTAAAGCTTAGTGCTGCAATTCAGTCACTGGCTGCCAGGAACCCATC
The DNA here is from genome assembly GCA_030390025.1 of Squalus acanthias. Taxonomy (NCBI): domain Eukaryota; kingdom Metazoa; phylum Chordata; class Chondrichthyes; order Squaliformes; family Squalidae; genus Squalus; species Squalus acanthias. Next base: position 48,788,407 of record CM059433.1, on the reverse strand, counting down.
TGAGACTGCTCTCATGCAGACTCAGATTGAGGCCACGCGAGCACTGACTGCTGCCATCCTCGATGGTTCGTGCACATGTCCCCGGGGCTGTCACCGCGCCGCAGCAGGCCAGCAATCTGTTCTCCGGCAGATTGCTCCGGATGCTGAAGTGCTGCCCCGTGGGAGTGCCAGTGTGTCGGGCGAGCAGGGAGTTGCTGTCCTCTCTCACGATGACAGCATTCCTGCTGCCAACACTGTCACTTCTCCACTGCACTTGCCACCGCCTGTAGGACAGACTGCTGCCGCCCATGCAGAGTTGGTGCAGTCTGCAGCCGGGCCCTCCAGGCCCAGAAGTGGTCGAGGCCGTCCTTCAGGGGCATCTGCAGTGTCAGGGTCTGACGAGCAGCAGCCTTCCACCAGCCTTGCTGCAGCCACTGAGGTCCCATTACGGAGGAGCAGTAGGGTTAGAAGGGGGGAAGTGCGCAAGGGAAGGAGATCACCCTCGAAGGGCAAAAAGTAGGAGGTGTGCCAAAATGCTGGTCATTTTTTTATTAAAGGCCGAGGTTCATGGTCCAACTTTTGTTTAGTGTTTTGGACATTATCTCCAGGTTGTGAGAACCAGTTATGTTATTGACTGTTTTTTTGTGTTTATTTCTATGAGTTTGTCATGAGGAATTGACACACACAGAGTTTGTAAAATAAATAAGTTTCTGTATTCAAAATATACATGGCTGGTGGTTGGAATTATTGGTGCCTTGGCCGGCTTAGGGGTTGCGTGCTGGGTTGATTAGTGTTTGTAGCAATGGCAGGGGCCCTAGAAGCGGCTTGCTATTAGTCGTTGACGGACGGCCCTTGCAGTTTGACCATTGTGGGCCGCCCTCCCGCCTTGGTGCTGCTGATGATCATCGTCCTCGTCCTCTTCCTCCTCTTCCTCCTCCTCCTCTGGTGGTGCTACAAGGCCTGGTGGCATTGGCTGGGTCCTGAGGATTGCCATGTTGTGCAACATGCAGCACACGACTACGAAGTTCGAAACTTGCTCAGGCGAGTACTGCAGGGCTCCTCCGGAATGGTCCAGACAGCGGAACCGTTGTTTCAGCACGCCGATTGTGCGCTCAATAATGTTCCTGGTTGCTTGATGGCTTTCATTGTACCGCAGCTCAGCAGGGGTGTTTGGCGTACGGAGCGGTGTCATCAGCCAGGTGCTCAATGCGTACCCCTTGTCCCCCAGAAGCCAACCAACTGGCTGATGCGGTGCCTCGAAAAGTTCTGCCACAGTAGTCTGGCGCAGGATGAAAGCATCGTGGCAGCTGCCCGGATAGTGGGCATTGACAGCGAGTATCACCTGTCTGTGGTCACAGACCAACTGCACATTCAAGGAATGGAACCCCTTTCTGTTCCTGAATTCCTCTGCATTCTCTCGCGGAGCACGCAAAGCCACATGCGTGCAGTCAATGGCGCCCTGCACCATGGGGAAGCCCGCTACCCTCGCAAAGCCCAGAGCACGGTCACGCTGCTTGTCTGGGGTCATAGGGAAAGAGATGAAGTCTCGTTTCCTTCTGAAGAGGGCATTGGTGACCTGCCGGATGCAGCGATGCACCGCAAACTGGGAGATATTGGCGAGGTCCCCAACAGCAGCTTGGAATGAGCCAGTGGCGTAGAAGTTCAAAGCCACTGTGACCTTCACTGCCACCGACAGAGACGTCCTGGACCTCAGCTGAGGCTGCAGATCTGGCTGCAGCAGGTGGCAGAGCTCAGTGACCACCTCCTTGCTGAATCGCAGCCTTCGCAAACACAGCTCCTCGGACATATGGATGTAGGAGAGCTGTTCACGATATACCCTGGGAGGGTAAGCTCTCCTGTACATGCGCCTGATGGCCCTCCTCCGTCTGGCCATCATTGCCACTCTCTGTCTGCGTCTCACTATCCTCCGATTCAGCTGGAGCAGGACGACGCCCCCAATCATTGCAGCCCCCATATTCTCTTTGCCAGAAAAGTAATGAGGTACAGCAACTAAAGTAGCAACAAAGTTAGGATGAATAGGCAAAACTACCTCACAAAGCGTTGAGTCAATGTAGAAGTCTCTCTCTCTCTCTCTCTCCGAATCTCTCTCTCTCTCTCAGAACGAGTGGTGCATAAATGTCGACCACAGAAAAAGACAGGAAGAGGCCCCCTTTAAATAGCGCCCCCCCCCCAGCCCCACACCGATTGATAACGTTCCAGTCTTCCGGTCGTTGGAAGCGCCAGGCGGTAAGGCAGGGGGCGCCACTCAATTTCCGCTCCGGGGCGCCCCAAGGGCGTTGCACCATGGAATGACGTCACAATCTGCGCGCGCAGGTGGTCGCAGCGGTAAGTTTTAGCGCCGCCGCACAATCTCAAGTTAAGTTCTCGAGCGGCGCAAACAGCGCTGCGCCCGGGCGTTAGCGGCTTAACGCCCCATTAGCGCCCTCTTAAGGCGCTAACGGGAGGCGCAACCAAGTGAATTTTTACCCCTTAGTGTTAGGGGGGGATTAAATATGTGGGGTTACAGGGATAGGATGGGATATGTTAGGGGGAATTAAATATGTGGGGTTACGGGGATAGGGTGGGATATGTGTCAGTGCAGGCTCGATGGGGATTCTGTGTGAGAAAGCAGGGATAGGGTACTGGATTTGGATGATCAGCCATGATCGTATTGAATGGTGGAGCAGGCTCGACGGGCCGAATGGCCTACTCCTGCTCCTAGTTTCTATGTTTCTATGGGATGTGGGCGTCGCTGGCAAGGCCAGCATTTACTGCCCATCCCTAATTGCCCTCGTGAAGGTGGTGGTGAGCCGCCATCTTGAACCGCTGCAGTCCGTGTGGTGAAGGTACTCCCACAGTGCTGTTAGGGAAGGAGTTCCAGGATTTTGACCCAGCGACGATGAAGGATCGGCGACATACTTCTAAGTCAGGATGGTGTGTGACTTGGAGGGGAACTTGGAGGTGGTGGTGTTCCCATGCGCCTGTTGCCCTTGTCCTTCTAGGTGGAAAAGGTCGCGGGTTTGGGAGGTGCTGCTGAAGAAGCCTTGGCAAGTTGCTGCAGTGCATCTTGTAGATGGTACACACTGCAGCCATGGTACACCGGTGGTGGAGGGAGTGAATGTTTAAGGTGGGGGTGCCAATCAAGCGGGCTGCTTTCTCCTGGATGGTGTCGAGCTTCTTGAGTGTTGTTGGAGCTGCACTCATCAAGGGAAGTGGAGAGTATTCCATCGCACTCCTGACTCGTGCCTTGTAGATGGTGGAAAGGCTTTGGGGAGTCAGGAGGTGAGACACTCGCCGCAGAATACCTAGCCTCTGACCTGCTCTTGTTGCCATGGTGCTTGCTGCTTGTTCATTAGTAAGTTCCTCGTTGCTTGCTATTTCTTCATGCGTAGCTTACCCCACCTCTGCAAATATATGAAATGCAATCAAAATTTTTTCAGTAGGTAGGTAGGGTATATTTAGATGATTCATTCTCATCTGATTGTGTCTTATGTTTAACTGAGTGGCAAATCTGTTCCCTATTCTACTAGCTTTCAATAAAAATAAATACTAAAAGACAAGTTTTTTTTCTTGTTGGCATGTATAAAACTGTAATAGTAATATATTCTCCATTTGTGAACAGAAATTTGGGGAATCGAAGAACTTCATCTATTTTAACAATGTGATCTTCATTCATCATATTTTTAAATCAGAAAATAATTTACAAAATGTGTTGTAAACACAGTTATGACAAGCAAAGGATTTATGGAACAATGGGTAAATATTGACAACTACTGTACTTTTAAAACTACAATGCTTTGTGATTTCTTTAGGGAGGCATAAAGCTTTTTTTTTAAAATAGCTGGTAAGAGTACTGTATAAACCATTGGAAAATAATTTATTTTTGACTGGGATATGAAATTGTGTTGATCTCTGTTTTTTGTTCAGGTACCTTGCTATTTATTAATTAGCAGAGAGAAATAAAGGATTATAGTCTGGGAATTATGTTATGTGATATTATTCTAAGAGCACTTTAACACTTGTGATTCAAATTCCTCTGTCCACTATTTTAAGCCATGATGCGGAGATGCCGGTGTTGGACTGGGGTGGACAAAAGTGAGAAGTCGCACAACACCAGGTTATAGTCCGACAGCTTTATTTGAAATCGAAGTGCTTCACCTGACGAAGGAGCAGCGCTCTGAAAGCTTGTGATTTCAAATAAAGCTGTTGGACTATAACCTGGTGTTGTGCGACTTCTCACTATTTTAACAGAGGCTTATTTTAATGCACTGCATAATTTCCAGGGATATTATTAATGTTGCTTATCATAAGTAACTCAAACTGATATCGTTCTGCTAATTAACTTAGGGGCTTAGCTTAAACAATCAATTATATTAGGAATTGTATCTGAAATCATAAGGCGAATGAGCAGGCTCAGAAGCTACAGATACAAATGCTAGTTTAAAATAGTTACAGTTGTAGACCACCAAATGCAATGCACAATTGAAGGAGGTGGATGGTTTTTACAGACACCAACAATTGGACAGGCAACAGAACCTATTTTTTTGTTAAAAACCACCAGACTAATCACCAGGTCTTGATATTGGGCATATGCCCATAAAATTACAGCTACAGCGAATTGGATGTGCAGCATTAAAAACTTTGTGGACTGAGTTAGCTGATTTAGCCAGCACGAGGAAAATCAGACTAGATTCCAGCTGCTGAGCTTCATTGTGATCTACCCGGCTCCCTAACAGTCACACCCTCCCCTTCCTGAACCTATGCTTTCCTCAGGGATGTGACTGTATTCTGGATGAAACCGTCCAGAAATTCCTCCCCCTCCCTTATGTGTCGGAGTGTCTCCAACTCGCACTCCAGCTCAATGATTCTGAGCCGGAGAGATTCGGGATGGAGCCATCTCCTGCAGACGTGTTTGCTCGGGACAGTCTCGCCGTCCACAAACTCCCACATACTGCAGTCCAGACACACACCCTGCCATATCTTAGACTAGCCTTATTTTATTTATTTAATTAGTTAAAGTCTTTATTCAATGATTATTTATAGTTATATTAAATAGTTTAACTAGTTAGGCTATAAATTTAATACAGTTATAGTTTCCCAATCCCAGTTTAAACCACTATCCTAGGATAGAGAAAAAAAACCTTAAATTCACCAACCAATCACCTATCTGCTGTCCTGTGACATCACTCTTCATTATTTTTTTTTGAAATCGTCGACAGTTTGGCCGCCGCTGATGTCTCCAATCAGGGCGGCTCTGTTTCCCCCGCTGTTTTATGCTCTGCTCCTGGTGTCTTCAATCAGGGTGGCTCTGTTTCCCCCACTGTTTTATGCTCTGCTCCTGGTGTCTCCAATCAGGTCGGTGCTGTTTCCCCCGCTGTTTTATGCTCTGCTCCTGGTGTCTCCAATGATGACTCCCTCCATGCTCTTGTGGAGGGAGTAAGAGGACGCAAGGAGGTCCTCTTCCCTTCAGATGGATGGAGGAAGCCTCCTCAACACACCAAGGCAGCCTGGCTGCAAATTGCTGAGGTGGTCAGTGCAAGGTCGGTGTGTACACGCACCTGGGTGCAGTGTAGTAAAAGGTTTAATGATCTGCTGCACTCAACAAAAGTGAGTATAACATCACACTTACCTTCAATCTGCTTCCCATCTCTTCTCATCCCCATCACTCTGCATTGGCAACCTACTCCTGCACATCCAAACTGACCCTAACATCCCTTGCACCCTCAGCCATCCCTCTCTCTCTATGTACAGAATCACTTCATCATCCTACTATGCACCCCTCACACTCGCTCTCACTGTTATGCAATGACAACAACTAACAAAGCACAGGGAGGGACCTTGGTATTGGCACCTTACTCCATCATTGTCTCCCTCTAAACAGCTATGTTATCCATTCTTTACACTCAATCCATCAATCTCTCTGAAACTCCACTTAGAATCATAGAATCATAGAATCATAGAAAGTTACAGCACGGAAGGAGGCCATTTTGGCCCATCGTGTCCGCACTGGCCAACAAGGAGCTATCCAGCCTAATCCCACTTCCCAGCTCTTGGTCTGTAGCCCTGCAGGTTACAGCATCCCAAGTGCACATTCATGTACTTTTTAAATGTGGTTAGGGTTCCTGCCTCTACCACCCTTTCAGGCAGTGAGTTCCAGACCCCCACAACCATCTGGGTGAAGAAATGTCCCCTCAAATCCCGTCTAAACCTTCCACCAATTACTTTAAATCTGTGCCCCCTGGTTTTTGACCCCTCTGCTAAGGAAAATAGGTTCTTTCTATCCACTTTATCTATGCCCCTCATAATTGTATACACCTCAATAAGGTCTCCCCTCAGCCTCCTCTGTTCCAAGGAAAACAGACCCAACCTATCCAGTCTTTCCTCATAGCTAAGATTCTCTACTCCTGGCAACATCCTTGTAAATCTCCTCTGTACCCTCTCTAGTGCAATCACATCTTTCCTGTAATGTGGTGACCAGAACTGCACGCAGTACTCTAGCTGAGGCCTACCTAGTGTTTTATACAGTTGAAGCATAACCCCCCTGCTCTTGTATTCTATGCCACGGCTAATAAAGGCAAGCATTCCGTATGCCTTCTTAACCACCTTATCTACCTGGCCTGCTACCTTCAGGGATCTGTGGACATGCACTCCAAGGTCCCTTTGTTCCTCTACACTACTTAGTGTCCTACCATTTAATGTGTATTCCCTTTCCTTGTTAGCCCTCCCCAAATGCATTACCTCACACTTCTCTGGATTGAATTCCATTTGCCACTGTTCTGCTCACCTGACGAATTTATTGATATCTTCCTGCAGTCTACAGCTTCCTTCTCCAGTATCACTTGTGTCCCTCATTGCAGGAAAAGAGAACCCACAATAAGAGGGAGAGGGGGAGGACAGGAGGAGGCCCACCATCCGATGGCGCATCTAACGCACGCTGAGGAGGCAGCTCTGGAGATCATCGGAGGTGCAGAGGAGCTGGAAGTGGGGGATGGAGAGACGGGCACAGTACAGCAAGCTGGTGACAGAATTGATTTCCAACCCCCTGATTTTGCATTCATGAGTGAGATCTGATGTTCATAGAAATTGAGTTCTGATCATCTGCACAATGGGATGTGTCTGCAACATACATTCCATTTGTCTAACTCATGCCTTTACTCCCCCACAGGACCATCGAGAGCCTCCCTCCCCACTGTCCATGAGGAAGAGCAGGAGGACTCCTCAGAGGAACCTCCAGCCTCTGAGGGAGCAGCATCAGCAGAAATGAGCGCACCCAGCACCAGCGCAGAGACGCACACCTCGGTGGGTCGTTTGCGAGATAGAGTAGTGTTGTCACCTGGTGTATCACAGCTCACAAGTGAGCATGAGTGGATGGTGGAGACAGGGACAGCAGTGGAGAGTCCTCGTCGGAGGCCACAGGGCGCTCCTAGCTCTGCTCAGCTGCATGTAGACGCTGAGCCTCTGGGGCCATCCAGAAAAAGAGCGGTGCTGGAGCTTCAGGAACAAGTGCAGGAGTCCACTTTTTCCGAGTGGCAGGCAGTGACTAGTGGGGTACCGCAGGGATCGGTGCTCGGACCTCAGCTATTCACAATATATATTAATGATCTAGACGAGGGAACTAGATGTAATATCTCTAGGTTTGTAGATGACACAAAGCTGGGTGCGTATGTGTGCTGTGAGGAGGATGCAGAGAAACTCCAGTATGATTTGGACAGGTTGGGTGATTGGGCAGATGCATGGCAGATGCAGTATAATGTGGATAAATGCGAGGTTATCCACTTCGGTGGCAAAAACAGGAAGACAGATTATTATCTGAACGGCAATAGATTGGGAAAAGGGGAAGTGCAACGAGATCTGGGAGTCCTTGTGCACCAGTCGCTGAAGGTAAGCATGCAGGTGCAGCAGGCGGTTAAGAAGGCAAATGGTATGTTGGCCTTCATAGCGAGAGGATTCGAGTACAGGAGCAAGGATGTCTTGCTGCAGTTGTACAAGGCCTTGGTGAGACCACACCTTGAGTATTGTGTGCAGTTTTGGTCGCCTTATCTGAGGAAGGATGTTCTTGCCATGGAGGGAGTGCAGCGAAGATTTACCAGACTGATACCTGGGATGGCAGGAATGACGTATGAGGAGAGATTGGGTCGATTAGGCTTATATTCGCTAGAGTTTAGAAGAATGAGAGGGGATCTCATTGAAACTTATAAAATTCTAACAGGACTAGACAGACTAGATGCAGGAAGGATATTCCCGATGGCGGGGGAGTCCAGAACCAGAGGTCACAGTCTAAGGATAAGGGGTAAGCCCTTTAGGACTGAGATGAGGAGGAATTTCTTCACCCAGAGAATGGTGAACCTGTGGAATTCTCTACCACAGAAGGCAGTTGAGGCCAATTCATTAAATATATTCAAGAAGGAGATGGATATATTTCTTAAGGCTAAAGGGATCAAGGGATATGGGGAGAAAGCAGGGACAGGGTACTGAATTTGGATGATCTGTCATGATCTCATTAAATGGCGGAGCAAGCTCGAGGGGCCGAATGGCCTACTCCTGCTCCTATCTTCTATGCTTCCACAAAAAGCAGGACAAATCCAATCCAGCCAATTATCGCCCCATCAGTCTACTCTAAATCTTCAGCGAAGTGGTGGAAGGTGTCATCGACAATGCTATCAAATGGCACTTACTCACCAATAACCTGCTCACTGATGCCCAGTTTGGGTTCCACCAAGACCACTCGGCTCCCGACCTCATTACAGCCTTGGGCCAAACATGGACAAAGGAGCTGAGGCAGGCAATGACAATCTCCAACAAGAGAGAGTCTAACCACCGCCCCTTGACATTCAATGGCATTACCATCTCTGAATCCCCCACCATTAACATCCTGGGGGTCACCATTGACCAGAAACTTAACTGGACCTGTCACATAAATACAGTGGCAACAAAAGCAGGTCAGAGGCTAGGTATTCTGTGGCGAGTGTCTCACCTCCTGACTCCCCAAAGCCTTTCCACCATCTACAAGGCACAAGTAAGGAGTGTGATGGAATACTCTCCACTTGCCTGGATGAGTGCAGCTTCAACAACACTCAAGAAGCTCGACATCATCCAGGACAAAGCAGCCCGCTTGATTGGCACCCCATCCACCACCTTAAACATTCACTCCCTCCACCACCGGCATACCGTGGTTGCAGTGTGTACCATCTACAAGATGCCCTGCAGCAACTCGACAAGGCTTCTTCGGCAGCACCTCCCAAACCCACGACCTCTACCACCTAGAAGGACAAGGGCAGCAGGAGGATGGGAACACCACCACCTCCAAGTTCCCCTCCAAGTCACACACCATCCTGACTTGGAAATATATTGCCGTTCCTTCATCGTCGCTGGATCAAAATCCTGGAACTCCCTCTCTAACAGCACTGTGGGAGTACCTTCACCACACGGACTGCAGCAATTCAAGAAGGCGGCTCACCACCACCATTGATGTTAACGGTGATCACATTTGCAGTAAGTGTTGGCTGCTCGAGGAACTCCGGCTCCGTGTTGATGAGCTGGAGTCCGAGCTTCAAACACTGCGACACATCAGGGAGGGGGAGAGTTACCTGGACTCTGTGTTCCAGGAGGTAGTCACACCAATTAGATTAACTAATTCAGATGTAGCCCGTGGTCAGGGACAGGAGGTTGTGACTACGAGTGAGGCAGGTACGGGGATCCAGGAGGTAGTGTTGGAGGAGTCGCAGCCCTTGCTCTTGTCCAACAGGTTCGAGGCTCTTACTCCCTGTGAGGACGGGAGCAGGGACTGCAGGGAGGATGAGCAACCTGGCCACAGCACCGTGGTACGGGGAGCCATTCAAGTGGGGGGAGTAAAAAGAAATGTTGTAGTGTTGGGGTATAGTATCATTAAGGGGATAGATAGGGTTCTTTGCAGCCGAGAGCGAGAGTCCCGAAGGCTGTGTTGCCTGCCCGGTGCCAGGGTTAAGGACATCTCCTCTGGGCTGGAGAGAAACTTGGAGTGGGAGGGGGAGGATCCAGTTGTCGTGGTCCATGTTGGTACCAATGACATAGATAGGACAAGGAATGAGGTTCTGCTGAGGGAGTATGAACAGCTAGGGGCCAAATTAAAAAACAGAACCTCTAGGGTAGTAATCTCTGGATTACTACCTGAGCCATGAGCAAATTTGGCGAGGGTAAATAAAATCAGAGAGTTAAATGCGTGGCTCAAAGACTGGTGTGGGAGAAATGGGTTTTGCTTCCTGGGACACTGGCACCAGTACTGGGACAGGAGAGAGCTGTTCCGTTGGGACGGACTTCACTTGGCCAGTGCTGGGACTAGAGTCCTGGCGAATCGAATAACTAGGGCTGTAGAGAGGGCTTTAAACTAATTAGTGGGGGGGAGGTTTCAAGAGAGCAAAAAAAAAAATGTCAGCGGAGAAGGCAATAGAGCAAAGTAGCAGTGGGGTAATTAAAAACCAGAGCGTGTCAGGAAGGGACAGAATATATAAAGATAAAGGTAAAGTAATAAAGGGGGTAAAAGCAGAAATAAATTGTCACAAAACATATTTAAAAGTTCTTTATCTGAATGCACGCAGCATTCGTAACAAAATAGACGAGTTGACGGTACAAATAATTACACATGGGTATGATCTGGTGGCCATTACAGAAACATGGCTGCAAGGTGACCATGACTGGGAACTAAACATCCAGGGGTATTTGACTATTAGGAAGGACAGACAGGAAGGAAAGGGAGGTGGGGTGGCTTTGTTAATAAAGGATGGAATCACTGCAATAGTGAGAAATGATATTGGGTCAAAGGACCAGGATAGTGAAACAGTTTGGGTGGAAATAAGAAATAATAAAGGGAAAAAGTCACTGGTGGGCGTAGTCTATAGGCCTCCTAACAGTTGCAACTCAATGGGTCGGAGTATTAATCAGGAAATAGTTGGGGCTTGTAATAAGGGAACAGCTATAATCATGGGAGATTTTAACTTTCATATTGACTGGACAAATCAAATTGGGCAGGGCAGCCTTGCAGAAGAGTTCATAGAGTGCATTAGGGACGGGTTCCTTGAGCAGTATGTTACTGAACCAACCAGGGGGCAGGCAATCTTAGATCTGGTCCTGTGTAATGAGACAGGATTAATAAAAAATGTCCTAGTAAAGGATCCCCTTGGAATGAGTGACCATAACATGGTTGAATTCCAAATTCAGTTGGAGGGTGAGAGAGTTGGATCTCAAACCAGCGTACTAAGCCTAAATAAAGGAAAGTATGAAGGTATGAGAGCAGAGTTGACTAATGTAAGGGATTCTCTCCTGACCCTGCGTGTCTCGTAGCCTGTGAGATTCACGCGGCTCTGTGCAGCCTGTATGTCAGTGCGGGTCTAGGCCTGGTCTCCAGCCAGTCTGGGAACACTAGACACCCCTGTGAGTGGTTCGAATCACTCTCCCTTACGGTTCTAGACACTGGACTTAGATGCGAGAGCAGTAATGGAGATAAAACTCATGTAGACTTGGTTTGAACGGTACGAAATGGAAAATCTTTATTGCATGATACTTAAAATTATGAAATACATGTCATATGCACAGATTAATGACAGTACAATCTTACAAACAGTTATAATCACTCTTAGGGAAACGAGGAACGAACGGCACAACGTAAATAGGGCACACATTACAAATATCCTTAATCTTTAAACCCTCCCCTATCAATGTCTATCCTAAACTAGCTTCGTAGGATCTCGAGACTCATGCTCACCACTCGTAATAACTCGGAGAAATCCCGAATAGCTGATCGGATGTTTTTCACCGCAGCACCCACGTGTTGGTCAGGAGATCTCCTGGTCCCACTTGTTTACTGCTTCTGCTGCTCGGTCAGTCGGCTGGACCGTCCGCTGTAGTGAAGACCTCTGTTGGTTGGATACAAGGTATGGTGGAGCACCGTTGTCAAGAAGACTTGGCTGATCGACCTACAGGCGCGGTCGGGATTTACTGACCGTGGCGATGGATAAGGTCTTCTTCTCTTCTCCTCTCATCTCATCTCGGGCCTTTGGTTCCGCTGCCAGCTACCAACATAGGTCCTTGCAACAGTCTTTTACACAGGAGCAGCCACGAGGTTACGAATCGACCGGATAAAACACAGGAGCAGCCACGATGATAACAGCAGCAAGCGAGCAAGAGCGGCAAGAGTCAAGAGCAAGAGAGCGAATGGACGGTTTGGGCCTGCAATTATAGTGCACAGTTCTTCCGTTTCCCGCCCAACTACAATGTCCATTCTTTTGTTTAAGGTTTGGCGCCCAAAATGTCCTGTATGGGTGATCTCCGTCCTTAATGGGTTTCGGGGCTACTCATGAATGTTTGAGTACCTGTTAATATTTCTCCCATTGTTAAATCGGTCGGTGTTCCCCCTGGAGGGGTTTGGGGCTTCCAAGTGTCCTGTATAACTACCTGCTAACGGCTCTCTCATCGTAGAGCCGTTGGGAGTTTACATATTAATGTCCTTTGGATGGGCCCTTGATGGCTTTCCTTTGTACCTGGGAGACCGATTCCAGTATCGATGTTTATACTGTAAACCCATAATGTCCTGTGTATTGTCTTCACTGTGCTGAATCGTTATCGATCCTGCAAAAATGTTTATTGGAACGCCATCTTGTCTGCCTGTTGAAAAGTCTAGAATGTTCTGTCACGCGGTGCGGCGGCCATTTTACAGGCTGCTTGTGTCCAATTTAAACCTGACAGCATTCTGCTGAAATAAAAAAACTGTTTGAACGAAACTTTGTGTTTTCTCCTCATTAATGAAATCGCGATAATTGCGAATTCTACACTAAAGTGGACTGGGAAAATAAATTAAGGTGTAAGACGGTACAGGAGCAGTGGTGTACATTCAAGGAGGTATTTCACAACTTTCAAGAAAAATATATTCCACTGAGGAAAAAGGGGCGTAAAAGAAAAGACAGCCATCCATGGCTAAGTAAAGTAATAAAGGATAGTATCCGACTAAAAACAAGGGCATATAAAGTAGCCAAATCTAGTGGGAGGATAGAAGATTGGGAAGCATTTAAAAACCAGCAAAGAATAACTAAAAGATTAATTAAGAAAGGGAAGATAGATTATGAAAGTAAACTAGCAAAAAATATAGAAACAGATAGCAAGAGTTTCTACAGTTATATAAAAAGAAAAAGGGTGGCTAAAGTGAATGTTGGTCCCTTAGAGGATGAGACCGGGAAATTAGTAGTGGGGAACATGAAGATGGCAAATATGCTGAACAAATATTTTGTATCAGTCTTTACAGTAGAGGACACTAAAAATATCCCAACACTGGACAAACAAGGGGCTATAGGGGGGGAGGAGCTAAACACGATTAAAATCACTAAGGAGATGGTACTCGGTAAGATAATGGGACTTAAGGCGGATAAATCCCCTGGACCTGATGGCTTACATCCTAGGGTCTTGAGAGAAGTTGCGGTAGGGATTGTGGATGCATTGGTGGTAATTTTCCAAAACTCCCTGGATTCAGGAAAGGTCCCAGCAGATTGGAAAACTGCTAATGTAACACCCTTATTTAAAAAGGGAGGTAGACAAAAGGCTGGAAACTATAGACCAGTTAGCCTAACATCTGTGGTTGGTAAAATGTTGGAGTCCATTATTAAGGAAGCAGTAACAGGACATTTGGATAAGCATAACTTAATCGGACAGAGTCAGCATGGTTTTATGAAGGGGAAATCATGCTTGACAAATTTGCTTGAATTATTTGAGGACGTAACAAACAAGGTGGATAAAGGGGAATCAGTAGATGTGGTGTATTTGGACTTCCAAAAGGCATTTGACAAGGTACCACACAAAAGATTACTGCACAAGATAAAAAATCATGGGATTGGGGGTAATATACTGGCATGGGTGGAAGATTGGCTATCTAACAGAAAACAGAGAGTTGGGATAAATGGTTCACTCTCGGGTTGGCAATCAGTAACTAGTGGTGTTCCGCAGGGGTCAGTGCTGGGACCCCAACTTTTTACAATCTATATTAACGATTTGGAGGAGGGGACCAAGTGCAATGTATCCAAGTTTGCAGACGATACAAAGATGGGAGGGAAAGCAGTGAGTGAGGAGGACATAAAAAACCTGCAAAAGGACATAGACAGGCTAAGTGAGTGGGCAGAAATTTGGCAGATGGAATATAATGTTGGAAAGTGTGAGGTTATGCACTTTGGCAGAAAAAATCAAAGAGCAAGTTATTATCTAAATGGAAAGAAACTGCAAAGTGCTACAGTACAAAGGGATCTGGGGGTCCTGGTGCATGAAACACAGAAGGTTAGTATGCAGGTACAGCAAGTGATCAGGAAGGCCAATGGAATCTTGGCTTTTATTGCAAGGGGGATGGAGTATAAAAGCAGGGAAGTCTTGCTTCAGCTATACAGGGTACTGGTGAGGCCACACCTGGAGTACTGCGTACAGTTTTGGTTTCCATATTTAAGAAAAGATATACTTGCTCTAGAGGCAGTTCAGAGAAGGTTCACTCGGTTGATTCCGGAGATGAGGGGGTTGACTTATGAGGAAAGGTTGAGTAGGTTGGGCCTCTACTCATTGGAATACAGAAGAATGAGAGGCGATCTTATCGAAACATATAAGATTGTGAGAGGGCTTGATCGGGTGGATGCGGGGAGGATGTTTCCACTGATGGGTGAGACTAGAACTAGGGGGCATAATCTTAGAATAAGAGGCTGCCGTTTCAAAACTGAGATGAGGAGAAACTTCTTCACTCAGAGGGTAGTAAATCTATGGAATTTGCTACCTCAGAGAGCTGTGGAAGCTGCGACATTAAATAAATTTAAAACGGAGATAGACAGTTTCCTAGCTGATAAGGGAATTAAGGGTTCTGGGGAGCGGGCAGGGAAGTGGACGTGAGTCTAGGTTCGGATCAGCCATGATCCTATTGAATGGCGGAGCAGGCCCGAGGGGCCATATGGCCTACTCCTGCTCCTACTTCTTATGTTCTTATGTTCTCAAGGGCAATTAGGGATGGGCAATAAATGCTGGCCTTGCCAACGATGCCCACATCCCATGAATGAATAAAAACAAAATGCTCTGACTGGGTCTGCAACCATGGTAACTGCGAGTGTGCAGAGAATGGAGGAGTCCATGTCAAACATGAGCAATGCCCCTCGTGGGGGAATCTAGAACTAGGGGGCATAATTTCAGACTAAGGCGGCACCCTTTTAAATCGGAAATGAGGAGGAATTTCTTCTCTCAGAGGGTCGTGATTCTTTGGAATTCTCTTCCCCAGAGAGCTGTTAATATCCAGGCCAGATATTTGTCTCAGAAAACTCTCTCTGGTGCTTATTATAATAACAGAAATTGTACTGTGGTGTCCCTTTTCCCTTAAAATATATTTCAATAACAGAGGTTCTGGAAGATGATGGGTAACTTTGTACTTAAGCTTCTGCATTCAAAGAGCAAGTAATGGCACTGTCTGGAGGAAAGTTCTATAATCATAAGAACTAGTGTGTTAAGCTTCATACTTGGCATTCTGTGAAGGCTTTTTGGATTGATATAGAATGCTAAGTTACAGCTACAGCAGCAATCCTTCTGTTCCTAATACAAACATGGAGGTTTGGCTTAAGCAATATAAAATGTTATGCATTGCACCAGTCATAATTTGCATTAAACTGACAGCCTGGCCATGTCACTTTAATGCTAATGCAGGCAAACCAATTAATTACATTTGCCTGCCAGGATTTTTGCTGCTTGCCATATTGGTCCTCGCTATTCCTGCTGGCCGACACCATATTGGTCCTCGCTATTTTTAGGCATCCCCGGCGGCCACCTGAGAGCAGCATTGGCCCAATCTAATTATATACAAAAAAAGTTTCTGTGCCTATTTCAAGACCTTTCTGCACTATTCAGCAAAAACTGCACCTTGCATATTCCACCTAGTTTTTCCAGTTTAACAGTGGCCTAACTAGTGGTCCCTTTAGGCCACAGGAAAAAAGTCAGTAATTTTTGTAACTTACAATTATGTGGAGCTGTTGGGAGCAGGAGTGCTTCTCCAAGCTCCACTGCAATAATGCGGGCCCCTCCTGTACTCTTTCCCCCCTTCCCCTCGCAGGACTTACCTAATGGCCGCTGCCGGCAATCATAGAAAGTTACAGCATGGAAGGAGGCCATTTCGGCCCATCGTGTCCGCGCTGGCCAACAAAGAGCTATCCAGCATAATTCCCACTTCCCAGCTGTTGGTCCGTAGCCCTGCAGGTTAGAGCATCCCAAGTGCACATGGCAAGTTAGGTGGCCCAGATTTGTCCTGCAGGGAGCAGTGAGCTGCCTCTGGAAGCGCAACAGGCCCTGATAGCTCCTCATGATTATTAAGATGAGGCCTGAGGATCAATTTTGGGAGATCCTCGGGCCAACCTCTTTGGGCATGCACTGTTGTTGCGCCAACCATTTTGCGCCCATACATGAGCGCTAACCAATTTCTACCCTAGCATATTCCCATGTACATTTCTGCCAGACAGTACTGCTATGGCAGGCAGAGGAGGGATTCTAATCATTAATCCTGCGAAATTTAATTTCTAAAGAAAGGCGACTCCCCTTCTGCTGCTCTGGAGGCAACTGGTCCAATCACCAAAGCCATCAGCACCAATTTTCCTATCTCGTTTGTGTGCCACCTTAACATGCAATGCCTTTTGTGATGTGGCCAACTTAGATATTATGCCAATCCCCTGCATTTCATCCATGGTGCTTTCTTTCCCAGTTTCTCTTTATCTCTTCCTCCCTCCACAAAAATACTGATTCTTCCCGGGGTCCAGTTCCAAAGCCATGGAAAACTCTCCAGTACCTCCCCAAGTGCCCATTCTTCATGTGTGAGCTGAGACAGTGGCTGCGATTTTGCCGGCACTCAGATGGCGGGTCAGGAGTTAAATCCAAAATGATTGACTGCAGGTTGCGAACCCGCCTCCACGCGATTTTCCAAAGTGTCAGGTCAGCGACGGGAGAGGCACTTAAGGTAGTTAACAGCAAATGCTATTTTGACAGGGTTTTTCAATTTTGCCACATTTTCAGCGTGTTCCACGTCGTTCGACAAACACGCCAGCTGATTGTGTCGGGTGTTCCAACAAGCTGAATAGTTCACAGCTGCAAGTGCAGCATAAAAGCTAACCTGTCACATCAGTTCAATTTCAAATTCCAGAACTTCCTGATTTCAAGCTTTGGAAAACATTTTTCAGGTGTATTGAGGTTGTAAGTGTGTGTTGTGAGATCTATATACGCTGTGGCCTTCTTGGAATAACCTCTCTCCACATTGACTGAGCGCTTATAACATCTCATCCTCAAGTGACATATATACCAGCAGAATGGAAACCATTTATACTCTCTCATCCTGGTCCTCAGATTCGGAAGATGAGCAGCCGCGGCAGCAGCAGAACCAGGAACAACAGCAGCACCAACAACAGGAGCGCCAACCTTCTCCTCAGCCACCTGATGCTGCACAGGGCAGAGGCCGTCAGCGCAGGGCTGCACCACGCCGCAGGAGATACCCCCAACATCGGCTTTACAGGCAGAGGATGAGTTTCCTCAACATGACTGAGCAGCAGTGCCAAAGGAGGCTGAAACTTTCGTGAGAGGTAGTCGCAGACATCTGCACAAAGCTGCACCAAGACCTGCAGCCCAGAGGAGCGGGTGGACACTCCTTACCAGAGACTGTCAAAGTCACCACCGCCCTCAACTTCTTTGCGTCAGGGTCCTTCCAGGGATCAACAGCAGACATTAGCAGCATCTCCCAGTCGGCCGCACACAGATGCATCACACAGGCTACCGATGCCCTGTTTGCCAAGTCGGCCAATTACATCCACTTCTCAACGGATGAAGCAAGTGTAACCACGCGGGCGGTTGGGTTTGCCAATATGGCAGGCTTCCCAAGGGTGCAGGGCGTCATTGACTGCACACATGTAGCCATCAGGGCACGCCATCACAACCCAGCTGTATTTGTGAACTGCAAGGGCTTCCACTCCCTTAACGTCCAGCTGGTGTGTAACCACAGGAAGAGCATTATGCATGTTTGCGCAAAGTTCCCTGGCAGTTGCCATGACTCGTACATCCTGCGGCAATCCACTGTGCCTCAGCTCTTCAATCCACCAACTCAACTTTCCGGATGGCTACTTGGAGACAAGGGCTATCCCCTGAAGACGTGGCTACTGACACCAATGAGGAGGCCATCAAACAAAGCTGAGGAGCGTTACAATGTGAGCCACATTTCCATCAGAAGCATCATAGAGCAAACCATCAGCTTGCTTAAAATGCGCTTCAGATGCCTGGACAGATCTGGTGGAACCCCACAGTACGCACCAGCCAGGGTGTCCAGAATCATCGTGGTCTGTTGTGCCCTGCACAACATCGCACATCAGCGTGGCTTACCGCTGCCCGAGGAACAAGTGACAGAGCGCACAGCCTCCTCCTCAGAGGAGAAGGAGGAGGAAGAGCCGAATGAGGTTGTAGATGAGGAACACCTGGCGGCGGCGGCTGTCCCAGTGCTACCAGCACGCAACCTCATTGCTGGCCATGAGGCAAGGGATGGACTAATCCATGCCAGATTCGCGTAACTTTACGCTGCACATACATGTGGCTGGCACATGCACATGAGGGTTGGCAGGACCTCCATTCCACACAATACAGCATCTGAACAATGAGCTGTGCTTTCCTATCATTCTACCCACCATCACTGCAGATGAAAGGCGCCCTCAACTGTCACACTGCCACTTCCAATTCTGAGCACACATAGGGCAACGCATTGAATCATTGACATCGCATTACTTTAATCCAATAGAAATAAAGATCACAAACGTAACTTTGGATTATATGAAAACACCCAAGTGACTGCCCTTGTGACTATTTCTGTGTTAGCTTTCTCTTACACGTGCTTCTATGTGGTGCTTCGCCTGTGACTTCAGCAGATGTAGAGGCAGCCTGCTCACTTCCCCCTGCTGCGCCTGCTTAGATGCCTTTGGTGGGCTTCCTCTGGGTTTGGCAGCCTTGGAGGGCTCGGCAACAGTCTGCTCCTCCTGCGGCTATGCAGGGGCAGAGACGGCCATCTCTGTTGGGTGAGGCATCTGGGGCTCTGACCGAGGGCTCCGCAGTGGCATAGGAGTGTGAGCGCTTGGAGAGGAGCCCCCACTTCCTTGTTCTCGACCACCACCATCCCTCTCATGGGTCACCTGCACTTCACTGCTAGCAAGTAGCTGGAGAGCACCTTGCTGCACATCAGTGGGGCCATATGGACCCGTCTCTGTACTGACAGTCCTCATAATGGGGATGTCCATATACCTCTGGTTCTTCTCCATGATAGATGCCCATCTATCCTCCAGAGCTGACCATCTAGCTAGAAGAGTCACCATGTTGGTTTGTGTCTGGCGATTTATGTACTCCATGGAGGTTGCCATCCTTTCCATGGTGGCACCTACATTCGCCATTGTGTGCACCACGGCATAAGAACATAAGACGTAGGAGCAGAAGTATGTCATTTGGCCCCTCGAGCCTGCTCCGCCATTCAATAAGATCATGGCTGATCTGATCTTGGCCTCAACTCCACTTCCCTGCCCGCTCCCCATAACCCTTGATTCCCCTGTTTTTCAAAAATCTGTCTATCTTGAATATATTCAATGACTCAGCCTCCACAGCTCTCTGGGGTAGAGAATTCCAAAGATTCACGACCCTCTGAGAGAAGAAATTCCTCCTTATCTCCGGTTTAAATGGACGACCCCTTATTCTGAAACTATGCCCCTAGTTCTAGATCCCCCCATGAGGGGAAACATCCCCTCTGCATCTACCCTGTCAAGCCCCCTCAGAATCTTACATGTTGCAATAAGATCACCTCTCATTCTTCTAAACTCCAATGAGTATAGGCCCAACCTGCTCAACCTTTCCTCATAAGACAACCCTTTCAACTCAGGAATCAACCTAGTGAAACGTTTTTGAACTGCCTCCAATGCAAGTATATCCCTCCTTAAATAAGGAGACCAAAACTGTACGCAGTACTCAAGGTGTGGTCTCACAAACGCCCTGTACCGTTGTAGCGGGACTTCCCTACTTTTATACTCCATCCCCCTTGCAATAAAGGCCAACATTCCATTTGCCTTCCTAATACAGCTGAAAATGGGTTTGTCACAAAAATAAGCATTTTTAATCAGTGTGTCTAGTCCACCACCTGTGAGTAACCAGATTTTAAATAACTGAAAATGACTTAAAAAAACTATACAGAACTATTTTATGTCGGTGTACAGTAGTCAGTTTCTAAGTAAATTAAAACATATATATATATTTAAAAGCTTTTAAAATGTGCCTATTTGTGTCCTTGCACCTACAAAAAAGCTTAATTTTTAGAGCCTCCTCAAAGACCCGCAAACAGGCGCAATTAGCGGCAACTTGCCATGGCGATTAATTCGATCTGGGGGAGTAGTCAGTTTTGTGGGCTGGGCCGGATTCTAGCACGATGTTTTTTAAACTAGCGCAAAAGATTGTGGAAACTCGATTTCGAATCTCGAAGCTGGACTTAATTTGCAATTAAAATTTCTCGATCTTTTGAGCTGGTTTGGCTGCCTTTGGGCGAACGGCACTGAAGAAAACAGCACAACTGAGCAGAAACTCCTGCCCTGTGCAATTTTGTTCAGCTATCGAAGGATCTCAATGTTGCCATCTGTAAAGAAATTTGGTAAAATGTTTGATGTGTTCTTCCAACTAAACTTTGTGCACCCCACATCTGAATAAACAAAATGTTCAACGTTTATGCCAATTTAACGGCTTCTGAGTGTGAAATGAGAATTACAGATAGATGTGTTGCGATTGACTGATTTTTTTTTGACTGATTGATGGTACTGTTGGATTAAACCAGGAAGCACCTGCTAGTTTTGGGATTAAAAATAATTACTTCTTTTTGAGCAAAAGATTAAAATATTGGGCTACATAATGTGATATTCACTCAGAGGGTGGTGAACCTGTGGAATTCTTTATCACAGAAGGCTGTGGAGGCCCAGTCACTGAATATATTTAAGAAGCAGATAGTTAGATTTCTAGACACAAAAGGCATCAAGGGGTATGGGGAGAGAGCGGGAATATGGTATTGAGATAGAGGATCAGCCATGATCGTATTGAATGGCAGAGCAGGCTCGAAGGGCTGAATGGCCTACTCCTGCTCCTATGTTTCTATGTTTCTATATTTGATCGCGATTTCCCCTAGCTTGGCGACCCTGCTGCTGGCTCCAGCCCACTGTCCAAAGTTATCTTACGCTGTTTGGGCTTGTTAAGCCCACCCAGTGCGTTTCCCGGCCAATTGAAGGAAGCGGGTCTGATGACGTCACTTGATGACGCGTCATCAGCCAGTTTCCTTAAAGGGACCATGTGCAAATTGATTTTGACTGTTGTGCTGTCAGTGTTCTACAGCATTGAGGTGCTGCAAACACTGACAATCACTGTACAGAGGAGCACGGCTGCACCCAGGCTCTCCCATGACTCCCTCCATATGCTTATGGAGGAAGTCACAGCACACAGGGAGGTTCTCTTTCCTTCCCATGGTTGCACATTGCACTGGAGGACACAAGCAGGGATGTGTTCAGGAGGACCAGGCTGCAGTGGCGCAAACCTTTCAATGATCTCAATAGATCATGAAACGTTACTACAAAGCCACAGTCAATCTCATCCTGCTGTCTCACTCATCACATCCCCATCACTCTGCCTTCCCTACCCTACTCCTGCACATCTTTACTCACACCAACTTACCTTGCACCTCCACCCATCCCTCTCTATCTACATTATCACATCCCCATCTCACTAGCCACCCCTCACACTCAACCTCATCCTAGTCCAATCAGACCAACTAACAACACACAAGGGTAGGCACTTGGGTGTTTTAGCCAATGTTCATGTGAAGTTACTGTTAATGTGCTGTCAAACATTGAAAACTTTATTTTCAACACTTTGCGTTCTTGGACAGATTTGTGTGCACCTTTGGAAGTGGTTTAGTGAGTTGCAGTGAATGGTGAGACATAACGGTATCCCTGCAATGGTGATGAGTGTGAAAAGAATGGCTTGGACATTGTAGGGATGCTTTATGGTGTTGGTGTGGGGTGGTGCCAACCTGGTGCATCATGTGGCAGCCAGGGAGTACAGCGTCAAGTGAAGTAAATCTGACATAAGGCAAAAGGAAATCTGGCCATGGTGAGGCCATCCCTGGCCTCCCGGGCAGCAATGTGATCGGGTGCTGATGCCCTGATTCCTGTGCAGCATCAGTTGATTGCGGAGAAGGTAGGTGTTGTTGTTGGTGCTGCTGGTGTGCCTGGTGCTGCTGGTGTTGCGGCTGATCATGGTGGGATTCTGAGGACCAAGGTGAGATAGTTTCAAGGGCACTGATGCTGATGTAATAGATGGCAGGTGAAGGTGAGATGACAGAAGCGATCTGTCAATGGTGAGAGAAGTTGTTCCAATGAGGTGACACTGGATAGAGAGTTTGCTCCAAACACTTGCAAGCTGCATAAAGCTCAATCTGTCTTCCGAATGCAGTAAGCAACAGCTTCTAACCTTGGAAAGTGAACAGCTGTGAGATGGGAGCTTTTATAGAACAGTTGCAGCTGTCAAGTTAAGAAATGATCCCATACTGACACAACTTCCGACCTGCTTACCTAAAGTGATCCCCGAGCAGCGGGGAAGCCGTTTGCGAACTCTTAAAATCTAAAGGTGAGCTTAAAATAGTTTTTAAGTGCCTGTTAACAAGCTCTTAATAATCTAAATTGCCTCCCCCGCCGCTTGGTGTCGGGTCGGTTCAGCGATGACAGACCTGACATGTGGGAAACTAGGGTGGAGGCGGGTTGACAGTGGGTTCCCCACCTGCTGTCAAAAAAATTTTCCCACCCGACCCGCCACCAAACGCACCCGCTGACCCCCCGAAAATTTCCCCCCTTGGTGTCAGCAAATCAGATTGTCAAGGGATGATAGCTTTTCCTTTAATATGCTCTAATAATGTAGGTTCTGAAAGATGATGGGTAATTTTGTACTTAAACAGGGTTCCAAGCCATGACGCTTTATGGGAGAAAGATCTCTAATCATACGAACTGGTGTGTGAAGCTTCAAAGTTGGTATTCTTTTTAAATTGTTATGGAGAGCTAAGTTGCAGCTGTACCAGAATCAAGCCTTTTGTTCTTAATACAGATTCACATTGTCACAGGAGTCCTGTGTTATCAGGTGCAGTGGCCTGAAGCCCGCTGAGTGCACATAGCATGGCAGAATGCTGCCAGGAATCGCCTGTGGCACTGAGGGTCTGTGTACCTGGCATGTGGCTCGGCTCATTAGGTGTTGAAAACAGCACTGCAGTTGCTCAGTGTCCATACAAAACAGGTGGGTCCATGTTTTAAAGCAGAGTCTGCTTGATAGTCATTGCAAGTTGCTGCAAAGTCACCAGCAGTTGGGATGCTTTTTTTTTGGTGTCACCACTGAAGAAATTCTGACTTTCTTCAAGCTGCACCTCATCTCCCATTTGGAGATGTTTACCAAGCGAACTCTAATTAGCCAGATATTCACAATCATCCGTGGATATCCCATTAAGAATAACACTTTGGCCTCGAAATTAACCCCCCCTCGATGAGCTGGAGAGAGTCAAGAGACGGAGTTAAATAGTGAGATGCGCGGAATGCAACCCTAGCCCTCCGCGCACATTTCCGCTGCCTTTTTTACAGCGGTGGATATCGGGGCATCCGAGTGTCTCGCCATGGAAAGGAGGAACGCTTAATTAACATATTTAAATTGGGGTCCCACAGTGCAATTGGGAGCTTGTTTTAAAATTTACCGTTGCTGCGCGGGTTTCCAAGGGGGGCGGGAAACCCGGCAGTTAAAACGGAGGCGAGAACTGCCGGCCCCACAGGGTAAGTGCCTCTTTCAGCCAGGAGGAGTTCTGCCCCCAGACCCCTTAAGGAAGCCTTCAGCCTCCCCCAGCCACGATTGCTGACGTTCCCCCACCCCAGCCCCATTTGCCGACCACCTCCCAGCTCACACGTGGGCCTCTGCCCCCTCCCGATTGCTGCGGACCATCCCTAAGGGTCCCCGGCTTAGGGGGGCCTCCTGCCACTGGTGTCCCTTCCAGCCCGGCGGCCAAGCTATCCATATGGCCGTCTGCTAGACAGGAGATGGACCTACAGAATGATAATGTGGTCCTGCCATTAAGATTGGCAGGACCTCTGTTTCCCCGGCCTTGCCGGGCTCTTCAGCTGGTTTTGGCCTCCCCCACACCCTGTGCCTGCCCGTAAATATTGGTGCTTTTATCTGCAGATTCTAGAGGAAGAGGAGGAGGATTAGAGGAAGCATGCAAACCAGGTACATTTGCACTTTGGGGCTTAAGATGGAGCTTTCCCTGTGCCGCCATCTGTTTATTATAGGCCCAGTCAAATGTAGTTGGTCATGATTGAGGTGAAATGCATCCAGAGGCTATGATTCATGAGGAAGGCCATAACCTAACTATGCAGTCTTTTGGAGCCAGGAGAGAAACCACTGTCTTATTTTTTTTTGCCACTGGCTCTTTCCAAGCAATAGAAGGAGGTATCTGTCAAATCTCAGAATCTGCAGAGCACAGCAACATCATACAAGTGATAGGTGCATTGTTTGGCCAGGTGCATTGTTTGGCCAGGTGCATTGTTTGGCCAGGTGCATTGTTTGGCCAGGTGCATTGTTTGGCCAGGTGCATTGTTTGGCCAGGTGCATTGTTTGGCCAGGTGCATTGTTTGGCCAGGTACATTGTTTGGCCAGGTCAATGATTTGATTAATTTCTTTGGAAATCAACCAACAACATGAAAGAACCTTTCACTTTTATTTATCTGGCAGGTTTCCCCAAATTATAAGAAATAATTGATGGTATTGTTGATCATATGGGTCCTTATCTCCATGGCATCCCCATCATGAACAGAAAGGGGTTCCATTCCATGAATATACAGCTGGTCTGTGACTATAGGTACAGAATCATGTGTGTTAATGCACGCTACCCTAGTAGCTGCAATGATTAGTTTAGTTTACAGCTAAGATTATTTTGCGGGCGTGGAAGGCTGGATGGATGGTTGCAAGGGGATTAAGGCTATCCACTGGAGCCCTGGCTCATGACTCCTTTCAGATACCCACAAACAACACCTGAAAAGAGCTGCATGTAGCTAACAAGGTCTTGGTGAAGAAACCCATTAGGATGTTAATCCATAGGTCCAGCTTCATTGATTGATCAGGGGGAGTACAGTCTGCCCAATGTAGCCAAGATTATTGAATCCTGTTGTACCTTATACAACGATGCCATGAAAGGGGCCTAGCCACGCAGCAGATTGATTAAGAGAGCCATGATGTCATGGCCGCTGCCTTTGGGGCCTTCAAACATAGCTGCCAGAAGGTCTTCAAGCCCAAAGATTCATAGGAAACCTCGATTAAAAAAAACCTCATTTACTTTTCAGGTTCTCCATGGTTTTTCTGCTTGCCCCTCTCAGCTCCTCTGGGCTGAGAGGGGCCAGATATTATGCCATTACCTACTTCTTCTTCCTAGTGGGTGCCCATCCAGAGGACTGCAGGACATGAGGCAGTAGAGCCTTTCGTCTCCCTCTGCCTATTTACATGGCAGCAACTGCAAATCTGACAGAAGAGTCGTAGAAACCCCAGAAAAATGCCATATTTCTGTGGCATTTCCATTAGAGTTACATTTACTCATATAATTGCCTTTTCTGTGCACCCTCCCAGGCTTGCTCTAATTCAGGAGCCTGGGAATTGAGGTCACATGACTTTGCACCGCTACAACTCAGTTAGCTAATTGAAGTGACTCAACCAGATGGCAGACTACATCTCCCAGGAAACATCAGTGTCATTTTATGGAAGCACTCCATGGGAAACCCTCCCAGAATTCATTTAGTTCTTTTGGCGCTAGGAAGAGAAGCGTAACACATCAGGTTTTTGTTTAATCATTGACGGTAAGATTTGCCATTCACGTAACTTTGCTTGCTTCTTTCCCCCTATTGAATGCTGGCAAAGACTTGAAAGTACTAAAAGCTATGTAGACCATTATTAGGATGAGTAAGTGCTTTAAAGTTAGCTGTGCCTTTGCACATTTTATGTAGAATAATCAAAACAAAGTGAAAGATGAACTTGTGCACTCTATCTGAATTAACTTTGACAAGAAAAACAATGTAATTAAGTATATACAAGGGGTTGTTTATTTATATAAAGGCAATATGTTACATGCACAGATTCTCTAAGAGAAGCCTAGTGTGTGAATTCATATCTTTTCCAGAGCGATCTCCAGCAGCCCTGAATTTCCTGGCGGATCTGGGTGCACAGCCAGTGCAATGGGGGTGGGCGAGGACCAATGGGAGTGTAAAATGGGGCAGGACCAGGTAATGCTGGGTCTTTGCCCCCAAACACTGACACTGGGATTTCCTGTGGGGGCAGGATGCGCAGTAGTTCAATTCACCCTCTTGCAACCTGATGTAGTAAAAGGAGGTAGGACTGGCGGGATGTCACCTGCCAGTCTCCGGTGGCCCCGATGAACTCAACGTTTGCAAGATGCATATATATATATAGGAAATTCTTCAGGTGGATGTGAGCCCAAGAGAGTGTCCCAGACCAACTTCATGGGCTGGAATACAGAGCCTTCAGCTTTCCTAATACGAGGTGGATTTCAAGTTTAAAAAACAAATTCCAGCCAGACCAGCCAGCTTTGCAGACAAGCAGCTAGTCAGTACCGTACTTCTGTTGTCCCCTCTCCATCAAGCAGTGACTGCCGAAAATATGCAAATTACCTGACTCTGGGCACTTTGATGGAGTCGGGTTCTTGGGTCACCAGGAGGTCAAAGTCCTGCTGTGCCACAGTTATGGCAACTGAGATGGATTGTGATTTTTCGAGGCCCAACAACTGCAACTCAAAGCAGACACCCATACCTACAATTCCAGTAGGCTGGTGCCTAAGCTATGTACTGTGGAGAAAACTCTTCGCATGCATCAGTATGATTAGCTTCAGGTAATCTGTGCAGCACTCAGTGAGGGCAGAGAAGCTACAGGAATAATTATAGGCTTGTTTATTTATCTTAAAGATTTGGAAACAAGATTTTAAGTATGAACTTGGCAACCTATCTGAGGGAAGTTTTGACAGGAAAATTATTTTATGGGGTTTATTTTTAGACAGTGAGAAAAACAGATAGGCAGAGAGACCGTGACAGAAAGCAAGAGAGACTGAGATTGATATTGAGAGAGACTGAAAGACAGAGAAAGATAGAAATACTGCAACAGAGAGACTGGAAGACAGATGAGAGAGCAAGAGCAAGAGGGACAAATAATCAGACAGATCCATAAAGAAAGACAAACAGAGGTGGAAAATAAAGGTAAACAGTTGCTCCCCCATATTATATGCAGCAATATATTTATGAAGATGTGGTATTTATTTATCTATCTGCAGATGTTAAGGAATCTGATTGATTTCTTTATTTTCTAGGAAAAAATGTAAGAATATTTAATACACAAGGGTGGGAATAGGGGGTGTGGGGGCCAAAGCAGGCATGAATTGCCTGCCCACACCCACCCTGGGCGTGATGCCTGGGAGATTTTAACACCTAGGCCTCATTTATGCCCTGATTTGGACTCCCGCCTAAAGCCAGCGGGAATAATGCCATTGCTGGGGAGCAGGAGTCAAAATTGGTGAGGGTCAGGCCTCCACCGGGGACCCACGGAAACGATAAGTAACAATTTGGGGTGGGGTGGGGGGGGCGGCGGCAGTGGTTGACAAGTCTGCAATTGGGGGAGGGGGAAAGAGCCCAGTGCAGCGGAGGCCTAAGGTATCCTTGTGGGGCCAGGAGGAGCACTCCTGTTCTTCCCATTCCACAAGGAACCTTTAAAAATTGAAAGAAAAATCACTTACCTGGGCCTCCTGTGGCCAGATTCCTTGCTGCATCCAGCTTTCGCTGGTGGGTTTAATACTGTTCAGGCCTCAGTTGGGCTTGCAGTTAAAATGGCATTCCCATCTCAATTCCATCATCAGGACGCGGCACCGCCAGTTAAATTAGGCCCCTCCTCCCATGAGCTTTCCCATGCCTGAATTCAGTCAAGTAAAAATGGTGGGGGGGCAGGAATGCGTCGAGAACGTGGCATGAACCTCCCCTCTGCCATTTGTACCCCTCCGTCCAGACCGTTCCTGTTGGGCAGAGGTGGGGTAGGGGGTGTTAAAATTGCCCCGACAATCTCTGGGGGTGAAATAAAACTTCAGGGGCACAAAACGGGTAGTAGCGGATAGGCCGCCTATTACACACCCATTCTGACTTCAATGGAAACGATAATTGGGTGGGTTGTATAATGGGTTGCCGATTCATTACCGCCCATTTTGCACCCCATTGAAGTTGAACTTCAGACCCACTCTGGGTAGATCTCTTAAGCTTTCTGTGCTATGAAAGTCTACGATTATAAGCTACTACTGATTTTTTTGTGTATTGAAGATTAACCATATATCTCTATCTAATTATATCTTTACCTTTGCCAAGAAGCTACAGTACATAACAACAACAACTTGTATTTATATAGCGCCTTCAATGTCCCACGGCACTTCACAGGAGTGTCATAAAACAAAATTTGACACCGAGCCACATAAGGAGATATCAGAGCAGATGATCAAAAGCTTGGTCAAAGAGGTAGGTTTTGAAGAGCGTCTTAAAGGAAGAAAGAGAGGTAGAGAGGCGGAGAGGTTTACGAAGGGAATTCCTGAGCCTAGGGCCTAGGCAGCTGAAGGCACGGCCACCAGTGGTGGAGCGATTAAAATCGGGGCTGCGCAAGAGGCCAGAATTGGAGAAGCGCAGATATGTGAGGGGAGTGGGGGGTTGTGGGGTTGGAGGAGATTACAGAGATAGGGAGTGGCGAGGCCATGGAGGGAAATTGGCGGTCTTAATTATGCTCTGGATATGTGGTTGGAAGCTCATTTCTGGGTCAAATATGACACCAAGGTTGCGAACAATCTGGTTCAACCTCAGACAGATGCGAGGGAGAGGGATGGAGTCGGTGGCTAGGGAACGGAGTTTGTGGTGGGGACCGAAGACCAATGGCTTTTGGTCATCTGCCCTAATATCTCCTTATGTGGCTCGGTGTCAACTTTTGTTTTATTGGAGGAGATTTCTGCTCATCCAGAACTGGATGTCGGACAAGCAGTCTGACAATTTAGAGAGAGTGGAGGGGTCGAGAGAAGTGGTGGTGAGGTAGAGCTTTGTGTCATGTGTACATGTGGAAACTGATGCCGTGTTTTCGGATGATGTCACCAAGGGGCAACATGTAGATGAGAAATAGGAGGAGGCCAAGGATAGATCCTTGGGGGGACCCCAGAGGTAACGATGCGGGAGCGGGAAGAGAAGCCGTTGCAGATGATTCTCTGGCTACGATTAGATAGTACACAAATAACCCATATTTTTATTCATGCTTTCTCCTGTTCTTCCCCTTCTAAGTCCATCAGTAGTATTCCCTGCTAAGACAGTCGAACAGTTATCTTCGCCTCAGAGTTTGCTGTCTTTAATTTGAACTAATGAATAACTAATGTAGATGCAATGTTGCTGAGCAGGTATGCTCTTCCAAATTCTACTCCCTTGAGAAGAAGTGGTGATCTATAGTATTGAGAGTTCTTAAGCTTTGACTGAAATTTAGCAAACTCATCCCATAATACCAGATGAGCATGAAGCCAAGCTGAATTGGGACAGAGCAGTGGTAACCTTTGGATTCTCTCATCACATATATTCTTTGTCTAAATCTCTAAGAATGACATCCGTGTCTTTTAATCTCCTTTATTTTCTTTTGTTTATTTGCCGAAACCATTTTTGAATGTTTTCCGTCATTCATCCCACGCAATACAATTCCCCCACAGTTACTGTTTAACAGAATGGGACACTGGTTACATTTATACTGTGTCTTGTTGACCCTCTCAGTCACTGAATATTGCTTTGCAGCTAATCCCCATTATTTCTTTCAGCAATCTGGTTAAAAGCACACATGTTTGTGATCCTGAATAAAATGTAATTCCTCTAATTAATTTAGAAAAGTGAAAAGCTTTCAGTATCTAAATACAGCAATAATCTTTTGAGCAGATATCATGAATTTGAAGATTTAGGGATCATTCAATTTCCTTTGCTGATTGCTGTTTGTTGATTTTCAGTGAGGAAGTAACACATTCATTATGAGAGATGCCATGCTCTGACTGTTCATGTTATAGTAACTACAAAAGCTTAATATTATTTAAGGGTAAGTATTCTGGTTCTGCATCTGAAATGGTGGGACCAGACAGTATCAACCTCAGTGCTTGTTGACATAGTTGCAACATTTCCTGAGATTGGCTTTAGTATGCATTCACAGCGAACTCCCGGCCTGGATTGTGCCTGCTATTGGGAGCTTGCTATTAGCGGGGCTGGGAGAGGGAAGGCAGGAAATAGTGCGCAGTCGCAACTCACAAGGGCTACAGCTGCTACTTGAAGCAGCTGCTTGATTGTTGTTGGGCAGAAAGCTTGAAAAGATTGGCTGACAGTGCAGGTCAATTCCATTTCAGATGCTGCTTTGGAGGTGCTTCTGTGAGAAGTTCAGTAAAGCAGGGTTGACCTGGTAATAACCCACCTTCCCATGGCAGACTTCTCCCCTCTGCCTGGCAGGAGTAAATGCTGGGATCATAGCCTGCCAGGAGTCTGCCAAGGTTAGGCTAGCCAGTGTTTCACTATAACAAATAGATGGGCAAATTATACATGCCACAAAGGGGTAGAAATTTATCTGGGCCAGTTTTCGGGCCCAAAATCATTGGCGCTGTGCAAGCAGCGTGCACCCAACTGGAAGGCTGAAATTGGGCCTCGGGCTTCATTAACATTTTGTGTGTGAATTGCTGGCATCTGTTGCGCCTCCACAGGCAGTTTGCACATTTGAAGAGGATAAATGCTGGGTCGTTTACCTTGCCAGCAGTTGCCCGAAGATAAGTCCTGGGGGTTGGAGCAGGCAATGGGGGGCATCAAGATGACTGTAGAGTCGGGGGAGCAATCCTGCCCCTCTTGGCACCACAAGAAGGATTTTTATAAATTTCTTTAAAAAAAACTTACCCTTAGTTGCTGGCCGCTGCTTAGGCCACAATGGCTGATGAAGAATCCTGAGCCACTCATCACTGCCCAATCTCTGTGAGCGGATCTAAAATGGGTGTTAGGCCCCTCATTTATATGTGTAAGGGATCTAACACCTGTTTTAGGTAGCTATCATGGATGCCTGAAAAATGGCCCAACCCAATAGTCATGAATGATGGTGGAGCATTAAACAACTAACGGGAGGAGGAGGCTCCGTGAATATCCCCATCCTCAATGATGGTGGAGCCTAGCACGTGAGTGCAAAAGACAAGGCTGAAGCGTTTGCAACCATCTCCAGTCAGAAGTGCCGAGTGGATGATCCATATCGGCCTACACCTGAGGTCCCCACCATCACAGAAACATAGGAAATGCGGCAGTTTTGACAAAAGGTCATCGACCTGAAATGGTAACTCTGCTTCTTTCTTCACAAATGCTGCCTGACCTGTTGAGTATTTCCAGCATTTTCTGTTTTTATTGCAGATTTCCAGCACCCGCAGTATTTTGCTTTCGTAAATGCGGCAGCCAATTTGTGCACAGCAAGGTCTCACAAACACCAATATGATCATGACTACATAATCTGTTTTTAGTGGTTGAGAGATAAATGTTGGCCAGAATTCCCCTACCCTCTTCAAAATTGTGCCAAGGGATCTTTTACGTCCACTTGAAAGGGCAGACGGCGCCTTGGTTTAAGGTCTCATCCAAAAGATGTGGACACTTGGGCCGCGATTTTATCAGCGGTGTCGGGATGGTGGCGGGAAAGCTGGTTTCCA
This sequence comes from Squalus acanthias, assembly GCA_030390025.1. NCBI lineage: Eukaryota > Metazoa > Chordata > Chondrichthyes > Squaliformes > Squalidae > Squalus > Squalus acanthias. Next base: position 48,756,573 of record CM059433.1, on the reverse strand, counting down.
GGTTCTAGTCACGATCCTGACTGCAGCCGCTCTGTCAAAGGGATTTTCCCTTGATTGCTTCCCGGCCAATTAACAGGAAGCGGGTCTGATGACGTCATTTGATGACATGTCATCAGCCGGTTTCCTTAAAGGGACCACGTCCACATTGAGTTTGACAGTTGTTCTGTCAGTATTTGACAGCATTGAGGTGCTGCAAACACTGACAAGCACTGCACAAAAGTGGACGCTTTCACCCAGGCTCTCCAATGACTCCCAGCATATGCTTATGGAGCGAGTCACAGCACACAGGGAGGTTCTCTTCCCTTCCAAGGGTGAAAGAGACCTCCCCAGGACACCAACGCAGCCTGGTTGCAGATTGCACAGGAGGGCAAAAGCAGGAATGTCATCAGGGGTCCCTGGCTGCAGTGGCGCCAACCTTTCAATGATCTCAGTGGATCATGAAACGTTACTGCAAAGCCACACTCAAACTCACCCTGCTGTGCCACTCAACACATCCACATCACTCTGCCTTCCATACCCTTCTCCTGCACATCCTTACACCAACTTACCTTGCACCTCCACCCAACCCTCTCTATCTACTTTATCACTTCCCCATCTCACTAGCCACCCCTCACACTCACCCTCATCCCACTGCAAGCATACCAACTAACAACACACAAGGGTAGGCACTTGAGAGGTTTAGCCAATGTCCATGTGAAGTTTCTGGTAATGTGTTGTCATACAGTGAAATCTATTTTTCCAACACTGCCCCTTATTGGACAGATTTGAGCGCACCTTGAGAAGTGTCTTACTGCGTTCCAGTGAATGTTGAGACATAACTCCACCCCCCCGCCCACCCCGCCGCTATAGTGATGAGTGTGCATGGAATGGCATGGACATTAAAGGGATGTTTCATGGTGCTGGTGTGGATGGTATCAACCTGTCGCATCATGTGGCAGCCAGGGTTTACAGCATCAAGTGAAGTAAATCTGGCCATGGTGATGCCATCGCTGGCCTCCTGGGCAGCAATGTTGTCAGGTGCTGATGCCCTGTGTCCAGTGCAGCATCAGGTGATGGCGGAGAAGGTTGGTGATGTTGTTGGTGATGTTGGTGTGCCTGGTAATGTTGGTGATGGGGCTGAGCGTGGAAGGATTCAGAGGACCAAGGTCTGATTTTTTCAAGTGCACCGATGTTGCTGCAATAGATGGCAGCTGCAGGTGAGATGACAGAAGCGATCTGTCAATGGTGAGCGAGGTTGTTCCAATGAGGTGACAATGGACATACAGTTGGCTCTAAACATTTGTAAGCTAAAGAAATCTCTATATGTATTACAAATGAAGTAAACAAAAGTTTCTGCCCTCTGAAACTGACCATTTGCAACATGACATCCTTTACACCACTTCTGCTGCTGTCAGCTTATCAGATACATCAGAGCAGACTCAACTCACGGCAGGGTGAGCTGGTGTGTTCCCGAGCAGTGGGTAACCTGTGGGGCAGCACGTAAAATTGGAAGGAAGCCTCAAAATTGCATTAAATTGGCTGTGAACAAGCCATTTAATGAGCTCAATTGTCTCCCCCGCCGCTTGGTGTCGGGTCTGTTCTCCACTGACAGACCCGACAGCTGGGAGACTCGCGTGGAGGTGGGTTGACAGCAGGTTTCCTACCCGCTGTCAATCTTTGCTATTTTGACAGCGGACCCGCCTCCAAACCCACCCTCTGAGCGCTGGCAAATTCTGGCCTTGGTTCTCAGTTAGTTTATTCTTCGAACTTCCAGCATCTCAAAACTACTTTTCTGCTTGCAGGAGAAGTTGGCACATAGCAGACGGGGACAAAGGAGGGCCCTGTAATTCTAAGTGCCATCTGGGGACTGGAACATACTTGAGGCAGAGAAAACAAAAACAGAAAATGCTGAAAATATACAACACGTCAGTCAGCAGTTTTGGGTGTGCACCCTTCATCAGACTACACAAAATGTCATAAACTGTCTCAAAAATGTATCCGGACATTATTGAATGATTAACCAAAATGTTGTTAACAGGTCTGATGCTATCTGTCTTGGAATTTAGACCTAATCAACAGTGTTAACTGAGCAGGAAGACAAAAAGAAAAAATCTGCAGATGTTGAAAATTTGAAATAAGTTGCTAGAAGTACACAGCAGGCCTGTCAGTGTTTTTACATCATGACTGAGACTGACAAAGGTTCACTACCTGAAACATTAACCTGTCCTTTCTCTTTTCAAATACTGATTGAACTGCTATGTAATTTCAGTATTTTCTATTTTAATTTTACCTGACCCTTAATTTAAAGTGTGACTGCTGCCCTTAGGACCCGTTAAAAAAAGACAAACTGTTACAAGGATTGAGTGTAAGAGACACATTGGGGGTAATTTTATCCTAACCTATCTAGTTTTACACCTACCCGATTTTACTTTCCATTGACTTCAGTGGAAAGTAAATTCAGGCGGCATATCGGATCCTGTCAGTCTGCCACTGAGCGAGTTAGGTTAAAATTACCCTCTTTATTTTTCCTGTTTATTATTTAAGTATTGTTATTTGAGTGATATAACTAGTGGATCTAACTCAGAGGAGTTAATGGTCCTGGCAGCATGATGAATTAGCCCAGGATAAATGACAGTACCCTCACTGATGTTAATCCATTTCCCACACATTGTTTGGCCAGTATCTCATCCAACCAAGTTCCCCTGATGATATAAATCAGCTCTCGATGTTTAAACAAAATAAAAAATGATAGAGAAAAAATGTTTTTAAAGTTAATTATAGATTCTTTTTGCAACGGTGATGCTCTTCACTGTTTAAACTTCCAAATTAGACATTTCAGATAGAAAAAAATTTAGAGAATAAACAGCAGATTTTCTTTTTAAATAAACTTTGTTATTTCAGTCAATTCTAATAAAGTTCTTTTCACAGATTGTTTAAGAAAATACCAATGCACTATTAATCATTTTATATTTTATCTGTAATGAATATATTTTGTCCCTGTGTTAATCACAGGCTGAGCTTAGAATGACTGTATTACTGATGGATGATAATTAAGGGGTCAGGTTTCTGGGTGTTGGAAATGTTTCTGATGATTTAACTACACTCAAAGCTGTCGTGCTCCATGGCTTGAAATATACGTTGGCTGTGGATGGGTACTACTCGTTTCCACATGTGTCAGAAACAGGTTTGCAAAGCTGTTGGCAAAACTCCTATCAAGTGCATTAAATGGTGGACAGATCCGATTAACAATTGTAGCTTCTGATCACCGAAAGGGTCCTGAGAAAATGTTATCCATAAGTCAAGGTCATAGCTGGTGTTAATGGGAAGAACTCTTTGCCAACATCCAGCAGGAAGACACTAGCATGGGATTTTGTCATATTGTCGTTACAAAGATCCTTTGAGAAGATGAGCTGGATGAACTGAAGGTTTAAGAAAAACTGACTGTCATCCATTTCAGTTCAAGGAATTTTCTGTTCTAGAGTGAAAAACTTAATCCGTCAATCTGGGTGACACCAAGACACACACAGTGCTGCAACAAAACAACTTTGCATGTGCACGGCACATTACACATACTCCTATTTTAATTTCCCACAGAGTTTTCTTTGCAGGATTGACTCCTTCTGGCTTGAAACCAGGTCTGGTGATCGATAAGGTCGAGGTCGCTAGCTGGAATCTCCCATAAATAAGATGCACGGGGCTGAAGGAGTAAATGAGATGCCTGAGGGTAAGAGAGAGAATGTGTCAGCGATGTACCTGGGAGATGGTGAGGTCTTTCACTACCTCCTCAAAAGACATCTCCTCTGTTTACTTATGGTTGTGGAACACGTCTTCTCTCTCAATTTCTGCAGGTTAGAAAGTAGTTAGAGCCTGGGTTCCCAGTCGTGCCTACATTGCCAACAAAAATGGTCTATGTCTCTTTCTTTCTCTGTTGCACCTTTCCCCACAACAGAATCTCTCTCCCTTTGTCCAAATCAAGAACAGAGTTTTTCTCCCTTTATTGTCCCTCCCCCAAATCAAGAGCAGAGCACCCAGGGAGACTGGGTGGTCCAGGATGAGTCACTGCTGGTAAGTAGGGATTGAAGGGGAAGACAGACCAGTAGGAAGTAGTATGAGTGCCTGGCTGTGGAACAATACTGTATTAACTATGATTAGTCTTTGCTAAGCGATCAAGCAGAAGAGGATACATATAGATAGAGTTCAGATTAAATGATCATGTAGTTCACAGAGTCCAATCAGCTTGCTTAAAAGTACAGGCAGGTGGTCACTTGAAGATTTTTAAAATTCATTCACAGGATGTGGGCATCGCTGGCAAGGCCAGCATTTATTGCCCATCCCTAATTGCCCTGGAGTGTCTTGCTGGGCCATTTCACAGGGCAGTTAAGAGTCAACCACATTGCTGTGGGTCTATGAGTCACATATAGGCCAGACCGGGTAAGGACAGCAGATATCAGCTTTTTATTCCAGATTTATTTAACTGAATTTAAATTCCCCAGCAGCTGTGGTGGGATTTGATCTCTTAGACCGGAATTTTCCAGGGTGTCAGCGGGCAGGATCGGTGGCAGGTCGGGAACTCGCTGTCAACCCATCGCTACGCACCTTTCCCAATGTCGGGTCTGTCAGCACTGAGCAGGCCCGACAGGCAGCGGAGGGCGACCCAATTAAACTAATTATAAAGTACTTACCAGACCCTTAACAGGCTTTTTTCCTTACTTTTAAATTTAACTTCATGGCCACGGGAACCACGCTGTTCGGGGACCACGTCTGTCAACCTGAGGCGGGAGTTCAGTGGCCATTGCTCCAGCTGATTACTTCACAGCATCAAATGTACAGTAAAAGCTCCCACCTGACAAAAATCACTTTCCTCAGGCAGAAGCTGTTCCTCACTGCATTTCCACAACAGATTCAGCATGCTGAAAGTCTTTCCACACGTCTCCATCCAGTGCCACCTCATTACCTCTCTCACCATTGACAAATTGCTTCTGTCATCTGTACTTCACCTGCCATCTATTCCATCAACATTTATGGAATATTTATACTGTCTCACCTTGGTCCTCAGAATCGGACCACGATGAGCCCCAACACCAGCAGCACCAGGCACACCAGCAGCACCAACAATGACACCAACCTTCTCCGCAATCAACTGATGCTGCACAGGACACAGGTCATCAGCACCTGAGCACACTGCTGCCCAGGACAGCAGAGATGGCCTCATCATGGCCAGATTTACTTCACTTGATGCTGTACACCCTGGCTGCCACATGATGTGCCAGGTTGGCACCACCCCACACCAACACCATAAAGCATCCCTACAATGCCCAAGCCATTCCTTTCACACTCACCACCATTGCGGGGGGTATGATTTCTTCTGACTTATATTTTGTGGCTGTTGTTTCAACATTCTATTGGATTGATTGATTGCTGCTCTCTATTGATTGGACATGTTTGATTGATTGATTGCTGCTCTGTATTGATTGGACATGTTTGATTGATTGATTGCTGCTCTGTATTGATTGTTCTCTGACTATATATGCTGTGCCCATATGTATTTCTTCACTTCACCTGACGAAGGAGCAGCGCTCCGAAAGCTTGTGATTTCAAATAAAGCTGTTGGACTATAACCTGGTGTTGTGCGACTTCTCACTTCTGTATTGATTGGACATGTTTGATTGCTACTCTGTATTGATTGGACATGTTTGATTGCTACTCTGTATTGATTGGACATGTTTAGCATTGAGTCTACAAAGACCTCTAAGGCACTTTCAGCTTCATCCTTAACCTTTTCGACATCATTCGTGGAATACATGTGTCACTTAATTTGTTCCTTCCTATGTGCAGAACTTTACACTTTTTATGCCCACTCACATATTTTGTCCAACTTATTCTGTAATTTCTGCGCTGCCTCTATCGTTTCCACTGCTCCTCCCAGTTTGTTATCATCTGCAAATTTGAACACTTTGCAATGAGTTTATGAATCCAGGTCATTTAAATAGATTAAAAACAGTAATGCTGCCAACACCAAGCCATGGGGCACCCACTCAGAACTTTCCCTCTTTCTGACATTTGAATGAATACTCATTGTTATCTAATCTTCAGATAGTTTCTTATTCCTTCCCAAGGTTTACCCTAAATCCCTGTAGCTTTGAGTTTAACAAATAGCCTTTCTTGTGGAATTTGGTCAAATGCCATTTGGAAGTCAAAGTTCGCCATGCTGCCTCCACAGTCCACTTAGGCTGTCACTTCTTCAAAGAAGTCGAAGAGAAGGTCAGGCAGGATCTTCCCCTTCTGATTTCATGTTGACTGTTGTTTATTGTAAAGATAATGCTCAAGTTTACTCCAGATAATCGATTTGATTAGTTTACATGAAATGGTAATAAGACTAATGGGTCTGTAGTTGCCTATGTCTTGTCAACTTTTATGAATATAGGTACTACGTTAGCCTATTTCCAATCTATTGGTCGCTTCCCAGTGTCCATTGATTGCCTGATAATGATTGTCAGTGCTGCAGATTCTCTTCTGCAGGCTCTTCAGGCTAGTTCTCTTTTTGTTGGTCCTTCAGGAATCTTATGAAGTTGCACAGCCTTCTCATACTGCTGTTGATTGTCCATGGGGATGAAAATAAAATTGCTTGCTTTAGTAAACAAGATATCAGTTACTTGATTTATACATTTATGGGCAATTGATTGGCTTTTGATGCTGATATTCCTAGTAGCAGCCTGAAACGATTCCAAAGTTTAAAAGTTCACTGCCAATGGCAGTGCTGTGCCTTTGGAAGAATTTAGCTGCAGATCACTTTGTAGCATATAGCATGGGTACACAGGGAGGTCCTCTTCCCTTCCCATGGGTGGAAGAGACCTCCCCAGGAGATCAATACAGCCTGGTTGCACATTGCACAGGAGGGCACAAGCAGGCATGTGGTCAGGAGGACCAGGCTGCAGTGCCGCAAACCTTTCAATGATCTCATTAGATCACGAAACATTAGTACAAAGCTACACTCAACCTCATCCTGCTGTGCCTCTCATCACATCCCCATCACTCTGCCTTCCCTACCCTACTCCTGCACATCCTTACTCACACCAACTTACCTTGCACCTCCACCCATCCCTCTCTATCTACATTATCACATCCAACTAACAACACACAAGGGTAGGCATGTGGATGTTTTATGCAATGTTCATGTAAAGTTTCTGTTAATGTGCTGCCAAACATTGAAACCTTTATTTTCAACACTTTGCGTTCTTGGACAGATTTGTATGCACCTTTGGAAGTGACTTAGTGAATTGCAGTGAATGGTGAGACATAACAGTACCCACTGTAATGGTGATGAGTGTGAAAGGAATGGCTTGGTCATTGTAAGGATGCTTTATGGTGCTGGTGTGGGGTGGTGTCAACCTGGTGCATCATGTGGCAGCCAGGGTGTACAGCGTCAAGTGAAGTAAATCTGGCCATGGTGAGGCGATCCCTGGCCTCCCGGCCAGCAATGTAGTCGGGTGCTGATGCCCTCTGTCCTGTACAGCATCAGTTGATTACGGAGAAGGTTGGTGTTGTTGTTGGTGCTGCTGGTTTGCCTGGTGCTGCTGGTATGCCTGGTGCTGCTGGTGTGCCTGATGATGCTGGTGTTGGGGCTAATCGTGGTGGGATTCTCAGGACGAAGGTGAGAGAGTTTCAAGGGTACCCATGCTGATAGAATAGATGGCAGGTGAAGTAAAGATGACAGAAAGTGATCTGTCAATGGTGGGAGAGGTAATGAGGTCAGACTAGATGGAGACTTGTATAAAGACTTGCAGCATCCTGAATCTGTAGTGGAAATGCAGTTTAGAGAAGCTAGTGGTTAAGGGAACATTTCTCAATCAGCTGGGAGCTTTGACTTGACATTTGAAGCTGTCAACTCGTCAGCTGATTTAATGGCCACTGACCTCCCGCCACAGCTTCACAGATGAGGTCCAGGCACAGTGGGAAACCGGTGGGCGATCTGTCAAATCCAAAAAGCTGGGGAAAAAACCATTGATCAGTGGCTGTAAACAAGCCACTAATGATTTTAATTGCCTCCCCAGCTGCTGTATGTTGGGTCTGCTTGGCACTGACAGACCCGACATTTAGTAAAGGTGTGTGGTGGCGGGTTGACATGGGGTAAAAAAACACTTTCCCACCCGACCCGCCACCGATCCCACCCAATGACCTCTCGCAAAATTTGTCTCCATAACTCTGTCTTGGCCTCTCTTGTAACTCTAAGCCACTGCAGGCACTGATCCACTGATAAAGCAGCAGATAGACTGTAGATGCAGACTTGAGGCTACTGGTGGATGGACGCAGAGCGTCTTTCGTGCAGCCTGACCAGCCTGCCATCCCTACATTGGCTCTCCTCTTCTTCCTCCAAAAAACACAAGTAAAAGAGACTCCCGTGGAGTACCCCAAAGTGCTACTATTAACATTTGGCAAAAACATGGCTGTGTCCCAACGATTGGCTCAAAAGGTACCTGACAAGTAGACAGGAAAAAATTAAAGAAAAAGACTCATATAAGGCTGTTTAAATCCATTTTGGTAGCAGTTCAGTCCCTAACAATCCTGGTCACATATTAATGAATTGATCATAGTCTGCAGGCACATGGGGAAATTGCATGAAAGATACTATTGTGACCTTCTGGGCTAATTTTAATATGATAACAGCACCAGTGTGAAATCTGACTGCAAAATTAGATGTGGCACTAAATGGGCAGAGATCCAACACCAATCAGAAAGTCTAAGTTTTTGTGTCTATCGGAAGGATAGAGATACAATTAGCAACGTATAAATTACTATTTCAGCATATTTTATAATGTACAATTGTTTTAAATTTCAGTAGATTTGAATTAAAATGAAATCTCGCTCATTTTAGAAATCTTTCTTTAGTACATAGTAACAGTACTGTTTATATAGCTTTGGCCAATACATGGATGCAAGAGCTAAATACCAGAGGGAGAGTATCTATCCTTGAAATCAAAGCAGCATTCCACTGAATATGGCACCATAGAAAATGCTCCAGTGCTTGGAGTCATACCTGACACAAAGGAAGATGGCCATGCTTGTTGGAAACCAATCATCACAGTCCAAAGACAGCAGTACAGGAGTTCTTCAGGGAAGTGTTGTCACCTTCAGCTACTTTATCAAAGAGCTTCCCTCCATAATAAGCTCATGAGTGGGGCTGTGCACTGACGATTGCACGGTGTTCAGCTCCATTTCCAGCTCCTCCAATGATGAAGTAGCCCATGTCAGCCTACAGCAGAACCTGGACAACATCCATTCTTGGGGCTGACGAGGAGCAGGTAACATTCATGCCCCATAAATGCTGGGCAATGACCTTGTCCATGAAGAAAAGCCCAGCCATCTCCCTCTGACTTTCAACTGCACCACCATACCAAGAGGCTGGGAACTGTGCAACGAGTGGCTCACCTGAACCCTCAATACCTCGCCAATATTTGTAAGGCTCAAGTCAGGAGTGTGATAGAATACTCACTACTTACCTGGATGGGTGCAGCTACAATAACATTCAAGAAGTTCGACACCATCCAGGACAGAGACAGAGCAGTCCACTTGATAGGTGCCCCACCACTGGTCTCAATATCCACCTTTTACACCACCGGAGTACTATGGCTGGATTTTGTACTATCTACAGGATGCACTGACAAGCTTAATTCAACAGCAACTCCCTGCCCCATGTCTCCTACAATCAAGAAAGACAAGAACAGCAAGATCATGAGAAAACCATCACCTTGAAGTTACACTCCAAGTTACATGCCATCTTGAATGAGACATATATTGCCTTTCCTTCATTGGTGTTGTCAAATACCAGTAATTCTGTACATAACACCATGTGGGTGCACCATCAGCATGTGGTCTGTAACGGTTCAAGGAGAAGGCCCACCACCAATTTCTCAGAGCAACTAGAGATGTGCAATAAAAAGGTGGTTTTGCAAGCATTGCCCACATCTTACCTTACCAGAATCCTTAACGTGTACTGTCTTCTCTCCACCTGTTCTCAAGTTCTATTACTAGTGTACACACTGCTCAGTCTAGCCATCACTTTCTACCAGACATGGTGCAATGCTGTGTGTGGTGTGGATGTCCTGGAATACCAAACGGAAACAGCACCTGCAGCACAATGTCCACTTTGCCAGTTATCAAACAGGAGAATGAACTTCTATAAGTAATAGGCATCGATAATACAACAAAATCCAAGCTAACACCAGGGGTATGTTACAGACCACCAAGTCAGCATAAGAGGAGGACAAATTACTCTCAGAAGAGCCAGGAAGGCTATGTAAGAACAGGAAAGTTATTTTAATGGGAGACTTCAAATAACCTAATATAAACTGGGAAAACCCTACTCGTGGTTTAAAGGCAAAGTTGGTAAATGTAATGCATGACTGCTTCTTGATCCAGTGAATCAAGGAAGCTATACTCATCTTGATCTAGTATTCATAAAAGACCCAGAAAGTATACACAGCTAGGACCCCTACGGGACAGCAATCACAGAATGATAAAGTTTAAATTTATACCAAAGACCAAGAGCCAGGTACTTAACTTTAAAAGGGCTAATTTCAATAAAATGAGGGAAGAACTAAGGCAAATTAAAGTGAGATAAAGAGAGAAAGTCACCGATGCAAATCCTATAGGAAGAAAGGCAAAATGCAGAAACACATTAAAATGGTGACCAGACAGACAAAGAGATGCTTGGAAGAAAGCATAATAGCTGAGGCTAAATATGATAATAAACAATTCTGTCAAGACCACAACAGCAGGAGGTGAAAAGCATAACCGATGCAAATGGGCTTGAAATTTATGATAAGCATTGCATAGTAAATGTTCTGAATGATTACTTCCTCCAAGTATTCACAAGGGAAGACATGAGCAACATGCACTCTCCAAGCAAAGATATCCCAAGTAAAATCAACGAGTTCATTTCAAATAAGATGGAATCTCCAAACAAATGGGCTCAAAACAAATAAATCCCCAGGGATAGATGGCATTCATCCCAGAGTGTTGAGAGACTCGGGAGCAGATTGTGAAGTACTGCAATCCATCATAGGGGCATTAATGGAGTGGTACCAGTAGATTGGAAACAGTCTAATGTGGTGCCCTTATTCAAAAAGAGTGACACAACAGACACACCATTAGTCTTACTTTCATTCCATATAAAATAATGGAATTGATTATCAGGTGTAAACTAGAGGATCATCTGTACCACAATAACATAGCTACAGCAGGCAGCATGGAATCAGAAGGGGAAGACCCTGGCCGACCAACTTCCTTAACTTCTTTGAGGAAATGACAACCCATGTGTATTGTGGAAAGTCCTTTGACCTGATGCATTTTGACATCCAAAACATTCTGATAAAGTTCCACATTATTAATTAAACTTGAAGATGTGGGGATTCAGGGTGAACCTTGGCAGAAGGGTAGAAACCAACCAGTACTCATTAGAGAGTGGGGAGAGGGAGGGGGAGTACTGAGTGGGGTCCCTTAGGGCAGGGGTTGATGTTACATAAGAACATAAGACGTAGGAGCAGGTGTAGGTCATTTGACCCCTCGAGCCTGCTCCGCCATTCAATAAGATCATGGCTGATCTGATCTTGGCCTCAACTCCACTTCCCTGCCCGCTCCCCTTGACTCCCTTACCTTTCAAAAATCTGTCTATCTCCACCTTAAATATATTCAATGACCCAGCCTCCACAGCTCTCTGGGGAAGAGAATTCCAAAGATTCACGACCCTCTGAGAGAAGAAATTCCTCCTCATTTCTGTTTTAAATGGGTGCCTCCTTATTCTGAAATTATGCCCCCCAGTTCTAGATTCCTCCACGAGGGGAAACATCCTCTCTGCACCTAATCTGTCAAGCCCCTTCAGAATCTTATATGTTTCAATAAGATCCCCTCTCATTCTTAACTCCAATGAGTATAGGCCCAACCTGCTCAACCTTTCTTAATAAGACAAGCCCTTCATCTCCGAAATCAACCTCGTGAACCTTCTCTGAACTGCCTCCAATGCAAATATATCCCTCCTTAAATAAGGAGACCAAAACTGTACGCAGTACTCCAGGTGTGGTCTCACAAACGCCCTGTACAGTTGTAACAGGACTTCCCTACTTTTATACGCCATTCCCTTTGCAATAAAGGCCAACATTCCATTTGCCTTCCTAATTACTTGCTGTACCTGCATGCTAACTTTTTGTGATTCACAGCTCGGAAGAAGACAGTTTAAACAGAGGCAGAGTTACAGCAAGAAGTTAAACAAAGAAGGCCAACAGCTTCACAAGCAGACCGACACGCAAGAAGAGACCAGAGCGACCGCCTCAGTGACCATCGGACACCTCGCGGCAACAAGGGCCTTACGAAACCTTTTACTCAAAAGACTCTAAACCCTAACTCTAAACTGTCAAGGATTCGTTTGGTGAGCATTATCCCTGGTTCTCCAGAGTCCAACCTAGCTAGTGAAGTGGGATTGGGAGGGGTGAAGTATTGTTCTAATGTTATTTCCCTCGCTTGTACCGAAGTGTTCCCCACCTTTAGAGTGTTAAGAGTGTTTGTGTTGTGTTTTACTTCCTTGAATAAAAGTCAAAGTTCTTTCATCAAACCTGTTGTCTACTGCACCTTTGTTCACGACCCCCAAGTAAGTCCAAGGTCTAGAACCAGGGGCGTGGGAGCGATTCGAACCACTCACTGAGTCAGAGGTGAGGCTGACCCCTGCACACCACCCCCTACAACCTTCAAACACCACAACCATCTTCCTTTGTGCTAGGTATGACTCCAGCCAGTGGAGAGTTTTCCCCCCGATTCCCATTGACTTCAGTTTTACTAGGGCTCCTTGATGCCACACTCGGTCAAAGGCTGTGTTGATGTCTAGGGCACTCACTCTCACTTCACCTCTGGAATTCAGCTCCTTTGTCCATGTTTGGACCAAGGCTGTAATAAGGTCGGGAGCCGAGTGGTGTTGGCGGAACCCAAACTGACCATCAGTGAGCAGGTTATTGGTGAGTAAGTGCCGCTGATAGCTCTGTCGATGACACCTTCCATCACTTTGCTGATGATTGAGAGTAGACTGATGGGGCGGTAATTGGCCGGATTGGATTTGTCCTGCTTTTTGTGGACGGTATATACCTGGACAGTTTTCCACATTGTCGGATAGATGCCAGTGTTGTAACTGTACAGGAACAGCTTGGCTAGAGGCGCGGCTAGTTCTGGAGCACATGTCTTCAGCACGATAGCCGAGATGTTGTCAGGGCCCATAGTCTTTGCTGTATCCAGTGCGCTCAGCCGTTTCTTGATATTACGTGGAGTGAATCGAATTGGCTGAAGACTGGCTTCTGTGATGGTGGGGACCTCAGTAGGAGGCCGATATGGATCATCCACTCGGCACTTCTGGCTGAAGATGGTTGCAAACGCTTCAGCCTTGTCTTTTGAATTCACGTGCAGGGCTCCACCATCATTGAGGATGGGGATATTCATGGAGCCTCCTCCTCCCGTTAGTTGTTTAATGGTCCACCACCAATCATGACTTGATGTGGCAGGACTGCAGAGCTTTGATCTGATCCGTTGATTGTGGGATTGCTTAGCCCTTTCTATAGCATGCTGCTTCTGCTTTTTCGCATGCATGTAGTTTTACAGCTTCCCCAGGTTGGCACCTCATTTTTAGATACGCCTGGTGCTGCTCCTGGCATGATCTTCTACACTCCTTATTGAACCAGGGTTGGTCCCCTGGCTTGATGGTAATGGTAGAGTGTGGGATATGCCAGGCCATGAGGTTACAGATTGTGGTGGAATACAATTCTGCTGCTGCTGATGGCCCACAGCACCTCATGGATGCCCAGTTTTGAGCTGCTAGATCTGTTCTGAATCTATCCCATTTAGCACAGTGGTAGTGCCACACAACACGATGGAGGGTATCCTCAGTGAATGACTGTGCGGTGGTCACTGCTACCAATACTGTCATGGACAGATACATCTGCGACAGGTAGATTGGTGAGGACGAGGTCAAGTAGGTTTTTCCCCCGTGTTGGTTCTCTCACAACCTGTCGCAGGCCCAGACTGGCAGTTATGTCCTTCAGGACTCGGCCAGCTCGGTCAGTAGTGGTGCTACTGAGCCACTCTTGGTGATGGACTTTGAAGTCCCCCACCCAGAGTACATTCTGTGCCCTTGCTACTCTCAGTGCTTCTTCCAAGTTGTATTCAACATGGAGGAGTACTGAAATAACAACAGAAAATGCTGGAAATACTCAGCAGGCCAGGCAGCATCCGTGGAGAGAGAAACAAAGTTAACCTTTCAGGTCTGGGACCCTTCTTCAGCATTGGAGGAGTACTGATTCAGGTAGTTGGTAATCAGCAGGAAGTTTCCTTGCCCATGCTTGACCTGAATCCATTAGACTTCATGGGGTCCGGAGTCAATGTTGAGGACTTCCAGGGCCGCTCCTTCCCAACTGTATATCACTGTGCCGCCACCCCTGGTGGGTCTGTCCTGCCAGTTGGACAGGACATACCCAGGAATGGTGATGGAGGAGTTGGGACATTGGCTGAAAGGTATGATTCTGTGAGTATGACTATGTCAGGCTGTTGCTTGACTAGTCTGTGGGACAGCTCTCCCAATTTTGGCAGAAGTCCCAAGATGTTGGTGAGGAGGACTTTGCAGGGTCGACTGGGCTGGGTGTGCCGTTGCCGTTTCCGTAGCTGGTGCCGAAGTCGATGCTGGGTGATCCGTCCAGTTTCATTCTTTTTATTGTGTTTCGTAGCGGTTTGTTACAACTGAGTGGCTTGCTAGGCCATTTCAGAGGGCAGTTAAGAGTCAACCACATTGCTGTGGGTCTGGAGTCACACATAGGCCAGACCAGGTAAGGACAGCAAATTTTCCTTCCCTGAAGGACATTTGTGAACCAGATGGGTTTTATTTGATGCTAAATGTGTCCAATCAGTGCAGAGCAACAATCAAGCAACAAAGCCAATGGGATATTCAACTACATAGCCAAAATAGTAGAGTAGAATTATAGGGGGAAAAATTCAGTTGGTTGCACCTCCCGTTAGCGCCTTAAGAGGGCGCTAATGGGGCGCAAAGCATCTAGCGCCCAGGCGCGGCGAAGTTTGCGCCGCTCGCAAAATTAACTAGACATTTTGCGGCGGCGCTAAACACTACCGCCACGATCTCCTGCACCGGCAGATCATGACGTCACTTGAGTGCGCAACGCCCCGGTATCGCCCCGGAGCGGATATTGAGTGGCGCCCCCTGCCTTACCGCCTGATGCTAGCAACGACAGGTTGAGGGGAGCGATCTGCAGTCATGAAGGGAAAGGGGGAGCACTATTTAAAGGTGACCGCTTCCTGCCTTTTATTGTTGGTGCCATTTTTGAACTACGCATTCTGAGAGAGAGAAGGAGAGACTTCTGGAGAGATTCAATGTTGTGTGAAGGAGTTTTGGGTACTGAGCAGCACTTTGCAGGTTCATTTTGATTTGCCATTCCTTGTATCGATTTAGCAGAGACTGTGGGGGCTGCACTCTGAGCTCTTTGCCTGGTACTCTCCATTGTTCTTTCCAGCACATTTGATGTGCAGGTCTCTCCAGGCCGAGATTCAAGGCTGCAATG
Source organism: Squalus acanthias (assembly GCA_030390025.1). NCBI lineage: Eukaryota > Metazoa > Chordata > Chondrichthyes > Squaliformes > Squalidae > Squalus > Squalus acanthias. The sequence goes on along the minus strand of CM059433.1, from coordinate 48,740,995 downwards.
AGCAGGATGTGGATGGAAAGCAAGATTAACCATCCCCTTTAAGAACTGGCCCGTGCCATTGTGTGTGTGTTCCATTGCTGACTGACATTACATGAGCTTCGCCAGCGCTCTGAGGTAGCGCCTCGCTCCTCCGCCTTTGCGCCTTAAGACAGGTGTGAAGCGCTGCAATCACCTCCAGGGGCGATAAAAGTCAAGTTTGCAGTCGGTGGCGATAATTAGCGCCAGGTGCTAATCTTTGCGCCCAGCCGATAATTGCGCCCCAAATGGGGCGATACTGAATTTCTCCCCCATAGAATCATAGAATGCTTATAGCACAGAAGGAGGCCATTCTGCCCATCGAGCCCATGCCGGCTCTCTGCAAGAGCACTTCAGCTAGTTCCACTCCCCCGCCCTTTCCCCGTAGCCCTGCAAATTTTTTTCCTTCAGGTACTTATCCAATTCCCTTTTGAAAGCCACAATTGAATCTGCCTGCACCACCCTTTCAGGCAGTGCATTCCTAACCACTCACTGCGTAAAAAAGTTTTTTCTAATGTTGCCTTTGGTTCTTTTGCCAATCACTTTAAATCTGTGTCCTCTGGTTCTCGACCCTTCCGCCAATGGGAACAGTTTCTCTCTATCTACTCTGTCTAGACCCCTCATGATTTTGAAATAAAGTCAAATAAAGTAGAATAAAGTCAGATGACATAGTGATTAAATTTTATAGTGCCCTGGTCAGAGTGCACCTTGAATATTGCTTTCAGACCTGATTGCTAAGAAACAAGAGAGACAGTCATGTTCTAGACACAGTGTAGTGAGGAGCCAAGAGGCTGGTCCCTTGTGTTAGGGTTTTGAGTTATGAGGAAAGACCGAAGGAAGCTTTTCAGACTAGAAAGGAGAAGTCTGCGAGGTTATCTTAAAGAGGTATATGAGATTGTTAAGCATATTGAAAAAAATAACCAGGATATTATCATATTTGCAAGCCCTCTCTGGAATATTGCTTCAACAGAAACAATGGATAAAAGAAATGTATAATTTCTGGCAATATGTGAGCAGCAACAACTTGTAATTCTGAATGCATCCCATTATAGTCCCTTATGTGGTAGGGTAGAGGAATGTATTCTATAATTTACAACTTAAAACATAACACCAATACAGCCATTTTATTGGTGCTATTCTGAGTGAAGCAGTAGTGTACCACTATTTTGAAGTGAGTACTATTGTCCATGTTTATTCATGCTAGTCCTGCATCCATAATTGCTACAATTTATACATCAGCAAGGGCTTTGTTAAGCTTTGAAATAGGAGGAGTTTTAAGGAAGTGTGTTAATATTACACTGTTCAGGGGCACATTCCTGTGCATTCTGTTTTTTTGTAAAGATAAACCGATGTGAAATGCCAACTGGAAGCTTTTCAGTGCTGCTTTTTGCTGAAAATCCATAGACATCAACCATCCTGTAACCAGTAATTCGTATGATATCAGAGACAGCACTCGGACACCTTTTATAAATTCACCCTTTGCTCAATCTATAATCTTGAAGTACATTCTAGAAGATGCTGTTAATGTGAGATCTGCCATCTGTAATAAAAGAACTCTTTCCTTTCAACCTATGTTTGATTGCACTGCAACAATTTACGCAGTATCAGAAAATCGATAGTGTGCTAATATTAGAATAGTGTTTATATTGGCATCCTCCAAATACCACAGAAGCAGGAATTTGAATCTCTGCATACAAGAGATAAAGTATTCAGGAAATGGCACTGTCTAACAGAGGGTACCATGTGCAAGGGAAATTGTGTGTGAAGCTGGTATTCCATGCAGACTTGATTGATTATACTGAGTGTTGTGGTGTAGGAGCGGTAACTCCTGTATTTTGTCACAGACATGAATATCTGGCTGAAGCTCTCACAATCTTTGTGACACTGATCCAGGCATAATTTTGTAGAGGAGTGAAAACACAGGTATACTTCGATATTGAAACACAAAGTAGACAATGCAGATTCTATGCAGACAATGCAGACAATGAAGGGTCATCGACCTGAAACATTAACTCTGTTTCTCTCTCCACAGATGCTAACTGACCTGCTGAGTATTTCCAGCATTTTCTGTTTTTAATGCAGATTCTATTCCTGGTCTGTGCTGAGTTACTTGAGCTCAGAGAAAGACTGCAGCTGGGTGTTACAATTAGTGTCAGGTCTTCTGGGATGAGATGGAAAACATTAGCCAGCAGGCTACTTCCTCATTATTATCCAGTAACTCCTGTTGAAAAGTGCACATGTCTCGACTATGGATAGGAATGGAATCAGTTTCACCTGTGATGCCTATCATTGTAAAACAGCTTGCTGGCACTCACTGTAGGCTGACACATAAAGAATGGCCTGCTGAGTTTAATCATCTCAGTGCGCATAGTAGCATGAGTGAGATATCAAGGCTGATCATTTTAGAGGAGGAAGAATACTCCCAGACAGTGTTCTAACTACAGGTAACAGAGTTATCTTCTCCTCACCAAGCTGTACTGTGTGAGGAGGCTTTGTCGCGCTAGGGATACCATCAAAGAATGTTGCCATCTCCTGGACCATACCTGTAGTCAAAGAAGAAATGACATCAGCACTGTGCTGCCTGTAGCAGTAAAAGGGACAATGGCACTCAACCTTTATACCACAGGGCCCTCTGAAGCAACAGTTAAAGACCCCACAGGACTTTTACAGTTTATAACTTACCATCTAATTACCAAAATCACAGAGGCTTTGTTTTGACAAGTTTGTGACTATATTACAGGCATGATTCCATAATCCAGTGCTTCCAACAGGAAGTGGCTTCTAATGGGTTCACAGCTGAATTATGAAGATAAATCAGTGTTTTAGGATTGGTTTACCTGGGTTTCCATAGCTCTTCAACAGCAGTTATGATGGATGAGCAAGAGAACCCCATGGAATTTCACCCTCCTTTACTGTTACCATGAAAATTACTTCAGATTAAGTTCAAAAGTTCACGCTTAATTTTGTCTTAATGTTGTCATAAAAAAACACAACTTCAGAATTACCTTCAAAGTATTCACTAGTCCTAAGAATCGCTTTAAAAGTGCTATCTTTCACCAGTCCTATTCTTATTGCTGGGTGGTAGGAAGAAAATTGCGAGCTTTCAGACTAAAGTTCTAGCATAATACTTGAAAGATTAGCCTTGCTGTCAATCATGAAAAAAATCCCGATGTTATATGCCCCCCTCCCCTACTCCAAAATGTGGTATTATTTAAATCAAGAAGGGAAGAAGCTTTAAATGCATTTGGGATGGTACTGCACAGATTGCTATCACTTAATTTCATTGGTGTATTCTGGGAGTTCTTGTTCGTGTAGTGCTAATACAGAGTCATACTGGTGTATTCTAGGAAGTGTAGATTTTTGAGCTTTTTGAATTTATTGACAGAGTGATGGCTCTGGGAACCCCAAAGAACTCACGCTCCGGGCCTACGCCCTGTTTAGACAGGCCGCCAATGGAAAATATGGATAGAGGCATTTGAAACACACAAAAGACATCTATATAGGTAAGGTTAATCATTTTGTTATGATTTTTGTTGCCTTTATTATGCTATAATTTTCAGCTGTAAAGCCTCAGCTTAATAAAAAACAGTATGGCAGCTAAAAGAATTAAAAAAATATCTTGCACAATTTCATTTGTTCCCATTCTCCTTCTTATCTGCGCTATTTTAACATAGTCGTTAACCTGCTTAATTTAAATCCATTAACGAGTGTGATAAAATAGCACAGGTTGGAATTTATGCAGGTACAATACCCAGCACATTAAACCCAAAGATGTTGCTGAGCGTTGATAAAATATACCCAGGAATGATACTATTATGTGTTTTACTAATAATTGTACTGTACAAATTCTAATTTATATTGTATGAACAATTTTGTTTTCAAATGAATGCTATAGTTAAATAATGGCTGAGATGTATAATTAGCTATATTTTTAACTCTGAACTGGAGAAGGAGGCTTTAGCAAAACTGAAGTTGATTGTTGGTGCTTTGCTATTTTGAAGGTTGTTGAGTCATGGCTGCAGGCTTTGTGATAAAATCTAAATATCTGTTCTTTTGTGTGAACCGTGGCAGATTTTCAGGCAAGGCTTCCTCATTGAGTGCTGTGTGCCTGATTTCATCACAGCTCGAAATTCTGAATTCTGAATTCTAGTGCAGGATGAAAACATATCAGGGTAAATGATGCAGTGTCTGATTCAAAAGGAGCCTTTTGACTCTCTCTGTGTATCGCACTCACTTCGCTGCCCCTCACTCATTTATCCATCCAGTCTCCTGGTTTGTGACCCACACATTTACCCACACAACCACTCTGTTACTCAGATGTTCACTCACTCGTCTAGTCATGGGATTTTTGCATGTTTGGATCAGTGCTATTTCTCATTTGGCTCCCTCTGGAGATTATCATTGTATTAGTCAGGGAGCCACACAAGCCTCTTACACCTCTGGCACAGATCCAGCAGAAAAACTGGCACTGGCGCAGAACTGGCGCAGAACTGGCGCAGAGAGGAAATTCTGGATTTTCTGCTCCCTCTACACCGCACCTGCTGAGGTGATGCAAAGGAGCACAATTTCAGGCCCAACAATGCTTTTAAACATTTAAAGTGGGATTATCAACATTTTGAGAGGGAAAGAACCTAGACGGGCCCAACATAATTTTTGACACTGTCACAGCATTCCACCATCATGCATGGAGGAAGCCTGCTACAGGTGTACGTGAGTTCATGCAGATAGGCCAGTAATGAAATGGCCATTTTAATTCAAAAAATGGAGTTTTTAAATATTCATAAGGAATTAGAACCTGGTGCAATGCAACAAAGAGTTAAAAAAAAGTCAGATTGATGTAACAGGTGCTACGGTAGAAACTTTTCACAGCTCACTTGACACAGGGCTAGTAGCAAAAGACTGAAACTAACCAAAGCTGCCTCCAAGAAGCTGGATTTCCTCTTTAATGACATTTTTTTTTTCTTAACTCTCTAAAACCCTCAGTCCCTCTAAAGCTCTCAGAGCTAGGGAAGCTCTTTCAGTATCTCTGTCATGTTCCAGGACAGAATAAAAAGAAATGCTTGTTATCTGATAGATGATCCTTGTTTCATCACCAGCTGCTAACCTATCTTGCTTCAACTTAACTTTTTCAGTTTTTGATACTATAATGATCCTCTGAATTCTTTTGCCCTGTTCTTAAGATCCAAATATACCATTCTACACACTCTTCATCCTCTTGGTGCCCTCACTGTGGTGAAATCAAGACTCATACCATCTCGTACTCAAATTCATTCATACTTTCTCTTGTCTTCTCTTTGGTTCCTACAACTTTCAGGGGGACAAATTGAGACGCACCCCTTTTGGGGCGCTAACTTCGCCATGGCGCTACTTTTGCGCCCCAGAAAAATTAGTGCCCCTGCGGCTGAAATTGAGTGGTAGTGCCCCAAGAGGAAAGTGGGGCGCAACTGGAAGTGCCCCGCCTCCCTCTTGGGGCGCTGCGAGGGAATATCGCGGCGCTACATGCCGTGGTATTGCAGGCCTTCCTCCCCTTCTTAAAGGGGAGGGGCCTTGCGCAGCGCGACCTGGGGCCCAGCTGGGCCACCTGGGATCGGAGTGCCAGCAAAAGAGCCCGGCACTCAAGAGAAGTGCCGGGCTCATGGAGCGCAGCCGGCACTCTGCGGGGGGGGAGGGTCAGGAGGCCGGGGCGACAGCAACAAAAATGGCCGCCTGGCACCTCGTCTTTAAATAGCGCCACCCCGGCCGCAGGTAGGCCCCCCTGACCCCGTTGGACATAACATCTGGCGGTAAGTCAGGGGGCGCTACCGAAGATCGCAGCCGGGGCGCAAGCGGGGTGCTGCGCACGGCGATGATGTCATCGCTGGCGGCGGGGTGCTAACGGTTAGCGCCACTGCTAACCTCCCGCTGAATTTCGCGGGAGGCGTCGGAGGCGCTGCGCCCGGGTGCTAGTTGCTTTGCGACCCGTTAGCGCCCTCTTAGGACGAGGTGCAAAGCAACCGAATTTTTCCCCCTCAGACTTTTAACACCCAAGCTTAATGGACAGAATTTGCGGTCCGTATGATGGCATACTCGCAGAGTACAGTGAATACCGCCTTTGAAATGGACAGCAAGTTCGAGATTTCTGCACGCGCTTGCACATGTGCTAAATCCCAAACTTGTGATCTGTCAAGTTCTGACTTGACAGATCATCAGCTCCGACTATGAAATCCTTATTGCTGGTGTAGAGTTGGGCTAATTGCCCACCAACTGTTCAGCAACTGTGCAGTAAAATTTTACGGCTGGTGCAAACAGGCACAGGAGCCTATTTGCACAGTGTAAGGGAAGGGGGGATATGCAGCAGCTTGAAATATACACCTGTCATGATAAAAATCTTCAAAATAAATATCTATCTCCAACAACTATCTCCTACACGATATCCTACACAACTCTACCAAGAATGAGAGACTGATTTATTTATTAATTTACCAGGGTGAATAAGAACATAAGAAATAGGAGCAGGAATAGACCACTTGGCCCCTGGAACCTGCTCCGCCATTCAATAAGATCATGGCTGATCTTGGGCTCAAAGCCACTTCCCTGCCCGCTCCCCATAACCCTTCACTCCCTTATCTTGCAAAAATCTGTGTATCTCCACCTTAAATGTATTTAATGACCCAGCCTCCACAGCTCTCTGCGGCAGAGAATTCCACAGATTTACGACCCTATGAGAGAAGAAATTCCTCCTCATCTCAGTTCTAAAAGGGCGATCCTTTATTCTGAAACTATGCCCCTGAGTTCTAGATTTCCCCATGAGGGGAAACATCCTCTCTGTATCTACCTTGTTGAGCCCCCGCAGTATCTTATATGTTTCAATAAGATCACCTCTTATTCTTCTAAATTCCAATGAGTATAGGCCCAACCTGCTCAACCTTTCCTCATAAGTCAACCCCTCATCTCTGGAATTAACCTAGTGAATCATCTCTGAACTGCCTCCAATGCAAGTATATCCTTCCTTAAAATAAGGAGACCAAAACTGTACGCAGTACTCAAGGTGTGATCTCACCAATACCCTGTACAATTGTAGCAGGACTTCCCTGCTTTTATACTCCAACCCCCTTGAAATAAAGGCCAACATTCCATTTGCCTTTTTGATTACTTGCTGTACCTGCATGCTAACTTTTTGTGTTTCATGCACAAGGACCCCCAGGTCCCTCTGAACTGTAGCATTTTATAATCTCTCTCCATTTAAATAATAATTTGCTTTTTTATTTTTCCTGCCAAAGTGGATAACCCCACACTTTCCCACATTATACTCCATCTGCCAAATATTTGCCCACTCACTTAGCCTGTCTATATCCCTTTGCAGATTCTTTGAGTCCTCTGCACAACTTGCTTTCCCACCCATCTTTGTATCATCTGCAAACTTGGCTACATTACACTCGGTCCCTTCATCCAAGTTATTAATGTAGATTGTAAATAGTTGAGGCCCCAGCACCGATCCCTGTGGCACCCCACTAGTTACCGTTTGCCAACCAGAAAATGACCCATTTATCCCGACTCTCTGCTTTCTGTTAGTTAGCCAATTCTCTATCCATGCTAATATATTACCCCCAACTCCATGAGCTTTTATCTTATGCAGTAACCTTTTATGTGGCACCTTATCGAATTCCTTCTGGAAATCCAAATACACCACATCCACTGGCTCACCTTTGTCCACCCTACTTGTTACATCCTCAAAGAACTCCAGCAAATTTGTTAAGCATGATTTCCCTTTCATAAAACCATGCTGACTCTGCTTGACTGCATTATGATTTTCCAAATGCCCTGCTATTGCTTCCTTAATGAAGGACTCCAGCATTCTCCCAACGACAGATGTTAGGCTAACTGGTCTATAGTTTCCTGCTTTCTGTCTCCCTCCTTTCTTAAACAGGGGTGTTACATTTGAGGTTTTCCAATCCACTGGGACCTCTCCAGAGACCCTCCGGTACATGATACATGACGTGATCCAGACTCGAGTCGTCGTTAGCTTGTTCACAGATGTGATTCCCAGTAAAAAAGTAAAAATTTTCCCAGTAAAAAAGTAAATTTTTTTTTAAAGCTTTTCGTTTTACATACAGACGGCAGCTTTTGACACGTTAGAACCCCTGCGACTACACCTCATTGTCTCAGTTGTATCTTGCTATGTCTTTTGATGTGGTACCTTCCTGGCTGACTTAATTAACTTTATCACACCTCGGCAGATAGTCAGGATGATTTAATTTATTGGTCTGCAATTGTAAAGTACACATGCTTTGTTTTCCATCTATATATGCTCTGGCGATTCTGTATCCAATTTACTTCACCTGAGGAAGGAGCAATCGATAGCTCCGAAAGCTTGTGATTTCAAATAAAACTGTTGGTCTATAACCTGGTGTTGTGCGACCTCTCAATTTTGACCTCTCCAGAGTCCAGGGAATTTTGGTATATTACAACCAATGCATCCACTATCTCTGCAGCCACTTCTTTTAAGACCCTGGGATGCAGGCCATCTGGTCCAGGGGACTTGTTGGGCTGGATTTTGATACTGGGGCGGGTTGGGGTCATGTCATCCACTTTTCGTGTCATCCACCCGACTGCAATTGGATGTGGGAGATTGATGCAATTTTCACCTAATTGGGCAATTGAGTTCCAGCATGTGGGAACCCATGAACCAATTAGTGTTTTCAGTCTGAAAGTCGCCTCTGAGGATATCATCATTGCTGCTGCATTGAAGGTCTTCAGAGACTGCCTGGCCTTTGCTGTGAGAGGACCTGGATGCAAAATGAGCAGCAGCAGCCCTAAGTCTGCTCCCAGATATTTTTACACCACCACTCCCAGATATGTCTCCTTCCCATCCATCCATATATGCATCCCAATAGCCATCCATATATGCATCTCAATAGCCAGCCAGCCAGCCAGCCAGCCCGCCAGCCCGCCCGCCCGCCCGCAATGTGCTCCCGCCAGGTTTCACATTCGTGGTTCAGAACAGGCATGCTTCACGTAGGAAAAAGGGTTAAAATCACAAAGGCCTTTCAAAATGGCATTATAGAGGCAATTTATTGCTTGTTAAGGGCCTTAACAGCCTATTCCGCCTCTTAGAGGCGGGACGGAGTCGGGACCAGCAGACACGATTTAATGAAAATTGCGTTGTGCCCACCCGCCAGTTTTCGCAATTTTAACCCCCCACACGCCTCCAAACCCACCTCCACGGGTCAATGAAAATCCAGCCTGTTGTCTTTTAGTCCCATTATTTTACCAAGTACTATTTCCTTAGTGATAGTGATTGTCTTTAGTTTCCCCCCTCCCTGTGGCCCCTTGATTATCCATTATTGGGATGTTGTTAGTGTCTTCTACTGTGAAGACAGATACAAAATATTTGTTCAAAGTCTCTGCCATTTCCCCGTTCCCCATTATTATTAATTCCCCAGTCTCATCCTCTAAGGGACCAACGTTTACTTTAGTTACTCTCTTCCTTTTTATATACCTGTAGAAGCTCTTACTATCTGTTTTAATATTTCTTGCCAGCTTACTCTCATAATTCATCTTCTCTCTCTTGCTGGTTTTTAAAAATTTCCCAATCCTCTGATCTCCCACCAATCTTGGCAACATTGTATGGCTTCGTTTTCAATTTGATACCATCCTTTACTTCCTTAGTTAGCCACGGATGGTGCTCCCTTCTCTTAAAATCTTTCTTTCTCACTGGGATGAGAGACTGTTTTATTCATTAATTTACCAGGGTGAGCGAGACTAAAAAATCATGAATGGGCATCAGAGATTTCTGTTTCCTGACTGGAGCACCGCCCCACGTGATCCCAGGTATGCTTACGCACACGGTGCGTCCCTGGGATCCGTGGGCCACTATGCTGCGCTCAACTCTGCAGCGAAACAACGCTAGTTTTCGAAGGAGGTCTCACACCAGGTAAGTGTGGATTTCTTTCGGAGGTCGCGGCGTACTCCTAAGTTATGCTGTCGATTACAATTTCAGGGCCAAACAAGAGTTGGAATTAATCTCTAAACACTTTATTGATTTTCCATAGGATTAGAAATGACCTTACCATCTATAAATTTCAACTTGTAATAGATTGCGGACTTTCAGTTTGCCCCATTTGATGATCTAGTAATTGACCAACATCACCTCTGTGTTAAAAGTACCAGGCCTTGTTACTCACAAATTCAATTTTTAGCTATTTAAATGTTAAAGGATTTTAGTCTAATCTCTGTCTCTTATGATTTAATTGAGAGGTCGCACAACACCAGGTTATAGTCCAACAGTTTTATTTGAAATCACAAGCTTTCGGAGCTATCGATTTGCTCCTTCCTCAGGTGAAGTAAATTAGATACAGAATCTCCAAAGCATATATAGATGGAAAACAAAGCATGTGTACTTTACAATTGCAGACCAATAAATTAAATCATCCTGACTATCTGCCGAGGTGTGATAAAGTTAATTAAGTCAGCCAGGAAGGTACCACATCAAAGACATAGCAAGATACAACTGAGACAATGAGGTGTAGTCGCAGGGGTTCTAATGTGTCAAAAGCTGCCGTCTGTATGTAAAACGAAAAGCTTTAACATTTTTTTACTTTTTTACTGGGAAAATTTTTACTTTTTTACTGGGAATCACATCTGTGAACAAGCTAACGACGACTCGAGTCCGGATCACGTCATGTATCGTGACATAAACCCAAGATCCCGATTGAGACCGTCTTCATGAGTGCGGAACTTGGCTATCAGTTTCTGCTCGATGATTTTGCGTTGTCGTGTGTTTCTAAGGTTGCCTTGGAGAACGCTTACCCGCAGATCCGAGGCTGAATGTCCTTGACTGCTGAAGTGTTCCCCGACTGGGAGGTAACAATCCTGCCTGGCGATTGTTGCGCGGTGCTCGTTCATACGTTGTCTCAGTGTCTGCATGGTCTCGCCGATGTACCATGCCGCGGTGCATTCTTTCCTGCAACGTATGAGGTAGACAACTATCGTCTTATGATTTAAGCAGGTTAGGATCCACAAGTGCAGGCATGGTATGTGTATTTTAAAGTTGTTTAGACCACTAGTTTTACCATCAGGTGCTTAACTATTTTCTTTAATGAAGTCTATTTCATCAGCTCTTCTATAATCATCTGGGTGAAAAGCTTATTCTGAAACAGAGTTTAATATCACTTTGAGCTTTAAACACACTGATGCACAGCATGACTTTTGTTGGCCTGGATTTTAAAATCTTTGAGTCATGGCTCAGCACCATCACAGTAGTATAATAAGCCATGTTTTTGCAAGGTTCTCTCGACAGAGCCAAACCTTGTTGGGGGTGAGCATAAGTCACTAAACCAGATGTACAGGTTAGCACAGCACATTACAAATCTCCCTTAAGAAAAATATCGGCCTTTTAGATGCTGCGCTGGTAACCAGCAAGCCTCATGACATTTACAAATTTTATTTCAGTGTGTTTTACTCTGGATTTGGTGGCATTCTTGCTACCTCCTCACTGCGGGGGAGTGGGACTAGCTGAAATGCTATTGCAGAGAGGGTTCGACGGGCCGAATGGCCTCCTTCTGTGCTGTAACCATTCTATGATTCTCTGATTCATAGGCTGATATTTCTACCTTCGCGACGTGCTGGCAGCGAGGGAGTCCCGGATCGTGTCGGGAACCCGGAAGTTGAAGAAGCGAGTTTTGCAGTGGCTCTTTAATGAAGCCACTGCAATTGAAACAGTTTCCGAGTTTCCCGACCAATTAACGGAAGCGAGCGTGATGACATCACGCATGGGTCTAATTCAGCTCAGGTATTTAAAGGAGCAATGCACAAATGACAGTTGAAGGTTGGTGGAGGTGCAAGAGAGGTTGTTGGGGAAGAGAGTGGATTGTGTTAATAGTGAATTGCTTGTTGGTAAAGAAATTTATATTGCAGGATAATAAAAATTGCAGGCTCAGCGCCAAAAAGTTGCCCTAAGATTGAGTGGTGCCTCCCTGGAACTCCTGCTCCAAGGAGTCAGGGCCCGCAGGGAGGTCTTATTCCCTGGTGACGGGAGGAAGAGACCAGCTGTTGAGACCAAGAAGGCATGGCTGGAGATTTCAGCAAGAGTGTGGTAGCCAGGTGGAGGATCCAGTGCAGGAAACACTTTAATGACCTCATCAGGTCAGGAAAGGTGAGTACAATGCCACATTTAACTGCATCCTGCTGTGCATGTCACCCCAACCCCCTCACTCTGCCTTCCAAAGCCTACTCCTGCACATCACCCCTCACAACAACCTATCTTGCATGTGCACCCATCCTTCACTGTCTATGCACCTACTCACATCCCCACCTGACCATCCACCACTGACACTCACCCTCATCTTAATGCAATGTCACGCCTCTCCCTCATAGTCACCCTCTACAGATGCTGTCCATCCATCCCTTCCACTCATTCCATGACTCTCACTCAAAGGTCTCTTGTTACCCTCCTTGCAGGAGAAGAGAGCACAGAAGACCCAGGAGAGGCAGCAAACTGAAGGTGGCCCTCCAGTGATGACACCACTGATGCAGCACGGGAGGAGGCGCTGGAGATAAGCAGAGTTCTGGACCTGCTGGCGGTGGGAGATGGAGAGAGGGGGAACTCCCAGCTACCTGCTGACAGAATTAAATATCACCCACCCACATGGCAAACAACAGTCACTCATGTTGACTTCATGTTAGCAGCCAGTGAAATATGATTATGTGCATAATGATAATTTAAAAAATTCTTATCATAACAGTTCTAATTCATGTCTTTACTCTCCTACAGGCGCATCAAGTGTCCCCAAGACAGTCCAGCCAGAGGAGGAAGACAACTCCTCAGAGGAGGTCGCGGACTCTGAGGGTGCACCGTCACAGGACCCAGGCACACCAAGCACCAGTGCAGATACGCACACATCGGTGGGTCCACTAAGTCAGAAAGTAGTGTTGTCACCTGGTGTCTCACACATCACAATGAGCAGGAGCAGATGGTGGAGACAGGGACAGCAGTGGAGAGTCCTCATTGGAGGGCGCAGGTTGCTCCAAGCTCTGCTCAGCTGGATGAAGATGCTGAACCTCGGGGACCGTCGACAAATTGGATGAACAGCAGAAAATGTGGGAGGCTCTGGCAGGATTTCCAGCCGCAGTGGGCACGCCTGCAGAGAGAATGGAGGAGTCCATCTCTAGCGTTCCTGGCATGATGTTGCAAGCCATAGTTATGATGTGTTCGTCCATGGAAAGGGTGGCCACCTGCATGGAGCATCAAACGTGGCATTCAAACGAGTGCATGCTTGCTTTGATCAACAGCTTGTACACTCCGAATGCAACCTTATCTTGGATAGATAGAAACCTAGCCTTGGCTGTTCATCGTCCCACTGATGTGCAGCAAAGTGCTCTCCAGTTCATTGCTAGCAGGGACTTGCGGGTGAGCCATGATGATGGCAAAAGGTGACATGGAAGTGGGGACTCTGCTAAAAGCTCTCCTCCTCCTCCTTCTGTTCCTCTGAAGAGGCTCTGCGCTCTACGCCCTGCTCCTCCTGCAGTTCCAATCCTCGCTGCTGCACTCTGTTGTGCAGCACGCAAAATACCACGATCATTCTGGAGACCCTGGCTAGTGTGTATTGAAGGGCTCCTCTAGATCTGTCCAGGCATCTGAAGCACATCTTCAGCATTCTGATTGCTTGCTCTATTACATATCTCGTCGTCATTTGGCTTTGATTGTAGCACTCTTTGGCCTCATTACTTAGCCTCCTCAGGAGTGTCATCAGCCATGTCTTCAGTGGATAGCCCTTGTCTCCAAGCAGCCAGTCGGTAAGTCTGGTCGGAGGTGCGAAGAGCTGAGGGAGGGTGGACTGGCGCAGGACGAATTAATCATGACAGCTCCCTGGGAATCTGGCACACACATGCATGATGATCTTTTTGTGGTTGCAGATGAGCTGCACATCGATGGAGTGGAAGCCCTTACGGTTCACGAACACTCCTGGGTGATGTGGGGGTGCTTTGATGGACACATGTGTGCAGCCGATGACACCCTGCACCTGTGAGAAGCCAGCTAGTGAGGCTAAACCGAGCGCCCGCTCAATCTGACTGGCTTCATCGGTGGCAAAGTGTACATAAGTGCCTGCCCTAGCAAACATGGCATCGGTCACCTGGGTGATGCATTTGTGGCAGCCGACTGCGAAATCCTGCAAATATCTCCAGCAGATCCCTGGCAGATGAGACAAAGAAGTTGAGTGCGGTGGTGACTTTGACAGCCACTGGTAACGCCTGTCCACCAGGTCCACTTGGCAGCAGGTCTTGTTCCAGCAGGCTACAAATGCCTGCCATGATCTGACGTGATACCCTGAGGCACTGGTGTTCAGTCATGTCCAGGAAGCTGATCCTCTGCCTGTATACCCTGTGTTGGGGGTATCACCTCCTGCGAGCTGCAGCCCTGCACTCATCCCTTCTCTCCTGTGGAGCGGCAGGTCGGTGAGGAGAAGGCTGCTGCTGCTCCTGCTGGTGCTGCTAGTGTTGTTGCAGCTGGTGCTCATCTTGGTCCTCATCTGAGGTCCAACGTGAAACAGCATAAGTGGCACCCATGCTGATCTGATATATGACAGATATAAATTGGAGATCAAACGCACAGTCCTTCAATGTAGTGAGAGTGACCTCCAAAGTTGTAGAAATCACCTGCAAACTCCTGAAAGCAAACTCTCAGAACACGTGGTGTCAGCAAAAGCCTTTCCCTTAGGCAAGGAAGCATGTGTGAGGTCTGAGTATTTATGGGATTGTTTTAATGTCATTTGTTGAACTCCCTCAATTGCTGGTATGCTCTCGCCTTACTTTCACTGGCGATGTTCAGCAAAGTTGGGATCCCATGGACACCCAGTAAAAGCTCAATTCACAGGTAAAAAATGCTGTTAATATCCTCTTAACTAGCTCTTAATTGGTTTAAATATGATGCGGAGATGCTGGTGTTGGACTGGGGTGGACAAAAGTGAGAAGGAGCAGCCGCTCCGAAAGCTTGTGATTTCAAATAAAACTGTTGGACTATAACCTGGTGTTATGCGACTTCTCACTTTGGTTTAAATAGGTTACCCACCTCTTCTGAGGAGGTCTCTAGCTCGCTGCTTAACACGCTTGAGTTAAAGGCGGAAGCCAGCGGGTTGATGCCGGCTTTCTGACACACTGCCAATTTCAGCACTTTTAACAACCCGCCCACTCCCAAACCCACTGATTAATGTTAGAATTCAGTCCATAGTGTTCTTCACTCATATTAACCAGGTGCAGTAGTGTATGGATAACCCGGCCTGTAAGAGTTGGGCCGTGAAATTCGGTATGTTAGCGCCTCCCGTTAGTGCCTGGCAGGGGCGCTAATGGGGCACTAAGGGGTTAGCGCCCAGCGCAGCGAGTGCAGCGACGCCCGCGAACTTCAGTGCCAGTTTAGCGTTGGTGCAACTCTTAGCGCCTGGGCCTCTAGTGCCTCGCAGATCGTGACGTCATAAAGTGCGCAGCGCCCCGTTATTGCCCCGGATGTGAAATTGACTCCCGCCCCCTGCTGTATCGTCTCGCGCCGACAATGCCAGCTAGAGGAGGCGTTGTGAACTTGGCTGGCCACTTTGGGAGTGGTAATTAAAGGGAATGCTTTTCAGCTCGCGCAACCTTTATTATTTGCACCAGTCTGGTGCCTGCGCAAAGTTTTTAAATGTTTCATTGGTGCAAGATGTCCAAGCCCTCCACATTGTGAGAATGTTTGGCGCTGTAATGGCAGTCACCCAGGTTGCCTTGCAAAACAACTGACGACAACTAGCTTGTGCAGCATCATTGGCCCTTCCCTTTAAGTGAGGGAAGCAGCCTCTGTGATGAAAGAGTGCCGTTTACATTGCACTCGAAATTGTTTAGGGCTCTGCCGCTACCACCCCCGCTCTCGGAATTTAGCGCCTTAAGAGAAGTGGTTAGCGCTTGGTTTAGTGCTCCACTTCCCTCTTGGAGCGCTAAAACTGAATTTTGCGGGAGGCGAGAATGATTAGTGCCTGGCGCTAATTATTCAACTTTTAAAGTTTTAGCGCCCCAAATGGGGCTATACCGAATTTCTCCCCCTTGGTTTCTTAAAGATATTGGGGGGAAAATTCAGTTGGTTGTGCCTCCCGTTAGCGCCTTAAGAGGGTACTAATGGGGCGCAAAGCAACTAGCGCCCGATCGCAGCGATGTTTGTGCCGCTCGTGAAATTAACTAGACATTTTGCGGCGGCGCTAAACAGTACTGCCACGATCTCCTGCGCACGCAGATCTTGACGTCATACGAGGGTGCAACGCCCTTGTGGCGCCCCGGAGCGGAAATTGAGTGGCGCCCCCATCCTTTCCGCCTGGCGCAACCAACGACCGGAAGACTGGAACGCTCCCCAGTCGCTGTGGGGCTGGGGGGGGCGCTATTTAAAGGGGGCCTCTTCCTGTCTTTCTCTATGGTTGACATTTTTGCACCACTCGTTCTGAGAGAGAGAGAGATTCGGAGAGAGAGAAAGAGAGACTTCTGCATTGAGTCAACGCTGTGTGAGGTAGTTTTGGCTACTGATCATAACTTTGCAGGTACTTTGCTTTTTGACCTTCATAACTTTGATTGCCAAGAGACTTTGGGGGCTGCACTGATTGGGGGCGTCGTCCTGCGCCACCAGAATCGGAGGACACAGAGACGCAGAGAGAGAGTGGCAATCATGGCCAGACGGAGGAGGGCCAACAGGCCTCTGTACAGGAGACCTTACCCTCCCAGGGTATATCGCCAACAATTCACACATGTCTGAGGAGCAGTGTTTGCGAAGGCTGCGCTTCAGCAAGGAGGTAGTCACTGAGCTCTGCCACCTGCTGCAGCCAGATCTGCAGCCTCAACTGAGGTCCAGGATGTCTCTGTCTGTGGCAGTGAAGATTACAGTGGCTCTGAACTTTTATGCCACTGGCTCATTTCAATCAGCTACTGGGGACATAGCCAATATCTCCCAGTTCGCGGTGCATTGCTGCATCCGTCAGGTCACAAATGCCCTCTTTAAAAGGAGATGAGAGTACATCTCTTTCCCCATGACCCCAGACAAGCAGCAAGAACGCGCAATGGGCTTTGCTAGGATAGCGGGCTTCCCCATGGTGCAGGGCGCCATTGACTGCACGCATGTGGCTTTGCGTGCTCCGCATGAGAATGCTGAGGATTTCCGCAACAGAAAGGGGTTCCATTCCTTAAACGTTCAGTTGGTCTGTGACCACAGACAGCTGATACTCGCTGTCAATGCCCACTATCCTGGCAGCTGCCACGATGCATTCATCCTGTGCCAGACTACTGTGGCAGAACTTTTCCAGGCACCGCATCAGCCAGTTGGTTGGCTTCTCGGGGACAAGGGATATCCACTGAGCACCTGGCTGATGACACCGCTCCGTACGCCCAACACCCCTGCTGAGCTGCGGTACAACGAGAGCCATCAAGCTACCAGGAACATCGTTGAGCACACAATCGGCGTGCTCAAGCAAGTTCCGCTGTCTGGACCATTCTGGAGGAGCCCTGCAGTACTCGCCTGAGCGAGTTTCCCACTTCGTAGTTGTTTGCTGCATGCTGCATAACATGGCAATCCTCAGGACCCAGCCAATGCCACCAGGCCTTGGAGCACCACCAGAGGAGGAGGAGGAAGAGGAGGAAGAGGAGGAGGAGGAGGATCATCAGCAGCACCAAGGCGTGAGGGCGGCCCACAATGTTGAAACTGCAAGGGCCGTCCGTCAACGGCTGATAGCAAGCCGCTTCTAGGCCCCTGCTGATAAATGGCTTCTGCCATTGAGAACAACATGAATGAAACCAACCTGCAACCCCTAAGCCAGCCAAGGCAGCAATGATTCCAAAGACCAAACATGTACATTTTGAATACAAAAACTTATTTATTTCACAAACTCTGTGTGTGTCATTTCCTCATGACAAACTAATAGAAAGAAACACAAAAACACAGTCATTAACATAACTGGTTCTCATAACCTGGAGATAATGTTCAAAAGTTTGACCACGAACCTCGGCCTTTAATAAAAAAATGACCAACATTTTGTCACACCTCCTACTTTTTGCCCTTCGAGGGTGATCTCCTTCCCTTGCGCAATTCCCCCCTTCCCACCCTACTGCTCCTCCATAATGGGACCTCAGTGGCTGCAGCAAGGCTGGTGGAAGGCTGCTGATTGTCAGAACCTGAGACTGCAGATGCCCTTGAAGGACGGCCTCGACCAGCTCTGGGCCTGGAGGGCCCGGCTGCAGACTGCACCAACTCTGCATGGGCAGCAGCAGTCTGTCCTACAGGCGGTGGCAAGTGCAGTGGAGAAGTGACAATGGTGGCAGCAGGAATGCTGTCATCTTGAGAGAGGACAGCAACTCCCTGCTCGACCGACACACTGGCACTCCCACGGGGCAGCACTTCAGCATCCGGAGCAATCTGCTGGAGCACAGATTGCTGGCCTGCTGCGGCGCGGTGAGAGCCCCGGGGAAATGTATACGAACCATTGAGGATGGCAGCAGTCAGTGCTCGCGTGGCCTCAATATGAGTCTGCAGGAGAGCAGTCAGAGATGGGTTCATGGCAGCCATTGACTGAATTGCAGCACTAAATATTTGCGTGGCATCCGCCTGTGCTACAGCGAAGTGCTCCACACTCCTTGCCAGTGATTCAATGCATTCGGGCACCCTTCCCACTGCACCCATGAGCTCAGTGTGCATGTCCACCGCCTGGGTGTTCATTTCAGCGATGAGCCGCTCCTCCTCTGCGTCCAGTGCAGTAGGACTCGCTGGCATACTCTCCCTCCGGGGAGAAGGCCCCCGAGCTTCCCTACCCCCATCGCGTTGCTGCAGCCCGCTGAGTCCTGGAGCTTCACCCTCATCAGACCCTTCCCCCCTGCTCCCCTCCAGGGAAGGCATGTTCCCAGTGTGGGCATGGGCTTCCTCGGGAGAGGGTGGCGCTGATGCTCCGCCTTCATCTTCCTCCTCGGCTGCAGCTTCACTCCCACTGGCAGCTTGAGGGCCCGTCTCCTCAGCTGGTGAATCACCATCTGAAAGCAGGGAGGTACAAGAGTGGCTTTAGAGTGAGGACAGGGGGCAGTAAGGGAGGAATGAGTGCAGCGATTTAGTAAGTTGGATTGAAAGTGTCAAAGGCTAGTGTTGTGAGGGACAAGTGGAAGGACAGAGGACAAAAAGGTGATGACCTTACCATTGCTGTCCAGAACGGGGTCGGCATCTCCAGTGGCGACGGGACCGATCACCCGGCTTGCCACAATCCTGTGGACGCGCGCCTCAAGATCGCTGAGGGGTTGCAGCTGAGGCCGCCCTCCACCCGTCCGTTGCTGCTGTCTCCTATTATGAGACAGCTTGGCCTGCAAGAAAAAGGACGGCGTCTGAGTAAATATACAGCCATGGTCTTGCCTGATGTGCCTCCCATAGGTGAACAGCCCTTACTGTATACAGCCATGGTCTTGCCTGATGTGCCTCCCATAGGTGAATAGCCCTTACGGTATGCAGCCATGGTCTTGCCTGATGTGCCTCCATAGGTGAATAGCCCTTACTGTATGCAGTCATGGTCTTGCCTGATGTGCCTCCCATAGGTGAATAGTCTGCAAAGTGTGGAATGTGCGTGTGTGTTTCATGAGAGGGCCATAGGTGTTGGATGAGTGTTGTGCATTGGGGTTTTAAGACCCTCTGGCCATAGAGTGAGGTTGAGATGGAGGGATGGAGAGGTATTGAAAAAAAGCCACTCACCCTGACGATCCGAGTGAGGTCGTTGAACTTTTTTCGACATTGTATATGGGTCCTGGGCACCATGCTCCTGGAGGAGACGCTCTGAGCCACCTCCCTCCACACTCTTCTGTACTCGCACGGCAAAGGCCTCCTGCCACTCTCAGGGAAGAGTATAGATCTTCTGCGCTCCACCGCGCCAACCAGAGCCTCCAAGGCCCGCTCGCTGAAGCGCTGTGCTTGCTCCCTGGCCCTCTCCATAGTCCTTGGCTGGAAGATTTAGGCACAGGTCTCTCCAGGCCGAGATTCAAGGCTCCAATTAGCAGGGTGTGGCTGGAGTGCAAGATCGACCCTCCCCTTTAAGAACTGGCCGGTGCCAGTGTGTCTGTGTTCCATCGCTAACTGACATCACCTGCGCTGCACCCGCGTTCTGAGTTGGCGCCTCGCTCCTCGGCCTTTGCGCCTTAAGACAGGTGTGTAGCACCTGATTTAGCGCTCCAATCACCACCAGGGGCGATAAAAGTCAAGTTTGCAGTTGGAGGCGATAATTAGCGCCAGGCGCTAATCTTTGTGCCCGGCCGATAATTGCACGATACTGAATTTCTCCCCCATCATTTTTTAATTGTTGTTTGGAAAGGTAGTTTTTTTGCCTTATGTTGCTTTTACACATTTTCATTGGTGCATTCATTTTTATTTCTGTTCGGCCTGACTTTTAGATTGTGAGGCTTTTAAGGGCTATTTGTGTGGTTCATATTCCTGTGCAGAGCTCACTGTGAGCACATTACTGGAAATCGCAGGTGCACAGCCCATGATTTTCTAGCTATTAAAATAAATGGATGGAAAATCACAGGCTGCACACCTGTGATTTTCCACAATGCGCTCCCTGCGAGTGCCATTCCGTGCAGAGAGCAAGGTCTGCAGATCCAGCCCATTATTTCCAACTCCATTTGTTACAGCAGTCTTGCTTCCAATTGCTATTTTGCTTGCAGAAACCCAAGTGGGCAGCATGTGAACTCCTTGGGGGCTTCCAATGGTGCTCCTAGATTTGGAGCAATTCTTGAGGGGACAAGAAAGGAAAATGTGAATGCACCTCATGCATTATATATGCACCATCCTTACCTCAGGCCTCACAGTTACTCATCCCCACACAATCTATCCTGGGTGTGTCAGGGGAGATCTGTCTTTGACATCTCTTCACAAAAGGCTGCCACATAGTTATGCCAACTCCTGAAAGACAATATGCAGAAAAGTTGTACTACAGGATGACTCTTTCTGTAGGCATGAATGTTACTATTGCATTTAACTTTTACAACACCCAGTCTGTCTCGGCCACCATTGGCGACATATGTTCAGTCAGTCAATCGGCTGTCCGCAGATGCATCAAGCAAGAGGCCTTGTCCATAAGGGATAAAATGTTCATCACTTTCCCTGTGGGAAGAAAGCATTAGCTTGACTGGGCACAGCACATCTTCGGGCTCCCAAGAATACAGAACATTGTATATGGCATTCCTGTACTGTTCAGGACATTGAGCCTGGCTAGCACCTTCGAAGAGACACTGCTGTCTTCTCGGGAGGTTACCTTGTGGTGTCAAAGGGCTAACTTCCTTGCACCCTCTTCATGGAGCACTTCTCACATACACTGTTTCATGCCTCCACAATGGAGGGTGGGTATGTTTTTGTCTTTAGTGCTCCCAGCGCATGATGCTCTGCATCAGGAGTGCCGAAGACATATTTATTGTTCATTTTTGCCTGCCATTTCTCCCTCTCCGCCAGCCATGGTAAAAGCTGACAAATATTCAAAATCCATTTTAAACATTTATAAAGCCTGAAAAAATATTTTACCCCATATGTAGCTACTTACATTTAAATGGCCACATCCCTTTAATTTTGAGCTTCAAGTCAGATTTTCTGCCTTTCCCATTCGGCTAGCTGCCAGTGTAAGGTCAGAAGGTCCGTTGTTAGCTTTTGTTAATTATTTAAATGAGCTGGCTCCCCATAATGCACATAATCAGCTTGATGCACTTTTACATAACTTTGTACTGGCAGCTAGAGATTCCTGGCATACATTTGGTCAGGACTACAAAATTGGGGCCTAATATCAGACAAATTGTGGACACTATTATTTTGGTAATCTATGAGATTTTTTTTCTCATCTGCTCCCATGACCTATGGATGTGGGAGACTGCGTTTTCTCTTTCCACTACCTCTAACCAGGAATTTTGTGTGTTGGACCTAATAAAATGGGCACCCTTCAGTTCCATAGAGGGAATCCCTCCTTTGCTGTACCTCCTGAATGAAGTCCTTCAGTGCAGCATTTTCCAAAGGGCAGTCCTGCCCCTGTTTATCCTTGTGTCCATCTTGAACTGCTAGCAGTACTTCTTTACATGTTTCAATTTGCAGTTCTGCTTTAACTGTAGGCAACAGTCCTTTAAGAGCTGCTGATACACTCACTACCCCTCTCACGCACAGAGATTGCCCCCTGCATGTCATACACTCACTCCCCCTCTCACGCACAGAGATTGCCCCCTGCATGTCATACACTCACTACCCCTCTCACGCACAGAGATTGCCCCTGCATGTCATACACTCACTCCCCCTCTCACGCACAGAGATTGCCCCCTGCATGTCATACACTCACTACCCCTCTCACGCACAGAGATTGCCCCTGCATGTCATACACTCACTACCCCTCTCACGCACAGAGATTGCCCCCTGCATGTCATACACTCACTACCCCTCTCACGCACAGAGATTGCCCCCTGCATGTCATACACTCACTACCCCTCTCACGCATAGAGATTGCCCCCTGCATGTCATACACTCACTCCCCCTCTCACGCACAGAGATTGCCCCCTGCATGTCATACACTCACTACCCCTCTCACGCACAGAGATTGCCCCCTGCATGTCATACACTCACTACCCCTCTCACGC
The DNA here is from genome assembly GCA_030390025.1 of Squalus acanthias. Taxonomy (NCBI): domain Eukaryota; kingdom Metazoa; phylum Chordata; class Chondrichthyes; order Squaliformes; family Squalidae; genus Squalus; species Squalus acanthias. The sequence continues at coordinate 48,718,369 of CM059433.1, read as the reverse complement.
ACAGAGATTGCCCCCTGCATGTCATACACTCACTACCCCTCTCACGCACAGAGATTGCCCCCTGCATGTCATACACTCACTACCCCTCTCACGCACAGAGATTGCCCCCTGCATGTCATACACTCACTACCCCTCTCACGCACAGAGATTGCCCCCTGCATGTCATACACTCACTACCCCTCTCACGCACAGAGATTGCCCCCTGCATGTCATACACTCACTACCCCTCTCACGCACAGAGATTGCCCCCTGCATGTCAGCCAACCTGCACAGGGAGTCCAGCATCATTATTTAAAAAAAGCTGACCCATCCAAATAACACGTCAACTTTCTGTGCCACTTGTGTAGTGTGTGTGTGTAATGCATCTGGCCCCTCTGGGACCACATAATTGGTACCATAGGGCACCATTAAAATCACAATCATTCAAGTACTCTTCTCTTTTACCAATCTTCTATGTCTTGTATCAGATTCTACTCTAATATCATTGATGCCAGTCTTATGAGGATAGACACTAAAGTTGTTTCAGTCGCTATAATATTTAAACAGTGGCATTAAAATAGTTTTACATCACCAAGACTCTTTATTTTGAATCATTCTAAAAGCTCCAATGTGTTGTGCCATAGTATGATAAGGTAAAGGCTCATGCTAAAGATTCTGTATATAGTGAGTTGGTACCATTGAGGGGGTGATAAGTGAAGGCCAGCCATTGCCTCATAGAGAGGCAAAATGGAGGGTGAATCATCCTGAGTTGTTCTTACACATATTTCAGCAATCGACTTGAGAGCATCATTGGCCCAGGCCTAGGAATACACCAACTGACAATTCTCTCAGCCATGAATAATGCCTGGTATGAGGAAAGAAAGAAAGACTTACATTTATATAGCGCCTTTCATGACCACCGGACATCTCAAAGCGCATTACAGCCAATTAAGTACTTTTGAAGTGTAGTTACTGTTGTAATGTGGGAAACGCGACAGCAAGCTCCCACAAACAGCAATGTGATAATGACCAGATAATCTGTTTTTTTTAATGCTGATTGAGGGATAAATATTGGCCTGGACACCAGGGATAACTCCCCTGCTCTTCTTCGAAATAGTGCCATGGGATCTTTTACGTCCACCTGAGAGAGCAGACAGCGCCTCGGTTTAACGTCTCATCCGAAAGACGCCACCTCCGACAGTGCAGCATTCCCTCAGCACTGCACTGGAGTGGCAGCCTAGATTTATGTGCTCAAGTTCCTGGAGTGGGACTTGAACCCACAACCTTGAGTGTGCTACCCACTGAGCCACAGCTGACACCAAAAGAGAGGAGGGAAAAAAATACTTGTAAGCTTGAACGTATGTGATTTAATCAGAAAATAATAGCAATAAAAATTACTTTGTGTCATGTGATAGTGATATCAAATCATTTAAGTGTGATCATCTCCATATCCCTTGTGCTGTACCTATTATATATAGATTCTGTTGAAGGGTCTCACCTGAAATGTTAGCTTGTCTTTCTATTTCATATGCTGACTGAGCTGCCCTTTATTTGCAGTATTTTCAGTTTTTATTTAATAGTTCCTGCATTCATTTTTTTTCATTTTATCTCTTGTCATATACTGATTGCTGGAGATTATGTGAAAGTGAATGATTTCTGGAAAGTAAAAGCAAACACATTCTAAAAAGTGAACATCTCCACTTTTGAACAAAATTGCAGTTTGTATTTTGGTTTAATTGGAATTTTATAGTATGTGTTGGAGCAATTGTGCATGTAAATCAACCTCTATAACCTAGTATGTTTTCTGAGTTAACTGTGATGCAGATTAAACCTGTGAAATAGAGCATAACAGATCGCTATTCAAAGGAATCCTCTCTCAGCACCAGGTGCACTCTCAGTGCCATATCTGGACTTAATGCAGCTCTTGGACAGTACATCTTACGAGAGAAGAACTTGCTTTTACATTTGTATATTATTCAATATAGAACTTTAGTGTTATTGGAATCAAATCAGCATTGGATTCCTCTGATTACATTTAATGCAGAAAGTTTTTTTTTCACACTACATTGCACAAATAAGCTTTTGCAAATCGAACTTTTACAGCTTTTCCCAGAAGAAGTACTACGGGTCATGACTTGAATCTGTAATTCATAAAATAATTTATTTTGCTTCTACCAGTTTTCTAGCAGATGGTCAGAGCTATTAGAAATTGACAGATTGTACCAGAACCTATTTTCTGTGCTGAGGGAATTGCCCTGTACACACAGCAGCTTTTGGAAGAGGTACATATGTATCTGTTAGTTCTTACAGTGAAATTAATATTTTTGCTTCAGCCACCCTGTCCCCTTTACAAACTGGAGTAATGCAGGGCGTATGGTGCATGTCCAAATTGGAACGAAGAGATAACTTAGTGGTGTAAGTTTTCGGAGACTCCACTCCTAATTTGGAGTGTCACTCAAAGGGAGTGTGGATCGGAGAATTGGGTACAGAGATTAACACACCCAATTTGGGGCAGTCGCAATTTTCTGGTCATTACTATGACAGCAGGAGTATAAGTCTGGAAATTACAGTGAACAAAGTTAGTGTAGAAACACCTTAATGCTTTTATACAGAATTCCTCTCTCTCTTATTTTAACAGAAGCATTAACCTATTTTTTTAAATGAGTTAGCTCCTTTGATAAAATTACAAAGAGACAACTTGATACAAACACATTGGCCATTTTACATAGAAATTACACCATGGAAACAGGCCATTTGGCACAACCAGTCCATTTGGTGTTTATCCTTTACATAGGAACAGCAGTAAGCCTTAAGCCCCTCGAGCCTGGTCACCATTCAATTAAGAATGGCTTAGCTTTAATTTTAAGATTATGTCCCCTTGTTCTTGACTCCCTCACTAGAGGAAATAGTTTCTCCTTAGCTACCCTATTACCCAAAGCCTTTCAACATTTTAAACAACTCAATCAGATCAACCCTCAATGTTCTTTACTCAAGGGAATACAAGCCAAGTTTATGTCACCTGTCCTCATAATTTAACCCTCTAAGCCCTCGTATCAGTCTGGTGAATCTGTGCCATACCTCCTCCAAGGCCAATATATCCTTCCTGAGTTGCAATGCCCAAAACTGAACACAGTATTCCAGATGGCCTCTGACCAAGGCTCTATACATGAGCAGTAGTCCCAATGCCATGTGCCCAGCCTATTCCCACCTCCTTTTATCCCCTTTTTGGGCCTCTTCAATCTGCCGGTGTGCAGTGCACACGTATCCCAGGGGCGCAGGCGGATCGCAACGTCGCTGGGATCACGTGAGCCATGGGGAGCCAATCAGAGCAGGGAATCTCCATTCATAGATTTGACAGGAAGACCTGTCAAATCTATGAATAGAGATCAGCCCCAAAACATAAGTAAAACTTCAAATAAATTTTTTAAAAAATCACATTTTTAAAATGACTATAAATTACATCAATTTAAATTTTTGATAAAAATAAACTTACCTTTCTTTAAAGTATTTTAAAATGATAAATCAGTGGAAATTTTTTTTTTTACTTTCTTAAACTATTAGCCTGGTAAAAGCAGGCCTTGTGCCTGCTTTTCTAGGCGTAGCTGTTCCCGACTTACCTGGACTGATAAAACTATGAAAAAATCGGAAGTTTCTGACGTACGCGCTGCCTATCCAGCGCAGGCGTTTGTCCAGTCAAGCCCTTTCTGCAGAGAATGGAAGTTCTGGTTTCCAGCGCATGCACAGTGCATGCGTAAAACCGGCACTTCCGTTGGCCCTACGGGTGAGTACACAGCACGTACACACCCGTAGGGAACGGAATTTCTAGGCCATTATTATTACACTTAAAGGCATTTTCACCTTGCTTAATTATTTTTCAAAGCTTAAAAGTATACACCAGCAATTTCCACATTGGTTCTCCTGTTCTCCCACTGTAACTTTGGCAGATATTGGTGAAAAACCCAGTGAATCAGTGCCAATGACCGTTTGCACCATTTCTGCAAATCTCCCACCGAAATTATGGTGGGAGATCAGGAACCACTGTTTGAATGTCATTCTACTCATGAATATTAATGAGCCATTGCTCAGATATGTATGTAGACAGGAAGCATTTAAACCAGGATAAATGTCACACCTATACTACAAGGCCCCCTAATAATCCATTTGGTAAATGCACTGCCAAATATGGGATTGAACCAAATAGACCAGGAAGGCCCCAAGTAAGGTGCCCAGTCAGTGCTGAGTTTTCTAACATAAGCTCGGGTCAGTACAACTGGCCTTAATCCTTTAGGGGTAGTAACAGTAAAAATCAGCCATGGTTCTCACTCCTTCCTGGTCAGGACCCAGTGCCCTTCTCTTGAAAAAGCACGTGTAGATTTTGAGCTTGACTAATACGATCCCACAATCGAGTAACCTGCTGACCCTCAGTGTCTAGGTTCACACATGCAAACTGAAAAGAAGCCCATGTCCTTCAGAAGAGGAGAGGCTAAAATCAGGATAACAAAGTGATAACTGAGGTAGCCTTCAGAGGACATCGAGATTTAACTAGATGGGTTTAATGATGGGCAACACGGTGGCATAGTGGTTAGCACTGGTGCCTCACAGCGCCAGAGACCCGGGTTCGAATCTGACCTCGGGTGACTGTCTGTGTGGAGTTTGCACATTCTCCCCGTGTCTGCGTGGGTTTCCTCCGGGTGCTCCGGTTTCCTCCCACTGTCCAAAAATGTGTGGGTTAGGTTGATTTGGCTATGATAAATTGACCCTTAGTGTTAGGGGGGGATTAAATATGTGGGGTTATGGGGATAGGATGGGATATGTTAGGGGGAATTAAATATGTGGGGTTACGGGGGTAGGGTGGGATATGTGTACTGTGGGGATTAAAGCAGGGACAGGGTACTGGATTTGGATGATCAGCCATGATCGTATTGAATGGTGGAGCAGGCTCGACGGGCCGAATGGCCTACTCCTGCTCCTAGATTCTATGTTTTAATGGTGCACTACGTTCCCATATTGCTTGATCCCACTATAACTATAGGCAGTGAGGCGATTTTCATTTTCACCACTGGGTGGGAACAATCATGCTACCATGCCATTTTAGTGTGTGGGGGGGGGGGGGGTCTTGAAATGGATGATCTTGGTGTAAATAGGCAGGCATCTCATTAGCCCATGCAAATCAGGATCCAACATCGTCAATAGGACCCCTATGCAATTTTGAAGGACACACACCATTGGTCCTTAAAGGGACAGCTGGAGGTTGATTCCAAAAACCTCACAGGCGTTTTTGTGGGGTCAGAAGGAACATTAAAAACATTGAGCCTCGCCCCCCCACAACCTACGCCCGTATCACTACGGCCCTCCCACAGGATCACCTCCCGGTGACTGGCTTGACTCTGCGATGGAGTTACCGGACTTCACACTTCCTGGTGATCTGCCTATAAATATTTGTTTACTGTTGACAGCTCGCCGATTATATTTAACTAATGCCCAATCATCAAACTCGGTCAGGCCGAGCAGACGCCCTGCTCACTGCCCACTTACAGCCCAAAATGGAAATCAACATTGTATGAATGCTAATTAGGTGATCAGTTCCGGAACAATAATTGGCATGATCAAAATCTACACTACAATTGTGCTCTTGTTTATTATTACAGTTACAACCATTTTTAACCCTGTGAAATTATTTTTAAAGAATAAATATATGTTTTTTCGAATATTCTTTGAACATGTACCTGCTGAGGAATATTAATAAGAGAATGCTAAGATATGTGTGTCGACAGGATGCACAGAAATAAGGATTAGTATTGAAGATATAATACAAATGGTGATTTTTCCGATATGGTCACTAAAGCAGTGAGAACATGCTGCAGGATTTTCTCAGGTTAACCGCATTAACGATTTATAGTTTACTACCGGCCTAACTTAGGCCTGTCTCTGGAAAGTCGCTGTCAGCTAGTGCCAGAACTGCTTATCAGCTGCAACCGTAATTCAAAGGGGCAGTTTTATTGCTGTGGAGAAGGAATCATGGCTCGACAATGATGCAGTGCACTTTGATTTTCAAATGGAGCTTTGTAAGTGCTGATGGAAGAAGTGCAGCAAACAAGGGGTGCCTTCTTTTGCATTCTATTCCCATTGAAGAAATATGGTGGAAATTTAATGATTGAGCACTCCCGACACAGAGCTTCTCACTATTGAAGTGAGTATTGTGCAATGGGACTGCACACCGGGAATACGGATGTGAAGGTCAGGGTCTGATTCATGGCCTGCACAATTTTCTGTCCATTAAATCATACAGTCCACAAGTTAAGCACACTGATTTCCATGCCTGAATCCTGATATGTGCTCCCCATCGTGGGAAGCACTGCCTTGGGATTGATAAATCAGGAAAGTTACCCCACGCAGCATGCTTGACAGGTGCTGGCTGTCAGAGTAAATGCAGTTTCAAACATGAAAAGGACATGAAAGCAGATGAGGAAAATGTTTAATAGCTTCAAGAAGCCTGCCAATATTTCATTATATTAAGTAAAGAGGAAAATTATACACGCTGCAAAGAGTTTCCACTCATCCTGTTACACCTTGATGTTGTGGCAATAACGGAAACGTGGCTTAAAAATGGTGAGGACTGGGCACTTAAAGGTACAAGGTGTTCAGAAAAGATAGAGAAGGAAAAAAGGGAGGTGGGGTGGCATTGCTGATTGAGGAAGACATTGTAGTGTTGGAAAGGGAGGATGTTCTTGAGGGGACAAGGACAGAATCCATTTGGTTAGAGTTGAGGAGCAAAAAGGGTATGATCACGCTATTGGGGGTATTCTACAGGCCTCCAAATAGTGAGAGGGAGGTAGAGGAGCAAATCTGCAGGGAAATCGCAGAGATATGCAAGAGCTATAGAGTGGTGATATTGGGGACTTTAATTACCCAAATATCGATTGGTATAATGCTAGGGTAAAGGGAAAGGAGGGGGAGGAATTTCTGAAATGTGTTCAGGAGAATTTCCTTGACCAGAATGATCTTGGCACAACTAGGAAGGAGGCATTGCTGGATCTGGCACTGGGGAATGAGGTGGGCCAGGTCGACCAAGTGTCTGTGGGAGAACACTTGGGTACAAGTGATCATCGTATCATAAGATTTAGATTAGCAATGGAGAGGAGCAAGGAACAATCTAGAGTGGAACTTCTAAACTGGAATAGACTAACTTCAATGGGATGCGAAAGGATCTTGTCAGGGTAAAATGGAACCAAAGACTGACAGGAAAAACTGTAACGGAACAATGGGTGATCTTTAAGGAGGAGATGTTCCAAGTACAGGCTAGGTACATTCCAACAAGAGGGAAGGGTAAGGGAACCAAAGCAAGGGCTCCTTGGATGACGAGGGAGATAGAGAAGATGAAACAAAAAAAGAGGGTGTATGATGCATGTCAGGTGAATTCTTCAAGGGAGACCAGACCAAATACAATAAGTTGAGAGGGGAAGTGAAGTTGACAAAAAGATTGGCAAAGAGAGAATATGAGAGTAGTGGATTTCACACTTCTTGCAGCCTTAATCTGTCACATTAACACCACCTCTAGCCTTGCATATCTCTTAATGTCTCTTAATGTCTCTTCATCTCCCCCTTTGTTCTTTTATCCCCTCCCCCTTTTCCCAGCTTTACTCTGGCCTTAAATCTATTTGATTTCCGGCTCTTCACAGTTCTGATGAAAGGTCATCGACCTGAAACGTTAACTCTCTTTCTCTCTCCACGGATGCTGCCTGGCCTGCTGAGTTTTTCCAGCGTTTTCTGTTGTTATCAGATTTCCAGCATCCGCAGTATTTTGCTATCGTATTAGTGTTTGGTTCACTGCCACCTCTCTTCTAGGAATGCCTACCTTGAAGAAGTTCTGCTCTTCTCTTCGACGGGATTTCCGTTTGGCTCTTCAACCTTGTTCATCTTCATTGATTTCAGTTTCCCTTCTCGTGTTTGATCAGGTATCTTCCAAGACTCGGTTTCACAGCCACATTACTTTCCTCAGCAACTGTCTCCGGTTCCGACTTATCCCACGTGGATTCCAACTAAACTTCCACCCTTCGTGTTTCGGATCAACCCAGGATTACAAATATCTCCAAGATATTCATCGTTCCTCGAACTACTGCTCTCGCCGCATCTTGAGATCCACGCTCAACGCCATGCGGCGCCACATGAACACTCTCGACATCTCTCTTCAGCAGCACCGACGCACTCTATCTCAAAGCTGTCCGGGTCCACAGTTCCATTTCATCCTTAGACTCATCCGACGCTTCAACAAAAAACTTTTCTTCTTCCTTTCCGATGTCAAGGATCGCAAGCTTCAACAACTCTTGGACACTAACGCCCCTCCGGAACCTTCTTCCCCTTCACTTTCCTCTGACCCCCCTTCTCCCAATCTCACCCCCTGCCGCGTTTTCACTATCCCCTCTGACCTTCCCCTCTCTGACTCCGAACGATCAGTCCTCAGCAAAGGCCTGACCTTCATCCCCTTACGCCCCCATCTCAATGAATTTCGAGCTCGGCACGATGCTGAGCTCTTTTTCCGCCGCCTCCGTCTCCGTGCCCACTTCTCTGGCCAGGAGTCTTCCCCCCGCACGGCTGACCCTTTCTCCCGCTTTCTGAATTCTCGTTCCACCTGGACCCCTCCCTCTGGCCTCTTACCCTCTCTAGATCTTTTCATTGCTAACTGCCGCCGTGACATCGGCCAGCTCAATTTCTCTGCTCCCCTCACTCACTCCAACCTACCTCCCTCTGAACTTGCAGCACTCCATTCTCTCCGATCCAACCCTGACATTGTCATTAAACCTGCTGACAAGGGTGGCGCTGTTGTTGTTTGGCGAACCGACCTCTACCTAGCGGAAGTTGAACGCCAACTCTCTGACACCTCCTCCTACCTCCACCTGGACCATGACCCCACTACGGAACATCAAGCCACCGTGTCCAAGACCGTCACTGACCTCATCTCCTCTGGAGATCTTCCCCCCACGGCCGCCAACCTCATAGTTCCCCAACCGCGCACAGCCCGCTTCTACCTCCTTCCCAAGATCCACAAACAGGACTGCCCCGGTAGACCCATCGTTTCAGCCTGTTCTTGCCCCACGGAACTTATCTCTTCCTATCTCGACTCTATTTTTTCTCCCCTTGTCCAGTCTCTTCCCACCTACATCCGCGACTCTTCCGATGCCCTCCGCCATTTTAACAGTTTCCAGTTTCCCGGCCCCAACCATCTCCTCTTCACTATGGACGTACAATCCCTCTACACCTCCATTCCCCACCAGGATGGCCTGAGGGCGCTCCGCTTCTTCCTTGAACAGAGGCCCAACCAGTCCCCATCCACCACCACCCTCCTCCGCCTGGCTGAACTTGTTCTCACATTGAACAACTTCTCCTTTGACTCTACCCATTTCCTCCAAATTAAAGGTGTTGCTATGGGTACCCGCATGGGTCCTAGCTATGCCTGCCTTTTCGTGGGATATGTGGAACACTCTTTGTTCCAGTCCTACTCGGGTCCCCTCCCTCACCTCTTTTTCCGGTACATTGATGACTGTATCGGTGCCGTCTCCTGCTCTCGCCCTGAACTAGAACATTTCATTCACTATGCTTCCAATTTCCACCCTTCCCTCACCTTCACATGGTCCATCTCCGACTCTTCCCTTCCCTTCCTCGACTTCTCCATCTCCATCTCTGGGGATAGGTTATTGACTAACATTCACTACAAGCCCACTGACTCCCACAGCTACCTGGACTACACTTCCTCCCACCCCGCCTCCTGTAAGGACTCTATTCCATTCTCCCAGTTTCTCCGTCTCCGCCGCATCTGCTCTGATGATGCCACCTTCCATACCAGTGCTTCCGACATGTCTTCCTTTTTCCTCAACCGAGGATTCCCCTCTACCGTGGTCGACACGGCCCTCGACCGTGTCCGTTCTATCTCCCGCACTTCTGCCCTCACCCCTGCCCCTCCCTCCCGGAACCACGATAGAGTTCCCCTTGTCCTCACCTTTCACCCCACCAGCCTCCACATTCAACGGATCATCCTCCGCCATTTCCGCCACCTCCAGCGTGATCCCACCACCAAACACATCTTCCCCTCACCTCCCCTTTCAGCATTCCGCAGGGACCGCTCCCTCCGCGACACCCTAGTCCACTCCTCTACCACCCCCAGCACCCCTTCCCCTTCGCCCGGCACCTTCCCGTGCACGCGCAGGAGATGCTACACATGCCCTTACACCTCCCCTCTTCCCACTGTCCAGGGCCCCAAACACCCCTTCCAGGTGAAACAGCGATTTACTTGTACTTCCTGCAATTTAGTATACTGTATTCGCTGCTCACGATGTGGTCTCCTCTACATTGGGGAGACCAAACGCAGATTGGGTGACCGCTTTGCGGAACACCTCCGTTCAGTCCGTAAGGGGGACCCCGAGCTCCCGGTGGCCTGTCACTTTAATTCACCGCTTCACTCCCACTCTGACCTCACCGTCCTCGGCCTATTACACTGTTCCACGGAAGCGCAGCGTAAGCTCGAGGAACAGCACCTCATCTTTCGTTTAGGCACGCTACAGCCCTCTGGACTCAATATCGAGTTCAACAATTTTAGATCATAACCTCAGCTCCAATCACATTTATATTTTATTTTTTCCACCCTTTTATTTGCCCCCCCCCACCTTTCTTTTCCTCCTAGAAGCTGGCAGCTGTCCTTCATTCTGCCAGTGGATTTCACACTTCTTGCAGCCTTAATCTGTCACATTAACACCACCTCTAGCCTTGCATATCTCTTAATGTCTCTTAATGTCTCTTCATCTCCCCCTTTGTTCTTTTATCCCCTCCCCCTTTTCCCAGCTTTACTCTGGCCTTAAATCTATTTGATTTCCGGCTCTTCACAGTTCTGATGAAAGGTCATCGACCTGAAACGTTAACTCTCTTTCTCTCTCCACGGATGCTGCCTGGCCTGCTGAGTTTTTCCAGCGTTTTCTGTTGTTATGAGAGTAGAATGGCGGTTAACATAAAAGGGAACCCAAAAATCTTCTACTGGCATGTAAACAGTAAGTGGGTAGTAAGAGGTGGGGTGGGGCCTATTAGGGACAAAGAAGGTGATATATGCTTAGGGCAAGGCTAGAATACTCAATGAGTACTTTGTATTGGTGTTTACTAAGTAGGTGGATGCTGACAAAATATCAGTAGAAGTGGAAAAGGTAGAAGCAATGGAAGAGGAGAAAATTGATAGACAGGATGTACTAGAAAGGCTGGGTATGCTTAGAGTGGATAAGTCGCCTGGTCCAGATGGCTTGAATTCCAGGTTGCTCAGGGAATTGGGGGAGGAGATAGCGGAAGGGCTTGACATAATTTTCCAATCTTCCCGCGATGCGGGGGAGGTGCCTGAGGATTGGAAAGTGACAAATGTGACACTGTTGTTCAAGAAAGGGTGTAAGGACAATCCTAGTAACTACAGGCCGGTCAGTTTAACATCAGTGGTGGGTAAAGTTTTAGAAACAATAATCAAGGAAAAAATTAACGGGCACTTGGAGAGGTTTAAGCTAATTAAGGAGAGCCAACAAGGATTTGTAAAAGGCAGATCGTGTTTGACTAATCTAATTGAATAGGTGGGTCAGTGGCAGCTTGGATAAGGATGATATCAATCGACTGCAACAGGACATAGAAAGGCTAGCAGAATGGGCAGACAAGTAATGGAATTTAATACAGAGAAGTGTGAAGTGATGCATTTTGGCAGAAGGAACAGGGAGAGGCAATATACACTTAATGGCACAGTTTTAAAGAGTGTGCAGGGACAGAGGGACCTGGGAGTTAATGTGCATAGGTCCCTGAAGGTGGCGGGACATATTAACAAAGCAGATGGGATCTTGGGCTTCATAAATAGAGGTATTGAGTGTAAAAGTAGTGAAATTATGCTGAACCTTTATAAAGCGCTGGTTAGGCCACAACTGGAGTATTGCATCCAGTTCTGGTCACCACACTTTAGGAAGGATGTGAAGGCACTTGAGAGGGTGCAGAGGAGATTTATTAGAATGGTTCCGGGGATGGGGGATCTTAGCTACAAGGACAGATTGGAGAAACTGGATTTGTTTTCATTAGAGCAAAGGAGGTTGAGGGGTGATTTGATAGAGGTGTACAAGATTATGATGGGTTTGGATAGGATAGACGGGGAAAGGCTGTTCCCACTAGTTGATGGCACAAGGACTGGGGGACATAGATTTAAGGTATTGGGCAAGAGATACAGGGGGTTGTGAGGAAAATCTTTTTTACACAGCGAGTGGTGAGGACCTGGAATTCGCTGCTGACAGAAGTGATGGAAGCGGAGACACTCAATGCTTTCAAGGGGTGACTGGGTAGGCACTTGAGGGAAATAAACTTGCACGGCTACGGGGATAGAGCGGGGGAATGGGACTGATTGGATTGCTCTACAGAGAGCTGGCACGGACTCGATGGGCCGAATGGCTTCCTTCTGTGCCGTTATGACTCTATGACCTTGACTGATGCTAACCTCTCAAACAACAGCTCTTCCCAAGCCCTGTATGCATGCCCATACTGCAATGTAATATATCCAAGTTTGCTGATGATACAAAGCTGGGTGGGAATGTAAGTTGTGAGGAGGATGCAAGGAGGCTTCAAGGGGATATAGACAGGCTAAGTGAGTGGGCAAGAACATGGCAAATGGAATATAATGTGGAGAAAGGTGACGTTATCCACTTTGGTCGGAAAAATAGAAAGGCAGAGTATTTTTTAAATGGTGAGAGATTGGGAAATGTTGGTGTTCAGAGGGATCTGGCTGTCCTTGTACACGAATCACTGAAAGTTAACATGCAGGTACAGCAAGCAATTAGGAAAGCAAATGGTATGTTGGCCTTCATTACAAGAGGATTTGAGTACAAGAGTAAAGACATCTTACTGCAATTATATAGGGCCCTGGTGAGACCACACCTGGAGTATTGTGTACAGTTTTGGTCACCTTATCTAAGGAAGGATATACTTGCCTTAGAGGGAGTGCAATGAAGGTTCACCAGACTGGTTCCTGGGATGGGGGGATTGTCCGATGAGGAGCTATTGAGTAGACTAGGCCTATATTCTCTAGAGTTTAGAAGAATGAGAGGTGATCTCATTGAAACATACAAAATTCTTACAGGGCTTGACAGGGTAAATGCAGAGAGTATGTTGGGGGGAGGAGAGAGAGAATTGGGGCCAGCCAGAGGAGCATTGGGGAGAGGAGAGAAAGGATCGGGGTCAGCCAGAGGAGCATTGGGGGGAGGAGAGAGAGGATCGGGGTCGGCGGAGGCGCATTGCGGGGAGGAGAGAGAGGATCGGGGCCAGCGGAGCATTGGGGGGGAGGAGAGAGAGGATCGGGGCCAGCGGAGGAGCATCGGGGGGAGGAGAGAGAGGATCGGGGCCGGAGGAGCATTGGGGGGGAGGAGAGAGAGGATCGGGGCCGGAGGAGCATTGGGGGGAGGAGAGAAAGGATCGGGGCCGGCGGCGGAGCATTGGGGGGAGGAGAGAAAGGATCGGGGCCGGAGGAGCATTGGGGGGAGGAGAGAGAGGATCGGGGCCAGCGGAGGAGCATTGGGGGGGAGGAGAGAGAGGATCGGGGCCAGCGGAGGAGCATTGGGGGGGAGGAGAGAGAGGTTCGGGGCCAGCGGAGCATTGGGGTGAGGAGAGAGAGGATCGGGGCCAGCGGAGGAGCATTGTGGGGAGGAGAGAGAGGATCGGGGCCAGCGGAGGAGCATTGGGGGGGAGGAGAGAGAGGATCGGGGCCAGCGGAGCATTGGGGTGAGGAGAGAGAGGATCGGGGCCAGCGGAGGAGCATTGGGGGGAGGAGAGAGAGGATCGGGGCCAATGGAGGAGCATTGGGGGGGAGGAGAGAGAGGATCGGGGCCAGCGGAGCATTGGGGGGAGGAGAGAGAGGATCGGGGCCGGCGGAGCATTGGGGGGAGGAGAGAGAGGATCGGGGCCGGCGGAGGAGCATTGGGGGGAGGAGAGAGAGGATCGGGGCCGGAGGAGCATTGGGGGGAGGAGAGAGAGGATCGGGGCCGGCGGAGCATTGAGGGGAGGAGAGAGAGGATCGGGGCCGGCGGAGCATTGGGGGGAGGAGAGAGAGGATCGGGGCCGGCGGAGGAGCATTGTGGGGAGGAGAGAGAGGATCGGGGCCGGCGGAGCATTGAGGGGAGGAGAGAGAGGATCGGGGCCAATGGAGGAGCATTGGGGGGAGGAGAGAGTGGATCGGGGCCAGCGGAAGAGCATTGGGGGGGAGGAGAGAGAGGATCGGGGCCAGTGGAGGAGCATTGGGGGGAGGAGAGAGAGGATCGGGGCCGGCGGAGGAGCATTGGGGGGAGGAGAGAGAGGATCGGGGCCAGCGGAAGAGCATTGGGGGGAGGAGAGAGAGGATCGGGGCCAGCGGAGGAGCATTGGGGGGAGGAGAGAGAGGATCGGGGCCAGCGGAGGAGCATTGGGGGGAGGAGAGAGAGGATCGGGGCCAGTGGAGGAGCATTGGGGGGAGGAGAGAGAGGATCGGGGCCGGCGGAGGAGCATTGGGGGGAGGAGAGAGAGGATCGGGGCCAGCGGAAGAGCATTGGGGGGAGGAGAGAGAGGATCGGGGCCAGCGGAGGAGCATTGGGGGGAGGAGAGAGAGGATCGGGGCCAGCGGAGGAGCATTGGGGGGAGGAGAGAGAGGATCGGGGCCGGCGGAGGAGCATTGGGGGGAGGAGAGAGAGGATCGGGGCCAGCGGCGGAGCATTAGGGGGAGGAGAGAGAGGATCGGGGCCAGCGGAGCATTGGGGTGAGGAGAGAGAGGATCGGGGCCAGCGGAGGAGCATTGGGGGGAGGAGAGAGAGGATCGGGGCCAGTGGAGGAGCATTGGGGGGAGGAGAGAGAGGATCGGGGCCGGCGGAGGAGCATTGGGGGGAGGAGAGAGAGGATCGGGGCCAGCGGCGGAGCATTAGGGGGAGGAGAGAGAGGATCGGGGCCAGCGGAGGAGCATTGGGGGGGGATCAGTTGCCTCGGCGGGTGTCTGATTGTGCTGTGTGTGTGAGGCAGGGATGCCGAATCCAGCAGATAAGTGTAAAGGCACTTACCTCCTGGATCCAGCAGTCCTTGCCTGCCTTTAGCTGGCTGGTTCCCCAAGGCCTGAGAAACCCGACCAGCCAGAGTTAAATTTGAAATGGTGGTTAAATCTGAGGCAAGCCAGCCTCATTATAATATTTAAATGGACGACACGCCTCCAGGGAGCGGGTTGGCTTCCCGCCCCTGTCCCGCCTCTGTTTAAGCTGGAAGTGGCTGGTTGGAGGCGGGTTGGGGTCGGGATTCAGTTTGTAACACTTTAACCCCCCACCCAACCCCAACCCACCCATTTTTTAGGGTTAAAATTCCCCCCTATGTGTTTGCCAAACTGCCTGCATCTCAAAACTACCTCTCTTCTTTCCTTGCAGAACTGTGTCAAAAGAATTTTATTTAGCGTGGTGTACAGTAAGGTATCACGGAATCCGTGGTAGTTGAGTTAGTGCTGAGGGCTAACATTGTAGGTATATTTGGTCTCTCCGTTGTGCACATGTGGAGAGGACTGTTACGGAATTGGGTGGCTGAGACACTTAAGTGAAGGTCTCGTCTATGAGAGGCCATTGTATGACTACTGCTGCTTGAAAGGTCATTCAGCAGGAATATCTTCTAATTTATCACCAGGATCTTGCTCTGCTCCTCACTATGGTTTGGTCTCTTCCTCCTCTGCTTACTCCATGGTTAAGCCGCTTTGGATGGTAAAATTGTTTAGCATATAAAGACAACAATGATCTTTAAAACCATGATGGGACATGTATTGTAAGACACTTCCGAAGGCTACATTCAGACTGATAACTAATTGCATTCTTTATTTCAAGTCAAAGTCAGACTCAAATAGAACACAAACTTCTATTGCTCAAAGGCAGGTCTGACTGACATGAGGGATTTGCTTATTTTGGACATCATACCACCAAAGATATTTATCCCCCATTGTCAGATTTCTGAACCAGATCTTCTCCTGTGTGATCTTCAGTTGGTGAGGTTTAAGGATTCGGTAGAATGAATGGAGTTTTGGCAGGTGCAATTTGAAGAATTTCAGTAAGTTTAGTGGAACCTATGGGTTACTGTACATGTGTTTGACTTTGACTTGAAATAAAGAATGCAATTAGTTATCAGTCTGAATGTAGCCTTTCGAAGCGTCTTACAATACATGTCCCATCATGGTTTTAAAGATCATTGTTGTCTTTATATGCTAAACAATTTTACCATCCAAAGCAGCTTAACCATGGAGTAAGCAGAGGAGGAAGAGACTTAAGCCACCTCCCCTTTAACAGCTGCTGGCTGCCTTTAAATCATGGGATTTCCCCCCCTCTCCCCCCGCCTCAGATGTCTGCTGACCACCCACCCCCTTACTTGGACAGTGCTGTGGAGGTCTTGGCAGAGGAGGTGACCAGAAGGAAGAAGATGTTGTTTCCTGCAGACAGGGGCAGAGTGCCCTGCCAGACAGTCCAGCAACAGTGGGCAGAGATAGCAGAGCACGTGAACGGCAGGAGTCTGAATCCACAGACCTGGCAGCAATGTAGAAAGAAATTCAATGACAGACCAGAGCTGCCAAGGTAAGACTCCCATTCAGAGCTTTCTTACAAGCTGCACAGACCCGCACCACTCTAATGTAGCCCCAGCACTAACAAGCCTTGCCACCCGCCTTTCCATCTCTCTCTTCCAATCAAAGCACCACACATCAATGTACGTACTTCTGCTTCCACTTTCACACCCTGCACCTACTAGTGCCCTCATGCTTACTTCCCCCTCTTCCTGCTACTTCTTTCTCTCACCATGCAAACTATGCTAAGCTGCCATAGATATCTTCACATCCCTTTAACAGAGTACACACTAATACTCTCTTATTCTTCTTGCAGGATAAGCTGGCAAGAGGTAGCTCTCCAGATCTGGAGGAGAGTCCCCATCTATCCAGGAGCTCATGCCAATGGAGGAGGCGACAATCAACGTTCTGGAGGGAGAGCTCAAAGTGTGGCTAATGACAAGGCTAGTGAAAGTGTCCTGCAGGGGGCTGGGCCACCATTCTCCCCCTTTCACTTGTGACTGAATTTGCTCTCTCACGCACTCTGAATGACAACCTGGTGATCCATAGAGAGACTTCCCACCTGCTGCTGATTTCCATTGCCTCTAAGTGCTAACTCTTGCGTTTCTCTCCGCTTTCCAGGTCCTTCGAAAGTCCCAGGACCATCTGCAGTAGAAGAAGAGGAGGGAAGCTCTCCTGAAGAACCACCGTCGCTCACTCTGATCTTTGCAAGCACCAGCTCAGGAATTGGCACTGTGCACTTTAGGCAGTGAGGTTCAGGGATCCGTAATGGCGAATTCACCACATGCTGGTGAGCAGAAATGAGGGCAGGTGGAAAGGATGAAAGAGGGTGGTGATGAGGTCTTCCAAGGCCCAGCCTCAAAATAAGACTGATAGCTGTGCACCAGAAAAGGTTCAGTGCGTTGGATTCGCCTGCCAGGGAACTTTCCATACCATGTTGAACAGTGTGGAGGAGTCTACTACCAACTTGTGTGGGGTCATAGCCAATGTTCCCTTTAATTTTTTTTTTGTGGCCACGCGGCCCATTCAAAAATCTGCGCATGTGCGGTTTTTGCATTTAAAAGCCGGTGAGCCGGCTGACCGGGAGCTCCAGAGCGCTGCGTGGCTGCGCGGCCGTGAGCTTAAAGGTCATAGAGCATGGTACTGAAGCATTGCAGTCAATCATGGAGTATGTGGTCAGCTCTGAATGCCGCAGCAGGGTGCTCAGTAACAGAACCAGTGGTGACAGATCTGACAGCTTCAATAGAAGTGATGATGCGGAGATGCCGGTGTTGGACTGGGGTGGACAAAAGTGAGAAGTCGCACAACACCAGGTTATAGTCCAACAGTTTTATTTGAAATCACAAGCTTTCGGAGCGGCTGCTCCTTCGTCAGGTGAAGGTCGTCACCTGACGAAGGAGCAGCAGCTCCGAAAGCTTGTGATTTCAAATAAAACTGTTGGACTATAACCTGGTGTTGTGCGACTTCTCACTTTTAGCTTCAATAGAAGATCAGACTGCTGCTGTTCCGGCTCTGAGATCCACCATCTCCACAGACTTCCACAGTTTGTGTGAAAGCATGGATATAGACTTCAGTGCTGCCTGTTCTCCCACAGGTTAGTGCAAGTACTGAGCTGCAGCCCAATGCAAGTCGCGCATTGGAGAGGCTACTGCTGTCCTCTCTCAGGCTGACTTGCACATCTGCTTCCCCACCAACCCCTCACCTAATACCCGTCCTGGTGCCAGAAAGTCAGTTGCACCACAGTCCCGGCAGTAGCTGAGATGTTGCAGTCTGCAGCCGGGCCCTCTCAGATCTGAGCTTCTTGAGGTTGCCAACCATAGCATTCTTAGGTGCCCTTATAGGAGACTCAGTAGCCTTTCAACTCCCATACATTTTCCTACATTACAACAGCGACTACACATCAAAAAGTACTTCATTGGCGGCAAAGTGCTTTGGGACATCCGGAGGTCGTGAAAAGCGCTGTATAAATTCAAGTCTTTGGACTAGAAATTCGTTATAGCCAAGGAATGGGCGGTGTCAGTAGAAAAGTTGGAGAATTAGCGTCAGGCGCAAATGCTTTAGACTGCACGCACAATTTGTGCTTACTGCTCAATAAAATGATTGAAGTCCGAAATCAAGTCTTAAAACCCAAGTTCATTGGCATTACACTCAAAGGGTGGACCAATATCGGTTGTAGTCTAATCTCAACTCATCATTGCCACAGGCTTTTTTCACTTCTTAAAGGGGAGGTTCATTGATGCTGCAGCACCTCATTCTCAGCCTTGCTGGCTGTGCAGCTGCCTCAGCAAGTAGAAGCAGAACAAGGAGATGGAGCCGTAGGACTGAAGCAGGTGTGCTGATGGCAGATCCACGCCCCAGGGAGAGAGCCCACAGATTTTCTGATGAAGCCTTGGAGGCATTGGTTTTCACTGTGGAGAGACAGAGGGCAGTGCTCTACCCGGCAAGTGGCAGGAGGCCCTCGCCACAAGTCTTCAGCACCATGTGGAGGGAGGTAGAGCAGCACATCTCGGGTAGCACTGTGGTCCCCAGGAACCACACACAGTGCAGGAAGAAATTTAATGGCCTCACTCGGGTGGTCAGGGTGAGTCAATGCTTCAACAAATGCTGCATACTACCATCTGAACCATAATCTTCACACACTGCCCGAAGCACCACACCCCCATCACTCACCCACCAACAATCTCTACCTACCAACACTCACACCCACATCTCACACCTTGCACACATTGACAGCTATTCAACTATGGCAGGCACATCACCCAAACTCACTCACATACTTTCCTTTCTCTTGCAGTCCAAGGTGACTCACAACAGGAGGGAGCAGGAGCACACAGGCGGGGGACAAGCCAACACCCAACCACTGTCTGTGCTGGAGAATCGAGTGCTGCAGATCATTGTGTGCCAGGAGGTGGGCACTGTAGCCACTGGCAACGTTGACCTCCTTGGGGACAACAACGGCATGTTTATCCCTACTCCTTCTTCTCACATCCCACTTCCCCCTCACCCCACAAGCGTTTCGCACTTTCCAGCTAATCATGCTGTATGCATTTATTTCTCCTTTCCTGCCCCCCTCCCCTCACCTTAACCCAACTCTTGTGCCTTTATTCTTTCAGATAACCAGCAAGCAGTTGAGCAGCCTGTCCCTGAGGGCACCGTAGAGAGCGAGGCGGGAGAAGAGGAGGAGGAAGAACACACCACGTTATTGCATCTCTCACCCACACACACCAGCTCAGATACTGGCACGACACATTATTTAGAGGCTAGTATAGTGGCGGGATCTGCACAGGCTAAGGCACCGGGGACGAGTGGACTGCAGCAAGGCCGGTGGGAAAGGGTAGCTCGGGGGCCAGCTCCCCGGAGGGCGAGTTCGCGTGCAAGTTCTGCTGCATAGGACGCAGATGAGGACCTCAATGGGGAGACGTTTAGAAGAAGAGTGATGGGCATGCACACGGAGATGATTGGTGCAATGGCAAGGGTGTCCGAGAGCCTGTCGGCAATGGCAAGGAGCATGGAGGAGTCCGCCTCCAACATTGCACAGAGCTCTGCGCACACCGTGGAGCCCATCCTTGGCAGTCTGTAAAGGATGGTGGACTCACAGAGAGACCGTGGTGACCCAGACCTGGTGCCGCGTGTGATGGGCGATCTGGCAGCTTCCATTGCAGCACAGGCAGAAACGATGCAACGTCTTAGTGCTGTAATGCAGTCTATGGTTGGTGCCATCCAATCTCAGACTGCTCTCATGCAGTCTCAGCTTGATGCCACGCAAGCTCTGACTGCTGCCATCGTGGCTGGGTCTACCACTGTCGACCGGGGCTTTCACGGTGTTGCAGCAGGCCAGCAATCTGTGCTCCAACAGATCGGTAGTGATGCTGAGGTGCTGCCCCAGGGGAGTGGAAGTGGGTCAGTGGAGCAGGAACCTTCTGTCCTCTCTCAGGATGACAGCATTCCTGCTCCCATCACTGTCACGCCGCCATTGCCCTTGTCGCTGCCTGTCATCCAGCCAGCCCAGACTGCTGCCCCTGCTGAGATGGTGCAGTCTACAGCCGCGCCTTCCAGGCCCAGAGCTGGTTGAGGGCGTCCTGCAAGGCCACCTGAATTCTCCCGCACAGACACTCCGCAGCTTTCCACCTGCCCTGCTGCAGCCACTGGGCCAACACTTCGTAAGAGCACTAGAGTAGGCAAAGTCACAGTAACAAGAGGCAATAAGGGATTCCACAAGGGTGAATAGTTAATATGTTATAAAGTTTCACAATTATCGCGATTCAAAATAACGAGATAGAAGCAGATTCGTTTGATCAGTTTATTTAAACGAAATGCTGTCATGATTAAAAAGGACACAGAAGCCTGTAAAATGGCCACCGCGCATCGTGGCAGAAGCTTCCAGAATTACAGTGGGCAGACAAGATGGCGTTCGAATAAACATTTCAATGTAAGACGGGATCATACTCGATAAACACTGATAAAGACAGGATGCAACCTGTTTGCATTTGTGACAATAGCAAAAGATATGAGTGCTGGAATCGTTTTCCATGCACAAGTAAGGACCATTGTACTGGGCAATCGAAGGCCCATCCAGACACATCAATATACAAATACCCCCACGGCTCTACAATGAGAGAGACATCGACGGGTGATTAAGCAAGCATTCGGGGGCCCCCAAAACCCAGCCAGGGAGGCTCCTAGCCGGTTCAACAATGGGGAAAACATTAACGGGTAGTTGGCCAGTTTCAGGTGCTACCGAAACCCGTTAAGGAAAGAATCGCCCCATGCTGGGACATTTGAGCGCCAATATTTCACAAAGGACAAACATTAAGATTTGGGCGGGAGATAAGGGAACACAGCACTATAACTATAGTGAACAAATGTCCATCGGTCTCTTATTTCTCCGGGCTCTTATTCTCTTATCTCGCTGCTGACTGCTGAGGGTTTATTCTCTTATTCCCTTGATTCGACTCCTGACTCGCTCGATCGCGGGCTGAAGCTCTTCTTTAGGGCTGGACTCTGTTGACTCTGGACTTTTAGATGCACTGGACGGTTATTCGAATGTTGGGTGGAGCTCAATCGGAACGAGCCGCCTCGACAAAGGCAAGTGACCGGGTGCACCATCCCGAGAGTCGGTAAACGGTGTCTGGACCCGAAGGCCCAACAAGACAAGACGAAATGACAAGAAAAGAAGAAGAATCCACGTGCCGCCGCGGTCAGTAAACCCCGACTGCGCCCGAAAATATAGGACCCACTTCTTGAATTCTACAGGTTATTGCACGAATAAGGAAATGGCAGACCAACTAAATGCATACTTTGGGTCAGTCTTTACGAAGGAAGACACAAAAAACCTCCCTGGGATATCGGGAAAAATAGGGACATTGGCAAAGGAGGAACTGACGCAAATCAATATCTCTAAGGATATGGTGTTAAGGAAGCTAAAGGGATTGAAGGCGGACAAATCCCCAGGGCCTGATAACATGCATCCTAGGGTACTGAAGGAGGTGGCCCTAGAGATAGCGGATGCACTAAGCATGATTTTTCAGAATTCATTAGACTCGGGAACAGTGCCCATGGATTGGAGGGTAGCTAACGTTACCCCACTATTCAAAAAGGGGGGTAGGGAAAAAGCAGGTAATTACAGACCTGTAAGCCTTACATCAGTTGTGGGCAAAATGCTGGAGTCCATCATTAAGGATGAAATAGCCGAGCACTTAGCAAATGGGGACAGGATAGGACAGAGTCAACATGGATTTACAAAGGGTAAATCGTGCTTGACTAATCTATTGGAATTTTTTGAGGGAGTAACTGGTAAAATAGATGGGGGAGAGCCAGTAGATGTGGTGTACCTGGACTTCCAAAAGGCCTTCGATAAGGTCCCACATAAAAGATTAGCATGGAAAATTGAAGCTCATGGGATAAAGGGGAAAGTATTGACGTGGATAGAGAACTGGCTGTCAGATAGAAAACAGAGAGTTGGAATAAACGGCTCATTTTCTGAATGGCAGGCAGTAACAAGTGGGGTACCGCAGGGATCTGTCCTGGGTCCCCAGCTGTTCACAATTTATATTAATGACCTGGATCAGGGAGTCGAATGCAGCATTTCCAAATTTGCAGACGACACTAAACTAGGAGGGGGGGTGGGCTCAGAGGAGGAGACCAGGAAGCTCCAGAGCGATTTGGACAGACTGGGTGATTGGGCGGATAAATGGCAGATGCACTATAATGTGGACAAGTGCGAAGTTATCCACCTTGGGTGCAGGAACGGGAGGGCAAATTATTATTTAAATGGCAATAAATTGGGAGAGGGGGAAGTACAGAGAGACCTGGGTGTTCTTGTACACCAGTCACTGAAGGCGAGCATGCAGGTGCAACAGGCGGTCAAGAAGGCAAACGGTATGCTGGCCTTCATAGCAAAAGGGTTGGAATACAGGAACAGGGATACCTTGCTGCAGCTGTACAGGGCACTGGTGAGACCACACCTCGAGTACTGTGTACAGTTTTGGTCGCCTCATCTGAGGAAAGATGTTCTTGCCATGGAGGGGGTGCAGCGGCGATTCACCAGGCTGATACCAGGAATGGCGGGATTGACCTATGAGGAGAGACTATGTAGTTTAGGGATGTACACACTGGAGTTTAGAAGATTGAGAGGGGACCTCATAGAAGTGTATAAAATTCTGACAGGTCTAGACAGATTAGATGCAGAAGGAATGTTTCCCTTGGCGGGTGAGAACAGAACTAGAGGACATAATTTAAGGATAAGGGCTAAACCATTTAGGACAGAAATGAGGGGGAATTTCTTCACTCAGAGAGTGGTGAACCTGTGGAACTCATTGCCACAGAGGGCAGTGTACGCCAGCTCATTAAATATATTTAAGAGGGAATTAGATATATTTCTACAGGCAAAAGGGGTTAAGGGTTACGGAGAGAAGGCGGGGACGGGATACTGAATTGAAGGATCAGCCATGATCTCATTAAATGGCGGAGCAGGCTCGAAGGGCCGGATGGCCTACTCCTGCTCCTATCTTCTATGTATCTATGTATCTATGTATCTATGAACCGGTTAAAGACACTTCTTTGAATTCCACCGACAACTGGTGTCGGTACAGGAAGACTTTTCTTTGAGTTCTACAGCAGTGCCCAAGTCCTGTCGAGTTCTTCATGACAACGGGGAGCCCGGCCTGCTTGCCGCAGCAGCGAAGATAAACAAGTGGGGTACAGAGACCCCTCCAAACACGTGACAGTCAGGCGCTGCAGCGAAACGAGCCGAGTGCCTCACTTTAAAATTCTCCGAAGTATCACGAGTGGTGAGCATGTTTCCCGATCCTACAAATCTAGATGTAGTGTAGGTATTGATAGGGGAGGGTGGTTTTATTAAGGGTAAAGTATAATGTGTTCCCCTTTTTACGATGTGCCGTGCGTTCTTCATTACCATAGACCAAGCTTTATGAATGTATGTATACTTGTACTCTCGTTAATTTGCGCCTATGACATGTACTTCATGATTTTGGACGCTATGTAATAAAGATTTCCATTTCGTACTATTCAACCAGGTCTATTTGTGTTTTTCTCTGCATTACTGCTCTCGCACCTAAGTCCAGTGTTAGAACCGTAAGGGCGAGTGGGTCGAACCACTCACAGGTGCTTATTGCAACAAGGCTGGCCGGAGACCAGAGCAAGCAATAGTATTAGGCAACGAAGGCCTAACCTCGCACCAGCACCGTCTGTGATACAAGCACAACAAAAACCCCTTACAATGTTCACTGATTTTTGATACATTTATTAATTCACTTACCATTCTTTTGTGGTGTCTGTTATTTCAACTTTGCGGTGTGATACGGCCTGCGAGAGGGATGGAATGATGGGGATGTGGTGAGCAAAGGGGATCTGGGCTTTAAGTCATCCTGGTGTGAGGCTGGAGGTCTGTTTGGAGGGGGTGGCAGAGTTCTGTGACCACCTCCTTGGTGAGGTGGAGCCATCTAATACACTGCTCCTTGCTTAACTGAGGTAGGAGAAGTGCTGTCTGAATACCCTCGGAGGGTAAGGCCTCCTGGTGAGAGGCCTGATGTTCCTCCTCATCTCTGTGCACATGTTCCCGTATTTCTCGCTGCCTACGCTCCCTCCGCTGTAGATCCTGGAGGGCGAGGTGGCATGCCACTACAGCCCCCATTAATGTTACCAAGTGTAGCAATTTGAATCTTTGAAGAATAAATGTAGCTACTTTTTAGTTGCCAGAAGACTCCTGATACAAAAGAACCTTGAAATTACTGAATGAAACTGTTGCAGTGGGTGAAACTGACAAGAAACCCCTGAAACTGCACTAACCCGACAGCTACGAGTGATTACTGATGATCCTTTTAAATAACGTCCCTAGAGCCGGCTGCACGCCAGCTGCACGCCAGCGCTCCCAGTCGGTGTTCACTCCAGGAGCTGCGGTCGGTGGCGACAATCAATTTAGCAAATCGGGTGGTCAGTGAGCATTGCACTATCACTGACGTCACGATCCACTTGGCGTTGATGTTCCCGGCAATAGCTTTTACTGGCAGCGCTATAGGGGGGCTGGATTTGGCCTGCGGTGCTGGATTTGCCTCATCTGGCGATACTGCTCTAGCGCCCCAATTAGCGCCATCTACTGCCGCTAATGGGAGGTGCTAAGCGGATGAATTTTTCCTTCCTTCTTTCTTTCTTTCTGTTTTCCTGCATTTGTGCGAATATGTCAAGCTTCATCTTGCAGCTGGGTAACATTGTATGTTTGGTTTGTGGACTCACTTTTCCAACTGCTAATATGACAATAGTTCCACTTTTAAATTGTAGTGATAATAGGTACCCTGCTGCAATATGTGAAATGTGAAAGAGCGGTTTTATGTTGCCTTAGCATGCAGCTCCAATTTTGGTTTAACAGGGTGAATGAAACTCTTTCGGGTACAAATTGGATCTTGTTGCGCCCTTTTTACAGAAATAAGAAATGACCCAATGAGACCCAATTTTGGGGACCACTATCATAGAAACATAGAAACATAGAATCTAGGAGCAGGAGTAGGCCATTCGGCCCGTCGAGCCTGCTCCGCCATTCAATACGATCATGGCTGATCATCCAAATCCAGCACCCTGTCCCTGCCCCAATCCCCACAGTACTCACATCCCACCCTACCCCCGTAACCCCACGCATTTAATTCCCCCTAACATATCCCATCCTATCCCCATAACCCCACATATTTAATCCCCCCTAACACTAAGGGTCAATTTATCATAGCCAAATCAACCTAACCCACACATTTTTGGACTGTGGGAGGAAACCGGAGCACCCGGAGGAAACCCACGCAGACACGGGGAGAATGTGCAAACTCCACACAGACAGTCACCCGAGGTCAGATTCGAACCCGGGTCTCTGGCGCTGTGAGGCACCAGTGCTAACCACTATGCCACCGTGTTATCCCGTACCCCAAGGACGCCTGATAACGCCTGACCCAAATTGGGTCAGGCCACTTTTCAGGCATCCCTAATAGCGAGACTGCATCCTGATTTTCAGGGCCCTGGTGCCCATTTTATGAAGGTAAAATGGGTGGTTACCCATTGAAAATCAACCCCCCCCCCACCATGTGTCTGCATTACTAATTGATGCATCGTGCTATGACTCATCTTTTCCTTTTCTCTGATAATGTTTTATGAAACTTACAAAACATAAATAGATTTTCTGCTCTATGGAGGGTAATTTAGCTCGTGATTTGCAACAGCATATAATCTTTGTACTCACAAACTCTGCCCAAGTGACTCTTAACTACAGAACAGAACATTCTTAATAATAAATCACGAAGATATGACTCTGGAAAATATTCGAAACCTGAGTTTGCAGTAGATTTACTCCTATTATTTTTACTGTTTTATTGTTTCTATCCCATCCTATTCCAGCTTGTTGCAATGTTTTGCATTCATTTCAACGTGATATCTTTATCATACTGGTCAATTTTCCACATCCATGTTAGCAGCAAATTACCTTGCCATCAGTGTGCATTGGAAGATCATGGGCTCTGGCTCCCCCACTGTTCTTCAGATCGTGCCACGGGATTTTTTACATCCAGCTGAACAGACAGGTGAATGTCTCATTCAAAAGACAATGCAGTCATCCTTCAGTGTTTCCCTGAAGCGTCGGCCTATATGATGTGCTCAAGTCCTGTAGTGGGGCTTGAAGCCACAACCTTCTGACTCAGTTAAGCGTGCAACCACGAAGCCAAGCCGACTGTTGTATGGGTAGATATGCACTTTGGGCATACATGCTGTACGCCACAAGTGCACATTTGTAAAATCTACCCTTACATCCCAAATGAAAGTTCATTCCATCAGCGATGAGCACGAGATGTAACTAAAGATAGGCAGAGGACCACATGAAGCAACAACATTTTTAGTGAGTACTAGCTGACGGCCCTTTGACATTGCTCATGAGTAAACTTAGGTCAAGGGCTCGGTTATGATGTTTTGCTCCTAACCTGGCCTGTCTTTTTAAGGCCACTGTTCAGGTACCATAAAAAATGCAAACAAAACACTGGGGTTCATTTCTAGAGGAATAGAATGAAAAAGTGGAGAGGTTATGTTAAACTTGTATCGAACCTTGGTTTGACCACACTTGGAATACTGGGCACAGTTCTGGTCTCCATATTACAAAAAGGATCTAGAAGCACCGAAGAAGGTACAAATAAGATATACAAGGATGACACCAGAACTGAGAGGTTATAACTATCAGGAAAGACTGAACAGAGAAGACTGAGGGGTGACCTGATGGAGGGGTTTGATAGGGTAGACATAGAGAAGATGTTTCCACTTGTGAGAGTCCAAAACTAGGGGTCATAAAGATAGGATAGTCACTAATAAATCCAATAAGGAATTTAGAAGAATCTTCTTTACCCAGAGAGTGGTTCGAATGTGGAACTCGCTACCAAATGGAGTAGTTGAGGTGAATAACATAGATGCCTTTAAAGGGAAGCTAGATAAGTACATGAGTGAGAAAGGAATAGGAGGTTATGCTGATCGGGTGAGATGAAGTAGGGTGGGAGGAGACTTGTATGGAGCATAAACACGGGCACAGAACAGTTGGGCCAAATGGCCTGTTTCTGTGCTGTAAATTCTATGTACTACCCGTGAGGAAGTGTCTAAATAGTTCTGAGATCAATTAGAGGTGAATTCTTGTTGTTGGAAGTTTCTCTGGATTGGCAACTGCTTGGCTCTTCTTGGGAAGAGGCCTGGTAATCAAATGGTCAGAAAAGCTAGTTAGGAATTATTACCTTTTTTTCTCCTTTTGTATACTTCTTAAAAGACTGTACAGTTGTGATTTGCTGGTGTTTTATAAAAAGTGTGATCTCTGTAGTGTGATGACTAGAATGTGGCGTCCAGAGATAATGGAGGTTCTCAATACTTTTATATGGATAGATATATGGGGGTTTTGTTGGGAATAAAATGCTGTAATAGTCAGTCACAGACCTATTGGATATGATAGGGCTAATTTTATGAATCTAGAGAGGAAACTATGGGGAGCACACCCTTGATTTCCTACTATGTGCTTCTGGCTACATTACAACAGTGACTACACTTCAAAAAGTAATTCATTGGTTATAAAGCGCTTTGGGACGTCAGGTGGTCATGAAAGGCGCTATATAAATGCAAGTCTTTCTTTCTTTCTAAAGATTTCCCGTCGGAAGTGCAACTTGTATAATCAGCCCTTCTATCGAAATAACCAATTATCCAATGAGTAACAAAGTCATGAACATATTGACCGAGAAATTGGCCCCTGAAAATGGGTGCGGGGATCGCAATGCGCGATCACCCCACGTCCATTGAAAGGAATGCAGGCAGCATGCTAACTTTGTGCTGCCTGCTAATTACAATGATTGCGGTGTTTAGCCTAGCACTGAATGTGCTGCTGAGTGGCTGAACGTGCAGCAGGGGCCCAAGTTTGTGCGAGGCTAGCACCAATGAAAGTTAGTCTGCACTTCTTAAAGGCACTCTGCACCTCTTAAAGGGGAGGTGCACTCTGCCTGCAGCAGCTCATTGAACTGGCTGCGTGCGCAGGAACAACACCAGTAATGATGGCACAACAGGGGAGAGAGCATGCATCAAGGTTCTCGGATACAGCACTGGAGGCCTTGGTGCAGGAGTTGGATAGGAGGAGAGTGGTCTTGTTTCCACCAGGGGCCAGGAGGCCCTCCAGGCAAAAATTGCAAATGACAATGGGAGCAGATAGCCATAGCTCTCAATGCCAGCAGTGTAGCCCTGAGCATCTGGCTGCAGTGCAGGAAGAAGTTTAATGACCTCACACGAGTGGTCAAGGTCAGCGAATTTATCTTCAAATGCCATATCCCACCATTTGCATCACTAGCCTCGCACACTGCTCAATGCACCACATCCCATCAATCACTTACCAACAATCTCTACCAAACAGGTTGAGAATACAAGTGAGAATTAGGCTAAATATAGAAAGTTCAGAGGGGAAGTGAAAAAGAAAATAAGAGGGGCAAAGAGAGAATATGAGAATAGATTGGCAGCTAACATAAAACGGAATTCAAAAGTCTTCTATAGGCATATAAGTAGTAAACGGGTAGGAAGAGGAGGGGTGAGGCCGATTAGGGACCAAAAAGGAGACCTACGCATGGAGGCAGAGGGCATGGCTGAGGTATTAAATGAGCACTTTGTATCTGTTTTCACCAAGGAAGAAGATGCTGCCAAAGTCATAATGAAAGAGGAGGTAATTGAGATACTGGATGGGGAAAAAAATTGATAAAGAGCAGGTACTAGAAAGGCTGGCTGTACTTAAAGTAGATAAGTCACCAGGACTGGATGGGATGCATCCTAGGATGCTGAGGGAAGTAAAGGTGAAAATCATGGAGGTACTGGCCATAATCTTCTAATCCTCCTTAGATACGGGAGTGGTGGCAGAGGACTGGAGAATTGCAAATGTTACACCTTTGTTGAAAAAAGGGTGTAAGGATAAACCCAGCAACTACAGGCCAGTCAGTTTAACCTCGGTAGTGGGAAGCTTTTAGAAACGATAATCAGGGACAAAATTAACAATCACTTGGACAAGTGTGGATTAATGAAGGAAAGCCAGCACGGATTTGTTAAAGGCAAATCATGTTTAACTAACTTGCTCGAGGTTTTTGAAGAGGTAACAGAAAGGCTGATGAGGGCAATGCAGTTGACGTGGTGTACATGGACTTCCAAAAGGCGTTTGATAAAGTGTCACATAATAGGCTTGCCAGCAAAGTTTAAACCCAGAATAAAAGGGATAGTGGCAGCAAAGATACGAAATTGCCTAAGTGATAGGAAACAGAGTAGTGGTGAACGGTTGTTTTTCGGACTGGAGGAAGGTTATCAGTGGTGTTCCCCAGGGGTCGGTACTGGGACCACTGCTTTTAGAATCATAGAATCATAGAATGGTTACAGCACAGCAGGAGGCCATTCACCCGTCGAACCCGTGCCGGCTCTCTGTAAGAGCACTTCAGCTAGTCCCACTCCCCCACCCTTTCCCCGTAGCCCTGCAAATTGTTTTCCTTCAGGTACTTATCCAATTCCCTTTTGAAAGCCACAATTGTGTCTGCCTCCACCACCCTTTCAGGCAGTGCATTCCAGATCCTAACCACTCGCTGCGTAAAAAAGTTTTCCCTCATGTCACCTCTGGTTCTTTTGCCAATCACCTTGAATCTGTGTCCTCTGGTTCTCAACCCTCCCGCCAATGAGAACCGTTTCTCTCTATCAATCTGTCCAGACCCCTCATGATTTTGAACACCTCTATCAAATCTCCTCTCAACCTTCTCTGCTCTAAGGAGAACAACCCCAGCTTCTCCAGTCTATCCATGCAACTGAAGTCCCTCATCCCTGGAGCCATTCTTGTAAATCTTTTCTGCACCCTCTCTAAGGCCTTCACATCCTTCCTATAGTGCGGTGCTCAGAATTGGACACAATACTCCAGTTGAGGCTGAACCAGTGTTTTATAAAGGTTCATCATAACTTCCTTGCTTTTGTACTCTATGGGGGCGATTTTGTGAATGGGGGCGCGTTGGAGGCAGGACTGTTGCTTGTCGGGTCGATGTTCCGCCTCCATCGATTTGTGGCCAACCCATGCTATTTTCCCTTGATTGACCTTGTTAAGCCTGCCCAGCGGGCTTATCAGGCCAATTAAGGGAAAGCCGATTGCAGAGCACGTCAATGTATGATGTTTCATCTGTCAAAAATTTTTGACAGATGAATCATCATCGTTTGACAGCTCTGTGAAGCTCTCAAACAGTGACATTCTCTGCAGTTTGATGAGGTCTTGCATACAAGACCTCATCAATCTTCTTTCTTTTACAGAAATGAGATGGTTATTGCATCTGAGAATTTGTGCACACATACTCCCAGGTCTCTCTGTTTATGCACCCCATTTAGAATTGTATCCTTTAGTTTATATTGCCTCTCCTCGTTCTTCCTACCAAAAGAGAATTGCTCTCGGAAGACCCTAGGTGGGTAAGGTCTCCTGCTGAGAGCCCTTCTTCCTATCTTCCTCCTCCTGCTGCGAGCAGCTTGTCCTCTTCTTCACTGCCTCTGTTCCATCTCCCTATCATGCTGCAGGCCAAGGGGGATGACAATGAGAGCACCCATGACTGGGAACTAGTGGTCTGACCAGAACTCTTGAAGTCAGAAGCAAGGCATTCTCCACTTGCAACAATACTCCCTGTCACCTTCCAATTTAAAAAAACATTTCCACAAACTTACACAGAGCCAGTAGAAATCAATCAGCAACTAACCTTATAGCGGTTGCTCATCCCTTTAAATATCGCGGGTGGGAGGTGCTTGCTGCTGCTGAATGTATATTCAGCTGTGCGAGGTTAAGACAGGGCCTTAGCTCCAGCGTTGACAACGAAAATGGCAGCGCTGGCGTCAAATCAGCGTTGCATACTTCTGGCGCATGCTCCTAATGCCCGCCCCGTCGCCCTCGCCAAGATGGCGTCCGGTGCGGCACACACCAGAACTGTGTACACACGGCGGGACGCCATTTTTGGCACAAAACGGCATCCGTAGTGCCAAAAAATTGGCAACTACGGAGCAGAATTTCAAACCCGTTATGTATATTGTAAACCGGTTTAACCCGGATAGGTGGGAAGGAAAATAGGGTGGTGAGCTGTTCCGGCAGCGCCACGCCACCTGCTGCCACATCCAGGACTTTCTGCCTTAAATTACATCAGATGCGTTTTTGGCACACTCAAATATAGATGCTGTAATTTATTTAGATGCCATATGATGTACTTTCTGCCTTTTGAGCCTTAGCATAGTTGGATGCAAGGAACGCTGATGTGTTCCTGGTGTCCACCATTGGAATGAGCTGTAGAGCCTACTCCAATTGATTGCAATGCAAAGCAGGAATTTTTTAAACTCTGAAACAACTTCAGCCAGCACTGCTGGCCATGTTAGTTGCAGCAAGAGCTGCCTTAACTTCCTTCCCACCCGCCTGAGGTGGCAAACTGGCAGCGGCTCCAAATCATGGTAATTACGCTGACCTTGGGGAATTGGTTGGGTTAAGGGGCACAGAAATGGGGCGGCAGAAGTCACACTCCGCTGAAAATCCACTGCCATTGCGGCAAAGAGGAAAACCCGCCACAAGATCAGGCACTAACTGAAAAAATTACATTTTCAAACTATTTCATGTTAATTTGACTTTGAGAATAAATCAAGCCACACAATGGAATCTGAAATGTAAGAATGCAAATTAGGCAGCTGAACAGCTGGAAATTACCCACTTGACCTTTATTAATGAGAATTATTTGTTTTCTGCTGGTGATAACTGAAGTGAAAATTTACTACAGAGTAAGCCACGCTTTATGAAATATGAGTTTCATATTTTAGTGTAAGAATTCATCAAAGATTGAGGAAATTATACATTCAAAAAGCAAATGAGCATCAGTTAGCTAAAATTATCCAAATAAATGCACATAATCACAAAAATAAGAGAGATGCATAGGCTTGATGACCTCAAATGGTTGCAACAGTGCAGATGGCCAATAGTAAAGATCTTTGGCGGCAAAATTCGACTTAGTAGCGCCTGTTGTTTGTGTGCTCCGAGTGACGTTGATGTTCCAAAATGGTGTCTGCGGCGCGCGCGCACATTTCTGGTGCGGGCCATGTTGGACGCCTCCTTGGTAAGGTCATTAGCGGGTGCAGGGCACGTGCGCCTGAAGTATGCAGAGTAGGCAGATCGTGACGTCAATCAGCGTTACCATTTTGGAGCTCAATGCTCCAGCTAACGGCCTCTCTTAAGCTCGCACAGCTGAGCATGCATTCAGCAGCTGGAACGACCCTCCCACCAGCGCTATTTAAAGGGATCATCAACTACTTGCAGGTTAGTTGCTGGTGGTTTGTACAGTTATGTCAAGTTGCTAAAGTCTACAGGGAGTGGTGTGGCAGGTACTGAAGGACTTTGTCCTGATGTCAAGGGTTCTGCACAGACCACTTGCTTGGAGGACAGCAAGTTTGTGCTCCACGGAGCCACCTCCACTCTCTCAGGGCGGCACCTCAGCAATCCTAGTAATCTGTTGGAGGACACATTGCTGGATTGCTGTGACACCCCGCAAGCCCTTTTAAACATTGGTAAGTGCAGCCACGATGGCCCCAGTCTGAGCTTGCATGACAGCAGTCATAGAAACATAGAAACATAGAAGATAGGAGCAGGAGTAGGCCATTCGGCCCCTCGAGCCTGCTCCGCCATTCGATGAGATCATGGCTGATCATCCAAACTCAGTACCCTGTACCTGCCTTCTCCCCATATCCCTTGATACCTTTAGCTTTAAGAAATATATCTAACTCATTCTTGAATATATTTAATGACTTGGCCTCAACTACCTTCTGTGGTAGAGAATTCCACAGGTTCACCACTCTCTGGGTGAAGAAATTCTTCCTCATTTCTGTCCTAAATGGCTTACCCCTTATCCTTAGATTATGACCCCTGGTTCTGGACTCTCCGACCATCGGGAACATTCTTCCTACATCTAGTTTGTCCAGACCTGTCAGAATTTTATATGTTTCGATGAGATCCCCTCTCATTCTTCTATACTCCAGCGAGTATAAGCCCAATCGACCCAATCTCTCCTCAGATGTCATTCCTGCCATCCCAGGTATCAGCCTTGTGAATCTTCACTGAACTCCTTCCATGGCAAGAACATCCTTCCTCAGATAAGGCGACCAAAACTGCACACAATACTCAAGGTGTGGTCTCACCAAGGCCCTGTACAACTGCAGCAGGACATCCCTGTTCCTATACTCAATCCCTTTCGCTATGAAGGCCAACATACCATTTGCCTTCTTCACCGCCTGCTGCACCTGCATGCTTACCTTCAGCGACTGGTGCACAAGGACACCCAGGTCTCGTTGCACTTCCCCTTCTCCCAATCTATTGCCATTCAGATAATAGTCTGCCTTTCTGTTTTTGACACCAAAGTGGATAACCTCGCATTTATCCACGTTATATTGCATCTGCCACGCTTCTGCCCACTCACCCAACCTGTCCAAATCATCCTGGAGTTTCTCAGTATTCTCCTCGGAGCACACACTCCCACCCAGCTTTGTGTCATCTGCAAACTTGGAGATACTACATTTAGTTCCCTTATCCAGATCATTAATGTATATTGTGAATAGCTGGGGTCCAAGGACCGAACCCTGCGGTACCCCACTAGTCACTGCCTGCCACTCGGAAAAAGACCCATTAATTCCTACTCTCTGCTTTCTGTCCGCCAACCAATTCTCTATCCAAGTCAATACCTTGCCCCCAATCCCATGTGCCTTAACTTTACACGCTAATCTCTTATGCGGGACCTTATCGAAAGCCTTTTGAAAGTCCAAATACACTACATCTACTGGTTCTCCCTTATCTATTTTCCCAGTTACATCCTCAAAAAATTCCAGTAGATTAGTCAAGCACGATTTACCTTTTGTAAATCCATGTTGACTTTGTCTGATCCTGTCACTGTTTTTCAAGTGCTCAGCTATTACATCCTTTATAATGGACTCTAGCATTTTCCCCACTACCGATGTCAGGCTTACCGGTCTGTAATTCCCTGCTTTCTCTCTACCACCCTTTTTGAACAGTGGGGTAACATTAGCTACCCTCCAATCCATGGGTACATTTCCAGATTCCATCGAATGTTGGAAGATGATCAGCAATGCATCTACTATTTCTAGGGCCACTTCCTTAAGTACCCTAGGATGTAGATTATCAGGCCCAGGGGATTTATTGGCCTTCAATCCCGTCAATTTCCCTAACACCATTTCCCTGCAAATACTGATTTCTTTCTGAGCTTGCATGATGGCAGTCTGAGTTTCCACTGCAGCACCCAGAAGTTGGGTGGCTTCTGCTTCTGTTGCAATGGAAGCTGAGACATTGGCCAACACATGTTGCATCCTGGTTGGTTCCGTAAGCGTTCTAATGGAGTTGACCATCACTTCCATGCTGGAAAGGATGGGCTCCAAACTCTGTGCAAAGCCATGTGTCCAGTTGGTGCGGGACTCCTCCAAGCTCCTGGACATTGCACGCAGGCTTTCTGTCAGGCCTGCCAATGCACTAAACATTTAATTCTGCATACCCATCAGCCTTCTTCTGTAGCCTGTCCCATCGAAGCGCTCATCTGTGTCCTCTGCAACAGAACTCCTGTGAGCTTGCCCTCCAGGGAGTTGGCACCAGCGCTAAGCTTTCCTGCTGCCCTGGCTGCAGGTCACTTCTGCCTGGTGTCTCACCATGTTCAGATCCCGCCTCTAAGCTATCTTCTAAAGTATGCGGAGTGTCAGTATCTGAGCTGGTGGCTGCGAGTGTGAAATCGAGTGATGGTGCTGTGTCTTTAGCATCACTGCCTTCTTCCTCTTTCAGTTCTTGCTCCGCCACCACTGCCTGGCCAGGATGTAGTTCTTAGCTATCTGAAAGGAGTATGGCACAAGGGTAGGGTTGTGGTGAGGGGAGGTAGGGAAAGCAAGAGGTGCATGCTTACACCATCTGCAGCTTGTAAATCAGAAGAGATTGTGGGATGAGGGGAAGTGGGATGTGAGAATTGTTTCAGCCCCACCACTGACAACGGGCTCAGCGATGGCCTCCCCAATGATGGCGACTACCATCTCCTCCATCAGGGTAAGGTCATGCAGCCGTGCCTGTCCCCCGCCAGTTAGCTCCGACTGCCATCGGTTATGCGACAACTTATGCTGCAAGAGAGAGGGAAGTGTGTCCGTGAGTGTGGTGCAATGTGTTTGGGTGATGTGACTGTTATGATAGAATAGCTGACAGTCTGTGCAAGCTGTGGGATGTGGGTGTGAAGCTTGCAGCAATGCTAAGTGTGTGAGGGTGAGGTGAAGCTGTGAATGTGAGGTATGAGTCCTGTTTGATAGAAAATGTTGGTAGGTGAGTGATGGGGGTGTGGTGCATTCAGCAGTGTGTGAGGCTAGTGGCGCAGTTGGTAGGATATGGCATTTGAAGATTAATTCACTGACCTTGACCACTCATGTGAGATCATTGAAGTTTTCGCGCCAATGCATCCAGGTCCTTGGGTCTTGACTTCTGGCATTGACCGCCATGGCTACCTGCTCCCACTGCCTTCACAGAGTTTGTTTGGAGGGCCTCCTGGCCCCCTGTCGATAGAGGACCTCTTTCCTCCTGTCCACCTCCTCCACCAAGGCCTCCAGTGCAGTGTCTGTGAACTTACGCTTTCTCCCCTGTTGCACCATAATTCAGTGTTCTTGCAGGTCAGACTCTCTTCCTCAGCCACTTCCAGCACCTGCTCCATCCAGAATGCATCACCCATTTTAAGAGGTGCAGGCTGGCTTTAAGTAGTGCAGGCTAGATTTAACTGGTGCTAGCCTGTCACAAAATTGGCCCCCTGCTCAGTTGGCCCCTGCAACAGCACGTTTAGTGCTGGGCTGCACGCTAAAATCATTTAAATTAGCAGGCAGCACGAGGTTCGCAGGCTAATCGCGCATCGCAATACCCACACCTGCTTTCGGGGCTATCGAATTTAGCCCCCTTTCAGTCTGGGAAGCAAAAGCAAGGGTGGGGCAATGATATATAGGGGCATTCTCTTTCTCCTATCCACCTAGGGAATGCTCAGTTCCCAGGTGCAAAAGAAAGAAAAGGGAGCAGAGGTCTGTGTAGCTGCGCCTCCGCACCCACCCCCCCCCCCCCCCCCACCTCACTTTACGTTCACCAGGGATTTCTAGAGAATCCCCCGATTGGGGTGGGGATAGGGTGGAGTACTTGTCCCTGGAGCAAGTGCAAGCTAGGGACAGCTACAGAAGCAGCAGGGGCCCAATAGGGCTTTCCATCTTATTTATTCAGCTGATTGGGACTGCCCTAGAGCGGTTGCACTCCTACTTATTTCAACACAGTCAGCCCATCTCTAATAATGGCTTTTCTTTCCTTCTCCACACTGTTACCTCAGGAACCCCCTACAATTCATCCACGGCCCCTTCCTTTTCCTCAGCTATATCCTGCTTCCCCCTTCTGGTGACATCAATCATTGGAGTCAGCTTTCAAATCTACACTGAGGACACCCAGTTCGACCTCAATTCCACAACCACATCGGCATTGTTAGGCTGCCTACCTGATATCAAGTCTTGGATAAATTACAACTTCCTTCAGTTGAACATCAGGAAAAGCGAAGCCATTGTTTACGGTGCTCTCCATAAAAAACTGATTCTCTCCCTGTCCTCTCATTCAGGTTCAAGAAGGATGCTTGAAATTCTGTTGTCACTGAAACTCTTATCCATGCTTCTGTTACTTCCAGACATGATTATTGCAATATTCTCCTTGCTAGTCATTTATCTATGCTTTATAAACTCCAACTTGTCCAAGATACAACTGCTTATATCTTGTCTTGCACTAAATCCCACTCCTCCATGATTCATATCCTTATGGACCTATATTTTCAAGTTTCCTACAGTGTTTTATAATGATTTGTTGTGCAATTTCACTACAATTTTGTGTAAGCCAAATATCTATTTACTCAAATAAAAACAGAAAGTGCTGGAAACACTCAGCAGCATCTGTGGAGGGAGAAACAGAGTTAACATTTCAGGTCGATGACCCTTCGTCAGAACTGGTCCAGAGGGAGGAATCATCAGTATTTGGGGTGCTTTGAGCTTTCTCTTAAACCAGAAATGTCACTTCTTGTTCCTGTGGGTGAACCACAAACTGCTTCCTCGAAAGGAGCCTTTTGGTAATGTACTAAAATTAAAATAAATTGGAAACTACAAAACAACTTATAAAATGATTTGCTGGAATTGAAAAACCTGATCCATTCCATATTTAAGGAATCTGTGTCAAGCACGATTGATAACATCTGGTGTTTCTCATTGAAGACAAAAGATGAATTGAATAAAAAGCCATAATTGATTTTTCAGTTTCTCATAGTGATGGCTTTTCACTAAATTGCTTAAGGTACTTATTGAAATAGTCACATCAGATACATCAAGCCATAAGTAAAACTTTGATTTATAATGGGTACTTGGCACAATGGAACCACATTAGAAATAGGTCAATTTAATGATTTCTTTTGGGATTGCTGAAGGAAGTTTATAGCTTGAAATGAATAAAAGACTTATGAGCCTTATAGTCTCTTCAGCAAAGAGAATGTAATTAAACTACAAATTAAGCTACTACAGTCAAAGTTAGTTGACTATATCATGGCCCTGAAACTCTACAAGGGTTCTCCTGGTTTTCCAATGAAGTAATGGTGGGAGACGGGGAGAACTCCTGTTGAGTTGCAGTGCACATATTTATTTAGAAAAGGTGCAAATCAATATGAGCAAATGGACCTCATTTAAAAAAAATATTTAAAGCATTTATGGAAAAATTTTACATTTGTACTACACAGGAAACCTCCTGCTGATTACCACCTACCGCCATCCCTCAGCTGATGAATCAGTACTCTTCCATGTTGAATACCACTTGGAAAAAGCACTGAGAGTAGCAAGGGCACAGAATGTACTCTGGGTGGGGGACTTCAATGTCCATCACCAAGAGTGGCTCGGTAGCACCACTACTGACCGAGCTGGCCGAGCCCTGAAGGACATAGCTGCCAGTCTGGGCCTGCGACAGGTGGTGATAGAACCAACACGAGGGAAAAAGCTACTTGACCTCGTCCTCACCAAACTACCTGTCGCAGATGCATCTGTCCATGACAGTATGGGTAGCAGTGACTACCGCACAGTCATTGTGGAGACGAAGTCCCGTCTTCACACTGAGGACACCCTCCATCATGTAGTGTGGCACTACCACCGTGCTAAATGGGATAGATTCAGAACAGATCTAGTAGCTCAAAACTGGGCATCCATGAGGCACTGTGGGCCATCAGCAGCAGCAGAATTGTATTCCACCACAATCTGTAACCTCATGGCCCGGCATATCCCTCACTCTACCTTTACCATCAAGCCGGGGGACCAACCCTGGTTCAAAAAGGAGTGTAGAAGAGCATGCCGGGAGCAGCACCAGGCGTACCTAAAAATGCGGTGCCAACCTGGGGAAGCTGCAGCACAGGACGTGAGTGCAAAAGACAAAGCTGAAGCATTTGCAACCATCTTCAGCCAGAAGTGCTGAGTGGATGATCCATATCGGCCGCCTCCTGAGCTCCCCACTGCCACAGAAGCCAGTCTTCAGCTAATTCGATTCACTCCACGTGATAATCAGAAACGGCTGAGCGCACAGGATACAGCAAAGGCTTATGGGCCCTGACAAAATCCCAGCTGTCGTGCTGAAGACTTGTGCTCCAGAACTAGCCGTGCCTCTAGCCAAGCTGTTCCAATACAGCTACAACATTGGCATCTATCCGACAATGTGGAAAACTGCACAGGTATGTCCTGTCCACAAAAAGCAGGACAAATCTAATCCGGCCAATGACCGCCCCATCAGTCTACTCTGAATCATCAGTAAAGTGATGGAAGGTGTCATCGACAGTACTATCCAGCAGCACTTACTCACCAATAACCTGCTCACTGATGCCCAGTTTGGGTTCCGCCGGGACCACTCGGCTCCCAACCTCATTACAGCCTTGGTCCAAACATGGACAAAAGAGCTGAATTCCAGAGGTGAGGTGAGAGTGACTGCCCTCGACATCATGGCAGCATTTGACCAAGTGTGACATCAAGGAGCCCTAGTAAAACTGAAGTCAATGGGAATCGGGGGGGGGGAGGGGGGAAACTCTCCACTGGCTGGAGTCATACCTAGCACAAAGGAAGATGGTTGTGGTGGTTGGAGGTCAATCATCACAGCCCCAGGGCATTGCTACAGGAGTTCCTCAGGGTAGTATCCTAGGCCAACCATCTTCAGCTGCTTCATCAATGACCTTCCCTCCATCATAAAGTCAGAAGTGGGGATGTTCGCTGATGACTGCTCAGTGTTCAGTGCCATTCACAACTCCTCAGATAATGAAGCAGTCCATGCCCACATGCATAGAGTCATAGAGAGTCATAGAGTTATACAGCACAGAAAGAGGCCCTTCGGCCCAGCGTGTCCGAGCCGGCCATCAAGCCCTGTCTATTGTAATCCCATTTTCCAGCTCTTGGTCCGTAACCTTGTATGCTATGGCGTTTCAAGTGCTCATCTAAATGCTTCTTGAATGTTGTGAGGGTTCCTGCCTCTACCACCCTTTCAGGCAGTGAGTTCCAGATTCCAACCACCCTCTGGGTGAAAAAGTTTTCCCCAAATCCCCTCTAAACCTCCTGCCCCTTACCTTGAAACTATGCCCCCTTGTTATTGACCCCTCTACTAAGGGGAAAAGTTCATGTCTATCTACCCTATCTATGCCCCTCATAATTTTGTACACCTCAATCAGGTCCCCCCTCAGCCTTCTCTGCTCTAAGGAAAACAACCCCAGCCTGTCCAGCCTCTCTTCATAGCTGAAGTGCTGCAGCCCAGATAACATCCTGGTGAATCTCCTCTGCACCCTCTCCAATGCAATCACATCCTTCCTATAGTGTGGCGACCAGAACTGCACACAGTATTCCAGCTGTGGCCTAACTAGCGTTTTGTACACCTCCATCATAACCTTCCTGCTCTTATATTCTATGCCTCGGTTAATGAAGGCAAGTATCCCATATGCCTTCTTAACCACCTTATCTACCTGTCCTGCTGCCTTCAGGGATCTATGTATATGCACACCAAGGTCCCTCTGATCCTCTGTCCTTCCTAGGGTCCTACCATTCATTGTGTATTCCATTGCCTTGTTAGTCCTCCCAAAATGCATCACCTCACACTTTTCAGGGTTAAATTCCATTTGCCACTGTTCTGCCCATCTGACCAACCCGTCTATATCGCCCTGTAGCCTGAGGCTTTCCTCCTCGCTATTTACCACCCCACCAATTTTCATGTCATCTGCGAACTTACTGATCATACCGCCTACATTCATATCTAAATCATCAATGTACACTACAAGCAGCAAAGGACCCAGCACCGATCCCTGCGGTACACCACTGGACACAGGCATCCAGTCACAAAAACAAACTTGAACGACGTTCAGGCTTGGGCTGATAAGTGGCATGAACATTCGCACCACAGAAGTGCCAGGCAATGACTATCTCCAACAAGCGAGAGTCTAACCACCGCCCCTTGACATTCAACGGCATTACCATCACCAAAACCCCCACCATCAACATCTTGGGGGTCACTATTGACCAGAAACTTAACTGGACCAGCATAAATACTGTGGCAACAAGAGCAGGTCAGAGGCTGGGTATTCTGCGGCGAGTGTCTCACCTCTTGACTCCCCAAAGCCTTTCCACCATCTACAAGGCACAAGTAAGGAGTGTGATGGATGAGTGCAGCTCCAACAACACTCAAGAAGCTCGACACCATCCAAGACAAAGCAGCCCGCTTGATTGGCACCCCATCCATCACCTTAAACATTCACTCCCTCCACCACCACTGTACCGTGGCTGCAGTGTGTACCATCTACAAGATGCACTGCAGCAACTTGCCAAGGCTTCTTCGGCAGCACCTCCCAAACCCACAACCATTACCACCTGGAAGGACAAGGGCAGTAGGCGCATGGGAACACCACCACCTCCAAGTTCCCCTCCAAGTCACACACCATCCTGACTTACATAGATACATAGAAGATAGGAGCAGGAGTAGGACATTCGGCCCCTCGAGCCTGCTCCGCCATTCGATGAGATCATGGCTGATCATCTAAACTCAGTACCCTGTACCTGCCTTCTCCCCATATCCCTTGATACCTTTAGCTTTAAGAAATATATCTAACTCATCCTTGAATATATTTAATGACTTCGCCTCAACTACCTTCTGTGGTAGAGAATTCCACAGGTTCACCACTCTCTGGGTGAAGAAATTCTTCCTCATTTCTGTCCTAAATGGTTTACCCGTTATCCGTAGATTATGACCCCTGGTTCTGGACTCTCCGACCATCGGGAACATTCTTCCTGCATCTAGTTTGTCCAGACCTGTCAGAATTTTATATGTTTCGATGAGATCCCCTCTCATTCTTCTATACTCCAGTGAGTATAAGCCCAATCGACCCAATCTCTCTTCATATGTCATTCCTGCCATCCCAGGTATCAGCCTTGTGAATCTTCGCTGAACTCCTTCCATGGCAAGAACATCCTTCCTCAGATAAGGCGACCAAAACTGCACACAGTACTCAAGGTGTGGTCTCACCAAGGCCCTGTACAACTGCAGCAGGACATCCCTGTTCCTATACTCAAACCCTTTCGCTATGAAGGCCAACATACCATTTGCCTTCTTCACCGCCTGCTGCACCTGCATGCTTACTTTCAGCGACTGGTGCACAAGGACACCCAGGTCTCGTTGCACTTCCCCTTCTCCCAATCTATTGCCATTCAGATAATAGTCTGCCTTTCTGTTTTTGACACCAAAGTGGATAACCTCGCACTTATCCACGTTATATTGCATCTGCCACGCTTCTGCCCACTCACCCAACCTGTCCAAATCATCCTGGAGTTTCTCGCTATTCTCCTCGCTGCACACACTCCCACCCAGCTTTGTGTCATCTGCAAACTTGGAGATATTACATTTAGTTCCCTTATCTAGATCATTAATGTATATTGTGAATAGCTGGGGTCCAAGGACCGATCCCTGCGGTACCCCACTAGTCACTGCTTGCCACTCGGAAAAAGACCCATTAATTCCTACTCTCTGCTTTCTGTCCGCCAACCAGTTCTCTATCCAAGTCAATACCTTGCCCCCAATCCCATGTGCCTTAACTTTACCCGCTAATCTCTTATGCGGGACCTTATCGAAAGCCTTTTGAAAGTCCAAATACACCACATCTACTGGTTCTCCCTTATCTATTTTCCCAGTTACATCCTCAAAAAATTCCAGTAGATTAGTCAAGCACGATTTACTTTTTGTAAATCCATGTTGACTTTGTCCGATCCTGTCACTGTTTTTCAAATGCTCAGCTATTACATCCTTTATAATGGAAATATATCGCTGTTCCTTCATCGTCGCTGGGTCAAAATCCTGGAACTCCCTCCCAAACAGCACTGTGGGAGTACCTTCACCACACAGACTGCAGCGATTCAAGAAGGCAGCTCACCCCCACCTTCTCAAGGGCAATTGGGGATGGGCAATAAATGCTGGCCTTGCCAGCAACGCCCACATCCCATGAACTAATAAAAAAAATATTCTCTGCATTTGAATCTAGTTAATAGAATGTTTTATTTCTGATGTCACTGGCAGAGAGCATTCTATAATTATCTGGTAGAATTCTGTAACATTTGTAGCAGTGCATAATTGAATTCATGCCACATTTTCTGGTAGAGATGCAAATGCACAAACTGCTCTTCCCCCGACCCCTCCTCATCATTTCACTAAGCAGGAGATACAGGGCTAGAATTGGCTAAGGCCTGAAAATGGGTGGTTGTATCACAATTAGCCCACACCCGTTGAGTCCAATGCAGGCAGCACACTAACTTCGTGCTACCTGCTGTTTAAAATAATTGCAGCAGTAAGGAAGCATTAAACCCGCTGTTCAGTGGCTTAGCACCTCAGCAGGTGGCCCAAGTTCTTGTGAGGCTAGTATCAATTACAGCTAGCCTGCATTTCATAAAGGCAGCCTGCACCTCTTCAAGGGAGGTGCATTCTGGCTTCAGCAGGTGGTGGAAGTGGCTTTTAAACAGACTGAGGAGCAAGAAAACTGAGCGATGGCGCAACATGGCAGAAAGAGAGCTCCCAGATTTTCAGATGCTGCACTGGAAGCCTTGGTATGGGAGGTGGGCAGGAGAAGAGAGATTCTCTATCCACAGGGGGCCAGGAGGCCCGGCAGACAAACTGTGTGAAGACATTGGGACCAGATAGCCATCACGGTCAATGCGAGCAGTGTAGCCCCGAGGACCTGGATGCCGTGCTGTGCAGCAAGAAGCCTAATGAACTCACACATGTGGTCAAGGTCAGTGAAATAATTTTCAAATGCCATATCCTTACAATTAAACCACTAGGCTCACACACTGCTCAATTCACCACCCCCCTCCTCTCACCTACCAACAATCTCTTTCAGTCACGACTCATATGCCTAACATTCATAGCTTCACCTCACCCTCACACACTTAGCACTGCTGCAAGCCTCACACCCATATCTCACAGTTTGCACACACTGCCAGCTATTCCACCATGACAGGCACATCACTCAAACATATTGTAGGACACTCACTGACACACTTCCCTCTTTCTTGCAGGAGATGGTGGCGCATAACAGGAGGCAGCAGGGGCTACCCAAAGGGGCACAAGCCGGCCTACATAACCTTACACTGGTGGAGGAGATGGTGTTGGCCATTATTGGGAGGGGCATTGCTGAGCCTGTGGCCAGTGGCAGGATTGAATCAATTGAAGGTGACAGTATCCTCATACCTAATCGTCCTTCTCACATTCCCCTTTCCCCTCAACCCACAATCTCTTCTGATTTAGAAGCTGCAGATGGTGTAAGCATGCACCTTTTGCTTTCCCACCACTCCCCCGCCCCCCCCCCCCCCTCTCCTCCCCCTGCCATAACCTTACCCTTGTGCCTTTCTCCTTTTAGGTATCCAAGAACTGCAACCTAGCCA
The DNA here is from genome assembly GCA_030390025.1 of Squalus acanthias. Taxonomy (NCBI): domain Eukaryota; kingdom Metazoa; phylum Chordata; class Chondrichthyes; order Squaliformes; family Squalidae; genus Squalus; species Squalus acanthias. The sequence goes on along the minus strand of CM059433.1, from coordinate 48,673,749 downwards.
GGCAGTGATGGAGGAGCAGGAACTAGAAGAGGAAGAAGGGAATGATGCTGAAGACACAGCACCATCACTTGATTTCTCACTCCCGGACACCGGCTCAGATACTGACACTTGTCGTACTTTAGAAGATCTGCACATGGTGAGACACCAGGCACAAATGGCCAGCAACTACGGTAGGAGGAAAGCGTAGCACAGGTGTCAGCTCCCCGGAGGGCGAGGTCACACACAAGTTTTGCTGTAAAGGACTCAGATGAGGACTTCGATGGGGCAGCCTAAAGAAGAACGCTGATGGGTGTGCACAATGAAATGTGTGGCACATTGGCAGGCCGACCAGAAAGCCAGAATGCAATGTCAAGCAGAATGGAGGAGTCCGGCACCAACCTTGCACAGGGCTTTGTGCAGCGCGTGGAGTCCATCCTTTACAGCGTGGAAGGGGTGGGCAGGTCCATTAGCGCACTCGTGGACCCGACCATAATGCAATGTCTGATGGCCGATGTCTCAGCTTCCATTGCAGCAGAAGCAGAAGCCACCCTGTGAAGGAATATACGATATAACCTTTTAGAAAAATATACTATATAGCCTTTTTAGAAAAATACACTACCTTATGAAAGAATTCTGGCCTTGTTGAGATAAGCCAGTGGTTGACCCTGAAGAGTACCTTATAAGGAACTCTACCTTATAAGTTCTTTAAAACATGACAAACTGGGTTTGAAAATTTAGAAACCTAACTATGAAATTGCTATGAAAGAATTCTGGCTATTGAAACAGGACAAGTTGTTGACCCTGAATAAATAACCTTATTGAAACAGAAGAATGGGGGGCTCCAAGTGGCTGACCTTTTGGGAACAGGACAATGGTCAACCCCGGATAAGTGATTTAAATTAAACCTCTTAAAGATGGCATATAAGATAAGGAACATCTGCCCTCATAAAGATGACACATGAAATAAGGAACATCTGCCTTCACACCTGTATGGTAAAAACTCCCAATAATGATTGCCGATGAAGCAGTCAGAATTACAGGGTTCAGCAGAAAGATGAATAGTGATAATAAACTTGGATCAGCAGAAACTTTATGGGATACAACTGAAAAAGGGTATAAATATTGAAGTCTCAAATGGGATATCAGACTTGCTTTAATCAGGCAAAGCGATTCTCAACTACAGAGGCGGATCTATGGTCTTCCATTCTTTGTACCTTGGGAATCGAAGGTAATTTGATATTGATGGATATCCTGTATAGAAAGTTTTAAGAACTGTAATACTGTAGCGAAGTTAAGATTTAAAAGTAAGATTCTCTGTTAAAAAGATTGTATTTTTTCTCTTTTTAGAACTGTTAACGTTGCGATTGACTGATACACCAACTGTAAATTGCATGTCGGTTCTTTTAAAAAATCTCTATATATTTTTAGAATTGTCTCACATAAGTCTTCTGTATCAATAACTCGTGAACCCAATCTCTGTACACTCTTTGGTGGAGAGGTACATTTCTGAAGGAGATCTCCGGACCCTCATAATATCCGGGACGTTACAGTCTGGCTAAACTTATTAAAAGTGCTATCTGGAGGACGGTAACATTCTCAGGTTACTCCTTTCCTTTAGGGAGAGATAGCCCAGACCTTTAGACCCAGTTAAGCATCTTTAGGATTCGGCTACCTCAAACTTTAGTTGAAAGTGAACATCTGAGAAATACGCCTGATCCGGGATAGCCCCAAAGGGGCTAGGACTAGTAAATATCCTTTCAAGCCAATGTCTGAGTGCTGCAGCGGAATCTCAGACTGAAATCATGCAAGCTTAGCTTGCTGCCATGCAAGCTCAGACTGTTGCCATCATAGTTGGGTTTACCAGTGTTTAAAGGAGCTTGCAGGGTGTCACAGCAGTCCAGAAATCTGTCCTCCAGCAGATTACGAGGATTGCTGAGACACCACCCCGGGGGAGTGGCAATGGCTCCGTGGAGCTCGAACCGCTGTCCTCTCCCAGGATGACAGCATTCATCCTCCCACCACTGCCACTCTGCCAGTGCCCTTGCTGTTGCCTGTCAGCTAGCCCAGACTTCTGCCGCCCATGCTGAGGTGGTGCAGTCCACAGCTGGGCCTTCTCAGCCCAGAGGTGCTCGAGGTCATCCTGCAAGGCCATCTGAAGACTCCCCACTGAAGGTCAGCAGCCTTCCACCAGCCATGCTGCAGCCACTGGGGTAGCACTGCGTAGGAGCACTAGGACAGGCAAAGGCACACGGAAGACAAGCACTAAGGGAGTGCACAAGAGTGATTAGTTGACTTTGTTAGGTTATATTGGATGGATTGATGGATAAAGTTGGATTGGAATGCTTGTTTTTTGGTGGCTTTCATTTCAGCATTGTGGCCAAGAGGATGCTGTGATGGTCCATATCAGAGGGAAGGGAAGGTGTGGGACTATTGTTGAATGTGGAATTGGGGTTGAGTTCATTGGAATTATTTTCTCAATCAACGTTACTAAAACAGAATATCTGGTCATTATCACATTGCTGTTTGTGGAACCTCGTTGTGTGCAATCTGTCTGCCGCATTTTCTACATTACAGCAGTGACTAAGGTTCAAAAGTACTTCATTGGTTGTAAAGCACTTTGAGATGTCCTCAGGTCATGAAAGGCACAATATCAATGCAAGTTCTTTCTGTTTTTCTGACTTTGTAATTGTTGCCCCACACTGCAACAACACCTTAAATAATTGATCAAATATTGCACCTGCATATTTTTCTTGATTCATCTTATTCAACAATAGTATGCTTAGTTTTGTAATCATATTTGTTATTTTTACTACCAATAGTTATTCCTTTACGTTTCTCGATATTAAATTTCATGTGAGATTTATACACCAGGTTGCACATCTCTCTAAATGTTATCTTTTTCTGTTGGCCATCCCATTTTCAACACAATTCAGTATCAGCTGCAAACATAGATATTTTATTTTTAATATCTTGATCTAGATTAACATTGTAGACAATAGAGGTCACAGGACTACCTCCTGGTGTTATTTGCAAGTGAATGCTATCAAATTAGAACTCCCACCATTATTTATTGCCCTTTATTTCCTATTGTTTAGCCGATTTATTGTGCAATTTCCTGCCTTCTATTTCCCAAAACCTATTACATTAGTCACCCGTGTTTTCTGAGGCATCTTATTAAATGTCTTCTGAAAGAAAAGATGCATGAGATCCATAAATTTGACTTATTTTTCCAATCTTGTTCTTTCCTCTGCTGAAGGTGTGGACTCATACTGGTGTGCGGTTCTGTAGGCAGAGATAGTTGCCTAGTATTTGCTCAAATAGCCACATAGCAGCTAATTCTGGGCTATGGCAGTGTAGTGGTTAAATTACTGGACCAATAATCCAGCAGAACTCAGAGAGAATGTGAGTTCAAGTCTCCACCATAGTAGTTTGAGAATTTGAATTCATTTAAAAAAATCTGGAAATAAAAAGCTTGTATCAGTAAAAGTGACCGCGAAACTGTCAGATTGTTGTCAAAACCCAACTGCTTCATTAATGCCCTTTAGGAAAGGAAACCTACTGTCCTTACCCGGTCTGGCCTGTATGTGACTCCAGTCCCATATCAACAAGGTTGACTCTTAACTGTCCTTGAAGTGGCCTGGGAAAGCCCACCACCACTTTCTCAGGGCAACTATGGATGGGCAATAAATGCCAGCCTTGCCAGTGCTACCCACTTCCTGAGAAAGAATTTGAAAAAATGAAAGTGCACTAAAGAGGAAATATTCAGAATTTATATTTGCAGCTTTACCCAATTTTCTGCCGGCAGGGGAAGCTGACAGCGTGAAATCAAAACAATATCCCTTAAATATATTTTACATGGAAACACTTCTGACAAATGCTGTTGATCCTTGGCAGTATTCAATCTCAGGTCATATTGAACTGTTGTGGTAACTATCACTCGGAGGTCTCATGATTTCCATTTTCTGCATGTTTTGGGGTCACTCACCATTACCAAGTATGTTTTTTATAAGCATGATGCAATATAATTTGACAGTTTGATTAAACAGTCTTTCTTCATTTCTGTATAAAAAGTGAGATTTCATTATATTTGCCTCTCACTTCTTAATATACTACTATATTACTATGTACATGGATAAAGAACAATCCATTATCAAGTTATGTATTTTTCAATAAAGATGTTGTTTACTGTCATGCCGTCAGTTCACATGTTGGACCAGATTTTGTGGTAATAGTAACAGTGAGGCTGTCAGTGCTCACCATTATTATGGAGTAAATTGGACAGCAACTTCATGCAGTTAAACATGGAAATCTAGAAGTTGCGGTCCGAGTTACGCTGTTCCTCCTTAGGCTGCGCTATAACGGAACTTCGCCGATAGATGCGGCATTGAAATACATGCACTGACGTGACGTTGTGGTACTTACCCACTAGTTACCCACTGAAGACATCATAAAAAGTTAGGGCTGGTGCGTTCAAGAGTAAGTGAATTTTTAATGGCTTGACTACCTTACTGCCAAACTACCTCTCTGGCCCTGAAAATTTATTTTACAAGTGTGGAGTCTCATTCCTTCAGAAGTTAATTAGTGTTGGAGATTTTCTGTCTGTCTCTTTTATCTCTCTCTCTTAATACCATCTTTCTTTACCAATCTTTATTTCGCTTTCTGTACATGATTTAAATCTAATTTATATTTCCTGCTTTTTACTTCCTGGTTTAGACTCAATGGCTGCGATTTTACGAACCTCGGCGGGTCCGTGGCGGGTGATGTCGGTGTCGGGTCCCGACCCCGCTGCTGGCTCCATCCCGTCCTCTGAAATGAAATTCCCAAGATTGGGCTTGTTAAGCCCACCCAGCACGTTTGCCGGCCAATTAGAGGAAGCGGGTCTGGTGATGTCATTTGATGACTCGTCACCAGCCGGTTTCCTTAAAGGGACCATGGCCAAATTTATTTTGACAGTTGTGCTGTCCGTGTTCTACAGCATTGAGGTGCTGCAAACACTGACAAGAACTGCACAGAGGAGCAGGGCAGCGCCCAGGCTCTCCCATGACTGCCTCCATATGCTTATGGAGGTAGTCACAGCACGCAGGGAGGTCCTCTTCCCTTCCCATGGGTGGAAGAGACCTCCCCAGGAGATCAACACAGCCGGGTTGCACATTGCAGAGGAGGGCACAAGCAGGGAGGTGTTCAGGAGGACCTGGGTGCAGTACCACAAACGTTTCAATGACCTCAGTAGATAGAGTCATAGAGTTATACAGCCCATCGTGTCCGCGCCGGCCATCAAGCCCTGTCTAATCTAATCCCATATTCCAGCATTTGGTCCGTAGCTTTGTATGCTATGGCATTTCAAGTGCTCATCCAAATGCTTCTTGAATGTTGTGAGGGTTCCTGCCTCCACAACCCTTTCAGGCAGTGAGTTCCAGACTCCAACCACCCTCTGGGTGAAAAAGTTCTTTCTCAAATCCCTTCTAAACCTCCCGCCCTTTACCTTGAATCTATGCCCCCTTGTTATAGACCCCTCTACTAAGGGAAAAAGCTCCTTAGTATCCATCCTATCTATGCCCCATATAATTTTGTACACCTCAATCATGTCCCCCCTCAGCCTCTTCTGCTCCAAGGAAAACAAACCCAATCTGCCCAGTCTCTCTTCATAGCTGAAGCACTCCAGCCCGGGTAACATTCTGGTGAATCTCCTCTGCACCCTCTCCAAAGCGATCACATCCTTCCTGTAGTGTGGCGACCAGAACTGCACACTGTATTCCAGATGTGGCCTAACCAGTGTTTTATACAGCTCCATCATAACCTCCTTGCTCTTATATTCTATGCCTCGGCTAATGAATGCAAGTATCCCATATGCCTTTTTTACCACCTTATCCGCCTGTTCCGCCGCCTTCAGGGATCTGTGTACTTGCACACCAAGATCCCTCTGACCCTTCGTCTTGCCTAGGGTCTTACCATTCATTGTGTATTCCCTTGCCTTGTTAGTCCCTCCAAAGTGCATCACCTCGCACTTTTCCGGATTAAATTCCATTTGCCACTGTTCCGCCCATCTGACCAACCCATCTATATCGTCCTGCCGACTGAGGCTACCCTCCTCGCTATTTACCACCCTACCAATTTTTGTATCATCCGCGAACTTACTGATCATACCTTTTACATTCATATCCAAGTCGTTAATGTAGACCACAAACAACAAGGGACCCAGCACCGATCCCTGTGGTACCCCACTGGCCACAGGCTTCCAGTCACAAAAACAACCTTCGACCATCACCCTCTGCCTTCTGCCACTGAGCCAGTTTTGTATCCAATGTGTCAAGGCACCCTGGATTCCATGGGCTCTTACCTTCTTGACCAGTCTCCTGTGCGGGACTTTATCGAAGGCCTTACTGAAATCCATGTATACCACATCCACTGCGTTACCCTCATCCACACACCTAGTCACCCCCTCAAAAAATTCAATCAAATTAGTCAGACATGATCTTCCCTTGACAAATCCCTGATTAATCCTTGCCTCTCCAAGTGGAGACTAATTTTGTCCCTCAGAATTTTTTCCAATAATTTTCCTACCACTGATGTTAGGCTCATTGGCCTGTAGTTCCCCGGTTTTTCCCTACTCCCTTTCTTGAATAATGGTACTACATTAGCGGTTCTCCAGTCCTCTGGCACATCCCCTGTGGCCAGAGAGGTTCTGAATATATGTGTTAGAGCCCCTGCAATCTCCTCCTTTGCCTCACACAGCAGCCTGGGATACATTTCGTCCAGACCTGGGGATTTATCCATTTTTAGACCTGCTAAAACCGCCAATACCTCCTCCCTCTCGATGTTAAAATGTTCGAGTATATCACAGTCCCCCTGCCCTAATTTTATGTCTGCATCGTCCTTCTCCATAGTGAAAACAGATGCAAAAAATTCATTTAGAACCCCACCTACATCTTCCGGCTCCACACACAGATTGCCACTTTTGTCCCTAATGGGCCCTATTTTTTCCCTAGTTATCCTCTTACCCTTAATATACTTATAAAACATCTTAGGATTTTCCTTTATTTTGCTCGCCAGTGTTATTTCATGGCCCCTCCTTGATCTCCTAATTTCTTTTTTAAGTATCCCCCTGCACTTTTTGTACTCCTCTAGGGCTTCCTCCGTCTTTAGCATTTTGTATCTGGCAAAAGCCTTCCTTTTTTTCCTGATCCATTCTCGTATATCCCCCGACATCCAAGGTTCCCTGGGGTTTTTGGAACCACCCTTGACCTTTACGGGAGCATGCTACCATTGTATGATCTCAATCTCCCTTCTGAAAGAATCCCATTGCTCCGATGCAGATTTTCCTACAAGCAGCTGATCCCAGTCCATTTTGGCCAGATCCTGCCTTATCCTATTAAAATCGGCCTTCCCCCAATTTAGAACCTTTATTTCCGGCCCATCCCTGTCCTTTTCCATGACCACCTTAAATCTCACCGTATTATGGTCACTGTCACCAAAGTGCTCACCTACCAGCACTTCTTCCACTTGGCCGGCCACATTCCCTAGAATTAGGTCCAGTACCGCCCCCTCTCTTGTTGGACGTTCTACATGCTGGCTCAAAAAGCTCTCCTGGATGCACTTTAAGAATTTTGAACCCTCTAAGCCTTTCACACTCTGACTATCCCAGTTAATATTGGGGAAGTTGAAATCCCCCATTATTATTACCCTATTATTTGCACATTTCTCTGAAATTTGCCTACATATCTGTTCCTCTATCTCCCCCTGACTGTTTGGCGGCCTATAGTACGCTCCCAGCAAAGTGCTTACCCCCTTTTTGTTTTTAAGCTCCACCCATATAGCCTCATTGGAGGAACCTGCTAATATATCATCCCTCCTTATGGCAGTAATTGATTCCTTAATTAATATTGCGACACCCCCTCCTCTTATACCTCCCCCTCTGTCTCGCCTGAAGATTCTGTACCCTGGAATATTGAGCTGCCAGTCTTGCCCCTCCCTCAACCATGTCTCTGTGATAGCAACAATATCATACTCCCATGTGTTTATCAACACCTTCAGTTCATCCACCT